>OW240914.1:19565616-19728308 GCA_933207985.1 Pelobates cultripes
TGAACGAGGTGACCTTGTTCGGGTCCCAGGTGTACGGTTCCTAAAATGGCTGCCATATACACGTCCACTGATAGGAGACGCGGAAGGTATTAAACTGATCAGAACAATACTAAACACACTACAAATAAGGTTTCTCTCCTGTATGGCTCCTCAAATGATGCTTAAGATTAAAAGCGGCTGAAAAGCATTTCTCACACTCCGAACAAAAATATATTTTTTTAACATTCTCTCCACTTTGAACGAAATGGCGTTTGGGAAGAGATTAACATAATTAAACACAGGCAGTAAAAATACAGTTTTTAGCCATACACTGTAACTTTAAAACTACACATCCCATCTTCATAATTACATATTTGGAATCAGCACACTTAAAACATAAACATAACCAAAAATCAGCCAAATCCATCCAGGGGTTAAAAGTTAGCGAGGTCCCTTTTATGACCCATCAGTGAAGCACATTTTCCTGCCCAAAACAGTTCCATTAGATTTGGGCCAGAGGTCGGTCTATTTCTGAAATCTTACTCAAGTCCCATCGCCATCGGACTGTGTCCTGCAGCTGAAATAGGCTGAAATTGTTGAAAAAGACTAAGTCCAACTGCCGAATGTGGGACTTAGCTCCTGCAGCTGAAATAAGGCTGAAAAAATAAGCTGAAAGACTAAGTCCCATCTAATGGGACTTAGTCTCTGCAGCTGAAATAAGGCTGAAAAAAACGGCTGAAAAAAAGACTAAGTCCCATCGCCGAATGGGACTTAGTCTCTGCAGCTGAAATAATTTCCCATTTACTGAACCAAGTGGGAAATAGCAAGGCAGGCACAAAGGGTTTGCACCAGGTCTGGGGACACAGGGGACACCGTCTTAAAGGGGCCGTGTCCCCAACAAGTCTGGGGACACGGCCTTAAAGGGGCAGTGTCCCAATCTTCCTGATGTCCCAAAAAAGGTGTTTAAAGGGCCAGCACCAGTCACATAAAGAGTCCATAAGCCCCAATATGCCCACCGACAGTCTTAAAGGGCCATACACACCAAATAAAAGTGCATACATTTTCACAATCTCCCAGGGGCCATAGTCATGCGGGAGGAGGCTGGCAAGTAGGCTTCTCCACAACCCAGGGAAGCAGGGCAATTTGCCATTTAAAGGGCCCGTTACAAATAGCAGTTTGTAACAAGGTGTCAATCCATATCTGCCAAGTGACCCTATGTAGGGGGACCAGTCCCTATTCTGCTCTGTGTCCGTGTGCATCAGGGGCTCTGAGGACAGGTGTCAATCCATATGTCAAGGTGTCAATATGTCATATGTCAGGTGTCAATCCATATTGATTGTGATTTAGGAATGTTAGGTGATTTCTGCCCTTTATGGATTAAAACCAGACTCTGTATCAACTGTGTAATTTTCCATGGGAGTTTTGCCATGGATCCCCCTCCGGCATGCCACAGTCCAGGTGTTAGTCCCCTTGAAACAACTTTTCCATCCCTATTGTGGCCAGAAAGAGTCCCTGTGTGTTTTAAAATTCGCCTCCCCATTGAAGTCAATGGCGTTTCGGCCGGTTCGCCGGTTCGCGAACATTTGCGGAAGTTCGCGTTCGCCGTTCGAGAAACCGAAAATTTCGGGTTCGCGACATCACTAGGCAGCACTCTACTCTCTCCTCCTGCTCTGGTTCACTCCCCCTTATTTGATTGCTATTTCCTGTCCTATTGTGTTTTACACCCCACCTCCTATAGAATGTAAGCTCGTTTGAGCAGGGTCCTCTTCAACCTATTGTTCCTGTAAGTTTTCTTGTAATGTCCTATATATAGTTAAATCCCCCCTCTTATAATTTTGTAAAGCGCTACGGAATCTGTTGGCGCTTTCTAAATGGCAATAATAATTATAAATAACAAAATATAATTACACTTGATTTATAAACATTAGCAATCAAAAAGTACATAAGTATATGACTGAGATGGGATAAAATGGAAAGGTGGGATTAGAACATATACACAATAAGGGCTTAATGCTGCTAAAAATAAAATAAAATTGAGATAGGAATTAAAAATCTTACCAACCTTTTTATGGCAGAGTAGGAAGAAATAGCAGTTTGGGGGGGCATGGCTGGGTGGGAAACCTGGTCACATATTTTAGATATATAGACGATCTCCTTTTTATATGGAATGGTCCTATTGCTTATGCCCATGATTTTATTATTTTTTTAAAATATAAATGATGAAGGGATAAAACTTACAGCTAATTTCAGTGGATTTGGATAGCTATATCAAAAATGACACTATCCAAACCAAAACCCATTTAAAAACAGTTCATAATAACAAGTTTCCTGACATAAACAGCTGCCATAATAAACCATGGTTAGAAAACGTTCCCAAAAGTCAAGTACTACGATTATGAAGAAATTGTTCAGAAATATCTAATTTCAATGAACAAGCACAAGATGTGAAAGTATTTTTTTTTACAAAAAGGCTATAATGCTAATTCTACAGATACTAATATAGAAGAAACTAAAATTATAACCAGAGATGACTTTTTTAAACCAAAAACTAAGAAAAGAGAAAATAATAAATTTACCCTCCAAAATAATATTGGATTATAGTAACAAATGTAAACAAATTAAAAAAAAATCATAAAGAATCACTGATATATTTTCAAGGAAGACACAATTTTAAGTAAACTAATCCCTGATAATGCGAAAGTTATTTTTAGAGGAGCACCTAATTTAAAAATGAAACAAACAAAAAACTATACCAAACGAATAATACAATACAAATGTTTTGACAAATGACAAAAAAACTTTTTTTAGATGTATTTGCTGCATGTAAGAAAGCTCACAAAATGAATAGACATTTTTTTAATTTTAAGTCAAACGAGTGATAAAACATATGATATTAAAAACACATGTCATCTACTTATTGGAGTTCCCGTGTGGCTTCCAATATGTGGGAATGATCACAAGACCCCTTAAAGTTAGGATAGGTGAACATTGGCAGAATATCCAAAAAGGATATAAAAATCACCTGATATGCAATTGGTATACTACCTCAATAGTCTACACCCAAATGGACTTAATGGAGACTTTGATTTATTTAATTTTTTAAATTAAATTATTATTTTAATTTCTTTTTTTAGACATGAATTTGTCAAGATGTTTAATTCCTATCTCAATTTTATTTTATTTTTAGCAGCATTAAGCCCTTTTTGTGTATATGTTCTAATCCCACCTTTTCTAGTCATACACTCATGTACTTTTTGATTGCTAATGTATATATATCAAGTGTAATTATATTTTAGTATTTAATGCCTTATATGCGTTTCGTTAAACACAGATCTTTTATATACATATTTCTATATATGTTTCTATTTTTTGTATATCTATCAAGCATTTTGCTATTTCTATTTGAGGTCTTTCTGAAAGTTCCTACCTATATTGTATATATATATACTTACCTGTACATGTGGTCTACATTATGTAGGACGAACGACGAGACCGTTATACACACGTATAGGTGAGCATGTCTATAACATAAAGAGGAAATATGCGCTACACCAAGTGTCAGCACACTTTGCACAACACCATCAGGCTGATTTTACACAATTATGTTTTATTGCAATCCAACGAATCTCGAGAACATGGAGGGGAGGGAATTTCATAGAAAAAATAGGGAAGGCTGAGATGCAATGGATTTTTACTTTAAATACTATGGTTCCATATGGCCTGAACAATGACTTTGAAATTTGCCATTTTTTAAAATAATGAATCATATGTATATATATATATATTTTTTTTTATATATTTTTCATTTTATATGAATACATTTTTTAATTAATTATAGCCTACGGACATACCAGTCTGAAAGTGCCTGATCTCGTCAGATCTCAGAAGTCATGCAGACTTGGGCCTGCTTAGTACTTGTATGGGAGACCAACTAGGAACCTCAGGAAGCCGTATAGTTTTAATTAAATTAATTTTTTTAAATATACACTTTTATCCTTAAATGTTTTATAACTGCTTTTCAAAAGCATTTTTAAATTAATTTTTTTTTTTTTTTTTAAACTTATCAATTTTTTCCAATTCATCAATTATTTTTTGAACCTCAGATTTTCATGCTCTCAGTTCTATTCCTATTTTGTTTCACCATTATATTGTTCACATTTATATGGATGATAAGTCTTTTTGTGATTGCACTTTTTTGTGATTGCACTTTGTTATGCACCTTTCCCACTGGGACACTCTCTAATAAATAATTACCACTGTTGATTCTAATTATTATTACATTTTATTCATGTTTTATCTATTATATTGTGTTTGCCAAAACTACAATAAGAGTAAGTCTTGAGATATGCCAATTAATAGTTCTCTCTTTTTATCCTTTTTAGGCATTATTGCTTTAAATCATAACTAAATTTAAATCTTAATCAATATTAATATGCTGTGTATCTTTGTGATTTTGTGATTCTATCAATGCCTTTTTGCTGTTCAATTTTGCCATGTTATTTTTTTTTTTCTGCTGTGTATCTTTGTGATTTTGTGATTTTATCAATGCCTTTTTGCTGTTTAATTTTGCCATGTTATTTATTTTTCTGCCATGCACAATCCTTTAAAGAGTCTTAAATGAGTCTTTAATGACAGCTGTAGATTTGAATCCAAGTCCCATTAAACTTTATGTCAAGATATTTAGTTAATTTAATTGAACAATTGGACTTTTTCAATTGAATTAGTGATAAACCAATCATGAGGGATTGTTGCCCTATTTAAGCCCACAACCAAGATGAAGGTTGTGAGCACGTCCTGAGGAAGCCGATTGGCGAAACGCGTTGACGTCATACAAAGGGGGAGGAGCTTACAGACCACGGAGTCCGGAGGCGTTTGTTTTCTGGCAGCAGACAATACACGAGGAGATTCTCTAGCAGCCGAACAGGAAGAACGCCGGACGAGCAGCCTACCACCCTAATGATTGAACTCTGATAGTGAGTTGACATATATGTGTCAAACTCACCACCTTATCTAGTAAGGGGCTTGTCACCCTATTTTTTATCATCATTTTTTATTATTCTATTTTATGTATATATGTACTGCTTTTTCTGCATGTGGCAGATAATAAATTTATGTCAGCTTTTTCCTATTGGGGTTTCACCAAATATTTCTTAAAGTGATACTTCACAATTTATGAATTGTTATAAGTATATATGCTTATATATTTTTTATACAATCTGCACTATCATTGCTTTTTTTTCCCTTTTTTCTTTACATATATACCATTATTGCTGGAAGTTACACTTAAAATCGAAACCAGTTTGTATATATATACTCTTTCTTCTGTCTTATATATGGTATAAATTGCTCCACTCACTAGCACACATTACTTTCTCTTTTTGGTGGAGTTTTGGGATTACACCAGAGTGTGAAGCAATTTTGAAAACAATTTTGAAAACTATTTAGCACCCAGGTTACATCTGTTCGTATATATATATATACAGTGTATTTATTTCCCACTATTAATATTTCCATTCAACATTTCAACCTTTCTATGACTCTGAGTATTGGCCATTATACCTTGTTAAATATGGCCGCTAACACTTATTGCTCTCTTATCTACATTCCGGAATACGCGTGAATGTATGACAGTGTCTTCACACATGCACAAGAACATTAACATAAGATCCGAATGAGACACATGCGCGATCAGCTTGATTTGATGCGTATGCGCGAGAGATATGTGCAAGAGATATAAGAGACTGGCAACAACTTGGCCATGGATGCTTTTATGGATTATGAACATGCACGTAAAATCCCTTGTGGGGGACATCTTTTCTTTTGAATTTGATTGGACTACATGTAATAATACAATATGTTGATGGGCAACACCCTAACGTGACGCCCCTATTGATTATTTGTCAATACAATGTTTTGTGAACCCAGGACATACTTGAAAACAAGAGAAATCTCAATGTATCCTTCCTGGTAAAATATTTTATAAATGACAATAATAATAATTATGAAATAAGATTAGGTTTTAAAGGACACCCAATGAGAACACATATCTAAGACACCCCTGATGACATCACTGCCTGGGTTAACATAAAAAAAAAACTGGAGTAATGATAGAAGCCAATGCATACTTGCAATACACATCTGTTTTAAATGATTATGTTAATTTTATACCTATATAAACAGACACCAAACACTTTGAAACCACACTTCTGATGAAACCCCAAGGTAAAATACGTAAAATGTGGATCTTGCACCTATGTGGATTGTTTTATAGTATATACTTTTATTGATTTATTTGCTTATATTAAATAAAGTTAATCCTTTTAAATTTAATTTATTTTGGATTTTTGGGGGGATTACACCCTGCATCTTTTCTTGGCTTCCTATCTTTATATATCCCAGGTGGGGATTATATCACCAAGGCATTACAACACTAGGGCAGGTCCATGCTCTGTCTCATGTGAGTAGGTTATTTATACCTTTTTTGCACAGTCACTTTACCATACTGGCTGCACCATTGGATTTTCTCCTATTTGTCTTTTTATACATGTAACATATTGGAAAGATTTACCACCACTTTTGCTGCCAATATATTCTGGGATGGGGATTGTACCATCAACGTTTAAAACAGCAGAGCTCTTTGAAACTCTAGAAAGTGTGAGTGTGCTTTTGGCATAATATTACATCTCACTCTCCTGTTATTTGACATATTGCATTATTATTTTTTTGTTTCTCTGTTTCTTTGAGATACTCAATGTAACGGACCGTTTTGCACAAAAGGGGAAAAAAACGTTTAGGCGTTCGGCCCCCTTTCCAGAGATGCAGGCACAGCTACTGCAGAACACCAAACACACGAACCGCCAATAAGTGAATGCTCCAAACACCCGAACTGGAACCTCACGAATAGCTGCTAGCAGACGAACAGGAAAAGCACCCAAGCGGCTTACACTCCTGGCAATCAGTCTCTATCAGCATACAGTAAATCCCCCCCAAAGACGAGACAGAGCTCCGAGTTGAGGGTCAAGCAGTGGTCTGTTTAATGAGGGCTACCTTCCCAGTATTTATGCAGGTCTCCCACCTGGTGGACACTCCCCTAGGGGACCAGATGGAAGACTGTGACAAGGGACAGACATGTACCAATTACAGACATACAGAAGTAAAACATCCCCACAATGCATCCTGGCTTCCTCCCCTCTGCCCTGGAGAAGTAATTCAATTATCTCCCAGGACAAAGGCAAAACTCCATTACACACGTGGGGACACAAAGACAGACTATCACTTTAAAATACATAATGGGAAAAATGGTACAGTAAATATATACATGTAACATATCCCCAGATAGCTCAGGTCTGAGGGCACATTATTAGGTGAATGGCACTCAGACCACACGAATACAGTTTAATTGCCATGGAGCCAAAGTCTTTAATTCCACGAACAGGCTCCATGGCATGGTTATCTGGGTTAAAACATTCTTCCAACATAAAATACCGAATTTACATGCATTCGTTAAATCCGTACGAATTAGAACCAGGGGTTGGAGGTTCAGCGGTGCCTGCACGTAAAAGTGTCCAGGTTTGGTGCAGGAAAGCCGGGCAGAAAAGCGCTGGCTGCCCGGGGAGCTCCAGAACACGTGTAACCGCGACCACCCAGTAACAATCAATTAAGCTGCGGTTAACCGCAGCTACTGGGTGGTCAATTGCCGGCACACGCTCGTTAAGCCGCGGTTAACTGCGGCTTCAGGGAGGTAAATGGAGGGCGCACTCCAGCTTCTGGGTGGCCAATTAACGGCGCCGGCCGGCTTCCCATGGCTCTGGCGAGGCTGAAAAGAAACTGTTTGTTCGGTAGATGGAATCTACCGAACGGCTGTGCAGAAAGGGAGAAATAAATCCTTCTGCACAGTAAAATTAACCCTTTAGCTGCCGGTCCATAATCCAAAGGCAGCAGGTGGGCAACCAGGCTCCTCCAATGCAATGTGGTGAGATTGGTCTCGTCACACTCAATTACTGTGTAAATCCGAACAGTGAATTCTATCAACATATGTATGTATATGTACCTACTATGTGATTTCACAGAAGGGTTAGTATCTATTTTGGCATGGCTATCTATATTTGTTCTGTTTTTATACATAATTTTAAGGTGCCTTCTGCTCCCCCACCCCCTAAAAAGGAAGATAACATTAGTTTAATTAATTTCTCAATTGGACATTGCAGGCATAAATATAATATAAAAAAATGTATTCATATTGTACATTTTCATCTGTATTTATGTATGTGTTTATTTCTACTTGTTATGTATTGAAATCTGCAGTTTGAGGAACATTACAAAGAGTTTTTGGTGTTGCCTTGGCTTACAAATTCTATTGATCATCGGTGTGGTGCGCTAAAACAACTCTGAACCATGGTGACCCTACCTCACAACTTGTAGGACGTCAAGGATCTGCTGCTAATTCTTGGTTCCGGACACCACAGGACATATTCAGAGGTCTTGTGGAGTTCATGCCTCAAAATTTTAGAGCTGTTTTGGCAGCATGAGGTGGGCCTACATGATATTTTAATATTGTGGCTGATCAGTGTATAGCACATACACAGGGCTAGATTTACATGTCAAGTGCCTGTAGGCACACAATTCTAAGGTGCCCCCTCCTTGCCAATTCCAAAAAAGGCAGGTAAAGTAACTATAGTGAATGTATTAAATGGATATTGCAGGTCTAAAAACTTCTAAAACATATATTTATATGTGACAGCTGCATATGTATAAATTTATGAACAGTTGTGCTCCAAAGTTTGCATACCTTTGGAGAATTGAGATTACATGTACCAATTTTAAAGAAAACATGACTGAGCAGGCTAAACACATCTAAGTTATTTCTTATGGGATTTATATTTAGAATGGCACAATCATAAAACAAAACATGGCAACAAAGAAAAAAATGAAATGATCCCTGTTCAAAAGTCTGCATACCCTTACTTCTTAAAGGGACCTGAACAACTTTAGCTTAATGAAGCAGTTTTGGTGTATAGAACATGCCCCTGCAGCCTCACTGCTCAATCCTCTGCCATTTAGGAGTTAAATCCCTTTGTTTATGAACCCTAGTCACACCTCCCTGCATGTGACTTGCACAGCCTTCCATAAACACTTCCTGTAAAGAGAGCCCTATTTAGGCTTTCTTTATTGCAAGTTCTGTTTAATTAAGATTTTCTTATCCCCTGCTATGTTAATAGCTTGCTAGACCCTGCAAGAGCCTCCTGTATGTGATTAAAGTTCAATTTAGAGATTGAGATACAATTATTTAAGGTAAATTACATCTGTTTGAAAGTGAAACCAGTTTTTTTTTTTTCATGCAGGCTCTGTCAATCATAGCCAGGGGAGATGTGGGTAGGGCTGCATAAACATAAACAAAGTGATTTAACTCCTAAATGACAGTGAATTGAGCAGTGAAATTGCAGGGGCATGATCTATACACTAAAACTGCTTTATTTAGCTAAAGTAATTTAGGTGACTATAGGGTTCCTTTAATAGTGTGTATTGCCCTCTTTAGCATCCATGACAGTGTGCAGTCTATTGTAATAGTTCTGTGAGGCCCCTAATTCTTGCAGTTGGTATCGCTGGTCATTCCTCTTGTCAAAATGCCTCCAGGTCATGCAGAGGAATGCAAATTGTCTCTGATAAAGTAGGTGTAGGTGTTCTGGTGACTATGGTGTCCCTTTAAGGTTAGATTTAGTAGATTGTTTAGTGTTAAAGGCCGTAGAATGGTATGTTCTGATAATCTTTTTTCATAAGATTTCCTGTGCCTTTAGAGCTCCCCCCCCTATTTTGGTCTTGTCACTCCACAGTGTACCAGAAGCTGTGAGGTGTGTTAAGGTGTTGTCGAGCATATTGTAACCAGGCTTTTTTGTGGCCTTGACGCAGTAAAGGCTTCTTTCTGGCAACTCCACCAGGCAGCTCATTTCTGTTTAAGTATTGTGCTCCTTGAAACAGCCACACCGTCTTGTATGTCTTCTGAGTTCCCATTGACTATTTATACACAGAAGCTAATGGAAATTTAAAAAAGCCACAGGTGTGGGTAATTAACCTTTAATTGCCATTTTAACCTGTGTGTGTCATCTTGTGTGTCTGTAACAAGGCCAAACATTCTAGGGTATGTAAACGTTTGATCAAGGCCATTTGGGTGATTTTTGTTATTATTATGATTTAAAAAGTAGCAAAACAACTATGTGATAATAAATGGCTTCATATCATAACTATCCTTCAATAAAATACGTTTTTGCATGAGCAGTCATATTTTCTAAATCAATGCCAAAATTTCATAATTTCTGCCAGGGTATGCAAACTTTTGAGCACAACTGTATGTGCATATTTTTACTTGTAATGTATTATGTTTGAATCTGTGAGTATAGTGAGTTAATGCATCTGTGTAAATACATGGTGGTTTAATGTTTAAGAAACACTACAGTCTCCGGAATTCAAACTTGTATTTCTCACACCACAGTATTAAAACACCATTCAGGTGGCCGACTCCCTCATTGGCCCCGTTAAAACAGATTAAAGTTCACATTTATTCCAGCACTGTGCGGTTATGATCTCAGACAATCCAATGGTTGAGGCTATTGCACATGCGCTGCACACACGTTGTGCTGCGTCACACAGCATCTCCTCATAGAGATGCATAGAATCAATGCATCTCTTTGGGGAATTTTCAGCATCTCCATTGTGGTGAACTTACTCAGGAAGTACGACACTGGAGGTGCTGGGGCAGCACTGAGTTGTACACCTTCTGTAACTGTTCCTGTAGCTGTGCTATCAGGCATAGAATTCAGACATGAATATAGAGGGCACTGGCCAAGGCACCTGCTAGATATCTCCACTCGCCAGCTCGCCTTTTCTGTGACTAAAAAGTGTTATAATTCTAGTGGTAAGAAAACATTTTAATACTTTTAATTAGCTACTCAGATACAGTCAAGTTATCCTTTAAATTACTGTAAAAATCTAAAATTTGTAAGTTGTTAGGGTGGAGCGCTTAGTGAATGAGTTTAATGGGATACTAATTTATGTAAATACTTCTTAAAGGGACAGTCTTATCAAGTTTAATCTAAACGTTTAATTTGTATTTTTTTATAAGATGCAATTACAGTACTAAATTTTTAAAATTTATTTTTAACCACAAAAATTTAAAAAGTATGTATATAGGTGCCATCTCTGTCTAATGGGACAATCACCTCCGGTATGTATTCTGCAATTCCCAATTAGTGCCACAGATTCTCAATAGGACTGAGGTCAGGACTTTGACTGAGCCATTATAGAATATTCATATATTTGTTCTTGTTCTACTTACAGCGACTGTTTGTCTGTGCTTGGGGTCATTACTGAAGGTGAACTTTCTTCCGAGCATCATCAGAAAGGTGTTCCTGCACTAATACCCTCCTGAATCCATTCTACCTTCAACTCTCACATGATTCCTAAGTCCCACATCATGATGCTGCCACCCCCATACTTCATTGTAAGGATAGTGTTTGTTGAGGTATGGACAGTGTTTCATTTGCATCACACATTGTCAAGTCAGTCTCTTGCTTTTTAGCAACCTCCATTTCTCTGGTTTTGAGTAATAGATTCTTTCTTGCCAACCTCTCTTGAAGGCCAGTTTGATTCAGAGCTCTTGAATTTGATAACTGGTGCACAGTCTCAGCAACTGACCTCCCCTTGGTTTTCCCACAAGTCTCTGTCAGAGTGATTACCCTAACTCACAGGAAATGGGAAACCCACGAATGGAGTTTCAATAATAAACATATTATTGGGCCTCACAGTGACTGGACTTAATATTATATATAGATAGAGACAAAGTCAGAAATAGCCAAGGTGAGAATTATAAAAGGTTGGATATAAGAATAAACAGGCTGGATCAGGATTTCAGAAGTACAAAGTCAATAAGCAAGCAAGCAAGTTAGAAACCATGATCGACCACTGAATAAGGACCAAAACAAGCATTATATAGACCATGTCATCTCTGCGACTCCAAAAGAATCAAAACAGGGTGATCATCTAGTTGACGTGGACACTTTAAGGTAAGATGTGATGTTTTCAAATTCATTATGTATAAGGATGTCTCATTCAAAAGGGCAGCATCCAAAATTCTATGGCCAGTGTGACCTCATGGCCGAGCAGAGCAGTCAGTCTATGCGATCTGAGAGGAGAAGCGAATCAACAGCATCGAATAGATAAGTATTTTAGTATTTACCATCACATGTATATGGGCCGTGTGGCTGAATCGTGCATTTGGCCCACACTACATGTGAAGGGGATCGAGTTGACGTTGTTAAACAGATAAGTTTGATAATCTCCTTCTTGCTTGGTTGCTGGATTTTTGAGGATGACCTATTCTTGTTAGTGGGCAGGTATGGGGAGTGTTTTATCAGTATTTGCATAAAACAATTTGACCCTTAGGGGTGTGTGAGCAGTGCAGCCGCATCAGGTGCCATGCCAGCAGAGGCGTCATGCTGTCAACAAAGCTTGCACATGCCCCAGGTGACAGGTCTGGCCACCCAAATTATTCTTCACCCGGGACTATCAAAGAACCTAACAGGGATGTGGGGGTAGAGCTTCACTAGCGGTAGGAGAACTTTATGAGAGGCAGAGCTAAAAAGACAGCGGGGGCCATGCTAAGAGCACCAGCTGACTGTAACTTCTGTAAGTGGGATGAAAGAATGAGCCTCTGCTTCCCCAACTACCAGGAACTGCAGTGCTTCCACTCCTCACTGTAGCCCATAATGGAAAGAAGTAACTGCCTGTAAATGCGTGTATATGTGTGACTGTCTTCCTGTAACTATGTGTGATTGTAACTGTGCATGTTAGACTACCTGCAGCTTTGTGTGTGTGAGAAACACTGCAGCCCTACACACACACACACTATACATGGATGAAGGGGTATGACCGGGTGGGGCGCTGTGAAGATTTTTTGCACAAGTTGCCTAATGGCCTAAGGCTGGCCCTGGCTCCAGGGCAATAATGGCACTATAATCACTGGTGTGCCTCCACACCCCACAACACAGATAAGCCCAATATATAGACATCACATCAGTCCAGCTCCTATTCCAGCCTCATTCCTTGTTATCAGGGCAGTAAATTGCTCATTACCGGTTTAAGCATGTGTCTTTGTAGAATAAATGATCATTTCTCAATGGGAATCTACGGTCACATTGTTAAATATTTAATTATGTTACCTCACGGACTGTGTATGTGCGTCTGTCCCTGAGTCCCTTACAGCCATCGCTGGGGAAAAGAAAACAGAAAATGTAATTATTAATAGTATAACTTTAGTTGCTCTTAGTTTACATCAGCAAGAGGGTTTAGCTCAATATAAAAATGTGACCATTAATACCTGGCACAGAGGCTGCAGGGATTCGCATGAAAGGAAGTATGAAGTCCGAATGATTTAATATTTCTCATAAATGTAATTGTGTGAAAGTACATGCATGTATGTGTTTTCTGTACAGACACTAAACCCTGCATGGATAACAATGAACATTGCAATCTGAAACTTGGAAATTAGGATACGAGGTAGGTCAGTTTTACATTAATTTCATTTATACAGGAGTTTTTCTTCTTTGCAGATATTCTCTGACATTTCTGCCTGGTTTTCTTGCCAAAAAAAAAATCATTAAATAACTGCTGTATAAGTAATGGAAGTGCCTTGGGAATATTACTGCAAGTGTAAATTTTTAATATTATGTTTACTTACCCCCTGTATTTAACAAATATGTTTTTATGAGGTTTAAAAAATAAAATTTAATGTAGAAATTCACACCTCCTTATAATGTAACTGGGCGCCTCCATCTTAGCTCCCTGTCAGCCATTGTTATAAGCTTGGTCCTTTGCATCTCACAGTCAGAATAGAGAAAACACACAGAGAAGAGGGAAAAAAATGAACAATGTTTCTATGTCTTTGGTTCATTTGCAATGTTTGCCAAGCTGTCCCTTGTCTGAACTGGGCTATGATATAATTTGCTAAAAAGTCATATTTAAATAAAAATTGAGCATGTCAAGGTCAATGTCAATGTTTTATGCAATGATGTAAATTCCAGAAAAGTTCTTGTTTAGCAAATTAATTGTAGGCATTTGGGAAAAAGTGGCCGATAGCCTTCCAGCCAGTCCCTGCTGATAGCTAGTCAAAAATACCCTTTTCTGAAGCGGGTGTTTGCTGTTGGGTTCCCCTCCACCACTGATCCACGGCTGGGTTAATTAAACACAAGATTTGTAGCAATACAAATGTAATCAGCTTACAATTATTAGATGTTAGAGGACTGTAAATCGATAGGTATATACCAGAATATTTATTGTAAAAAACAGATAACATTTGTATCTTGCAATACCTTTTTTATTGGACTAACAGAATTTTGTAATGACAAGCTTTCGAAAGAGCCTCCCTTTTGCAAGTCTACAGCATTTCTGAGCAAAGACAAAACATAGAATTCAAAGTTGAGCTATGATACAGGGGTTAAAGCGACCTGAGTGCAGATAAGACACAGGTTTGATAGAAAATAAACATGATTCTCGTAGAGGGTAGTAAATATATTGTGTGAAGATCACAGAGTGAGGGGGTGTAACCGCAGCCGGTTTCCCCTATTTACCACTATAACGTCTTAAAGCATAGAACTTAGTAGGGCTAACCATACAGTTATCTTAGCTAAAATATTATATTGTTAGTGAGAGATTCTCAATTTAAAATATATAAATAATTGAAAATACAATATAACATAACGATTGTCTTGGAAGCAATAAAGTTTTGTCTTTTAGATATTTATTATATAAAAATATAAATATAGACATATACAATCCATTACAATAATTTATAGCAGAGTTTATACGATTAACGTATATGCTTGCAATGTCATTAAAATAGAATAACATACCCTCCTAAACATGTCAACATGTCAGCATCTCTCAGTCATTATAAGATGGAGCAGCGTTTCTCCAAATCTCTCCCGTGTGCTAACATTGAAAAGGTACATATTTATACCTTAGATGTTCATTTTAGGACCTCCCTTAACTTGGCAAAGAAACAATGTCATAACTAAAACGTAAGGGTGCACATGTCATGGGAGACAAAGCTAAGACAAAATGGTGTAAGTTAGAACTACGCAGCATATTATGCACTGAAAGCAGGTAAGAGGTTATTGCTTTTGCGTAGCATAGCCTTGAAGTTTGTTTATGCATTAATTGTTATTGTATTAAGCTAAGACAAAATGGCGTAAGTTAGAACTACGCAGCATATTATGCACCAAAAGTAGGAAAGAAGTTATTTATTAAAGAAATATGTATGAAAAACAATATGTTCCATTTCTAACACCTTGTCAGTTTGCAATATCTTAAAGACAATGTACACTGTTTAAAAATACAACTTTGCATTCTAAAACTTGTAATATTTGAATTTTCCCATAACAGGACTTGCAGGGATTGAATAGAATACACTGTACATGGCTGTCTATGCCATCCATGATTGTTATTTTTTGCTAATAGCCCAGGTCTTATTAATTATATGGCATTTCAAGGTGACTTCCAAAACCATCTCTTAAATAGATAAATAAAATAAATATTGCTGCTTGGCTGTGTAGCACAGGCTTGGAAGGGACTAGCTCCAGCAATTGACCATATATTTCAAAAAGTGCACTATGTGTATACAATAGAAAAAATGATGACTGCCCTAAATAATAAAATGGAAGCATGTATTAAGATCTGGGAAGCAAGGCTTTATAAATACCCAGATATATTTAAACATATTAACTTATTTATTCCATATATTGAGTGGCCAGACTGTGTAAAGTGGTGTCCCACAGGAGTGCAGTGTTATTCTTCTTTGTGGTGTTTAATGGAGTGTCTATGCTTATTAATTCTGCCATTTAATGGCTGGGTGGTTTCCCCAATGTAACATTTGGTACATTGAATCGTATATACCACATTGCTGGATGTGCAGGAGTATGAACCTTTAATGCTGTAGGTTTTATTGTTGTGTGTGGCTGTGTTGTCTGTGCATATGTGCTGACACAGTTTGCAGCAAGGTTTTTTGCATTGACTGGTCCCATTTTCTTCATTCTTACCATCAGTGGGCAGCTTCCTGTTGATTCATTTTTGTTGGAGGTTTGGTGGTTGTCTGAAGGCCAAAATGGGTGTTTTAGAGAAAATGTTTTTCAGAGTCTCATCTTCTGTTAACATCGGTTGTAGGTCTGACGATTTTCCGTATTTCCTTGAGGCTATCCACTGCAACAATACTCCCAGTAATATGTCTTTAAACTACAATTAATGTGTTTAGAAATCATTCTGGGTAAATAACACACATGGTTCTGTTCTAAATAAAATTGAAGATTATGCTAGCTTCAGTGTACAGATAATCTTAATTTTAATAATGACAGGAGGCAAGTATTTTGCATAATCTTTCTTTACTAACTCCATAGCAGCAAAGAAAAGAGTGACATAACTGAGAACCAATCACAATGCGGTATAGAGTATAAGAGGTGTAACGTATGACATCATTTCCTCTTTAAAGCATGCGACATCACAAGATCACAATGCAGAAACAATAAAGATAACGTATAACATGAAAATAGAACATAAACGTATGAAGAATTCTTGACAGGGAAGAGTTCTTGATGTCAAGTGACGATCTTCCATGACAAGACGATGATGATATCTTGAAGGAAGTCTTCAGTGTCCTGATTCATCTGGTTAAACTGAAACGAGAATGTAAAAGGGTATTAGATTCCGGAGATGGTTGTGTAAAACAACGAGATGTCTATCCCTTATGATTAAGTAACCATCATACTGCAATAGAGCGAATACATTCCTCCCATCTATTGATGCTACCTAAGCCATCCCACCCATATGAAATATCTGTATTAATTGTAAGAAAACAACTTAGGCATTTAGCACAAATAACATGTGAATAAAGAGATAGAAATATACATGAAGGCAGAGGTGGGGAAGAGCGAAAGAGAGCAGGGTGGGAAAATACTTGCCTCCTGTCATTATTAAAATTAAGATTATCTGTACACTGAAGCTAGCATAATCTTCAATTTTATCACATGACAGGAGGCTTCGTATTTTGCAATTTCAACGCTGAGTAAGTAGAGCAAAAGCTGGATTAGATGGAGGACGGAAATAGAACATCCTAAAGGTGGATTCTCTGGTCCAGTCCGCCGCTCGTAAAATATCTGGAAGGGAGGCCCCCGCCGCGTAGGCAGAAGAGGCCGCGGCCCCTCGGACTGAGTGTGCACCAAAAGCCTGGTCTATCCCGGCGAGGGCTAATAGCCATCTAACCCATCTGGCCAACGTAGTAACCGAGACTGGAGCGTAGGGGCGGACGTAAGAGATGAGAAGTTGGCGATTAGAAGTAGGCCGCAACGTCGCGGTGGCTTCCACGTATCGACGAAGAGTAGAGACCACACAGAGTTGTGGGTCTGAGGGAAAAAAGGGGTAAAAAACAGAGGAAGAGTCAGATTTCGTGCGTCTAGAGATCTGGAAGGTTACTCCCGCTGGGCAGAAGGTAAATGCGTCGGCATCGAAAGCGCGTACATCGGACACCCGACGAAAGGAAACTAGGCAGAGTAGGAAGGTGAACTTTGCCGTAAGCTGGCGGAGTGATAAGTTCTCATTAGGGGGCCAGTCCCGTAAAAACTGTAAGACTATGCCAACGTCCCAGAGTCTCGAGTATTTGGGTTCCGGGGGGCGCCGAAGGCGCATGCCACGGAGGAGTCTACAGATGAGTGGGTTCTGGCCCACTGGTGTCCCTTGAGTCGGCGTATGAGCCGCTGAGATGGCTGAACGTATCACGTTAATGGACCGGTATGACTTCCCGGTTGTGAACAGAGAGGTGAGGAAATTCATGATGGATGGAATAGGTGCCGTAAAGGGATTGAGATCCCGTCCCAGACACCAAGTAGTCCAGCAGTGCCATGCTGATAAGTAGCACCTCCTTGTTCCTGGCGCCCATGAGTCCCATAGGAGTTTCCTGCGATAAATCCTCGGTTCGCCAGGAACCCCTGAAAGAGTCCAAGCCACCAGGGGCAGTCGGCCTTCCTGGACCAGCGGATGGGGTAGTCCCATCGGGTTCCTGAGAATGGATGGAGTATCTGGTAGGAGGAGGGGATCCTTGTTCGAAAGTTCCAGAAGATCCGGGAACCATGGTTGGCTTTGCCATAGAGGTGTGATGAGGGTCAGTATCACCCTCTGCCTGCGGATTCGGTGGAGAACCCTCGTAATCATTGAGAATGGAGGGAAGGAGTAAGCCCCGTGTTGTGGCCATTGTTGCAGAAACGCGTCGGTTGCTAGACTCTCCGGATCTGGGAGCCAACTGAAGAAGTCCTTCGTCTGACGGTTGTTGCGGGAGGTGAATAAGTCCAGGGAGAAGGGGCCCCTCTGTGCATCTAGCATCGTGAAAACGTGAGGGTCTAGTTGCCAGTCGCTGGCGTCCCTCCAGTGGCGTGAGTACCAATCTGCTGTCGTGTTGGTCTCTCCTGGTAAGTGTTCCGCTAATAGCGTGATGTTGCGAGGCAGACAATAATCGAAGATTTCCTTCGTGAGTTCTACTAATGCTTGGGAGCGGGTGCCTCCGAGTCGGTTGATGTATCTTACCGCCGAGACGTTGTCCATCCGGAGAAGGATGCAGCAGTTGGATCGTTCTTTTGCCAGACTGCGAATGGCGAACGATCCCGCCAGGAGCTCCAGACAGTTGATGTGCATCGAAAGTTCTTGGGGAGTCCACACTCCCCCCGTGGAGGAGGTGCCGTCTGTTGCTCCCCAACCTGAGCGGCTGGCGTCTGACTCCAATATGAAGTCTGGTTGGTTTCCGAATATCGCCCGGCCATTCCAAGCCTGCATGCAGTTCAGCCACCAGTGCAGTTCCTCCCGAACCTCGTCCGACATGGGGACCGGCTGGTCGTATGTTGGGTCTTTGCGAAGGAACTTTGTCTTGAGGCGTTGCATGGCTCTGTAATGCAGGGGTCCAGGAAAGATGGCCTGGATGGATGACGAGAGAAGGCCCACGATTCGTGCTAGTAGACGTAAAGGTATGGATGTCAGTCGAAGTACCTTCTGAATTTCTCAGCGGATGGTGGCAATTTTTGCGGCCGGGAGGCGTAGCGTGCACGATATTGAGTCTATCTCGAACCCAAGGAATTCGATCGACTGAGCAGGAGTCAGTGATGACTTGGGGCCATTGATAACGAAACCCAGTGAGTCGAGGAGGTGTACGGCATAGTCTGTATGTCTCTTTAGGGTCCTTGCATCCTCGTCGAATATCAAGATGTCGTCAAGGTAGACGATGCATCTTATGCCTTGGGCCCTTAGTCTCGCCATTACCGGCTTCATCATTTTGGTGAAACACCATGGGGCCGAACTGAGGCCGAACGGGAGACAGGTGAATTGCCAAGGTGTCCCGTGCCAGTAGAAGCGGAGATATGAGCGGCTCCTTTCGTGCACCGGTATGGTAAGGTATGCGTCCTTTAGGTCTAGACGCGTGAACCAATCGTTGTCTCGCAGTAGGTCCCGGAGAAGATGGATACCCTCCATTTTGAAGTGGCGGTACACCACATAGGAATTGAGCTCCTTGAGGTTGATGACGGGATGGAATTCCCCAGTTTTCTTCCTGACTAGGAAGATATTGCTGTAGAACCCGGTTGAGTCCGGAGCTGGTTGGATGGCACCCTTGGAGTGTAAGTCCTGAAGTTCCATGTCTATCAAAGAAGCGTCTGCCCGTGAAAACTGAATCGGGCGAGGTGGTGCCTGTTGGAGTGGCCTTGTCTCGAACTCTATTTGATAGCCCCGCACCGTCCGAAGTATCCATGTGTCGGAGGAGAGGTCTGCCCAATTCTGGAAGAAAAGAGAAATACGACCTGCGATATGGCAAGGGGTTAGAGGTAGTATAGAATGGTAACTTACCATTGGAGAATCTCGCTCGGGAGCGTCCTCGGCTGCCACGGCCACGTTCCGATCCCCTGAACTGATGGAATTGATGGCGTGCAGATGGATCTGTGTAGAATGGTTGCGACCTGGTTGTGCGGGGGCCGGATGGCCAGAAGCGGCTGGTGGCACGGCCCCTCTGCCGACCAGCCCTCCCAAAAACACCACGGGTGTTGTGGCCGCGGAACACTTTCCGCATTGATGTTTGTGCCTTATTGAGGGAAGTGAATATGTTGACCCTCTTATTAAGCTCAGTAAGGAAGGCCTCGCCAAACAATTTGCCCTGTGCCAAAGGGCCTAATTCTTTATCCCCCAGTTCGACAAGCTTGTCATCGATTCTGAAAAGTGCTGCTCGGCGCCTCTCCGAAGAGAGTGCCACATTAGTGTTCCCGAGGAAACAGAAGCACCTTTGTGCCCACTCTCGGGTATCTCGTGCCCACTCACGCACCATATCTGGGGAGAAGTCATCAGCCCTTTCATAGGCATCATCTGCCATATCCATGATCCTCGCCAAAGGCCCGATGGCATCTAATAGTTTGTCCTGAGCTCCCTTGAAACCACGTTCCACACCCTTGCGTGGGTCCCGACCCCCGTGGGACATGAATGTGGTCATGAGCGGGTCGAATTCGGGGGTGTGTGCTACCTTATCTGGTAGGCTCGGGCGAGGACATTCAGATCTCATACGCTTTCTCACTTCTTTGTCCAGAGACTTCCGGAGCCAGAAGTGCATGAATCTGGTCAAGTGTTCGGGTGGTGTCCTAGGATCGAACATTCGGAGGCCAGAGTTGTCCAAAAATATTTCTGAACCCTCTTGTGGGGTGTCTAGGGATGTGGTCCCGGAGTCCTGGGGCTCACCCAGGGTCTGTTCCCCTATAAAGTAAGGGTCCGATTTGGCAGCGGAGTAGTCGGATTCCTCCTGGTCGGAGGCTGCCGCCTGCCATTCGTCAACCACGGCTAACGCGTGTGATGGACCTGCGTCCTCTTCCCCAGAGGAAACCTGAGCGGGTTTTTGGGATGATTTGCTTGTGTCTCGTCTGCGTTTAGCAGGGGCCTTTCCTTTGGATTTACGTGGTCCCATAGCCTCGCCTTTCCAATGGCGCTTAGGGGGGTGGGAGCGTTCCCTGGAGGAATCGGAGTCTTCCGAATCCGCCCCATAATGAGCCCATTTGGGAATGGGCTTAGATGCGTCCTGTTCCAATTGGAACGACTTAGCCAAAGCTTTTTCCATGGATGCAGCAACCGCTGCTGCAATCATGGCCTGGAGATCTGAGGGATTTTGGGATTCTTCCATGTTGTTAATCACACCCGGGGCTCACCCGGTGAATATGCGTGAGGGCACTTGTGGTACTTGTGGCACAAAATGGGGAGGCCTGGGGACCAGGGGGTGGTGTATAATAGGTAGTGGTTAACCTGAAAGCGCTATGCGACTGGTAGGTCAAGCGAGGGCTGTCACTGGGGCTCACCCAGGAATTTGGAATCCTGCATAAACAGGTCCTTTCAGCAGCACATAAAAGGGGGCTCACCCCTGCCAGAATAAGGGTATTCCCACTGGCTGAAACCGACCCCAAGTGCAAAGCACTAACCTGATACTGGTCCCACAGTGAGCTGATAAGGCTGCAGAGTTCAAAGAGTATTCCAGAGTATTCTGGCAGTAATAATAGGCTGGAGTAGTAAGCAGGATAGTAGTAGCCATTTAAAATGTCCGCCGGACTGAAAGTAGTAGGAAATGGGAGGTTTTAGTACCTCCCCTAGATTTTTGAGCGGCAAAAATTACCCGAACGGCGGGCGTTAGTGCGTACGAATCAGCCGAACGGAAGCGTTCGGCTAATACGCACGAATGCAAGCGCCTAATATGAGACGTTCGCGGGAATTGCCGAACGCTAGGCGTTCGTCAAAGGGAACAAGTCTATGCGAACAGAAGTGCCGTTCGCGAAAAAACGTGCGAATGACGATAAGGCGGGAAAGAACCCGCAAATTTAACTGACACTAGGAAGTATAGGTGAAAACGGCGAAAATGCCGTTAAGACTCCCTGAAAGGGGTATGCCAAATAAAAGCAGTGGAAAAGGTCCCAGAGCCAGAGGGGTGGGGGGGAAGAGCCCCCAAAGGTAACAATACAGAAGCACTTAAAATAACATAATGAATAAATGTAATAGTAATAGAAATATTTAGACAATAGTTCTTAGATATAGATGACAAATAGTGTAAGGACAGAGAGGAAAACCAAGTCTGTACTTATCTTGTGATGGAGCAGCAAAGAAAGAGGAAATGATGTCATACGTTACACCTCTTATACTCTATACCGCATTGTGATTGGTTCTCAGTTATGTCACTCTTTTCTTTGCTGCTATGGAGTTAGTAAAGAAAGATTATGCAAAATACGAAGCCTCCTGTCATGTGATAAAATTGTAGTTGCTTAAATTATTAGTAAGTTACCTAAAATATCTGTGAGCAGCCACACCTCTGACCACACTTCTATTCACACCACTTAAATTAAGGCATCCATTACTGAGTGATAACATATCTAAGAAACATGTTCTTTTCAGCAAATCACTTGTGCTTATTCTCATATTTTCACTTCAAGAGATTCCATTTGTTTCACATTAGTACAGAGCAATGCAACTTTCACATTAACAGGGTTTTTCACTAAAGTGAGACTTCAAAGTGAATTTCAAATGTTAGCTGAAAGTAGCTGAACTGGAAGCATAGCTATTTTTCCTTAAAGTAACAATATAAGGTCAGGAACACAAACATGTATTCCTGACCTTATAGTGTTAAAACCACTATCTAAACCCCCCGCACCCCTTGCCCTCGTAAATTTAGTAATATCTTACCTTTATTCCAGTCTGCTTTGCAGACCAAGTGTTGTTCTGAGCCAATCACAACGCAGGACAGTCCCCGAAAGTCCGGGAACCAAGGTTGGATCCGCCACAGCAGGGTGACCAAGGTCAGTGTTACTTGGTGAACATGGAGGCGATGGAGAAATCTCGCAATAATTAGAAGCGGAAAAAGCGTAAGCCCCTTGAGGAGGCCCAGCCTGCAGGAATGCATTCACCATCATGCACTCCAGATCTGGTAGCCAACTGAAGAACGCTGAAGTCTGGTGGTTGTTGCAGGACGCAAACAGGTCTAGGTAAAATGGGCCCCTTAGAGATGATATGGTGGAGAACACCTGAGGATCCTGCATCCAGTTGCTGCCTTCCCTTCAAAGGTGGGAGAACCAATTTGTGGTGTCGGGAGATATTCGGCCCTCAGGGAGATACTGCAAGGTAGGTAGAAATCAAAGGTGATCTTCATGATGTCTAATAAGAGGCAGGAGCGGGCGCTGCCCAGGCGATTGATATACCGGGCTGCCGACACTTTGACCATCCGGAGTAGGATGCAACAAATGGATTACCCCTTCACCAAGAGTTCCAGGCAGTGCATTTGAAAGGAGAGTTCCTGAGTTGAGCACATGCCTTCCGAGGGTGCACTCTTGCAAGTTGCACCCATAGGCCCACAGGCTGGCAACCAACTCCGGTTGGTCACCAAAAATGGTGTGGCCGGTCCAGGCCAGCATGCTGTCCAACCACCATTGGAGTCCACCTCACATCTCGTCTGTCACAGGAACAGGTTGGTCGTTGGTGGGTTTCGCTCGAGCAAACCTGACTGAAGTGCTCTCTCCATCATGTGATGACTCTGCCTCATGGATAATACAATAATCCAATAAAAAATTTATGAGTAAAAGTGTTCAAACATTGAAAAAAATAAAAAAATTTCAAAAATACAATTTATGAGTAAAAGTACAACAGATAAAAATTTGTAAAAAATAAAAGATACATTTTAAGTTATAAAAATATCTAAATATATAGAAGAATTATCTAATGCAGTGTATTGTATAAAATGATCCTTACATCCAGCCTTATGTATTCACAGCTATTATGCACATTCTTTCACCAATATGCAGATTTGTATAAGCGCTTAATAAAGTACGTAACCTTATAACTATAAAGATACTGATCCAGTATAGTTAAAAATACAATACTTCATTAAAAAAGATGACAAATATAATAAACAAATATAATGAAATAAAACTAATGCTTGCAGTCTTGTCAGTTACAAAATACAGAAGGAGTACATAGTTACAATATGTATCTAGTACATGGTTAGTCTGTTGTTCGTTGAAGAATAAAACAAAAAAATCCTGTGGATAAGTATTCTCGGCATCCCGAGTGGTTTTCAAGCTATTTGAGGTTACTGGATGGCTGTGAAGATTGATGTGCTGCTGCGTAAAGGTCCTGGATAAGAATGGTAAGGTGTCAGCTTCCAAACGCGTTTCTCCGCTCCTACAGCTTTATCAATGGATATTGAGCTGACTTGTGGCTTGCTTCTTATAAGGGCTTTACAGTTTTAATTACCAGCTGTTATGAGAACTTGCTTAACATTTCAAAACTAGTCTGGCAGTAATATACAGTCAATATGCATACTCTAAACTGTATCAATAAATAATCATAGTTAAAAAATGGATCATTAACCATCAGGCATGTAATAGGTTCCCTATTCCTCTCTACCCATCTCACATATTTTTTCTACTTTTGCTCCACTTAACTCATTTTTATATCTGTCATTAAAGGCCCGGAAAGATAGCCTGGGTGGAGGACAATCGCCCACGATCCGGGGGACCTAGCAAATTTATTTTTGGATAGTGGAGACCTTTGAAGTGGGTAGCTTCATGGTTCATGATGCGGAGTCAATTTCGAATCCTTAGAATTTGACCATCAAGAAGGGGCCATCTGAGACTTCTGTTGATTTACTATAAAACCGAACAATTCCAGCAGGATCACGAGAATCATAGTGTGTTGACATGTGTTGATGTGTGTTGATGTAGTGTTGATGTAGTCTTGACCTCTGGGAACCGAACAGAAAGATATTATCCAGGTAAATAAGGTACCGGATCCCCTTGGCCTGTATGTGAGCAGTCACCGGTTTCCGTAGTTTCATAAAGCACCAAGGTTGACCATGCCACAGGAGACGTACATACTGTCTGCAAGAGGGGTAGATCGGGGGACCGACAGGCATATGTCTTTCAGTTTCAGACTCACAAACCAGCTCCCAAATGAAGAAGGTCCCTTAATACGTTTGAATGGCTTCCATCTTGAAGTGACGGTATCTCATGTGGGCGCTGTAGAAAGCAAAGTCGGTGAAACCATAGGGATGCTTACCTGAGGAAAAACAGGATCTAGAGCATCTCCGCATTCCCTGTCCTCCGTCTGATCGCCTGGAGTACCAGAAGGGTTGTCTCCCATCCACTTCCAGGTAAAAAAGGTTGTAGTAGCAAGGTTAGGAGTCTGATGGGGGGTTTGTAAGCTTCCTCATCGAAGAGCGTGCAATGTGCCCAGGGTCCCAATTCATTGGCACCCAGATCCGCCAACTTTCCATCAATACGGAGGATTGCTGCTTTGCACCTCTCAGAGGAGAGGTAAACATTGGTGTTTCTGATAAAACAGAAACATCTCTGTGCCCATTTATGGATATCATGAGACCATTTATGGATGATGTTGGCATCAAAGGAGTCGGCCTTCAAGAACGTGTCATCTGCCAGATATTTTATCCTTGAGAGGGGGCCAATAGAGTCCAGCAATTTGTTTTGGGCGCCTCTGAATCCTCTCTCTACTCCCTTGCAGGGTTACATTTACCCCTTGTCATGAAGGTCATCATCATATGATCAGAACTCAGGTGTCTGAGCCACACTGCCTGGGAGGGAAGGGCATGGACATTCTCACTGCAAGTGGCAATGGACATCTTTATCTAGAGGCTTGCAAAGAAACAGGTGCACAAAATTGGCCAGGTGTTTTTGGGAGCGGACCAGTCCCTGGAACATGGGTGACATATGTTGCGTGGGTCAAATAGCTTTTTACTAGTAGGATCCAGGATCACTTCAGCATCCTCATGGGCAGTAGCAATATATATTCTTGGGCAGAGTTTCTGTCACCCTCAGCCATCTGGGGCTCACCCAGAAAAATCTCCCACACTAATGTGGAGCCAAAATTTGTCGCCAGACTGCACGCCATTTGTTCAGGATGGAAAGGGAATGGGGCAAGTTGCAGTCCTCGTCTGAGGAGGGGTCTATCCATGGGGTCAGGGCAAGTGCTGGAGTCAGCTTTCAGCATTTGGCAAGGACTTCACCTAGTCTAGTGCCTTCACCTTTCCAGTGGCGCTTGATGTGATGGGGAGACCCATTAGTGGAGTCATCGAAGGCATCAGACTCTGCCACATAGTAAGCTCCTCTGGTGGCCGGTGCCGGTTAGGGGTCCGGCCCTCCTGCATGCACATTTGAGAGTGCTTATTCCATAAATGAAGCCAGCGCTGTGTGTATCATGGCCTGAAAGTCCACAGGGCTAGCCAGAGAATCTCCCATAGTGGAAAATCGTGTGATACAGAATTGTAAATAAGTAGACAGGCAGATTTATTATGATATGGGACACCCATGTAGTAGGCACAAATTAGTAGGCAATTTCAGGATGCAGGGCAAACAGACCAGACTACAACAGGTAAAGCTCACAGAAACCCCACAGGGTTGGAAACAGGGTGGTAATCTTAACAGGATGCCTCCACTCAGCAGCACAGTAGTATAAATATATATATATATAGTAGGGGGCTCACCCCAGGTGCACACGTTATGAACCCTTAAGTGCTGGCCACATCCCTGACATAGAACACTAATCTGTGCTCAGACAGTTAATTCAAGATTATGGGAGATATTCCTATAAGCAGTATGTCCTGAAAATCCTGTCCAACAGTTAATAGCCGCTGCAACAGCATGCCTATAGAAGTATACCTTGAAGTATATTGCAGATAGCAACAATAAAATATACCAAATACAATAAAGAAACAATCCCAAGAGGGGCAATAAGAGCATAAAGTGTAATAGTCTGACCTGTCTGCTTGATGGAGCAACAAATAAAAAGGAGGTATTTAGGTGACTATACCTCATGTACATCCTACTTACTTGTGATTGGTTCTTTTTTCTGTGTGTTTCTTTGCTGTGTGGAGCTAGTAAAGAGATATCATGCAAAGTATGAAGCATCTTGTCATGTAAAATTATAGATTTAAACTGGCGGCCAAGTAAAATAAGTGAAACCTTCTCACCTTCTTAAGTGCTCATTTAGACCAAGCTCACGGTAAACAGCTTTTATGTTAATCATTGGTGACATCAACCCATTTTATATCCTTGGAATTCGAAGTAGCATTCACAGAATATTCTGCAGATATACTTTATTAAAAATGAAAACAATAAAATATTACAAATTACCGTCTTTAGACTTAATGGAGTTTTTTTGTTTTTTTTTAAACTAGTGCTTTTTAATAAAACGTTGGTGTGAATAACTACAGTGAGCAGAACTATCTCTTTCAAGGCTACTTATCAGATGATCTCTATACTCCCTCATGCAACTCTCGACTGGTTACATCAATGCTTTGCTAAGTTGACAAGGCAAGTTGGCTAATGGAGTTGCACTCAAGGGAGGTGGACCTATTCACACAGATCAAGACTACTGCAACTTATATGTATCACCCACAAAACAAAATGTGTATTTAACTGAGAAGATTCATGAGATTCCAAACATCCATGAGTGGAATGCCGAGTTTGCATTGCTCTATGTATTGATGACCAACAGTCTGACATGGCCATTGAAATGTTGTTGGCAGATAGATTTGTCCTGTTCGTGATACTCCTAAGCTGAAAATCCTCTATAAAAAGGTCATGTGAACCTTTGCTTTGCTCATCTATGTCTTAAAGAGACATTTTGGGCACAAACATTTATTCCTGACCCTGTAGTGTTACAACCACATCTAGCCTCCCTGCCCCCTAAATATAGTAAAATCTTACTTTTATTCCAGTCTGGTGCTCCTGCTGGCTCTGCCCCGATCTACCTGCTTGGCTGACATCATCAGAAGCATTATTTAAAGCCAATCACAATACCCTCTCAAAGGAAAGCACTGAATTGTCTGAGCTTGTCAAGGAGGCAGATCAGGGGCAGAGCCAGCACAAGCCAAACACATCCCTGGCCAATCAGCATCTCCTCATAGAGAATGTGTATGAATTGGGAGCCTTAGAGCTGACCGCTTTAAGGGACCGCTATAGGCACCCAGACCACTTCAGCTCAGTTAAGTGGTCTGGGTGCCAGGTCCATTTAGGGTTAACCCTGCAGCTGTAAACATAGCAGTTTCATAGCTATGTTTACATTAGGGTTAGGGTTAATCTAGCCTCTAGTGGCTGTCTCATTGACAGCCGCTAGAGGTACTCATTGACAGCCGCTAGAGGTACTTCCGCGCTTCTCACTGTGATTTTCACAGTAAGAAGACGCTGCTGTCCATAGGAAAGCATTGAGAAATGCTTTCCTATGGACTGATTAAATGCGCGCGTGGCTCATGCCGCATATGCCCAGTTTTAACGGATGACATTAAGTGTTTAACCCCTTAACCCCTGTTGAGCCCAATGAGAGGGGAGCCATGAGGTTGGGGGGGACCTATTAACACTATAGTGCCAGGAAAACAAGTTTGTTTTCCTGGCACTATAGTGGTCCTTTAAGCCCATTATTGGAGTTCCTGCCTGAGCCTTCAATTATGAGAAATTGCAAAAAGCAGAAGGATATAGGGCAGAGCAATGTTAAACCATTCATTTGATTCAGTTGTTATTGTCTCCAAACTGTTCCTTTACACTTCTTTACAATGACACATTATACGTATGTTTTCTTTCTTTTTGTTTCAGAGTGAAAATGACTGTTTATAGGTCCATATGGTACATTGTCCTGTCCTACCTCTTGCCAACCTCCAATTTTAATCACCAGGGATGCAGATTGCATGGATCTGATTTGATCGGATACTTAAAGGATGGAGACATATTATTCGGTGCAGTGCTCCCCTTTCATTCAGATAAATATTTAGATAGGACTCACATTTCATTTATGGAGCCCCCTCATCAGGAACCTTGTAAAATGTAAGTGTTTCTAGTCCTTTTTTTCTCCACATATATTTAAAAAACCACCACATTTATCATTATGTCGTGCATTCTGTTTCTCTTAAATTTTTATTATTTTCATATGCTTCATTAAATACATTTCTTCTCATTATACATTTTATTCCATATACTTCTTGTGCACAATTTGCTCTTATATCTCCACTCTACACCTATACTCCACTCAAGTCATCAAGAATTTTGCCACGTTATGAATAACAATGCCACATCCTGTTGAACTATTTTTGTTCTTGATTTTCACACTGGGGAAATAAAATAAATTTTCATCAATTTCAAACTTAGTTTTAGGTATAAGTCGTTTCTGCAGTTCCATATCACAATATATGCTGTAGACTTGATTAACAGAAACCCATCTTTGCTCCCAAACAAAACATTGGGCTTCCAAGTCTATGACTCATGTGTGGGAGCACAAGAAGAACTGGATGGGAGTCTCAAAATGATAACAGGCCAAGGGCAATCAGTCCCCAATTTTATTTGCGAGAAAATGCTGTCTGTTTCTGCAGTCATTGGACATTCAACGTCTACCTTCTCCATACTCAATGCTCATGTATTGGGATTATACAGATACCCTCAGGTGAGAAGGATAATTATAGCAGTTTGTGGTCCTGAAATACATTGAAATGTTTTATTTACATTACAAAGCAGAAAAGGAATTAGAAGCAATGCTGTGATGTTTATTCTCTCTGTTATATTATATTATATATTTTGATAGGTGCACAATCACTGTGCCACATTCCATAATGAACAAATGTGTTTAACACGTATGTTACATACTTACATTACATATAATATGTTGTAATTAAATAGTCAGACTATATTTATATTCATTATATATCAGAAGCTTTTATAATCTCAGTAAATGGTAGACATTGCACTATTTATGTTGTTTGTCACCTTAGATTAGTTACTATTCAACCAGCTCTATCTTGAGTGACAAAACACAGTTCCCCTCATTCTTCAGAACTGTCCCAAGTGATTATTTCCAGTCCAAGGGGCTGGCACAGTTAGTGCTACACTTTGGCTGGACGTGGATTGGGTTATTGGCTGTAGATGATGACTATGGACGTCAAGGCATTCATATCACTATGCAGGAGCTCCTCAGGGGTGGAGCTTGTGTGGCCTTTTTAGAATATATAACAGCTAACAATATGGAACACATTTACCATGTGACAAAAAAATTTAAAGAATCCACTGCTAAGGTTGTCATTTCTTTTGTCCAAGAAACTGATAAAATGTTACTTTTGGATGAGATGCTGAGGCAAAATGTAACGGATAGAGTTTTTGTGGCCAGTGAAGCTTGGTCAATCTCAAACTTGCTAACGGTGGATAAATATTTTTCACTACTTTCTGGATCAATTGGCCTCTCCTTCCATAGCACAACAATTCCAGGTTTTGGAGAGTTCTTGAACACTATTCATCAAAACAAAAATAGGCAAGATCCATGGACTAAAATATTCTGGGAATTGGCTTTTGGGTGTAAATTTTTAGACAGGACAAGCCTTACAGATTCACTGGATAATTCAACATTTTGTACTGGAAATGAGAGTCTGGAGAGTATTCTGGACATCTACTATGATTTAGCCAGCTCAAGTACTGCCTACAACCTTTACAATGCAATATTTGTCATCGCCAAATCTTTACATGATATGCAAACTTGTCAAAAGGGTAAAGGACCATTTACTAATGGAAGCTGTGCTAATCTTCCAAACTTTAAACCATGGCAGGTAAGGATCTTTGTTGGACACATAACCGATGAAGGAAAACGTTTGTAAGTTCCATGTATGTGAATGCCTCTAACCTGGTATGATTATTGTATATATGATGATGAATGCAAAGTCCATGCCAAGCATAAAAGGCCAAAAATCAAGCATCCCACCATGGCCTATCTCCATCCACTTCCAAACATTTCTCAGAGTGCTCCCACCATGTTTAAGCGATATCTTCACACTACCTTTTGCAATATCTTCACACTACCTTTTCTTTCTTCTGGTCCAAATGGACAGTTTGTAGAATTAGGGTAGAGCACATGGAAAAGGGAAAAGCAAAGGGGACAGAATAGGTGAATATTTTGAAACAAAATGGAATGGAACACAGAACCAGGCACTGGGGTGATCACAGGAGACACACCTGAAGTTAACATGGTGCAATTAATAACACAAGACATAGGGGACAGTACAAGAAACAGATGAGAGCTTGTGGAAAAGTACAAAAATGCGAGGCGTAAAACATGGCTCAAAAATAGAGGACTGACTCATATAAGCTGTATCTTGGAAAATGGGTATCTGAAAGACAGAAGATGGGTGGAAGAAAGAGTCAATCAGTGAATTTGACAAAATTGACAAACATTTAAAGAGGTTTAGATATGTTGGTTTGCGACATATTCCAGGTGTGGTTGATATGCATAGGGGGGGGCAAACAAATGTTAAGATGGGATTGAAAACATAAAAACTTATATTTACATAATTTACATATTTCAAGTAAAGGGACTTACAGTAAATTCCAAGGGCTTGCATGCAAGTATTACATTTACAATATATATATTAAAGCATATGGTACTCTTGTTAAGTTGAAGGTTACATGGAGATTCCCAAATGACAATATCAAGGCATTGTGTTTTATGTCACAAGAAAGGGAAAAAGGTCCAGGAACTACCAAGGCTTAAATAGGCAAATGTCCATTATGCATTATGTTTTAAAACATTATAAGGATTTTTGCTGCCCTAGGCAAACAAATATTTGCCAACCCCCCCCCCCCCATATGTTCTGCCCACTATGTGACATCACAATGCCCCACCCATATGATCTGCCATATGGACCAATGCCAGTTCTGCACAAACTGAAAAGGCAGTGTGTTTACATTAAAAAGCCTGCAGGCACAGGCTATAGACACCAGAACCACTACATTAGTGGCCTTTTAATGTGAGGTAAATTAGAGATTAGTGCCACTAATAATATATTGGATTGCCTACTTACCACCAGATGAGGACAAGGGGATGACGATGGGCTCAGGCTGCATTCTGGCTCCACAGGTCTGGTGTAGAAGAGGCTCTCTGGAGGCTGTTTGTAACTGTGCTCACAACAATTCTCACAACAGCTCAAGGTCTGGGCCCCCAGGTCCTGACTGTGAGTATGCCTACAAGGCCCGCCCATAAGTCCACCTACATGTCCCACCCATGAGTTAGCTCTCATGGAGTGGAGTGTATGTGTTATGTGTTGTTGTAAGAGGATGTGATGTATGTAGTGTATAGGGACACCAATTTGTGTAAAGGATGTAGTGTGTGTATAGGGGATACAGTGTGTGTTTGTGTGTAAGGAATGCAAGGTGTGTTTCTGTGTATATAATTTAATGCAGTGTGTGTCTGTAAGAGGTACATTGAGTGTGTAAGAGATGCATTTTGTTTCTGTGTGTGTAAGACAAACAGTGTGTGTGTGTGTGTGTGTGTGTGTGCGTAAAGGATGCATTGTGTGTTTTGGTGTGTCTGTGTGTGAGTAGGGATGCTTTGTATGTTTCTGTGTGTGTGTATAAGGATGCATTGTGTGTTTCTGTGTATGTGTAAGAATGCATTGTGTATGTGTGTAGTGTAAAAGACAGGGTTTGTGGGGTAGGATAGGGGCTGAGAGGGGAGCGGCTCTTTTTTATAGTGTTCTTCCCTCCTATCAATTAGTGTTCTCCCCTCCTGTCCCTTAGTGCTCTCCCTTGGCCCCTTGTCCCTTAGTGAAATTCCCTCCCCTCCAGTCCACTAGTGCTCTCCCCAGCTGTCCTGTCCCTTGGTGATAACCGCTGTACCCTAGTGAGCTCCCCTACCCCTCCATCCTTAGAGCTCTCACCTGCCCCTTCCCCTGTCCCTTAGTGGTCTCTCCCCTCTCTTCCCAGTCCCTCAGTGTTCCTCTCTCCTCCCTGTCCCATAGTGCTCTCCCCTCCCTGTTGTTAGGATTACTAGTTGATCCAGCACATAGAATTATATCACACCTAGGACTAAAGGTAACATCTTACCGGGCCTTAGAATGGCCGGACTTAACGTACCAGAAAATAGTCAGAATACTTGCCGAGGTCAGGGACACAGAAGGAGACACAACAATGAGGGAAAGCCAAAGTTCAAGGATACCAGAATACAGGGAAGTCAAAACAAAGCCAAAGTCAATAACCAGAAATAAACGCTCAGGATCACACTCTCGGATCACCAACTAAAGGAAACCATGATAGGGCAATGAGTGAAAGGAGTAATTGGTTTAAATAACTGTCTTGCAGATCCAATTGGCTGTAACTGGCCTTTAACCCCTAAACGTGCATGCATATGCTGCAGCAGTCAGGTATACCAGCGCCGGCACCTCCATCACTGCTAGAAAGGCAATTCCTATTGCCTACACCACAAGGTGAGGTTGAATATGTGACACATGTCCCTTAGTGGTCCTCTCCAGTCCCCCCTTGGTGGTCCTCTCACTCCTCCTCCCCCCTTTAGTGGTCCTCTCACTCCCTCCTCTCCCCCTTAGTGGTCCTTTCACTCCCCCCCAACCTTAAGACCCTTAGTGGTCCTCCTTCCCCTCCTCCTTAGTGAACTTCCTTCTTCTCCTTGCTTAGTGGTTCTCCTCCCCCAACCCCTTAGTGGTCATCCCTCTCCCCCCATCCCCTTAGTGGTCCTCCCTCTCCCCCTCTTAGTGGTCCTCCCTCTCCACCAACCCCTTAGTGGTCCTCCCTCACCCCTCCTCTAGTGGTCCTCCCTCACCCCTCATCTAGTAGTGCCCCCTCATCCCCCTGGTGGTCCACTCCCTCACCCCTCCTCTAGTGGTCCTCCCTCACCCCTCGTCTAGTAGTCCCCCCCTCATCCCCCTTAGTTGTCCTCCCCATCTTCCCTCCCCCCTTAGTGGTCCTCCCCCCCTTAGTGGTCCTCCCACCCATTGTGCCTCCTACCTATGTAGTGTGGCGGTCGGCGTGGACCGCAGTACAGGAACTTCTGTTTCCTGTACCCAGCCGCCAACGGACTGACAGGAAGAGCTCCCTAAGTGGGCTGTGTGCTTCCCTCCTGCCGGTCACTTAAATCTGGCGCCCCCTGGGCCTGTGCGCTCTAAGCGACTGCCTAAGTCACCTATAGGACGCGCCGGCCCTGCTTACTACATTCAAAATTCATGAGTGAAGCTAAGGAATGGAAGAGAACTCTTCTTTGATCAAAATTGTGACCAACCCACAGTATACGATAATGTAAACTAATAAAAACAAAAAGAGAGGAAGGTTGCGCCAATGAAGTGGTAATAAAAAATTTACTAAATAAGTAATAAAGCCAACTTAAATCTTTCTTTAAATACAAAACTGGAAAAAAATTCAAAATAAATTTGCAAAGAAGACAGCCAAACTCCTTGGGGGTATGATAGGGGGAATGTTCTCAGTACCAGGTCAGGAGAAGTCTAGGGATCTTTGTGGATATACCAGGAAGCAGAATAAACAACCAAATGGTGTATGTCACAACAGAGTTTTATTCAAATGATATGTACGTAGATCTTATGTAATCCTACTAACATTTAATAGAGCTTTTACCAGCCCTAGTATGACTGGTGTACAGTGGTACAATCCCCACTTATTGGATACAAGAGTAGTTGTGGTCAGCAGATATCTCAGTAATATGGAGACTGTAAAACCCAAAATAAAAAGGAAACTACAATAGTGGTCTCTGTATAAACAAAAGTAGGAGTGAAATAAAAATGTAATATTACTCACATTTGATTGAGCAGACAAACCACTCAATAAATAGGCGCGGGTGGTATGGTCCCCACCTAGGATTCTTAAGTGAGATCCTTAGTGGGAAAATAGACTTGATGCCAGGCAATAAAATATAAACCAAAGCAGTAAAAAGAAAAGTGACACAATCACAATGTAAAAGTAGCCAAAATCACTTTATTAAAACAGCTTTAAAATAAATCAACAACACGTTTCATCAACACAAGGCTTTTTAAGAAAAATAATGCCTGACATTATTATTATTTAGAAAATTGGGCAGACTAGATGGGCCGAAAGGTTCTTATCTGCTGTCACATTCTATGTTTCTGTGTTTCTACATACATGGATTTAAATAGGAGATGTAACACAAGGATAAACGTAAATGATAATATCAACACTTAATGTTTTAAAACATTATAATTTGGGGATTTTATCAAGCTATGTCAATTTTGTTCTAGACCACGGTCTATCACATGATGGTGTATTACCAAACACACATATTGAATCTGACCATTTATTTAGTGATATTTGTATTAAACAATGTTGTATTTTTATTTTATTTTTTTAATTCAACATTCTGAATGATAGATTAATTTTTCTGGTTAATAGCTGTCTTACTACATCCAAAATTCACGAGTGAAGCTAAGCAATGGAAGAGAACTCTTCTTTGATCAAAATGGTGACCCGCCAGCGATATACGATATTGTAAACTGGCAAGTGAGCGCAGATGGCTCCATGAAGCACGTGAAAGTGGGCAGCTACGATACCACAACAGCAGATAGAAATCCCTTTCTTATTAATGCAAGTGCTGTGATGTGGGCAACTGGCAAAGGGCAGGTAAGATGCTAAAAATGAATATTTGTTTTTACTATGTCACATTTATTGAGAATTTTCAGTAGTATCTAAGTACAAACAATAGTATCAATAGCCACTACAGTGATTATTATTATTATTAGATTTTATAAAAAGACATCATATACCATGGCACTTTAACAATTTTTAACAATAAATGAGACAATTATAAAATGTTACAGGAAAAATCGGTTGATGAGGACCCTGCTCAAACGAGCTTACAATTTAGAGGTGTGATGAAACGATTCTACATATATATATGTAACAGAACCCTACCTTTTGCCTGGGAATATTTATTACTAACCGGCCCTTTAACAACTGACCAGGTACATATACAACAACAGAGACTGTAAATACAATGGAATATGCTTACCTGGTTCATGTGGATTATTTTTATCACAGTTCGGGACTTTTTACCAATATTCGTCTATTTCTGCGACCCATGCGGTAGAGACTCAGCAGGCATAAATACGAATACAAACTACCGAACACCGGACCACCCTGATATTCAATTATGTGGTATTTTACCTCCCAGACCGGCACATTCCATTCGTATGAGAAACGCACAAACTCTTTGTTTCAGTTCCTAGGTGGCCGCCATTTCGGGACTTTTACACGTGTTCGCGGCCATCTTAGTGCATGAACAGCGGTGATTTGCCGTCGAATGTCTGGAACTAAAATCAAACACTCGAGTAGGCGAACATCGCTAAATAGGGTTCTTATATTTTTGGGAGTCCCAGGCCAACTCCTTGGTTTTGCACCTCTATCTGTTACAGGTGCCTCATTCCATGACCCTATTTAGCCTTGACTTGCAGAGAGTCCCAGGAGGAAGTATTTCCCAAGTAAGTGGATTAATCTCATAAGAGCAAGCATTAGTCTGCTAGAGTAGGACCTGCCAAGAATGGGGTACATTGACGGTGTTGCAGGCTTATGCAATATATGATCATATAATGTAACTAAACCCCCATCATTTTTTGCCTAGGTGAGGTGTTTTTAAATAAAACTATTACAATCTCTAAGATTTGAAAGCATTGTTTAGTGAATAAGCGAGTGCGCTGGATTGTGTATTTTATATATTTTGGCCCCAGCAGCACCCTATAATGTATGCATGTTCAGGTAAGTGCAGCCCTCTTGGTTTCTTATCTTACAGCCTGAATGCAAGGATCCACAGCAAAATATATTGCCGGGTGCAATATTACATCTGATGCTCACCTTAAGGACTTCTCTAGGGCTGCACTGTTTCTATGGAACGTCCTTCCCCTCTCTGTTAGACTTTCACCCATTCTCCACTCCTTCAAAAAATCTTTGAAAACTTTCTTTTTTAGGAAAGCATTTCAATGAAAAAATGTGAATAGTTTCCCTCCCCGCACCCTGATTCCTCTGCTGAAATTGTCATTAAAACAAAACACTAAGCCCTCAACGAACACTATCCTCGCAACCTACTTTTCTACCCCTACTCTTACCTCACTCTCTCTAGCACGTAAGCTCCTTGAGCAGGCCCTCAATCCATCTGTTCCTGTGTGCCCAACTTGTTTTGTTACAAATACCTGTCTGTTAGTCCACCCATTGTACAGCGCTACAGGACTTGTTGGCGCTTTATAAATAATAATATTAATCTGAAAAATGCCTTATTACGCTTGTATATTTTCAATTACTTTTTGGCAGTGTTTCTGAGGATGTCCTAGATGTTGAGTCATTGACTTTTTGGTGCACCTTTTCACTCCCCACACAAAAAAATTAAAACCGAATGAACCTAAATGCATGTTCCAAAAAATTATAAATAAATATTATCACTCTGATCATGAGCATAAAATGTTAATATAGTTAACAGTGCCAAAACCACATAATTAGTTCTGTTGTTTTTACAGTTACTCCTAGTGTTTTATGAATTTATCTAACTCCTTTGATGTTAACTGATTTGACATTTACTAGTTATAAGCCCAGCATTACTTGATCATTCAGCATTCGGTATCAAGGACATCACAATATTCATATTCTCAACTAATAACTTGTTGTACATTATCCTGCAGGTTCCTGTCTCCGTCTGTACTCAGAGCTGTCCAGCAGGATTTAGGAAGGTGTTGAGGAAGGATTTGCCTGTCTGTTGCTTTCAATGTGCTCATTGTCCCCAGGGTGAGATTTCCAACAAGACAGGTGAGTGTATTTATCCCCTTCACTACCGAGCACTTTTTGATTTAAATAATATTAGCATAACATGTATTTAAAGCAAGGGTTGATTTGCTAGCATATAATTGTATACTAACATAGCAAATATTTGAATAGATTTCTATGCAGGCACACTTAAAAATTTAAATTATATACATGCACACATAGTTACATACATAGTTTCCATAAAGTTCAGGCTTCCTCACATCTGTTTTTTGCTATTTTGCTGTTGATCTAAAAGAAGGCAAAAGACCCAGTTTGAAGCACTTCCAATTTTGCAACAAACTAGGAAAAAAAAATCCTTCTTGACCCCAGAATGGCAGTCAGATGTATCCTTCAATCAAGAAGCTATTACCCTACATTGAAAGATTATATCATTGAATATTATGTTTTTCCAAGTCTACATCTAATTGCTCTTTAAACATCTGTACAGACTCTGATAAAACCACTTTTTCGGGTAAAATAGCTTTCCTTTGTTTTAGACAAAATCTTCTTTCTTCCAGTCTAAACGTATGACCTTGTGTCCTATGTAAAGTCCTGTTTGTGAATAGATTTCCACACAATGGTTAGTATTGGCTCCAGATATATTTGTATAATGTTATCATATCCCCTCTGAGGCAACGTTTTTATAAACTAGATTTAAATTGAAATATATTTAATGAACTTTAAAATATCTGATTTGTTGTAGGATTTTGTCTTTGTGATATGAATATAGTAATTTTTGTATTAGTTTAAATTAATTTCATTTCAAACTACTTCCAGACACAAGAACTGAGAGACCCTATGCATCTATATATCAATTGTCACCACATATGGTTCTTGTTGAGATAATGATTGATGAAGGTCTGTTGATAATTACCTTTGACGCAAAATAGTCTCTTTCTAAAGGCATTCATTCAATGTATATAGAAAGTCCTTTGTGTAAATAATATATTGCCCCCCAAGTATAATCAGTTATATCATGTATGGCTTTAATCATAGATTGGATAGAAGTTACTAAGCCACTACCCTTTTCTATGATGGGCATGCATTTTAAAGTTTTAAGTAACCTTATGTGTACACCTCCTAAGTAACTGAATTTTAGAAATATAAAAATTTGGCAGTTAGAAATTCCCCACCAATGCTTTTTAACATCAACAATGGATATGATCTAGAAGTGAATACACATTGCTGTATTGGTCTGGATGTATGCCAATACTTTGTGTTATTTTCAGATTGTGTGTATGTTTGAATAAATATAAATTTTTGGCTCCAAGACACTTTGATTTGATTATTGGAACTTTGATGTGACAAACAAACTTCTCACGAACAGCTAATTTTCTACATAAATGTTTTAACCTTTCTTCATAAATAAAATGTTCCATTCCATTTATTAATTTTGTAGCTCGTCCTCTGCACTTTTCTAGTGCCATAATATCCTTCTTTAGAACCGGTTCCCAAAATTGTACAGCATATTCAAGATGTGGTGTAACCTGTGATATATAAAGAGGCAAAATTGTATTCCCTTTTTTACATGACAATACCTTACTGGCCTTAGCCACTGCTGATTGGCATTGCACATCAGTGCATAGTTTGTTGTCTATAACAATTCCCAAATCCTTCTTGTGTGTGGTTTTCCCTAATTCACTACCATTTAGGGTGTACGTTGCTTGTGCATTCTTTACCCCGAAGTGCATAACTTTGCATTTTTCTACATTAAATTTAATCTGCCATTTGAGTGCCCAATCCCCCAGTCTATCTAAATCCCTTTGCGGCAACATAATATCTTGCTCACATTGTATTACTTTACAGAGTTTTGTGTTGTCAGCAAACACAAACACATGGCTTTTAATTCTTATTTCAAGATCATTTATAAATATGTTAAATAGAAGCGGTCCCAAAACAGAACCCTGAGGGACACCACATACCACTTTTGTCCAGCTTGAAAATTTACCATTAATGACAACTCGTTGTACTCTATTTTTAAGCCAATATTCTACCTAAGAACAAGAATTTACATCTAGACCAATGTCTTCAAGTTTGAACACTAATCTATTGTATGGAATCGTATCAAACGCCTTGGCAAAATCCAAGTAGATCACATTCACAAAAATACACAATTTGTATTTTTCATATTTTTGTTCATACTTTATAAAAAATATTTGGAAAAGAAAGAACTTTAGACAGTATACTGTGTCCTTTATCTTGCGATATTTCACACATGTTTTGAAATGTTAGTATATAAACAAAAGTGCCTGTGACAAAAATAGGTAAATAAAAATGGTCAAATAACCTTGATTATTAGTATTTCCAAAGACCGTAAGGGCATTACTAGCAGTACACTCTAAACACATAGCACATTCAGTTCATTTACTAATTTCCCCTCCCAGACTTTAAGAATGCTATCACCCATAGAAACATCTAGTACTGTTTGAAAACAGGGGGTCAGCAGACAGTTTCAGCACCTTAACAGGCATTATATCAGTGTCTAGTGGCTTCTGATACAGAAATGTATCCATCTACAGGCTGGTAATCATAACTGAAGTATGAGTGATGCTTTATGGACTATACTTTACATGAAAATAAAAATGTTTATACTCGGTTTTTGGTATTGAAGGGGTTAAGGAAACATTAAAAACAAAAATGTTGGTATACTTAGTTTATAGTATTCAGACATACAGATCTTCTAAATATAATATAAAGGAGCTGATGATAAATCAAGTCAGACTTAGAACAGATAACAATAAAGTATTTAAATATCATAAAACAAACATAATAAAAGTAAAAATAAAACACAAGTATGTATTAAATATTGTTTGTACTTGTTAAAAGGACACTCTAGGCACCAAAATAACTTAATCTAAATGTAGTTGTTATGGTGTCAGGAGGACCTCGGAGGCACTCTTCCTTCAAGGGATTAAACAGTTCTTGAATGATTTAACCCCTTTGTTGCCTCCTGCGACGATGTCTAGTTCCTCCCCAGGCGGTCAGCAACTTCACTCAGGTACATTTCTTTCTAAGCCAGTTTTGTGAATGGTGAATTACTGATTGGCTGAGTGCGTCAGCTGACGACTCTCAGCTATTCAGCTGCGCCCCTGCCTGGAGGTACTTCCTGAATCTAAAATCTAAAATCTAAAATTTTAGATCTAAAATTGCTATAGCAGTTTGCCGCCTGGGATGGAGTGGGCATCGCTGTTGGAGGCAACTTTGGGGTAGATGTGTTTGAGAAAGGAAAGTGTACATCCAGGGGCCTCCTGGCACCATAACAACTCTCTTTAAATAAAAATGTTTTGGTGCCTGGAGTGTCCCCTTAAGATCTAATGACGTGACACATTTAAATGTTTCCATTTAAAAACTTTCTTTCAGACTCACTTGACTGTTTCAAATGTCCATGGGATAAGTGGCCCAATGCCCAGAAAAACATATGTCTCCTAAAGAACAGAGAGTTTCTCTCCATTGAAGAGCCTTTGGGTGCTGCATTAACTGCTACAGGTGTTCTCTCATCTTTGCTACCAATTTTCATCTTTGGACTTTTCATGTGTTACAAGAACACCCCAATTGTCAGAGCAAACAACTTCTCTCTAAGTTGTCTTCTCCTAATGTCAATGTCCCTCTGTTTCCTCAGCTCCTTAGCTTTTATAGGCTACCCTAAGCCTGAGAAATGTATTTTAAGGCAAGTTGCATTTGGAACAGTCTTTACACTTTGTGTCTCTTGCATTTTAGCCAAGACAATCATGGTAGTTTTTGCATTCATGGCAACGAAACCTGGTAGCAGTTTAAGGAGATGGACCAGACCTTGGCTCTCCTACATGATTATTGCATTATCCATCTCTTTACAATTGATGTTGTGCATCACATGGATATCATTTTCGCCTCCTTTCCAAACAGACAATATCCAATCCCAACCAGGAATTATCATTGCTGAATGTAATGAGGGTTCATCTACAGCTTTCTGGTGCATGTTGGGATATCTTGGTCTCCTGGCCACCATCAGTTTTATTGTTGCCTTCTTGGCCAGGAGACTTCCTGACAGCTTCAATGAAGCCAAGTTTATCACTTTCAGCATGTTGGCCTTCCTCAGTGTCTGGGTGTCCTATATCCCTGCATCTCTTAGTTCAACTGGAAAGTACACGGTGGCCATGGAGGTCTTTGCCATCTTATCTTCAAGCTGGGCCATGATGGCTTGCATGTTTGCACCAAAATGTTTTATTGTTTTGTTGAGACCTGAGATGAATTCAAGGGACCATCTCATGGGAAAGATTAAAACATAAAACAAAAACATTTCATCTGGTGGGATTTGGCACATCATACATGTGAAATTTAGAATTTAAATTTACTAAATTATTAATGCATGTCTCCAATTAAAGTTTCATTTGATTTATTGAATAAAATATATTATGTGTTTGTCTTTCTCTTAATGACAACTAACCGAACTGGAAAAAGCAAACATAGCTGTAAAAAATAATAATGCATTTTACAAGTTTGGAATTGAAAAGGATACAAATCTCTGTTATGCCAAGGGACTATCAAAACTGAAATTAACCCTGAGATTATTTTGCATTGCTTTATTGTAATATTAAACCAGTTTAAAAATTATACAGAATATTAAACTACACAAACTCCAAATGAATTTTTTTGAATTCAATGCCTATCAATAGAAACTTCAGCTTTTGTTATGAGCTATCAACTATTTATTTTAGTAAAATGCATCCTGCACTAATATTTTTTTTTCAAATGAATTATAATAAAGGTTGTGCAGTTTCAATAATCAGGTACAGTTCCAGCGTAGATGTCAAGTAGAAAACACACAAAAATAAATGTGTAACAAATAGAGAAGGGTTTGCCTTCTAGTGTCATTTTAGCTAACATAACGGTTAATATATTTATTTAAAATATTGCTATTAGTGAATCAAAAGGTAAACGAAAAGAAAATTTGATAATAAAAATATCAATAATATAAAGAAAAAGGTACAAAGAGAAAACTATACCAGATTATCCAAAAACATATAAGGTAATAGGTGTTTATAAAAAGAAAACATGTATGTAAGATTAATTAATATATCAAGAAGGTGCAGCGCACCTTCTGAAAATTCGGTTCTGAAATTCGGCAGCATCTTATAGTTGGTAGTCAAGATATTCTATGTCCACATTATGATATGCTCCGCCTACCATTTTGGAATAGGTATATCCTCATATGCGACAGTGGGCAAGAGTAAAGTCCATGTAACAGAAAACAATGAATAAATTAATAAATACACATGAAATAAGAGCAATAGAAGAATATAATTCATAGAACCAAATATAATATAGTGGCTACATGTACCACAAAGTATCTAAAAAATAATACATAAAATCTTATAATAAAACCTACTTCCCAATAAAATAACCAGCAGAGAGGTAACTCCAGTGCCAACATCAGATATAGTTGTATATTTCAAAATCTATGTTTAACCCTCTAGGGGACAATATTTCTAATACAAAAATCCATCTAATTTCAGCTTTATTAAAACTTTTCAAGAAATCCTCCATGGTTTATTCACTTTCTGAATACCTACACATTTTAAACATTCAGGGTTCCCATTATGAATTTGTGCGAAATGAGCTGACACTGAATGGTTCAGGACCTTATTTCTAATATTCCAAATATGTTCTCCTAACCTTACTTTTAGTGGCCTTGTGGTTCACAATCACATGTTAAAAGATAAATAATATTAAATATTAGTATTACATGTGATAAAAGATTCAATGTCACATTTTGTAATAGTAATTTTAGAAACAAACTCACTCGTTTTTTTATTTATTTATTAACGTTGTCCTTGTACAAGCTTGACAACAGCCACAATTTAACCCCTTAAGGACTCAGCTTCAGAAGCTGGACATACCCTTAAGGACACAAGCAATTTTTTGCTGTTTGTGTTCAACTGCAATTTGCATCTCTTTCGTTTATTGTACCGACACATATTATATACTGTTTTTTAGACAACAAAAAGGGCTTTAATTTGATGTGACATATAAATATATAAATTCTCAATTATTAAAAAAAAAAGCAAAATAATGGGGAAAAAAACAAAAAAAATAATTTTTTCTCCAATATTTTGGCAATAATAACGTGTTAATAATATGTCCAGCTTAGGAAAATTAATTCAAAATCAATTAATTTATGTGTCTTGATTTACAAAGTACATACTATGTGTAGGATTTCAGTTTATTTTGAAAGTTACAGGTCCCAAACTACAAGGTCTAAAATAACATTTAAATGTGAAACAATTTTAGAAGTTGGTATGTTTGGAAGTTTAATACCCATTACAGGAAACAAAATTGCCACACAAAAGTATATATTTATATAAAGTAGACATCACAGGCTATTTACCTAAGGTTATTTTGACACTTTTTATGAAGCCATTTCACCGCCAATCTCTGCTAAATATTGGAGTAAAATTGTGTTTTTTTCTTTATTTTGGCATATACACATATAACAAGGTTTTTGTAATGTGTATTTCGTAAACCTGGTGTGTACTATCCCTGTACAGAATTGTGTGCAGCTATATCTGCTAAGTACAACGATACCCCCATTGTATACCTTTGCCCCTATTCTGTGAAGCTACAATGCCATATAGGAGACCATGCTATTTCAGTTTCTATAGTTAGAATTTTCATAGATGGTCATATGTCTGATTTTGTGGCGTTATAGCCATTTGACTGTTCAAATAACCCCACAAATGCCTTTCATTTGAGAAAGCAGACACTCCAAGGTTTCTTATTAGGCATATATTTTATCTTAACTTGCCACCATTTTTTCACCAATTTATTTCAAATTTTGTGGTGAGAAAATTTTTTTTTAAATTTTTTTACATGCATGTTGCGTTTTCGCTGGGTATTTCTTACATTTGATAAGTGCCACTGTAATAAATTACCCCTATGTATGCTCAGTTACCTCTTATGAGTAAAACAATATGCCCAATGTATGACCTAGACACTATTTTTTGAAGTTACAGTGCTGTAAAAGAGACGTGACAAGTTCAGGTTTTTAAGTGTGAATTTACATGGAGGGTTTTAATGGGTCGGTATTCTATTTGGAAATATGTTAGCAGGCTGCTTTTTCCAACTACCCCAAAAGGCATACTATTTCTTAAAGAAGACGCCCAAGAGTATTTCAAAAGGCAAATTTTGAACCTTAGCATGGGATCATTTTTCTGCTAGCTTGTATCAAGTGTAGTGGTAATAATAATTTTTTTTCTGCCTTTTTGACACACATAGTGAGTTTGCACAGTATATTTTGCAAACCTTATGTGTGCTACAGCTTTATAATACTTTATATGTTGCTCAGCTATGTTGTCTGAGTACAGCAATACCCCTGTATGTACCTTTGCCAGGTATATGTGGATGTTGAAGGGGCACATTTCAGACACAGCCATTGCAGTTTTTTTCAAACTTTGAATTTTTACGCTGTGTCGTTACCCCACTTTGGAGTTTTTTATCAGGCTATATATTCCAACTATCCCATAAAGGCATACTATGCCAGGTATATGTGGACATTGAAGGGCACATTTGAGACACAGCCATTTAAGATTTTTTCAAACGTTGAATTTTTACGCTGGGTCCATACCGCACTTTGGAGTTTTTATGAAAGTTAAAGGAACACTATACTCACCTAAATTACTTTAGCTAAATAAAGCAGTTTTAGTGTATAGATCATTCCCCTGCAATCTCACTGCTCAATTCACTGTCATTTAGGAGTTAAATCACTTTGTTTCTGTTTATGCAGCCCTAGCCACACCTCCCCTGGCTATGATTGACAGAGCCTGCATGAAAGAAAGACTGGCTTCACTTTCAAACAGATGTAATTGACCTTAAATAATTGTATCTCAATCTCTAAATTGAACCTTAATCACATACAGGAGGCTCTTGCAGGGTCTAGCAAGCTATTAACATAGCAGGGGATAAGAAAATCTTAATTAAACAGAACTTGCAATAAAGAAAGCCTAAATAGGGCTCTCTTTACAGGAAGTGTTTATGGAAGGCTGTGCAAGTCACATGCAGGGAGGTGTGACAAGTGATTTAACTCCTAAATGGCAGTGAATTGAGCAGTGAGGCTGCAGGGGCATGTTCTATACACCAAAATTGCTTCATTAAGCTAAAGTTGTTCAGGTGACTATAGTGTCCCTTTAATTATTCCAACTACCCCATAAAGGCGTACCATTTCTTAAAGAAGACACCCTAGGGTATTTCAAAAGACATATTTTGAACCTTAGCGTGAAATCATTTTTCCGCTAGCTTGTACCAAGTGTAGTGTTAATAAGCATTTTTTCTGCTTTTTTGACACACATAGTGAGTTTGTACTGTATATATTGCAAATCTTATGTGTGCTACGGCTATATAATACTTCCTATCTTGCTCAGCTATGTAGTCTGAGCACAGCAATACCCCCATGTGTACCTTTGCCAGGTATATTTGGATGTTGAAGGGGCACATTTGTGACACAGCCATTTAAGTTATTTCAAACTTTAAATTTTTACGCTGTGTCCATACCCCACTTGGGAGTTTTTTTTGTAGGTTAATTATTCCAGCTACCCCATAAAGGCATACCATTTCTTAAAGAAGACACCCTATGGTATTTCAAAAGACGTATTTTGAACCTTAGCATGAAATAATCTTTCCGCTAGCTTATACCAAGTGTAGTGGTAATAAGCATTTTTTATGGCTTTTTTACACACACAATGAGTTTGTAATATATATTTTGCAAAACTTATGTGTGCTACAGCAGTATAATACATCATATGTTGCTCCGCTATTTCATCTGTGTACAGCAATAACCCCTTATGTACCTTTACCAGGTATATGACAATGTTGAAGGGGCACATTTGAGACACAGCCATTTACATTTTAATTTTTATGCTGGGTCCATGCCCCACTTTTGAATTTTTTTAAAAGGTTGTGTTTTCCAATTACTTCACAAATACATACCATTTTCTAAAGAAGACACCCCAGGGTGTTTGAAAAGGCATAATTGAAACCTTAGCGTGGTATCATTTTTTCGCTAGCCTGTACCAAGTGTAGAGATAATACGCATTTTACCCCTTTCTTAAACATTTTTTTTTACTTTTTTAAAAGTTTTTTTAACTTTTTAAACGTTTTATTTAGCTTTTAACAACTTATTTTACTATTTTAAAACTTTGCTTAAACTTTTCAAAAGTTTTTTTTAAATTTTTCTTTTTTTTACTTGTAACTAGTGATGTCCCGAACGGTTCGCCGAACAGTTCGCGAATGGTTTGCGAATGGTTTGCGAATGGTTCACGAACGGTTCGCCACAAACGGTTCGCCACAAACGGTTCGCCACGGACTCATCATTGAGTAAACTTTGACCCTGTACCTCACAGTCAGCAGACACATTCCAGTCAATCAGCAGCAGACCCTCCCTCCCAGACCTTCCTACCTCCTGGACAGCATCCATTTTACATTCTTTGTGAAGCTGCATTCTTAGTGAGCTGTCCAGGCCTGTGAAAGTAAAACTGCCCATGGTAGTGTGCCTCCGACACAGAGACACACTACAGGAACATTAACCCCACGATTGCTGCTATTGTGGCAATCTGAGGTTAATTTTCATTTTGGACGGAAATATTTCGGCCAGCGTCCTTAAGGGGAGTGCTGCAATGACGGAAAATTTCCTCCCAGCATCCTTAAGGGGTTAAAAAAAACTTTTAATTTGCAAACAAAAAGGTCCTTGTTTTCGCTTTCTTTTATAATTAATTTTAAAATTTTCTTCAAATGTTTTGCTCCCATATTAGGCTTTACTCTTATATACTGACTTATATCTTCTTTTTGTTTTAACCCCTTCAGTGCGGAGTCAATAGTACTGGAATTTGCGCTATATGTCTGTTCACCCGTAGTTCACCTCTTTCATATTAAGTGCACCGACAATTATTATATATCATTTTGTTCAGGAGAAACAGGGCTTTAACGTCTCATAAACTATTCATATATGAAACAAAACTTATTATGAATAAAAAAAAACTGTGAGAAATTAAGATTTAATTTTTTTTTTTTAGTTCTGCCTGACATTTTTGCTGTAAATGTCATGATACTGTTTGCTTTTACTGCAATAAAATTCACTTATTTGTATTCAGCAAAGTCTCACAAGTAAAACAGTACCCCCATTAACAGATTTTACAGTGTTTTGGAAAGTTACAGGGTCAAATATAGCACATTCCATTTTTCATTTTTTTCACATTAAAATAGGCCAGATTAGTAATGTTACCTTTGACACTGTGTGGTAGCCCAGGAATGACAATTACACCCATGATGGCATACCATTTGCAAAAGTACACATCCCAAGGTATTGCAAGTGGGGTATGTCCATTCTTTTTTAGTAGCCACTTAGTCACAAACACTGGCCAAAGTTAGCGTACATATTTGTTTTTGAGTGAATAAAGCAAAAAAATTATATTTGGCCAGTGTTTGTGACTAAGTGGCTACTAAAAATGACTGGACATACTTCATTTGCAATACCTTGGGTTGTCTACTTTTGCAAATGGTATGCAATCATTGGGGTAATTCTCATTCCTGGGCTACCATACGGTCTCAAAGGCAACATTACGAATCTGGCAAATTTCAATGTGAAAAAAATTAAATGCAAGCCTTTTATTTGTCTCTCTAACTTTCCAAAACACCATAAAACCTGTACATAGGGGGTACTGTTATACTTGGAAGACTTCACTGAACACAAACATAAGTGTTTCAAACAGTAAAACATATTACAACAATAATACCATCAGTAAAAGTGCCGTTCGTGTATGAAAAATGCAAAAAACTTAACTTTTACCGAAAATATCATCTTTGTAATACAATTTATCATTTTGAAACACTAATATTTGTGTTCAGCGAAGTCTCCCGTGTAAAACAGTACCCGGTGTTCAGGTTTTATGGTGTCTTGGAAAATTACAGGGTTAAATATAGTGCTTGCAAATTAAATTCTCTGCACTTTCTGCCTGGGTTGTCAGGTATGTCAATAAAATTTTAATTAATAAAATCACATAATTATGCTAAACAAATACTGAAATATACACATAGAATTTTAATATATATACATATATATGTATTTAAATTCTATGTGTATACTTATGTAATCATTTATGTAATTATATATATTTGTCTATATAAATATATTTGTGGTTATTTGTATTATATATAGATAGATATATATATATATAGAATGTCATTCTAAGTGTATTTTGTTACATATATATATATATTAATAACAAAATACAGTTAGAATGAAATTACAAATGTATATATAATTTATTTAATTTTTTTAAAATATTTTATTTTTTTTAAATATTTTATTTATTTATTTTATTATTGTATTTATTCTTGTAATTATATGTGTATATATAAATATAAAATATATATGTATTATATATATAAGATATCTTATATATATGTAATGTCAGTCTAAGTGTATTTTAATACTAATATATATACTTATATTAACATTAAAATACACTATATATGACGTTACATATATATATATATATATATATATATATATATATATATATATATATAAAATACATTTAATTAATTTTAACATGTTTATTTTTATTATTTTTACTACTCCCCATCAGCAGGGGGACTGTCTGACACTCCAGACAGTGCACCTGCTGGCAGATCCACAGCCAGCTATAGGGGGTATGTGATTGCTCTTTGAGAGCAATCACATGGCCCCTGGGGGCCTGATTTGCTGGGGGAGGGCTGCCTGGGCTGTCAGCCAGTCCTCCCGAAGTGGAGCGCCGGGAAGGTAAGTAGGGCTCAAAGCCATTACGGCGTTCTATGCTGCCGCAACAGCTTTAAAGCCCATTTAATGCGGGACGGCATAGAATGCCATAACGGCATTAAGGGGTTAAAATGTTGCTAAACATATTGCGCTGGAAATTGTAATTACACACAAACTTAATTTGTTCACAGGTAGATTCCTCTATAATGTGAAATGAAATATGTCTTTTATCTAAAAACCTTAATTCCCACTGGTCTTAATTTTGATCTACATAATTTTTTATAAAATATATATTTTTATTATCTTTTATAGCACTACTTGCTACAGACTGGCCATCCGACACATTGCTACAGACAGGCACCATTTTGGCAGAGCCTAGCCACTTATTTTGAGGACATGCTCCCTTGTAGCTTTCGTTTTTATACTTAGGGAGCCCGCCCCCTTAAGCCCTAGATCAGTGGGCATTTTATTTAGTCTTTTTATACTTCATGTCCGTGACTGCGACAGTCATGTGGCGAGGCCATGACGCCATTTTGGAATTGTCCCTGTAACACATTTTCTGCCCTCAATAAAGTGAAATAAATGCTTGTTTTCTGTATAATGCATTTCTAAGTATATATAAAAAAGAGGAACCGTGACTGGTGCGCTTAGTAAGTTTTACAATATACGTTTACAGCAGCTTCACACTCCAGGGGAAGTCTCCCCCACCCCCTGTGACAAATATATAGAACAAAAGTTTGCCTATAACAAGGTTTAGATAAATGCCCAGCCTTGGTATATGCTAAGTAGAGCACTTATAGAAAATTAGTGAGATGGACAATAATACTCACATCCAATTTACAGGTGATTATTAACATAAAAAGAAAAGAAATAGAATATAGCGTAAATTTGTGGAGGAGATGATTAAAGATACACAAGTGGTGGAAAATTCCAACTCACATCTCTCAGAGCCTTATAAAGTGACAGGCTCAGATCACAAACACTTCTGTGCCGTATGGTGGCACTTAACCCTTTTGGATATGTAGATCTTCCTCAAAAAAGATAAAAGCAGAGAGACTACTATGGTGTAGCATATAATGGACCAGTGATAATATTACTTTAAAAAGTAAATCAGTGCTCACCTTTACCAGAGCCCTTGGTACCTGGCCGTTTGAGTGCCTTTAAAAGGGAGGCACTACCCTTATAGCAGGAGCATTTCTAAGTAGTTTACATTAACTCTACCTTCCAGGTAAATATATTTTGTACTATTTTTAAATATTTTTTGCTAATTAGACTGTGATGTCACAAAACCATTATTTTAGAATTTTACTCCCCAACTTAATCAGCTATGGTACCATACAACCTGTAAACACTTTTTTACATTGTTGCCGTCTCACCTGCCGGCAGTAGCAGAGGTACCCTGGGGGTGGTGGCTGGGAGTAGTGTGAGGCAGATGTCTCATATCCCTTCCCTTGGTAGCTCTGCTAGCCCCCTGCCCTCCATCAGGGTGCTGTCTTGACCTTCCGGGCATTCTTTGCCTTCCCCGTCCGCTGGGGTGGGCCTGCCAGTCTGGGTCAAGAGGGTAGGGATATGAATTCACCTGGTCTTTCTTCCCAGGTGGCTCCGGACCGGGCCATGTTCCAGGCCTCATTGTATGCTACACCGTATCGCCTGGAACATGGCCCGGTGCGGGTGTGCCATAATAATTGCGTGCCTGATTATTCCTATGGGGGGGGGGTGTTTAATCACTGATTGGCAGCTCCATTTATTCACCGACACCACAGGCGCGGTGAGTTTTGAGGCCATCTTTGGGGCCCACTGGTGTGCCAAACCTTGCCCAGATTCTTTCATTTGGCGGGGTTGATTGAGAACTTGGCTTTGTTGGAGCTCTTTCCTATTATGGTGTCTGTGGAGATCTGGGGTGATCTTCTCAGGGATCGTAGGGTGGTCTTCCACTGTGATAATATGGGGGTTATGCAGGCCATCAACAGTTTGTCTGCTTCACCCCCTCCGGTGGTTCGTCTTCTGTGGTGCCTGGTGCTGCACTGTTTGCTGCTGAATGCATACTGTAATGCTGTACTATGCCCGGGGTTGCTAATATTACAGAGGATGCTCTATCATGTTTTCAGTGGCGGGAATTCAGGAATGGAGGCACCCGAGGCAGACGAGGTGGGTTTCCCATGTCCAGTGGATCTGTGGAGCCTTGCACTGACCGAACAATGTCTTTGATCCGGGGTTCAGTCTCAGAATCTGCTTGGTAGCATTATGGTAAGGCATGGATCGAGTGTTTAGTGTTCAAAAGGCAGCTTGGTGGTTTTCGGTTGGATGGTGAGTGAGTGCAGGGTTTATTACAGTTAATTTGGTTCTGGGAGGCCTCGGGCTGTTCCTCCTCAGCAGTGTCTGGGAAGTTGTCTGGGCTGAGTTTTTAGTTTAAGCTCACCAGGGTGTTGGACATTACTAAGGATGTCCTAGTTTTGTTGGTTATGAGGGGCTGCCGAAAAGGGCCTAAGCATTCGGACTCTCGGAGACCAGTTTCCGGCGCTCTTAGGGTGGGCATATTCTTGGTTCTGCTGCAGGTCTGTTTCTTCCCATTAGAAGTGGCATTGTTTCGGTTGGCATTCTCTTTTGCCTTTTTTGGGGCCATGCAGTTGTGCGAGATGGTGAGCCCATCCAAACTGGTCCCTGGGGTTTGTTATTAGGGAATGTCTTTGGCGAAGCAGATGCTGTGAGGTTTCTGAGTCAGAGGTCCAAGACGGATGTTCTATTGATGATTTTATTTGTGGCAAAAATCTTGAACTAATCACAAAACCTTTTCTTATATCTTATTCTGCTTTTTAGCAGACTCTATTTTGGTTCTAAGCAATGGCTTCTTTCATATCTCCCTCCTCTACAGGCATTTGATCTGCAGTGACTTCTGTAGATCCTTCAAAATGACCGATGGCCTCCTATTGTCTTCCCCGCCAGTCTCTTCCTAGATTTTTGTGGATGACCTTTTTTAGGTAGTGTGCAGGTATGGGGAGTTTTTCATTTGGGTTTGCATAAAGCGACACTACTAACAATGGAAGCATGCCGGGGTACTACTGGCACCATAACCAATACAGCACCTCCAAGCCGTGCAACATAGACAAGCCCAATAAATAGAGCTCAAGTCAGTCCAGGCCTATTCCAGCCTCATTTATTGTTAGCAGGGCTGTAACTGCTCAAAGCATGTGTCTTTGTAAAGTTAATTACTATTTGTCTATGGAAATTATGTTACCATGCGGACTATCTATGTGAATCTGTCCCACAGCACCTTAAAACCATCACTAGGGGAAATAAATAATATTAATTAGCATTAGTTGCTAAGTTTGTGTCAGCAAGGGGATTTAGCTCGGTATAAAACTGTTAGCATTAATCCTTTGCACAGAGGCTGCAGGGCTTCGCAGGAAAGGAAATATGAAGTACGAATGATTTAATATTTCTCAGAAATGTAACTGTGTGAAAATATAATGCATGGTTACATGTTTAACAATTGCCATTTTCACTTGAAAATATTTACTGTACACTAAACCCTGTATAGATTACAAGGAAAATTGTGTTCTAAAACTTGAGAATTAGGAAAAAAGGTAGGACAGTGTTTCATTAATTTCACTTTGCATATATTTACTGACATTTCTGCCTTCTTTCCTGCCTTCCGAGTCATTTAATAACCGCTGTATGTGTCTTGGGATTGCCTTTGGAATATTATTTTAAGTGCAAATTGTCACGTCCCAGGATTTGTAATATTATGTTTACTTATCCCTATAGTTAACTAATAGATTTCTGTGAGGTGTAAAATATAAAACTATATGTGGAAATTCACACCACTCTATCCTGCAACTGGGTGCCTCCATCTTAGCTCCCTGTCAGTCATTGTTATAAGCTCGGTCTTTTGCACCTGGCAGTCTGCACAGAGAAAGCATACCAAGAATAGGGGGAAAAAAAAAACAGTGCTATTTCTCCTCTTTATTTGCAATGATACCCGGCTTTACCTTGTCTCAACTATTATTTGATATAATGTGTTATATCTTTAAGACTAATAAAAATGAAAACGCAGCATCTTCTAAAAATAGGTGATTCTCAATGTTTTATTCAATGGCGGAATTGCCACAAATCAGCTATTGTGGGCATAGAAATTTGACTTAGCCAGATTGTTCCTTTGTACTCAGGATTAGATGTGATTTTGTTGTCACTAACCTGACTAGTTCATTCAATGCCAAAAATACACCCACAGTCTGTCCATCAAGATAATGACACCAATCACGTCAATATTTACTACATCTGGTTGCTTGGAATCACTTTCTTTACAAATAATATTGTTCAATTTAATGTAATTTGGAGGATTTTCATGTTAAGAATCTTGCTAACATTCACCTACCTTGTCATGTTAAGAATCTTGCTAACATTCACCCAACTTTTCCTACCAGGAAGTAATCTGGGTTTTCAATAGATGAAGGGATTGTTGGACTTCTACAATTGACCTTGCCATCTTGGGCTTATGATTTGTAGGACTGAAGAGTTTCAGAGATATTTATTAAAGAATGTTTTTTTTTTCCTTCAAACTATTTTTTCCCAAAGATTAGATATCTGTCAGTAAACACAAGGTAATTTTTCCAGCTGATACACTTTACTTTTTGCAAAGTATCTGCCCAGGAGAAACCTCCCTATGTGGTCACAACGTCCGTCAACAATTGCTCGAATAAAATTGCTGTCGGGTAGTAATTTACCCCATTACATGTCTAAATAGAGCAAGTACATGTGAAGAAAACCTATATTGGCTAAGGAATCTCAATATGGCTAAAACATGTTTATGGTGCATGGTTTGGCAAGTGTCATCATCACATGCTGGATTTTCAATACAGGATAAACACAGCACAACTGAAATGTGGTTTTAAATTGTTTTTTTTTAAAAAAAGTATATTTGACTTATTATTATTATTTATAAAATATTTTACCAGGAAAGATACATTGAGATTTCTCTCGTTTTCAAGTATGTCCTGGGTCCACAAATCATTGCATTGTTACATTAGGTACAACAAAATACAAAAACAATATTAATACACAATATATACAAAAATTTAACATAGAACAGGCAGGAAATATATAATCAACCATGACACGTGCATTCTGTTTTGAGGTATGTAGAGAGGGATCTCTTAAAAGACTTAAATAATCTCCTATAACACAAGAGCTAATTTGAATGTTACCAGTGTATGTGCTCTATTTGTTCAGAGTATATTACTTAGGGGCTTATTTACCAATCTATGAATTGTGGCAAATAGACAAATGGATTGCAAATTCCAGGTCAAAATTGATGAATTGGAGATATTTTTCTAATTTGGATCATATGTTTTAAGATTTGCAAATTTTTCTCTCAATTTCTATAATATCCCAGTTTATTGAATAAAATGCTTTAGGGTTAATTCATTTAAATGTTTGCCAGACTTTAATTCATAGCTATGGCATTTAAAGGTTTGCCAGACTATGGCTGGTCTCCAATTTGGATAGCGGATCCTCTGTCCAAAAATCACCCTGTTTGCACATACAGTTTCCAATTGCCACCCATTTATTGGTTTGTAAGACTGTGGCTGGTCTCCAATCCTATGCGCAGTACCAGGCGGTCAGCTCCGGCCATTGAGTCTTTCCTGAGCTCAACTTGAGGTATGTACCACCATTAGTCGACCAAAATCAGAGACACTCAGCCAGGCTGTATCTGCTCGGCTGGGACTGGAGAAACAGGGTGGGAAAAGTAGTAGTTCTGGTCACAGAAAAAGGGTTCTCCTTGACATTACTCTCTAACTGAGAGTCAAAAGATTATTAGTTGGCAGATTCTTGGAATCTCTTAATCTTAAACTCCCCAGCCAATAGCAACTTTTTAGTCTGGCCCATATTTCGAATGTAAATTGTGATTTTTGTTTTAATGTGATACATTAACAAAAGTTTCATTTATAATTCATGTTATGTTGCATACTTCCATATTTTATATTTTAGATTGTAATCCTTTATGTGAAATGCTGAACTATCCAATCTCAGGATACTTTTGCCAATCATATGAAAAGATGATCAGTGTCTGCATGCAGCACTAGAAGTGTCTATATCCAAGGATGCCTGGGCATATGTTTGCATGTTTTGTATCTTAATTGTTGCAAAGGTATATTAGGTCAGCTGCTTGCGGATCTGTAACCAAATAATTGACTTCATGCTTGGCCATTTTCAAGGTTAGTTATCAGAGGAGCTTTCTACTCCCAACTTCAACACTTAATGTTCCACTAAAATCTGCCTTAGGATCAGTAACAGTAGACTAATTGGATTTGCACCTGAGGGAAGTGGACCTTCATTTATTCACACAGATTAAGAAAACTGTGAGTTCTCTATATCCCACACAAAACAAAAAGGTGTTACAGAACTCAGTAAATTGAAGAGGTCATGGTGCCTGGGTTCTGTATGTGAAGTCACTATGAAATGCTGCCTATTCTGTTGCCAGAGGGGTAGTGTCATTAACAAACCCACTCTGGCACTGGCATCACTAAATGGCATGCGAGAGAGCAGCGAGGAAGAACAAGAAGGTTCAAGCAGCTCCACACTACACCCAGGGAGAGATAGGTAGAGAGCCTGAGTGAGCCTCAATTTTGTTGTAAAAAAATACCATAAATTAAATTGAAATGTGAATGTGTGTGAGATAATGTATATGTGTAACTGAGTTTGTCATTGAGTGTGTGGCTGCGTGTGTATCAAAGCAAAAGAAGGTGATGCACATGTATTACACAAAGAATCCAAAATCAGGTGCAGATAGATAGGTGTGGTATAGCTCTAAAGCAGTATTTAAAGTAATCATTACGTATGACATCACTTTTGTTTCTAATTTTGTTGTGTACCTCATTCTGCACCGGCTGTACCAAATTGTATTGTGAGTCTCACTTTTGTAATTAGTTCATGTAATTCAATTGTTTAATTAATCAATTTGTATGAGCTATAACTATATGTGTGGCACACTCTGCACACTCTGAAAAAGGGTCATTGTGAGAGCTTAAACATTGGTTTAACCAAGAAATAAAGTTTGCTCACTGGAACAACTGAGCTGAGTGTGCACATACATTCTTTTCTATTGAAGAGAGTGTGTGTGTCTGTCAATGAGTGTTTAGGCGTCTGTCAGTGAGTGTGCATCAGTGAGTATTTGGGTCTGCCAGGAAGTGTGTGTGTGTCTATCAGTGAGAGTGTGTGTGTGTGTGTCTGTCAGTGAGAGTGTGTGTGTGTGTGTGTCTGTCAGTGAAAGTGTGTTGGTTATACGGTGTGTGTGTCAATGACTGTGTGTCTAGTAAACAATAAAACAAGGTGGGCACTCCCAATATGAGAAATAAACTAGCCCCTGAATGGAGCTCTATGAAAATTGGAAATAGGGTGCTCACTTACATAGGGCTCTATCCCTCAAAAAAACAAATTTAAGTAGATACAAAATAAGTAAGGAGCACAACCATAACTATAAATATACAAAAAATAATAATTTAAATGGGCACACAGAACATTGGAATATCTCATAACATAAAAATCCAAGATATAGAGTCATATCATAATATAAAGTAACAACCAGAACAATTCTGGATATGTATATATAGACACCAATTGCATACACAATAAGTAGCAAAAAAATGTTAGTATGTTAGATAGTAGAATGACACACCAATATAATCAAAACCCATAAACATCAATACAAAAAAAAGAAAAAAAAGACAAGCATACCAGACCTAGTGAGAAGCAGGGACAGAGTCAATCACCAAAACGCCCCAACGTTTCGGCAAAAGTGCCTTTATCAAGGGAGCCTGTTTAGAGAGACTAGATCCTGTTCTTATCCAAAAAAGAAAAACAAACATTGAAAACACCTGAAGTGAATGGGTGGCCACCCATAACAAACGGGATCCTCCCAACCATAAACACCAAGGAAACCGGAAACATTTACATATAAACGTGCATATAAATATACAGAGTCAAAAATAGGATATCCAATTAGATGACATAAATGTAAAATAAAAATGTAATGGACCATATGACAACATCATATTATGAAGATACAAACAGGAGTTTGAGTTTGAATCAAGATGAATGTATATGTATAAATATCAAATGTACCAGAATACATGGCAATAAAAAAAAAAAAGAACTGAAATGCTTGAGAAATATAGTCATAAATACCACAACCAACTCTACTTGATAAAAGAGATCCGATTGGGAACAAAAATTTATTTTGGAAAACAGAGTGAAAGAGAGGCACGAGCCGCATCAGGCACTTCAAACCTCCGAACCCGGAAGTAAACAGAAGATGGAACGCACATGCATTCCACCACATAGAGCTATGAAAGCTCATCAATGTGTATGCGCATGCGCAACACGTACAAGCGTCTTACCTCACAAAAACGGACGGGACAAGGTGGAACGCATGTGCGTTCCAGCATATGACAGTGTGTGAATCCATCTGTGACAGGCGCTAGCGCCGACCGCCAAGGTTGGAAGCAATAGCCAAATTATAAAATACATAGTATCCAGACCATATTATAAGAGAAAATCATGAAAAGTAAAAGCCTCATACTGCTCCAGTGGGGAGCATAGACACAAATCAAAAGTGTACTTACAACCCCTATTGTAAAGAAAATGTGAGGCAAAATATTGACATACTATGGAAGTATATTAGTGAATGGAAAAGAAAGTAAACCCAATAATAATAATATGAAAATAAAAATAAAGGGAAAAATACAAAATAAAACCAACTGAATATCCAGTTATAAGAATAGAAATTGGCTAAAAACAGTGTAGTTCCCTAGCGCAATCAATGTTGTCGGACACCCAAAAATAAATCAAAAAATCAAAAAAAAGAAAGAATGCTTCAATACATGCTTATTTGAAAAAAGTCCGAAGGATAGAGTCAAGGATGCATGCTTGTATAGTCAATGCATCTCAAGCCATATAAAAAGATTCCAGGTAAAAAGTACCATCATCTTAAAGAAACAGAATATCAAATATATACATGCATCAAAGCAAATCAAAATATAATTAAGCAGTTAACAACCAGCTCATACAAAAAAAAGAAAAAATATATAACAGAAACTGAAAAAATATGCATAATGATTATGCACATATGTTTCTTCCGTCATATGGACCCTGTCACGATTCTGGGAACCCAACACGCTGGCACACACACACACACACAAAAGGTGCCGGACCTTAGAGTGGCCGGGCTAAGCACACACAGAATAGTCAGGAAACAAGCCGAGTAAGGGGAACCAGAAGACAGAATAACGTGAAACGAGCCGAGGTCAAAGGGTAGGAGAAAGTCACAAAGTCGGATAAACAAGCCAGAGAGTACGTAACCAGAAACACAAGGTAAGTAGCAATACTAGCAAGCAAAGACCACAACAGGGCAGGGAGGAACAGGAAAGGTAAGTATTTAAACCATCAGGTTAATTCTGATTGGATAGTTTCCAATCAGAATTAACAATCACACGTGGGAGGTATCTAGACCTCCCACTGTGATTGAGGCACTGTGCCTTTAACACCGGGTCAGGTGACTGACCCCGGCGTGTACAAACTTGGGTGGTCTCCCAGCGTGCAGCGTCATGTATGCTGCTGCTGGGGGACGTGGAGGGAACGGCGGGCGGCATCCGAGGCTGGAAGGATGCCGCTCGCCGGACCCAGGAGGAGGAGGGGACCGCGGACGGCTGGAGGGTGAGTGCCGTGAGCGGAGTGCAGCCTCCCCTCGCAGCCGCCCGCGGGATCCCGACAGACCCAAAGAGGAAGTCGCCAGGAATCTGACAGATCTTCATGAAAGGAGTCCAATCGTTAGAGGGCCACCCACAGGTGAAACACCCAAACAGGGAACATAACTAAAAAGAGAGAGAAAAAATAAAATCAAAGAAAATAATCACAAATCCGGCAAAACCCTTGCAGAGATATTAAATAAGGGGAACCACCAAGTTGTGGTCCCATCGGAAAAATAACAAACGATGAATATTGTCCCGGTGTATAGCAAATTAAACAATTGCATATGGACATTTTACCTGAAGGGATTGAAATCACAATCTTCATTCAACCCTTGAGGGAATAATGTATCCAAGCGATATATCCACCACAATTCCGCACGCTTAAGTGAATCTGCAAGGGAACAACAAGGATAAGGTGTCTTGATACGTTCAATAGCCTGAAACCGTAGTTGTGCCACTGAGTGTCCTGAATCAATAAAAGGTTTGGCAAAAGAGATATGCCATTTCTTAGTGCGGATAGTGCTTTTATGTTCGCCAATGCGTATGATTAAAGGTCTAGACGTTTGGCCTACGTAGCCAAAACCACAGGGACATTTAAGGAAATAAATAACCCGGTCCGTCTGACAATTGAAGAATTTCTTGACGGCAAATATTTTTCCTGTTCTGGGATGTGTAAACTCAGGACCAGTAGTCACATTACTGCAGTTAGCACAATGTCCACATCGGTGCATACCCTTAATGGGTGCCAGCCAAGTGGTGGATGGTTTAGAAGATGTTTTGGCTCTAGAACGTGACACCAAGCTTTTAATATTCCAAGAATGCCACTTTGTCAGTCGGTTTTTGAAAAAGGTTGAATCATGTTTACTTACCTGATCATCCAAGAAATGTATACTATTGGCATCATGTTCCAAAGTAAACTTAATACTTGGTACATATTGATCCAAATCCGCTTTGAAGGATAGGAGGTTTGCCTCTGAGCCATTCAAAAAAAACAACAATTTAACGAAACCAAACAGTCACAAATCTGAACAGGGGATGGGGATAGACGAAATTTTCCTCAAACTTGGCCATATACAGATTGGCATACGATGGAGCCATACTGGCCCCCATCATATTCCCCTGTAACTGTAGAAAAAAATCATTTCCAAATGTAAAATAATTGCATGATAACACAAATTCCAGTAACTGTAAAACAAAGTCACCCAATTGTGAATCTAACTCGAATCTGCCAAGAGCCTGTGCTGTAGCCTCCATGCCACCCCTGTGAGGGATGGACGTGTACAAACTGCACACGTCCATCATACACAGAAGTGCATCTCTGCATGATGATCCCAAATTATCCAATTTGCCCCCAAAAATCGCTGGTGTCCCGTATGTATGACCTCATCCGTACCACCAACACTTGAAGAAATAGGCCTGCCACGAGGATTCAAAAGATCCTTATGAATTTTGGGCAACAGATACAGAAAAGGTAAACGAGGTGTTGAAGTATTAAGAAAATCAAAAATCTTTCTATTAATTAAACCATGATTAAAAGCCTCAAGGGTAATGGCCTCAATCCTTTCCTGGAACTCCTTCGTAGGGTCCCTGGATAGTTTCTCATAGTGAACCCTGTTAGACAACTGTGTCGTAACTTCAGCATTGTATTTGTCAATGTCCATGACGACAATGGCCCCACCCTTGTCAGCGGCCTGGACGAGGATGGAGTCGTCGCTTCTAAGGGCACCGACAGCCCTCCACTCATCTTGTGTAAGGTTGGAGGAACCTCTCCGGAACCAGTTGATTTTGGAAATCTCCAATTGACATAACTTTATAAAAGTTTCAACTGTGGAATTCGTAACAGGTGGAGTAAACTTACTTTTATTTTTACATCTGGATAAGTCCACAGAATTGACCCCATCTCAATCTCGTCCATTTGAGCGTCCAAAGGTGAGTTGTCACCTGCAAAAAAAACTTTTAAACGTAAGGAACGAAAAAACTCGTAAAATTCAATATCCAAGTCCAATTTATCCCCCTCAAAAGAAGGGACAAAACCCAGACCCTTATTAAGCACCGAGATCTCACTTACTGATAAATCCCTCCTGGAAATATTCACTACTAATGTCTCCATGGACTCCTCTCCCTCTCTGGATAACTCCGAGGGGGATGATTTACTGCATTGTCTCTTGCCTCTCCTGGTCTTATGCCTCCTCCTCTGGGGCATCGCTGTTCTAAAGAATTGCTAGGTTTGGCTGATCGAGTAGAGGATTGTTCACTGTCAGTGTTGGCAGGAGAATTCCTACCAAATGGGCGTTCGCCCTGGGGTGTGTTAGATCTCTGACGATGAAATTGCCAATTATAAACTTTATTATGAAGATAATCTATCGTATCTCGTTTAAATTTAGATCATTTCCTATTAAGGGTGTCTGTCTTATGTTTAGACAAAATACTGCTGATCTCCTCTGAATGTTTTGTGAAGGATTCGTGATTCTCAGTACTCAATATTCTGCCTTTTATTCTGACTGTGTGTCTGACATATATCCACTGACACGTACAGTAACTGACAGTGTATGTGTATCAGTGAATGTGTGTATGTGCCAATTACTGTGTGACTGTCAGTTATTGTATGTCAGTGTATGTGTACCAGTGAGAGCATAAGAGGGGCCATTGTTTGATTCTTTCACCAGGGCTCTGTGATTCCTAGTTATGCCCCTGTGTATTGATGAGGCTCATGAGATTTCAAACATCCATGTCTGACATGTTGGGTTTGCATTGCTCGTTGTATTTATGACCTACAGTCTGACATTGCCATAAGAATGTTCCTGGAAGTTAGATTCATCCTACACCTGAAAAATGTTCTATGCAAAAAGATCATATTATTAATTTCTTTGCCCATTTATGTTTTACACTTTTTTGCAATGATACCTGATGTATTTCAGCTGTTTTTCTTTCTGTTTGTTTCAGAGTGAAAAATATTGTATATTGGTCAATATGGCACATAGTCCTGTCCTACCTCTTGCCAGCCTCCCATTATGATCACCTGGGATGCAGACTGCATGGATTTGATTTAACTGGATACTTGGAGGATGGAGACATATTATTTGGTGCAGTGCTCCCCTTTCATATAGATAAATATTTTGATAGGAAAAAAATTTCATTTACAGAGCTCCCTCGACAGGAACCTTGTAAAATGTAGGTTTTCCAGTACCATTTCATATCCATCGCTAACACAGAATTCACATTTAATATGATATTTTGCATTCTGTTTAATTGTAGATTATACTACCTTTGGTGTAACTATAATCTTAATTTTATTAATGACAGGAGGCGAATATTTGCTTAAGTCTCTCTTTACTAGAACTCCACAGCAGCACATTAACATAGAGATAAAAGCACCAGAGACAAAAAAAATCAGGAATCTATAAAAGGCTTCTCCCAACTAACTATTTCCTCTTTCACGCTGCGACAAATAAATTACATAAACAATACACCACAAATACAATAAGAGGAGAAACAAACATAACATAACGATGAATGCCATCCGAAATTGAAACTGTGGAACCAGTGGGGGAAGCCTTGACCTTTATCCTGTAGAGTAGTCTGATCTAAGAGCCATTAAACTGAAACGAGATAAACAGAGTCGAAAACACTGATTAGCGAATTAAATGTACAGAGAAAACATGAATCCCCATTGTAAATACTGACAGTATAATATCCCAAATAGTGAAAAAACCTGAATCCCCATCATAAAATACTGACGGAACCATATCCCAGATAAACCCTAACTCCCCCAGACAACCAACCTAGCCCAGGAGACCAGGTGAAAAAACAACAAGTCAAACCAACAAACAACAAGGGGAGGGAGAAACTGGGAGGGAAATATTCGCCTCCTGTCATTAATAAAATTAAGATTATAGTTACACTAAAGCTAGTATAATCTACAATTGTATAGAATGACAGGAGGCTTCATATTTGCTGTTTTAACGCTCGGACAGCAAAGACCAAAGAAACACGATCCGCCGTACCAATCTAAACTCTGCGAAGATAGCTCCTCGTAACCGGCGGGAAAGCATACGATGTCTTGGAGAAAAACACCCACCATGTCGATACCTGAAGTGGCAGTGTTACGGACTGAAGTGAACCGAAAAAACCTATACGCCCCGCCAATGCCAACCACAACCAAGTGGTACATGAAGGGCGAGAAAAAGAACCATTTAAACAAACGGTGACGTCGAACACTGCCTAAAGGTGGGAGCTCTACCAAAGTAAGAATATGACCCTTGGGTCCGACTAAGGCTGATAGACAACTAAGGTCCGAATCGCCGAACCCATTTGAGTGGACTCGAACTCGGAACAAGGGGATCGAACAAGGGAAAATGCAGGGAGTGTCTGACCTTTCGGTCTGGGACGTACCTCGCAGGGGGTTCGGCAAGCCCGTCCAGGTAGACCGTACAGCAAGATGTCCTATATCTATGAAGAGTCGCGTCCAGGTCCCAATGCATGGAAAATGAGAAAGATCTCTTCAGATAGTTCTGGTATTCCTGAATGTCCTCAATTCCTCCCAACCTGCCAACCAGGTTGTATTGTTGCCCAAATTACTGATGCACAAGATACCTATCTCACCAGGGAGAAAATAAAGGCCATCTTACCAGAACTGGGCAGTGCGGTCCCTAGAAGTTTCTTGAGGGCCATGTCTAATTCAAAGTAACTAATGAATATACGTTCAATCGTAGACTCATGCTGGGACTCCGAGGGGCTCAGATCCCTTTATCCCAAGCACCTCCAGCGGTCCGAATTGCATTTAGGACAGGGTCGTCTGCCACCCCAGACTCGGGGCCCCGTCTGGGATATCATCCGAAAGTGGAGGCAAGTGTGAAATTCCGGGTCAAGGGTCCAATCCCCTATAAAAGGACACATCTTACACTTCCTCATATGTTCCGCTAGCACAACTCACTCGTGTAGCGAAGAACAATCGGCTTGCCAATGCGGACTTAATAGTATAGGCACTGCAGTGGGCCGCACTCAGGATCTCCTGAATACTAGACAGGTGCTTAACCAGCAAAACCGCAGTGCCCCATCGTGTCTATGTCTGGGTTTGCGGCTACTTTGTTTGGGAGCCCAGCTGGGAATACCGCTCAAATTATCCTGTGGGCTTCTCAAGCCAGCAGTCTACGGCCCCAGAAACGCACCGATGGTGCTATGTGATCAGGCAGAGACCATTCCAAAAAAAACAGGTGAGCAATGGATCAAGGGTCGAACAGGGGTTCGTTTAAGGCAATCGACGAGATGACCTCTTCTTCCACTGTCGTCGGGGCCCCTGTAGTGGACTTTGTTCTACATCTCATGGTGCCACTAGGAACCGTCATCATAATCCACATTCCCATCGTCCTCTCCCTCCGAGGGGAACAGGTCCGCCCGCAATTCAGCTAGGGCGGACATGGTGGGGAGGGTTACGGGGACCTTCACCCCTGCGCCACATAGGCAGTGTCGTCTGGTCATGAAGGCCGATCGTATCTCCGGAGTCTAATCTTTCCGGGCGTCTGGTTCCGGGCCTTCACCATACCCGTAGTGCTTATGCGCCTTTGACTGCTCTCCACTTGGAGAGTCTGACTCATTCAAGTCGTCTGCCTTTTTAAGAAGGTGGTCACTGCCGCATCCTGTGGTCATCGCCTCCCCTGCGCCATATAGGCAGGGCCATCTGGCCGATTGCAGAGGGGTTAGCCGCTCCTCGGAGTCTTATCTTTCCGGGAGCCTGGTTCAGGACATTCACCCTTCCAGTAGCGCTCATGCGCACTTACCTGCTCTCCTCAAGGAGAGTCTGACTCATTCAAGTCACTGGTTCAGGGCCTTCACCCTTCCAGTAGAGCTCATGTGCCCTTGCCTGCTCTCCTCTAGGAAAGTCTGACTTATTCAAGTCGCCTGCCATTTTAAAGGTGGGCCCTCTAGCGTTACGCTCCTGATAAGTTTAAGGGAGGACCCTGGCTGAAGCCTAATTCCATGGAGGCGGTCACTGCCATAGTAGTCATTGTCTGCGCTGTTAACCCGGGTAAGGGTTCTCAGGTGCAGCGGTCCCAGGCAAAGTGACCTCAAGGAGTATAGAGGACAAGTGTCACCAGCAGGGAGATAGGGGCAGTACCCCATATAGTGACCGAGACAATTTGGGCAGCGCATGCAATGCACAAGCATGAGTATGGGGCAGTAGGCTTGGCATGGAGACATTCTGGCACAGACAGCACAGGCCAGATCAATGGGGCACAGACAAAGCAGGCCAATCAATGGGGCATAGACAAAGCAGGCCAATCAATGGGGCACAGGCAGAGCAGGCCAATCAGTAAGGCACGGACAAAGCGGGCCAAGTCTTGGGGCACAGACAAGTCAGGACCTTTAGAGATGTACAGGTGAGGAACTGCACATTCCATTCTTCCGATAAAATGTACCTTTCGCTCTTCAGATAAGATGTACATAACACTTCTTCAGATTAATAGCACGTAACACACTTCTGTGTAACTGTATTTAACACTATTCTGTGTTACTGTACATAATCTTCCTTTGTGTAGCTGTACGTAACCTTCTTCTGTGTAACTGTACGTAACCTTCTTCTGTGTAGCTGTTCATAAAACTCTTCTGTGCAGCCGTACATAACATCCTTCTGTGTAAACATACAATACGTTCTTCTGTGTAACCGTACCTAACACTCTTCCGTGGAACTTTACGTACATTCTTCTGGGTATTTGTACATAACATTCTTCTGTGTAACTGAGCATAGTATATTACTGTGTAACTGTACATAGCCTTCTCCTGTGTAACTGTACATAGCTTTCTCCTGTGCAACTGTATATAGCGTTCTCCTGTGTAACTGTACATAGCATTTTTCTGTGTAACTATACATAGTATATTACTGTGTAACTGTGCATAGCCTTCTACTGTGTAACTGTACATAGCATTCTTCTGTGTGACTGTACCTAGCATCCCATTGTGTAACTGTAGATAACGCACTTCAGTTAAATAGTGCCTGACACTCTGTAAATAGTGAACTTGCATATTGAGTACACCTGTAGTCAGGGAACTCACCAACTGAGTTACCTCACAAGAGGTGCTCCATTGGTCAATATGATAAAACAGAGTGCTGCAAGCAATCATCTGAACAAACAAAAATGGGGGTTGGGGGAGGTGAGTATAAGTGGTAACACTGCCAGTTGTGCCTGTAATCCTTGAGGGGTTGTGCACAGCTCTATATAGCATGCTTGTGATCTATATCATCCACTATGGTTCCCAGTAGCCTAACCTGCCAGCCAAATGGGGTACAAAGCCAGGACAGCCTGAGGGTGCAATGTGCCCAAGTCATAGCTGAGTCTCAGTCAAAGCTACAGCACATGTGCCTGCAATCAACAGAAATAATGCGGTAAGTCTGGTAACTGGCCGGTCGTGGGGAAGTGGATGCTCGGGGCCGCCACACTGCATGGGAAGGTAACCACCCCCCCACCGACGCTGCGGGAGCAGTCATACCACAAGCTGAAGCAAGGGTCGGGTGGGGGGTGGAAGCAGAGGATCTCACTTGGCGGATGGAGCCGGTGGGCGGGATCCAACACGTGGGACCGCCGGAGTCTTACTCCAGGGTCCCGGCGGTTGGTAACGGAAAGCGGTCGGAGGATTGCTTTCCGGCGGCCGCAAAACGGATGAAAAGTGAAGGGGGCAAAGCCATCCGGAAAAGGTAGAGGGAGGGAGGGAAAAAGGAAACCCCCCCAAACCCGAGAAAAAAATGATCCCCAGACAGGGGGGCCCAAAACAGGAAAATGCAGAAAAGTAATTATAGAAAATACATTCCTACAGCAAAAAAGTAGGGACAGAAAAATACAATCTAAATAAATAAATCATAACGGCAGTAGGAAGGTAAACACATTCTAAACAAATAAATCCCTGCAGGAATAAGAAGGTAGATGCAGAAAAACAGAGTAAATCAATCAAGCAATCACTACAGCACTAAGCAGGTAGGTGTAGAAAATACAGTATAGCTAAATAAATCAAACCCTACAGCACTAAGTAGGTAGATGCAGAAATACCCTCTAAATAAATAAATCAATACAGTAATAAACATATAAATACAGTAAAATATCTACAACCACCCATATATAACAGGAGGCAGTGGTACTCTGACCTGTACTGACTGCGGAGCAGCAAAGAAAGAGGAAATAGTTGGTTAGGAGGAGCCTTTTATGGATTCCTGACTCTTTTGTCTTTGGTGTTTTGTTAATGTGCTGCTGTGGAGTTCTAGTAAAGAGAGACTTAAACAAATATGAAGCCTCCTGTCATATAAAACAAAATTTTACACAATAGCGTGCAAAACACACAAAGTGTAGGGGTGGTAGTAAAAAGTAACAGTGCAACTCCACAGTGTTTTAAAACCACTTAAAAAACACAGATAACATACAAGTAAAAGATAAAGATAGAGGAGTGCAAATACAAATGTATATGGTATACTTAGAGACACTGGTCAGTCCTTCAGATGTAACCTATATACAAAAAGATCCAAACATAGTATAATACTGTTTTTCCAAATAATATAGTAAATAAATGTGGATTTTTCACTCACACTTTGCAGAGCCACGTATAGTAGGCTCTGACTATAGTTGCTCTTTGGAAATTCCCTGGTGTATTAAACTCCACCACGCCTTCAGGATTCTCCACTTGGATCAGGATACAGGAGATATAAAAATTCCAAAACAGAGTGGGGATACTTTTCGAAATTTAATAATATTCAGGGACATATATAAAGTGCATAAGACAAAATAGCAGCACTATATGTGCAAAGATATCTATAAAGTGCATAAAAAGAATAACACTAACGCGTTTCGACTAAAATAAAGTCTTTTTCAAAGTGCATAAAGTAATGGTCGCCATGTTGGGTATTTATATCCTCACGGTGTTCTAATTTGGCGCCCAAACATCTCCGTCGTGGTGTCCTCCTCCTACTTCCTGGTTCCGGCGGGCGGCTTCCACGTTCCCGCCCTTTTTCACGTCACGTTGCGTCTGACGTCAGACGTTTTTCGCCGGACCGGAAGTACTTCATATTGAGTTCATGAAGCTATTGCAGCCATATTTGAACGTTCTTAAATCATATAGTCTGAATAAAGAGGTTCTGACACTAATCTTTCTTCAAATTTATGTGTCTCTTATCCTAAAACTTATTTCATTATAATCATACATTTGAATATCCAAAACATAATTACATATATCAAAATCTAATTAATAACATATTATATAAAATACAAGAGGAGATAAAAAAAACGGAGAGAGAGAGAAATTTAGGGGGAAAGAGATATTATTAATCAAAAAGATATAAAAAACAATATAGTTGGAAAGTATATATTGTTAAAAAAGTGTGTATATTAATAACCTTAAATAAAATATTTAAATAAGTACACTCATCTCAAAATCCATATTGAGACCTTTGGGTGATAGTGTATCCAAATTAAAAATCCAGCCCATTTCACATTTACTTAGGTTAGAATTAATGTCACCCCCTCTCCAATGCTTAGTCACAGCTTGAATTCCATAAAACTTGATTCCACTTGGGTCTTGATTATGATGTTCTAAAAAATGTAAAGAAACACTATGTGTTTTGAATCCTTTTTTAATGTTGTATATGTGTTCCCGCACCCTCGTGGCCACACACCTGGACGTCTTGCCCACATATTGCAGGCCACAAGGGCATTCTAGCACATACACAACATTTTTAGTTTTACAGGAAATAAAGTTTTCTATCTTATGTTCTTTTAGGTTAACATTGGAGTGGAAGGACAGTATCTTCCTTTCTTTTATTTTAGATGTTCTACATCCCATACAGCTACCACAGAAATTAAATCCTTTTAATAAAGCTTTCTGACTATTTAAAAAATTATTGTCAGTTTTTTCAATAAAACTCGAAGTTAAAATCTGTTTGAGATTTTGTGCCCCCCTATATATAATTTTTGGTTTCTCCCCTATATAGGGTGCAATGTCATCATCCTGTTTAAGTAAATGCCAATTTTTGTTGAGAATACGTTTTAATTCAGAATGATTTTTATTAAAATTAAATATTAGTGGGATCGTATCTTCATGTTTGTTATCTTTCTTTTGTTGGTAATTTAACAGTTCTTCTCTTTTTAATTTTCCAATTTCTTGAATAGTACTTTCAAGGTTTTCATTTTTATAGCCTTTTTCTAAAAATTGTCCTTTCAATGTAGAGGCCTGCAGGTTATATTTTTCTATTTCCGAGCAGTTCCTTCTCAGTCTAAGGAACTGACCTCTTGGAATATTGTCCAACCAAGGTGGAAAGTGACAGCTCCCCTTTTCAATAAAGCTGTTCACATCCACCTGTTTAAAAAAGGTGCAGGTTTCAATTTTATCTTTCTTTATATAAATATTCAGGTCTAGAAAATCAATCGTTTGGTTCTTAGATAGGGGTCTACAAAAGGGCATCTTAACGCTAAAGGAATATAAATTTCTAAATACAGAATGCCCAAGAATACCCGTTATATATGTTTTGCTAAAGTTACATAAAGATATACAGAATCCACCCGGGAGACCTATAGTCTCAGGGATAGGATCATTATTATCACCCCTATCCAAATATGTTGACACCTTTTTACAACCGATAGTTAAGACATGTCCCTCCTTTCTTAAAGACTCTATGAGTCTACTACAGATTTTAAAAGATGTTAAGTGGGAAAAGGATTTCTTGCTTGTCACGTGTGATGTGGCCAGCCTCTATACGTGTATTCAACATGATAAAGGCTGCGAAGCAACAAGATCCTTCCTCCAAAATTCAAAAATGTATTCGGAGGAGCAAATTGATTTTATATTAGAGTCTATTCAATTGATTTTAAACAACAATTTTTTTTGGTTTGAGGGGGATTTTTATCTGCAGTGTAGAGGAACGGCTATGGGGACCAGGTTCGCCCCCAGTTATGCTAATCTTTTTATGGCCTTCTGGGAGGAACAGTTTGTTTTTTCCCAGCATGACTGGGTTGCGAACCTGGTCCTCTATAGAAGATACATTGATGATATCTTTTTTATTTGGAAAGGTGGAAAGGTGATGAATCATTGGTTTTAGATTTTTTAAATTATCTTAATATCAATCAGTGGAATATTAAACTAACTCATGTAATAAATAACCAAACGATTGATTTTCTAGACCTGAATATTTATATAAAGAAAGATAAAATTGAAACCTGCACCTTTTTTAAACAGGTGGATGTGAACAGCTTTATTGAAAAGGGGAGCTGTCACTTTCCACCTTGGTTGGACAATATTCCGAGAGGTCAGTTCCTTAGACTGAGAAGGAACTGCTCGGAAATAGAAAAATATAACCTGCAGGCCTCTACATTGAAAGGACAATTTTTAGAAAAAGGCTATAAAAATGAAAACCTTGAAAGTACTATTCAAGAAATTGGAAAATTAAAAAGAGAAGAACTGTTAAATTACCAACAAAAGAAAGATAACAAACATGAAGATACGATCCCACTAATATTTAATTTTAATAAAAATCATTCTAAACTAAAACGTATTCTCAACAAAAATTGGCATTTACTTAAACAGGATGATGACATTGCACCCTATATAGGGGAGAAACCAAAAATTATATATAGGGGGGCACAAAATCTCAAACAGATTTTAACTTCGAGTTTTATTGAAAAAACTGACAATAATTTTTTAAATAGTCAGAAAGCTTTATTAAAAGGATTTAATTTCTGTGGTAGCTGTATGGGATGTAGAACATCTAAAATAAAAGAAAGGAAGATACTGTCCTTCCACTCCAATGTTAACCTAAAAGAACATAAGATAGAAAACTTTATTTCCTGTAAAACTAAAAATGTTGTGTATGTGCTAGAATGCCCTTGTGGCCTGCAATATGTGGGCAAGACGTCCAGGTGTGTGGCCACGAGGGTGCGGGAACACATATACAACATTAAAAAAGGATTCAAAACACATAGTGTTTCTTTACATTTTTTAGAACATCATAATCAAGACCCAAGTGGAATCAAGTTTTATGGAATTCAAGCTGTGACTAAGCATTGGAGAGGGGGTGACATTAATTCTAACCTAAGTAAATGTGAAATGGGCTGGATTTTTAATTTGGATACACTATCACCCAAAGGTCTCAATATGGATTTTGAGATGAGTGTACTTATTTAAATATTTTATTTAAGGTTATTAATATACACACTTTTTTAACAATATATACTTTCCAACTATATTGTTTTTTATATCTTTTTGATTAATAATATCTCTTTCCCCCTAAATTTCTCTCTCTCTCCGTTTTTTTATCTCCTCTTGTATTTTATATAATATGTTATTAATTAGATTTTGATATATGTAATTATGTTTTGGATATTCAAATGTATGATTATAATGAAATAAGTTTTAGGATAAGAGACACATAAATTTGAAGAAAGATTAGTGTCAGAACCTCTTTATTCAGACTATATGATTTAAGAACGTTCAAATATGGCTGCAATAGCTTCATGAACTCAATATGAAGTACTTCCGGTCCGGCGAAAAACGTCTGACGTCAGACGCAACGTGACGTGAAAAAGGGCGGGAACGTGGAAGCCGCCCGCCGGAACCAGGAAGTAGGAGGAGGACACCACGACGGAGATGTTTGGGCGCCAAATTAGAACACCAGTAAGGATATAAATACCCAACATGGCGACCATTACTTTATGCACTTTGAAAAAGACTTTATTTTAGTCGAAACGCGTTAGTGTTATTCTTTTTATGCACTTTATAGATGTCTTTGCACATATAGTGCTGCTATTTTGTCTTATGCACTTTATATATGTCCCTGAATATTATTAAATTTCGAAAAGTATCCCCACTCTGTTTTGGAATTTTTATATCTCCTGTATCCTGATCCAAGTGGAGAATCCTGAAGGCGTGGTGGAGTTTAATACACCAGGGAATTACCAAAGAGCAACTATAGTCAGAGCCTACTATACGTGGCTCTGCAAAGTGTGAGTGAAAAATCCACATTTATTTACTATATTATTTGGAAAAACAGTATTATACTATGTTTGGATCTTTTTGTATATAGGTTACATCTGAAGGACTGACCAGTGTCTCTAAGTATACCATATACATTTGTATTTGCACTCCTCTATCTCTATCTTTTACAAGCCTCCTGTCATGCTATAAAATTGAATTTTCACTTACTTTCACATTTTTTATTATAGAAATGTCTTCTCCTTATAAGTCTGCATTTAACTTGTTTTCATATATCTCCACTCTTCATCTAACATTAATTCCATTTATACAGAATTAGCCACCTTCCGATTCTCAATGCCAAACCTTGTTGTGTTATTTGTGTTAGTACACTCTTGTTCATTTTCAGAACGGAGAAGTAAAGTTTATTTTCATTAATTTCAAATTTAGTTTTAGGTATAAGAAGTTTCTGCAGTTCCATATCACAATATATGCAGTAGACTTGATTAACAGAAACCCATCTTTGCTCCCAAACAAAACATTGGGCTTCCAAGTCTATGACTCATGTGTGGGAGCACAAGAAGAACTGGATGGGAGCCTCAAAATGATAACAGGCCAAAGGCAATCAGTCCCCAATTTCAATTGCAAAAAAGTTCCTCCTGTTTCTGCAGTCATTGGACATTCAACATCTACCTTCTCTATACTCAATGCTCATGTATTGGGATTATACAGATACCCTCAGGTGAGAAGCATAATGATATCAGTTTGTGGTACTGAACTACATTGATCTGTTTTGTTTATATTACAAAGACGAAAATGAGAAGAATTAGGAGCAATGCTGTGATGTTAATGCTGTATAGTCCATATTTATATCGGTATACAATCATTGTAGCACATTCCACAGTCACAAAATATTTACATATTACATATAATCTTAAATATCCCATTAAAAAGATATAAAAAGTATTTATAATCTCAGTAAATGGTACACTTTGTACTTATTATGTTGTTTGTCACCTTAGATTAGTCACTATTCAACCAGCTCTATCTTGAGTGACAAAACACAGTTCCCCTCATTCTTCAGAACTGTCCCAAGTGATTTGTTCCAATCCAAGGGGCTGGCACAGCTAGTGTTACACTTTGGCTGGACCTGGATTGGTTTATTGGCTGTAGATGATGACTACGGACGTCAGGGCATCCACGTCACTATGCAGGAGCTCCTCAGGGGAGGAGCTTGTGTGGCATTTTCAGAATATATAACTACTAACAATTTGAAGCACATTTACCATGTGACAAAAAAAATCAAAGAATCCACTGCCAAGGTTATCATTTCTTTTATGAAAGATACTGATAAAGTTTCACTATTGGATGAGATGCTGAGGCAAAATTTAACGGGTAAAGTTTTTGTGGCCAGTGAAGCTTGGTCAATCTCAAACTTGCTAACGGTGGATAAATATTCTTCACTACTTTCTGGCTCAATTGGCCTGTCTTTCCATAGCACAATAATTCCAGGATTTGGAGAGTTCTTGAATACTATTCATCACAACAAAAATAGGGAAGATCCATGGACTAGAATTTTCTGGGAAATGGCTTTCAGGTGTAAATTTATAGACCAGACAAGCCTTACAGGTTCATTGGGTAATTCCACATTTTGTACAGGAAATGAGAGTATGGAGAGTATTCTGGACATCTACTATGATTTATCCAGCTCTAGTATTGCCTACAACCTTTACAATGCAATCTTTGTCATCGCCAAATCTTTATATAATATGCAAACCTGTCAAAAGGGTAAAGGACCATTTACAAATGGGAGTTGTGCTGATCTTCAGACTATTAAGCCATGGCAGGTAAGGATTTGTGTTGGACAGTTAGAACTAATAAGGGAAAATGTTTTTTAAATTCCATGTATGTGAAAGTCTCAAACCTGCTATGTTTATTAGATGTATGCTGATGAATGGTAAGTCCCTTGCAGATACTAAATGACAATAGTCAGGGATCTTTCCATGGTCCATCTTCCTCCACTTCCAACATTCTTCAGAGTGCTCCCACCATGTTTTATCTATCTCTTCATATTACATTTTTGTCCAGCTCCTTCTTTTGGTAAAACATTGGACAACTGGACACAAAATGGAAAGTAACACAGAACCATCGACTGGTGTACTCACAGGAGACACACCACAAGTGAAAGGAACATGGTGCAATGGATAAGCAGGAGACAGCACAAGAGACAGATGAGTGCTTGTGGGAATGTACACAGTGCTGGGCAGAAGGCAACACATGAAAAACAAGAGAAATAGGGTGTATTACATAGAATAGGAGATTAAGGTCCAGCACATATTGAAGGTTACATCATTAGGTACAGGTGATATATGGGCCATATAGTTATTAAGGGAATGTGACATGAAAAAAGATAAGACTAAATGGTGTGTAACTAGCGGACATGTGTGGTGAAAGCCAATGGCAATGTCTAAGATACATAGTGGGCTAAGGGAAATTAGGTAAACAATGTACTGACAGACAAAAGACTTGTCTTGGAATCAGCACAGCATCTTAATATACTGGCATATATAGTGAAGAAAATCTTTATGGCAAGTATTGTTTTCTAAACTGTACACAATCTATTCCTTTAGAAGGCAGTGGAGTAACATGCTTCCATTGGACATGTGTTTATTTCAGGGAGATCATGCCAAACAAATCATATTGATTTTTTTGATTGGGTAACTAAAATTATAGATCAGGGTGGTGCAGTAGACATTGCTTACCTAAATTTCAGTAAGGCTTTTGACACTGTTGCACATAGAAGGCTTATCAATAAACTGCAATCTTTAAGTTTGGATTCCAATATTGTTGAATGGGTAAGGCAATGGCTGGGTGACAGGCAACAGTAGTCAATGGAGTATATTCAAAGCTTGGACTTGTCACCAGTGGAGTACCTCAGAGATCTGTACTTGGACTCATTCTCTTTAATATTTTTATTAGTGATATTGCAGAAGGTCTTGATGGTAAGGCATGTCTTTTTGCTGATGATACTAAGATATGTAACAGGGTTGATGTTCCAGGAGGGATAAGCCAAATGACAAATGATTTAGGCAAACTAGAAAAATGGTCAGAGTTGTGGCAACTGACATTTAATGTGGATAAGTGCAAGATAATGCATATTGGACGTAAAAACCAAAGGGCAGAGTACAGAATATTTGATAGAGTCCAAACCTCAACATCTGAGGAAAGGGATTTAGGGGTGATTATTTCTGATTAATTAAAGGTTGGCAGTCAATGTAATAGAGCAGCAGGAAATGCTAGCAGAATGCTTGGTTGTATCGGGAGAGGTATTAGCAGTAGAAAGAGGGAATTGCTCATGCCATTGTATAGAACACTGGTGAGACCTCACTTGGAGTATTGTACGCAGTACTGGAGACCATATCTTCAGAAGGATATTGATACTTTAGAGAGAGTTCTGAGAAGTGCTACTAAACTGGTTCATGGATTGCAGGATAAAACTTACCAGGAAAGGTTAAAGGATCTTAACATATATAGCTTGGAGGAAAGACGAGACAGGGGGGATATGATAGAAACATTTAAATACAAAAAGGGAATCAACAAAGTAAAGGAGGAGACTATATTTAAAAGAAGAAAAACTACCACAACAAGAGGACATAATCTTAAATTAGAGGGACAAAGGTTTAAAAATAATATCAGGAAGTATTACTTTACTGAGAGGGTAGTGGATGCATGGAATAGCCTTCCAGCTGAAGTGGTAGAGGTTAACACAGTAAAGGAGTTTAAGCATGCGTGGGATAGGCATAAGGCTATCCTAACTATAAGATAAGGGTAGGGACTAATGAAAGTTTTTACAAAATTGGGCAGACTAGATGGGCTGAATGGTTTTTATCTGCTGTCACATTCTATGTTTCTATGTTTCTGTGATATATTAATGAAGGAATCTAAATAAAACTTCTCATTTAAAAGTCTTATACAATGATTAATCTTTATTCCATCTTCAAACATTACATGAAAGAAAAACAAGGTGAGAAAAATAAATATAAAAACTGTTTGAAATAACCAGTAGTGTTGAAAAGCAATGGTGTGTAAAAGACCGTGTGTGTAAAAGACGGTATTACATGAGATGATTTCACAAAAATTGTCTCATGGTTTTATCTCACAGGTTGTCCTTCCTTGACCATTTTTGTTAAGTACTAACCACTGCATGAAGTCCTCAAGACTTGCCATATTGGAGATGCATTGACCCAGTGGTTTAGCCATTACTATTTGACCCGTGTCCAAGCCACTCAGATCCTTTTGAATGTCTATTTTTTCTGCGCCCAATACATACAATTCAAGAATTGACTGTTCACTTGCCATCTAATATATCCCACTCCTTGGCAGTCGCCATTGTAATGATATAATGAAAGTTATTCACCTCACCTGTCAGTGGCTTTAATGTTGTGGCTGATCTGTGTATCAACATTTTTATGTATTTATTTATTTATGTATGTAATTTTTTGTTGCTATGGCAAGATATATATGTATATATATATATTATAAAAAACTAAATTGAGAGATCTGGCACTCTACCTTCAAATTGTCTGGATCCAAATAATCAAGGTGTTGCACAGCATTAGGGTTATATATAAAAACAATGAAGAGATGAGAACAGTCAATGGATTTTCAAAAAAATATTACATTATATTTTAGCAAGTGATAGAAATCAACATTTCACTCTGCAGGTCTTTATCAAGACGTGTAAACACAAGTACAGTGAATTTATAAGGCATCAAGTTTGACATGTAATAACTTACCCAATGCTGGTGTTTTTCTTACCTCAGTCTGTGCCCTGGCGCCGTGTAGTGCAATGAGAGTGACTGCGCATGCGGGGAGGACGTGCACGTGATGACGTGATGCGTGCAATGTCAAAAATATCTTAGTGAACGCATCCCGTTACTGTGGTGACGCTAAAGAAACAATGTGAAAAATAATGATGATGCAATTACTAAACTATTTTTGATGTTGCACTTTTTTCAGGGAGGCATGGTACACCCTAACGATGTTAAGAGGTTAACCATCCAACATAACACAAAAAATATCAGCAAAGGCAAAAATGTTATACCAGTTAGTCATATTATACATTACCAAAGATTAATGATCCTTTAATGTGGTTTTCTCAAAGTGGACGGAATGGAAGATGTCTGCATATTTAGGCATGCCTAGGTGTCAACTCTCAACTATCCAGCTCTTGCTCCTCAGCTCTCCAGACCTTTCACTTACAAATCTTCCTTCTTAGATTCTCCCTACTTCTTTTTATTTCCTTCAAAACCCCCTCCATTTTCCCATTAGCCACTCAAAATATGTTTACTAATGGGAGTATTGATTTTGATTGGTCAGGGATGCCTGCCTTCTGGTAGTACTGTATTCACATAACCTGCTCATCTACCTTTGGCAGATATGGTGGTAACATATGCCAACCATTTTATGAACAGGTGGCATATTTTGGGGTTTTCCTTTTCAAGAGCCAGTATAATTTATCAGTAATATAATACCAAATCAAGAATTTCACTTGTTGATAAGTCATTATCCCCCTGTAACAGCACTGGTGGGGTTTAACTAATTCAGCTCTACAAGCAAAAATTTATACCTGATTACCTCTGGTAGGAAGAGGTTCTGTTACCTTATCACATGTCAAGTGGAGGTTAATGTATTATGACTATTGCTGCCTTGGCACATTGTTAATACCTTATATTTATACACATACCTTAGACTTGTGAATGTATATGTACATAAATATATACACACACACAGTTACATGCACATACAAATCTATTTATGGAGCAACATTGTATATCAGCTGACATTAGTAGTTTTCATCACTAAAGGAAAACTACAGTGGTGGATGTTCTGGTTTCATAATATTCTGTATAAGGTTTCCAGACTGATAATAATAATAATAATAATAATAATAATAATAATAATGTTGTATTAATTGGTATCCTATAGAAATTAAGATGATCCTCAATTACTTATATTTAGATATTTCCATGAATGTTAATTTGTTAACATTTAACTTCCCAAGAGTTCAAAAGTTTCAGGTCTGATCCTGAGTCAATTTAGGTGTCTTTGTTTACAAACTTTATGTCCACACAAGGTACCTTGTTCTACATATTTAGTGTCTTAGAGTAGAAAGAATAGACATCATTGGAACATTTCAGCTTGTTTATAGACTAGACAATTATCCACTGTTTTTGGTTTAAATAGTCCTACAGAAACTCAAATTTTCAGGATAAAATAACAAATCTATTGCATTGCTGCAGTTTTGTTATACTATGGTCAAGTACAACTTTGACCCTGAGAAAAGTAATTGAAAGCAGATTCCCAAAATACTTAACAGTTTAATTCCCAATTAGGTTGACTGGAAATGAAATAACGCCAACCATCTTGATATATACGTATTCATATATGATCAAACAAATTCATAAATGCATCTTTACACAAATGTTCTGACATATTAGTCATGAAGAAAGGCCCGAACAACTGCATTGATTTTCTTTAGAAAAAAAGGCCCCTCAGAGTGGATATAACAACTATACAAATATATTCAGGGTCAGTACAAACCGCTATTTGCTACTCTGTTCACTAGCAGGAATATACAACAGACTAAAGGTCACCCATGAAGACTAGAGAGGCGGTCTCGCTTACAGCAGAGGAAAGGGTTCTTTACAATAAGAACAATAAAAATATGTTGAATTCGCTGCCTAAAGTTGTATTAACAGATAATCAGATTTAAGAAAAAAAGGCTTGGATGCTTTTTTTTTGCAAAAAAGACTATTCAAGGACATAAATTATATGCATGTGAACAGGTCGTTGATCCAAGGATAAATCTGATTTCCATTATGGAATCAATAAGGCTTTCCCCCCCCATTTTGTGGCATCATTTTAACCCCTTAAGGACGGAGCCAAATGTACACGTTGTGAACGAAACAAAATGTAAACAAAACCTGGCATTTGCGCTACATGTCTGTCCAACCGTAATTCACCTCTTTCATAGTAAATGCACCCACCCTTATTATATATCATTTTATTCAGGGGAAACAGGGCTTTCATTTAATATCAAATATTTAGCTATGGAACATAATTTAATATGAAAAAAATGGGAGAAAATACGATTTATTTTTTATTTTTTTAGTTCTACATGACATTTTAACGGTCAATGTCATAATACTGTTTGCTTTTACTGCAATAAAATACACATATTTGTATTCAGCGATGTCTCACGTGTAAGACAGTACCCCCTATGTACAGGTTTTATGGCGTTTTGGGAAGTTAGAGGGTCAAATATAGCATGTTACATTTGAAATTGAAATTCGCCAGATTGGTTACGTTGCCTTTGGGACTTTATAGTAGCCAGGAATGAAATTTACACCCATAATGGCATACCATTTGCAATAGTAGACAACCCAAGGTATTGCAAATGGGGTATGTCCAGTCTTTTTTAGTAGCCATTTGGTCACAAACACTGGCCAAAGTTAGCGTTAGTATTTGTTTGTGTGAAAAATGCAAAAAACGCCAATTTTGGCCAGTGTTTGTGACTAAGTGGCTACTAAAAAAGACTGGACATACCCCGTTGCAATACCTTTGGGTTGTCTACTATTGCAAATGGTATGCCATCATAGTAATTTTCATTCTCGGCTACCATAGGTCTCAAGGCACCGTACCAATCTGGCAAATTTTAATGTGAAAAAATGAAAGCAAGCCTTATATTTGGACGCTGTAACATTAAAAATCAGCAACGAAAAAGTAAGAAATTGCTGAACAAATATTTGTAGCCAAAATAGTAAAGTATCACAACAATAATATCGTCCGTGTAAGTGCTGTTTGTGCATGAAAAATGCAAAAATGTCACTTTTACTGGCTATATCATCATTGTAATACATTTTACTGTTTTGAAACACTAATATTTGTGTTCAGCGAAGTCTCCCGAGTAGAACAGTACCCCCCATGTACAGGTTTTATGGTGTCTTGGAAAGTTATAGGGTTAAATATAGTGCTAGCCAATGAAATTCCCTTTACTTTCGGCATGGGTTGTCATGAAGGTCCCGCTAATTGTAATTAATTAAGATACCTAATTATGTAAAAATATTACATAAATATATATGTAGAATTAATATATGTATATATATATATATACGTATGTGAATCTATATGTGTATATCTATATAATTTTTTTTAAATATTTTTATTTATATATAGGTATATATATAGTGATATATATGTATATATTTATGTATGTAGATATATATATTATTTCGTTCTATGTGTATTTTGATATAAATATATATATATTAATATCACAATACAGTTAGAATGAAATAACACACATCTATATATTTTTAAATTAATTTTTTTAAATTATTTTTTTAATTTTATTTTTTAACGTATTTACATATTTAATTTTTATATATTATATATAAATATATATATAACAATAATTATATATATTTAACCAGTATCAGTCTACGTGTAATTTGACATTAATATATATATATATATATATATATATATATATATATAATTATATATATATATTAATAGTAAAATACACCTAGACAGTGTATGTGTGTGTATGTATTTGTGTATATATATACTTAGATCATATATATATATATAATATATATATATGATCTAAGTATATATTTTTTTTTTACTCTAATACATTTAATTTTAATTTTATTTTCAGCCAGCAGGGGGACCACCTGTCATTACAGGCAGCCCCCCTGCTGGCAATACAGAAGCCAGCTATCCCCGGCCATTTGATTGTGGGGTCCTCGCTAGGACCCCACTCTCACATGGCCAGGGGTCACCGGAGGAGAAGGATTTGCCGCGGGGGGGCTCCCTGGGAGTCCCCCCCACCGCGATCGCCAGCGTGGGACCGCCGGCGACCAGGTAAGTGAACAAAAACCGGAGGGCGTACAATTACGCCCGGCGGTGTTTAGAGCCGCCTAAAATAGGGCGTAATTGTACGTCCTCTGGTCTAAAGGGGTTAAATGGCTACAAGTGGTTTTTTTTTTGCTTTCTTTTGGATCAACAGCACAAAAGAATGGGTATCAAGGTAATACTTGATGGACTTTGGTCTTTTTTTTTAAACCTAGGCTACGATGTAACTATGTGACTATGTAACAATGTAACAGACAATTTCAGTGAAATCAGCTCATGGAATACTGTCTGTCATGGAACTGGTCCTTAGGTCACAGAATAACTCACCACGGTCAAGGGATTCCAGAAAGCAGGACAACGAGATAACTAAGAAGGGTCAAGTTACTCAGAGGTCAGAATGGTCAAAAGAATAGCTGGGTCAAAAACACAATAAACTACATGCACTAAATGGATCAAGGAATAATAGTACATGATAATTAATTGCACAAGAGGGCAACTAACACTTGTCATGGCACCTTATTAAAATGATTTGACATAGCCACACACAAAAAACATAGGGAGGCGTTGAGGAGAGCGATGACGTAGACTTCGTCATAAGACAGAGAGGAAGCGTTTGGCATCTGAAATGCCATAAGAAGAGGCAGAGGGAAGGAGAGACTTGCGGTTCCATGTGATTGGTTGAAGTACGTTCGCTGATGCCTTGACACTGACGGACTGTGGAGAATATTCAACAAGTCCTTTTAAATATCCCTGTGTTTTATCCATTGGACCTTCAGACCAGTGTGGTATAGTACACTGATGGTTATTTAAAATAGCTTGAGTATTTTATTTTCTCACAGTGGTTTTCTTTTATGTAATGTGTGAAGATTAAATAATAATTAAGTGTTGGTAAAGACCTTTAAATGAGCGCATTTATTAGAAGGATTACTTTCTCAAATTTCTGCTATCGAAGCACGCTAAGTCACTGCCATCTAGCAGACCAGAAACACATTGACATTTGTATAGCTCTGAAAACAATGCTTGCTATAAACATTTCCTACACTATATTTGTCAATATATTGTGATGCTCTGCTACCCTCTTGTGGATTAGAAACATATATATCTCAGAAGTTATAAAAATATGCCAGATAACCTTTAGAAAGTGTTTTTCCAAATCAAATTCATAAGGTTTACTTACCAGGATTATTCTTTATTCCCTATTAACACTTTAATAGGACCGTTGCACTTTAATATTTGTTTTTTATATTTTTTTAAATTTATAATACATTTAATTATTTGATACCTATCCTGACACAATTGTTGCTGCTATGAAGGTGACAATCTGGCACGCATATGACATTGACATTGGATAGCCTCCCCCTTCCCCCCCAAGGATTCTAGATGAGGCACCTTTATCAACATTCCCTCTTGTGAGTGCTTTTAAAACAGCAAATTATGATTTTTTTCAAAACTATATTTCACTATATTTCTTCTGCAGATTTTTCTTCTGCAGATTTTTCTTCTGCAGATTTACAGCTGTATCCCCATACACATTGAACATTGTCTATTAAACTTTTATTTTTTTACACAAATTACATTTATCTATGCACCATGCAAGCAACACAGTCTTTTTTTTTTAAAAGTGTGAATTTGGGGGGGTGTGGCTACGCACTGCATGGAAGCAGTTGCATAAGACAAGAGTTCCGCCGAAACTATGGGCCCAACAGCGTAACTCACAATAAATCTGCCACTACAAACAGCTCAACAGGCCACCAATTATATCTCAACAACGATGACAACAAAATCGAACAAAACACTTAAACAAAAAATGATTGACTTACATCTAAGCTCTCAACAAGCAGAGCACTCGCGGGACCAAGATGGCGCCGGAACACCCGGTTCACCTGCATCTGAATCCGAAGCAAGAGACAATCAGAGCTGTTATAATACCACAGCCTCGATCCCTACCATGGACGCCTCAGTGACAAGTTAAAATCAGCCCTGTGCTCAGATTTCCAACGGATAGCGTCAGACATTAGAACTGACATCCAAGCACTAGGTGATAGGACGGCCCACCTAGAAGAAAAAACGGAGGGACTACTGGAAGCACAAAATGATCAGGCCCATACAGCACTGGAAAACAAGATTAGAGACCTAGAGGGGAAATTGCAGACAATGAAGATAGAGACAGAAGAAATAATATTAGAATTCGGGGTATACCTGAATATATAGGTCCACAAGACCTCACCCAATTTGTACAAACACTGTTTAAGTCTCTAATACCAATGCTGACAGAGGCAGACCTCCGCCTAGACAGAACCCACAGACTACCAAAACCATGGCATCTGCCCACTACTACTCCCAGGGATGTCATAACCAGAGTCCACTATTTCACAGTCAAGGACCGAATAATGCAGACATCAAGAGTCAATACAACCCTTCCAGAAGAATATGCAGATATAAAATTGTTCATCGTTCTCTCAGCAGCCACCATGACCAAGAGGCAATCATTTGCGCCCATCACTGCAGCCTTTAGAAATGCCAACATTGTGTACAAGTGGGGATTCCCTACCAAGCTGCTCATCAAGAGGAATGGAATGGACCGATCAATTCTCACTCCCGAAGACGGCATAAAGTTGCTGGAGGAATGGAATATTCCTGTCCCACAAAGCGAGAGACCAAGATCTGACATACTGCCACCACGCAAAATGCCAAGGGACTGGCCACAAGTTCTGTGGATCACAACTACCCAACGAGACCAAGGGAAACACCGTCCTTAAACTTCATCCCGCTACGCACCGAGACAAATAACATAATACTTTTTCACGATGTTTGTTTGTTTGTTTCACTAGTTGAACTATGTTCAAAAAGTGTATAGATACCGCATAAGTAGCCAGCAACTCTAGGTCCACACTTGGCGAGTTGTCAATATTGTTAAAACTTTATTGTTAAAATCATAATTACCTTTTCTTTTGGTGACTAATACTAGTCATTTGTGACACGTAGCCACTACTAACCCCCACATACGGCTTATCACGTAAGCCTTACGACACCCATCTGCTTACCTTTGCATCAGGCCCTAGGGGCTAACGGGCAAGTGTATATAGTTTTTACTCCTCCCCCTACCCCCATACCAAACCCACCCTAACCAACCCCCCAGTCTAGGTAACAGTACATAACACTTAAGCTACTTCCTCATTTGACAAGGTCATAGATAACTACACAAACGCCACCGACAAAGAAAAAGACACCATGCAACTAAAATTCTTTTCACTAAATACTAAAGGTCTGAACTCAACCACGAAGCGCAGACTTGCCCTCCAAGAGGCTAAAAGTCAAGGAGCGCATGTGGAATTCTTTCAGGAAACCCACTTCAAGTGGGGATCCAAACCCAGGTTTAACTCTTCTTGGTTCCCAGTCGATTACCACACTTGCTACCATAAGAAAAAGAGAGGTGTATCAATACTAATAAATAAGAATGTTGTTTTTTAATTAATCTGTACGATTGGAGACAAAAAGGGCAGATATCTTATAGTCCAATGTCGTCTAAATAACCAGCCATATACACTAATAAATCTGGATAGCCCTAATGAAAACAAATCTGTATTCATGGATAATGTATTCTCTCTCTTGTCAAGGTACAGCTTTGGGGAGGTAATTCTTGGAGGCGATACTAACTTTCTACTGGACATAAATACGGATTCATCCACCTCGAAAACGGTAACCACTACAAATTTAAAACAACGCCATAAACAAACATCTCAAATTTGTCAAACACTAACGGCACACAACTTTGTGGACCCATGGAGAATATCACATCCAGCAGATATAGACTACACCTGCTATACTGCTGCACACAATAGTTACTCTAGAATAGATAGATTTTTTATTAAAGCCGCATCACTAGAGAGACTAATAAACGCAGATATTGGCATTATTTCCTGGTCGGATCATGCCCCCACTACACTGACTTTGACCGAACAATTCCCCTCCAATGGTCAGTCGGCCTGGAGACTTAATGAATCCCTGCTCAATGAACCAGTAATAATGTCACATTACCGCGGACCTCCAAAATAATTTCGCAGAAAACGTATAACCTGGCACATCACCAGATTATGTATGGCTAGCCCATAAGGCTGTGATGAAGGGCAGCTTCATAAAACATGCCAGCCAGGCCAAAAAATATGCCAACCGCAATACTTAGAAATAATGGAGGAAATAACCTCGCTAACACATAAAAATAAACAATCACCAACACCTACTAAACAAGCAGCCTTCTAAAAGCTCAATCTAAACTAAGAGATTTGGAACTGGCTAAAACCACATGTTTGTTACAAAAAACAAACATAAATATTTTACTTACAGAGCGGGAGCAAAGTTGGCTTCACAGCTCAAGCAAAAATCAACCGCCTCCAGGATTGCCTTCCTAAACAGCAGTAAAGGTACAAAAAGTATTGATCCGAAGAAAATCGTAAACAAATTCTCAGACTACTATCACAAATTGTATAATCTAAAGGAACATAGAGAACTCACAGAAATTGACACCTTCTTAACAGACATAAACTTACCTACCCTGACACAAAATACCATACGCCAACTCAAACAACCGATATCCTCTGACGAAGTGTCCAACGCAATAGCAGAACTACCATTGAATAAGGCCCCAGGACCAGATGGTCTCCCAAACAGATATTATAAAGAATTCTCCCGGGTCCTAACCCCCCACCTTCTGAACCTATATCAAAACAGCAACGAAAAGGGAACCTTACCAACAGAACTACTCTTAGCACACATCTCAACCTTACCTAAACCCGGCAAGCCCCCTAGAACCTGCAAAAATGTTAGAACAATATCTTCTATTTTAAATAGCAACGCAAACATTTACGCAAAAATCATAAGCAACCGTCTAGCGTCTATAATAGAAAGGTTGGTCCACAACGACCAATCGGGGTTTGTCAGGGGAGCCCAGGGCTCAGACAACACCCGAAAAGTGCTCAGTATACTGGCCACAATGGAGAGGGGTCAGTTAGGGGCTCCTCCTAGCACTAGATGTGGAGAAGGCATACAACAGACTCAACTGGACATACATGCAACAGGTGCTCCACAAATATGGATTCCCTACAGAATTCATCAGAGGAATTATGGCACTATATACAACGCCAGCAGCCAAAGTGGCCCACGGCGGTTTCCTATCTGACACCTTCACAATTTCAAACGGAACACACCAGTGATGCCCTCTTTCCCCTCTCCTCTACATTCCATCCCTTGAACCATTGGCCCGGAAAATACGTGATGACCCAAAGATACAAGACATCAAACTTTCAGGACGTGACTAGAAACTGGCGCTATTCGCCGACGATATTTTAGTAATGTTAGGAAACCCCCAGATGTCAGTAATACCTCTTATGGAAACCCTGAAAGCATTCGGAGACATATCACATTACAGCCTAAACCAGGATAAAACCCAAGCTCTCCCCATTACACTCACCTCACCCATCAAATCTAGGCTGAAAGAAAAAAAAACCTTTGACTGGAAACAATTATCACTTACTTATCTTAGTGTAAACATTGCGCCCTCAATAGGTGAAATACTTATACTAAATCACCTCACACTCCCTCATCAATGCAAAAAAGAAATTCATAAATGGTCGCAAACTCACATATCCTGGCTAGGGAAACTCAACGCATACAAAATAACGATACTGCCAAAAATACTCTATATATTCAGAATGCTTCCCATTCCGGCCCCACAAATATTCATCAAATCCCTACAAAACATATGTAACACATTTATTTGGGGGAACCAAAAATCACGCATATCAAGCACTATACTCTACAAACATACAAAACAAGGCGGAGTGGGGTTGCCCAACATAAGCCTATATTACAAGGCTTCAGCCCTGTCGTCAGGCATCCTACTACACACCACAGAGGGAACTATTCAATGGGTGGACATGGAAAGAGCCCAATTTGACAAAACTAAAGCACTAGATTTCCTATGGACACCAAGAAAGCACGGACCGAATAAGCCAGATCTATTGCCAACCATGAAACTGACTGTCCAGACTTGGACAATGTTTTTAGACAAATTGGGGGCCATGGACACATTCCACCCTAACGCACCATTAACAGCACTAAAAGCTATATCACCAGATATGCGTATCCAGACATGGTCACAAGTCGGAAATCACGCATATTCACCAATTATTACAACCCCAAGGGGTGATGACCTTCACAGACATACAACAGAAATGGGAATTACCTGCCGTCACTATTTTCACATATTTAGAATTGAAGGGACTCTTCACTACACATGCCCATAGCCAACATTCTAATCCCAATCAAGCCTCCCCACCAGCGAAGGCGATAATAGAAAGATGCTGGAAAGGCCCTACGAAACAAAAAAAGCATCTCCCTATGTTACAAAACTACACCGCACTGCAAAATATTGTGGGAGGCGGACTGTGCCATCCAAATCACAGATGAAGAATGGATACATGCATTAAATGATCTATCTAGATGGACAAAATGCTACACCCATATAGAAGCACACAGAAAACTGCTCTATAGATGGTACTGAACCCCAAGTAAACTTCACAAGATATACCCCAACACGTCCCCCATCTGCTGGAGATGCTCGGCAGCAGAAGGCACATATATACATATATGGTGGACATGCCCTGACATCCAACCCCTATGGAGAGATGTACATCCCAGATGTTAAGAACACCCCAGAGATCAACCTACTTATGCGGTTAACTTCACAATTCAAAAAAATCACACAAACAACTGAGTGCAATCACCATTCTAGCAGCCCGCAACTTACTGGCTTTACAATGAAAATCCACAACATGCCCAACCAGAGCCCAATTATGGGACAAAATACAACAATACTACATATATGAACGTATGACCATCCCAGATACTAAGAAGGCACAATATTTCACACAACATGGTCTCCCTGGTTAACCCTACATGACAACAATCAGTAAAGAGCTTATAAATCCACAAAGATGATCTTATATACCACTCCACTACACACATAAACACAATGTATAGAACTGCAACAGAATGCATGTCAATACCCATCAACTGACACTATAAACGGAATACGATGCCTAACGTAGGCACACGTATGATGTACCACAAACACAGAGAGTGGACTATACACAAAGGAATAACTATTCATGATATCCGAATGTATGTGATGCCTAATATCGCCAAACAACTTATATAAAGCCTTGTATAAAGCTGCATCTTACCTAAATGTATATTGTACCTACCATCACCCATGTATTCGATGTTACTTGTATTGTTACAATGCTTTGCAATACCCACTGTTGAGTCCTGTGGCAATGACGAAAACTAATAAAAATTATACTGAAAGAAAAGTGTGAATTTGCTGAATGACAGATTAACCTTTCTGGTTAATAGCTGACTTACTACATCCAAAATTCACGAGTGAAGCTAAGCTATGGAAGAGAAATCTTCTTTGATCAAAATGGTGACCCACCCGCAGTATACGATATTGTAAACTGGCAAGTGAGCGCAGATGGCTCCATGAAGCACGTGAAAGTGGGCAGCTACGATACCACAACAGCAGATAGAAATCCCTTTCTTCTTAATGCAAGTGCTGTGATGTGGGCAACTGGCCAAGGGCAGGTAAGATGCTAAAAATATTTTCATGCATCACTAATATCGTTCATAGCATTGTAAAATGTGCAGACAAAAATAGAGTAGCTTGGCAGAATTCAAAGTTTAGACATATCAAGTGACTATCAGATTGATTGATTGATTGATTGATTGATCAATTAATTGTCTGACTGACAGCCACTAGTGTCTGACTGACAAATGTAAACATTGCCTTTTTTCACAAAAAGCAATGCTTGCAATTGTCAGAGTGCTTGGACAGCACCTAGGCATCAAAACCTCTACAATAAACTGTAGAGAATTGTCCCTTTAATTCCTGACAATATGAAAAATGTCTCATTATTTTGTTGAATTACTTTTTGGTAGTGTTTATGATGGCCTCCTAGATGTCAAGGAATTGACAATGTTGGCTTTTAAATAACAAAACAAAAAAATAACAAGCAGACAAAAAACAATAAAAAAAACAAAGTTAGCGTAAAGTTTTAGGAACATATTTGGAAAGATCAGATAGATGTCCTTTAGATGTTAAATGGTCATGTTCTGTTTTGGAGTTTTCCAGGAATTAGTCATCAGGGACATAACAATACTCATATTATAAAATAATAGTTTGTTGAACATTATCCTGCAGGTTCCTGTCTCTGTCTGTACTCAGAGCTGTCCAGCAGGATTTAGGAAGGTGCTGAGGAAAGATTTGCCTATCTGTTGCTTTCAATGTGTGCCTTGTTCCCAGGGTGACATTTCCAATAAAACAGGTTAGTGTATTTATTGAAACATTATTTACAAAAATGTTGGTATTTCTAGTTTTAATTATTCAGAACTACTTATCTTCTAAATATAATATAAAAGTGATAAATCATGCCCCAAGGATAAATGGATATTAATAATGTATTCAAATATTATAAATAAATATTATTATTAAACATAGCAAGTTAAAAATAAATCAATATGAGTATACTTGGTATATTGTTTGCATTTTTTAAGAATTAACAAGACACATTTCAGTTTTTTTCATTTTAAAATTTTCTTTCAGGCTCACTTGACTGCTTCAAGTGTCCATGGGATAAGTGGCCCAATGCTCAGAAAGACAGATGTCTCCCAAAGAACAGAGAGTTTCTTTCCTTTGAAGAGCATTTGGGTGCTGCAATAACTGCTACAGGGGTTATCTCATCTTTGCTGCCAATTTTCATCTTTGGACTTTTCATGTGTTATAAGAACACCCCAATTGTCAGAGCAAACAACTTCTCTCTAAGTTGTCTTCTCCTTATGTCAATGTCCCTCTGCTTCCTCAGCTCATTAGCTTTTATAGGTCACCCTCTGCCTGAGAAATGTCTATTACGACAAGTTGCATTTGGCACAGTTTTCACACTTTGTGTATCTTGTATTTTAGCCAAAACAATCATGGTGGTTTTAGCATTCATGGCTACAAAACCTGGTAGCATTTTAAGGAGATGGGCCAGACCTTGGGTTTCATACACGATTATTGCTTTATCCACCTCTTTACAATTAATTTTGTGCATCACATGGATATTATTTGCGCCTCCTTTCCCAAATGACAACATCCATACCCATCCAGAAATTATCATTGCTGAATGTAATGAGGGTTCATCTACTGCCTTCTGGTGCATGTTGGGATACCTTAGTCTCCTGGCCACTATCAGTTTCATTGTTGCCTTCTTTGCTAGGAGACTTCCTGACAGCTTCAATGAAGCCAAGTTTATCACTTTCAGCATGTTGGCCTTCCTTAGTGTCTGGGTGTCCTACATCCCAGCATCTCTCAGTTCCATTGGGAAGTACATGGTGGCCATGGAAGTTTTTGCCATCCTATCTTCAAGCTGGGCCATGATGACTTGCATGTTTGCTCCAAAATGTTTGATTATATTGTTGAGACCTGAGATGAATTCAAGGGAACATCTCACGGGAAAGGTTAAAACATAAATATAAAAGACTAAACATTAAATCTAGTAGCATTTGTGAAATTGAACATATGAATATTGAATCTCTGTTATTTCTAGGGACACTGGAATTAAGCCCTAGATCCACTTTAATTGATTTTAAAAAATACATAACATGTTAAAAAATACCCCCTTTGAAGTTCTTGAATTTAATGCATACCCTGAGAGGCTACAACTACAGCTTCTGTTACTAAAGAGAAACATGTACATATCTTTTGGATAAATAGCAAAATCATATGTGAGGCTGAACTTGATGGACGCAAATCTCTTTTCAGCTACGTAACTATGAAATATGTATATTTTTTCGAAATAAAATGAAGTAAAGGCTGTGTTGTTTAAATAAACAATAACTAAACATGTGCAGTTCCAGTATAGCTGACAAGTAGACCCCCCACTAATTTAAATGTAGCACAGAGTATAGAAATAGATAAAAACTTTAGGACAAATTATAGTACAGTCACAGAGAACTCTCTTTTGAAGACACGTTACTGCACTGGCATGTCATTTATTATAGATTATTGTATGTAAATATATTTAGACTCTGCCCCTACAACCTCACTGCCCCATCCTTTCCCTTTAACATATTTGAACACACATTTACTGAGCTATGTAGTGGTCAAGCGAGTGGGATGTCCACTTCACTGTGATTGAGAATGAGGAAATAATTTGGAAGTTAAATGGAAACTACAGTGTTAGAAATGCAAATGAGTATTCCCAGGCTGGTTAAAGACATTGTGCTGCCTGGGTCCAAGGATGAAATGTTGCCCCCTAGGGCAAAAACCATCATATCCATTATGTTATGCAGTGTATGCAGTGAATTCAGTGTCTGTGCAGGGGATGCAGTGTGTGTGGTGAATGCATGTGTGCATATGTATAGTGGATGAAGTGTGTGTGTAGTGGATGAAGTGTGTGCGTAGTGGATGCAGAGTGTGTGTGTGAAAATTAGATATCGTGGATGCAGAGTGTTTGTATAGTGTATGCATGTATGTGTAGAGGATGCAGTGTGTGTGTAGTGGATGCAGAGTGTGTGTAGTGGATGCATAATATGTATGTGTAGTGGATGCAGTGTGTGTGTAGTGGATGCAGTGTGTATGTAGTAGATGCAGAGTGTGTGTGTAGTAGATGCAGTGTGTGCAGTGGATGCAATGTGTGTGTTTGTTGTCTCTTGCAGACTATGTGTGTAGTGGATGTTGAGCTCATTTGTATACACCTACCCAGAATCCCTTGCAGCAGTGAGAGCACTGTTAAAGTGAGATTTTTGTGGAAAAGCAAGTCTTATGGCTCGATTGATGTGTGTATTTTAGTTTAGCAATGTATTAACTATCCATTTACTTCAGGTGGATGGGGTTTTCATCCACACTTTTTTCCCCACCACAACCTATTTGATATGTATATATTTATTTTCTCACCCCTCCTGGGTGGTATGTTTATTCCACATTCTTGAGTCCTCTACCAAAGGCCTGGGAGTTTGAGGGTTCTGTGCAGTTCTGGGTTCTGATTTTGAGGGTTCTGTGCAGCTGTTCCTAGAACTGCATTCTTCTGGACAGCAATCTCAGATATCCAACCTGGAATCTGTTGAAGCCCCAAGTGTTCCTATCACAACTGGAACCTCTTACTGCCTTCACTTTCCACATCCTTTCTAGTTCTTCTTTCAGTCCTTGGTATTTCTCCACCTTCTTATGTTCCTTCTTCCTGATGTTATAGTCACTCGGTATTGCCACATCCACCATGACAGCAGTCTTTCATTCCTTGTCTACAACCATGATTTAGGGTTGGTTAGCACTTGCTTGTCTGTCTGTATCTTGAAGTCCTACATGATCTTAGCCCTGTCATTCTCAACTACCCTTTGTGGTATCTCCCATCTGGACTTAGGCAAGTCCAATCCATATTCTGTACAGATGTTTCAATAACTTGGTTGTTGGTGCTGGACTGTACCTTGGGTCTATTGACCTGGTGCTGAGTGACTGTTCCTGTGCTGCTAGGATTAGTGCCTTAGTGCTGTGTTTCAGTCCACTGGTAAAATGTTGTCATGTGAGCCACATCCACTATCTGCCGGTGGTACACCCCATGGAGAGGTTTGTCTTACCAAGGAACCTCCTCTTTTTCTGCATCTTCTATCTGATGAAGTCTTAGGCATTCCCTTAGCAGGTTCATCTTTGGGAGCCATCTTCATGCTGTACTTGTGGATGATCTATGGGCTGTGTCTTTGACAATCATCAAGCCACGACCTCATTCCTTCCGGAAGGTGTACAGTCTCTGGGTGCTGGATTTCGTGTGGAATCCTCCATTTATAGTGAGTAGTTTTCTGGTCTTGACATCCATGTTGACCAGTTCTTCTCTACAGCTTTTATTTGGCCTTCTGGAACTTCTTTTTGCTATCATCCGCCCACCCTTCTCTACTCCGAACGACATTCTGATGTCCTTGCTCTATATCCTAGTTAGGTGGATCAGTGAGTCAATGTGGAATTCATTCTTGTCCTATGGCAAAAAGGCCTATGTAGAACAGCATTGGGGATAGCACATCAACTTGGTATGATGCCTATTTTGATGTATTGTCCTGGAATTGGCTTCTAGAGTTGCCCATCGAGTGCTTGAAGAAGGCTCTTATTGTCTTGCTGACATTGTAGAGATCCAAGCATTCCAGTATCCATATGTGTGGAATTTTGCCATAGGTCTGTCTGGTGTTAGAGTTCCTTGTGATTGCTTGGTCTACCAGTAGTTGGTGTTCTGATCCTCTGGTGTTGTTTCCAATCCTTTTCTGAGTATTGTTCATATATAGACTCATATGCCCTTGGATCTTGGAGGCTATGATGCCTGACAGGAGTTTCCATGTTGAGAGGATGCAGGTTATTTGTTGTCACCATTCAACTACCAACTCCGTGACAACGTTCTCACCATGACATCCAGATGTGGTCGCTCCAGAAGTGCCCAACAGGGGATACAAACCTGGATCCTTCTGTGTCCCAGGCCTGCTGTTTTATCTCTGAGCCACAATTCAGCTCATGTATCAGCCTGAAGTCTGATCTTGCCTTATCTCCAGCACTAGGGGGCTGGACATTTCCTGTGGCTGCTCCTGTCAATCTCAGTCCACCTGATGCAGATGCCAAATCTCTCTGAGGGCAGTGTCAGTTCATTGACTTTGGTTCCTGTATTTGTATTCTTGATCCAGTGTTCTCCAAATGGCTCCTGACCTTGGTTTATCTTATTGTTTATCCCGACCTCTGGCATCCTCTGACTTTGGCTTACCTTCATTTATCCTGACCCCTGACATCCTCTGACTTTGGCTTACCCTTGTTTATCCTGACCTCTGGAATCCTCTGACTTTGGTGTATCCTCAACAATCCTCCTGCTTGTGTCATTGCCTGTACTGTGACTTGGAGCTATATCCTGCACAGCCTCCATGCACAGATTCACAGTCCTGGTGGCTTCTAACCTTATCACCTTGGACTGTGACTATCTGCAAGGGTAAGTACAAATCTTTGCCTACCGGTCTACCACCTCAGGTGAGATCCTGACAGTTCCCTTGTGAAGGTCCTTCATGACCAGTATCGTTATGCCTTGTGTTAGCCAGTCAGGGTGGGAGCCTGTTGCTAGTAGCTGGTTCATGCAGCACTGTTAACTTCTTTATCCAGTAGTTGTGGATCATGTCAAGTCCTGGGGCTGACCAGCTCTTCATGTGTGCTGCTCTCTGTTGGATATCTTCGACTTTTTTTGAGGACCAGTTCCTATTCTAGCAGCATGCAGTGGTCTGCTTTCAGGTCTAGTAGCCACTGGGCCTCGGTGTTATGAGATGCTTCTTTCTCCCAGATATTCTTCCAGTACTGTTCAGTCTCAGCTTTGGGTGTCTTGCAAGGGGATGTGGTGGTTACCCTGTAGCTGTGCATACACCTTGGATGGTTCTTTGGTAAAGAGAGCATTGATACTCTTAGCCTTCTAGTGTATCTGCTCAGTCTGGTTGCCAGTTTTGTCAGTCTTTGCTTAGCAGTTTCCAGCGCCTCTGGTTTGGACATATCCTTGTACTTCCGCAGCAGCCAGGATCTATCTTTGATCATTCCACCTCTGTTAACTTGATCCAGCTTATAATCTTCCTTCCGTGTTGTCTTTATCTTGGCTTCCAGTCGTAGTCTCCATGATGGGCATTGCTTCTCTTTGAGCCTGATGTTGTTGTCAAGTAGCTGGAGGACCACTACTGCTGTTTGTCTCTGTGATGGTGCAGGACGGGATTGTGGACAATGCTTCATTAACTGCAGCTAGCGTCTTGTCTGGTGGCTACTTTTCAGCTATCTTCGGTAGTCTTGTCCACTGGTCAATGACTGCTGGTTTTTCTAGGATCATTTCCCTTATATCTGTTGTTATACCATCTTGGGGTATCAATTCAGGTAAGAATGTATGAATTGGAACTTCTTCCTCCTCATGGTATATGGTTGATTTCTTCTGTCATCCATTTATTTCCAGTTGTAACACTAGATTTCTCTTGACGATGTTCAAATGTTGTGTAAGCTGTTTTGGTGTTAGGGTAGATGATATATGATATATTTATATATATATATATGCAAATAGGAGGTGTCAGGATCCTATCCTGACAACGAAGTTTATGTTTGTTTATTCCTGTTGCTTTAATGACTAGTTCCAGCTCTGCACCACTAGTGGCCTCCCTAACCACTAACCTTTGACATCCTCACCTGCCTGGGCAAATCAAGAAGCTACAAAAAGCTACACCCAAATTACCTCAGGGCCTTTACAAGGAAGTTGATGCTAATCCTAAAAGACTTCAGTTCCTGGCTCCTGCAAACGTTCCTGTGGACCTACACTTCTATCCTGCTAACCAGCGTCATACAAAGCTGTTCCAAACCAGCCTAACCTTCACTTCTGTCCTGCTAACAATCTTTATTCCAAGCTGTTCCAAACCAGCCTTACCTACACTTCTGTCCTGCTAACCATCTTGATACTAAACTGTTCCAAACCAGCCTAACCTACAATTCTACCCTGCATTTTCCTGCCAACCAGCTTTAGACCGACCTGCACCAAACCAACCTAACTTACACTTCTGCTCTGCTTAATTCTGCCAAATCATATTTACAACCTGTATAACACCAATCTGGACTTTACCTCTAATATTGCAAGGTGTTATTTCCATCCGTTATTATTCCTCCTTCCACGAAGGGACTGATTCTCTAAAGTCTTCTTTTCCTAGTTTTCTGAAACCTTGTTGTTCCGTTCTGTTCTATTCTTTTATACTTGTCCCTCTATATTCTTCCTATACTTTAATCTATAGGTTCCCTTATTATCTACATTCTGTTTTTTACATAAGGCATATTGCCTAAACCTTTCTGTTTCTCTTATTTTCCTTCTCCCTATTATTTGATTTATAAGATAACCTGTTGTATTCTAATATGTCCGAACTCACAAATAAAGCCTCTGTTGTTAACACTGGCCAAAGTCTCTTACCTGACCTGCTCAAGAACATGACAGGTGGCCTAGGCCCCACAGCCGGCACCTTAAAGTGTAGAGGGGCATCAAAATGCCACCTGGAGCTGTGGAAATGTTTTCACTTGCATGGTTAAAATTACAGGTACATAGTAACCAGACCATTCATTGTGATGGAATTATCTGGTAATCTACTCACTGTCCACATCAGTTAGTACAGTTGCCATCCTTATCCCTCAAATTGAAACAATCAATGCCATGATCTATAGTAACCCTTACAATTAGCTTTCACTTAAAGGGATACTATAAGTGCCAGTAATACAAAGCTGGATTCCTGGAACTATAGCTCCCTCTGCCTCGCACTGCCCCCCTCACCCCTCCCCCCCACACCCTCCTCCATGGTAAATAAAGGGTTAAAAACCCCTTTATTAACTTACCTTACCCCAGCGATAATGTCTCTTGTCTCTCAGTTGCGGCTCCACCTTCTCAGATGTCCCACAATGAGCCGGCGTCACTGCGTGCATGCATTATACCTCCCCATAGGAAAGCAAAGCATTGAATCACTGCATTCCTATGGGGAAAAATCTGAAGCTGGATGTTCTCATACAGAGCATGAGGATGTCCATCGTCAGATACCAGAACAAAGGTCTGTTTGGATGTCTAAATCACCTCCAGTATCCATCTGGGAGATAGCCACCAGAGGCAGACTTATTGCTGCAATGTAAACATTGCAGTTTCTCTGGAACTGCAATGTTTAACATTCCAGCACTACGAACAATAGGGACACTGTACCCAGACCACTTCATTACTTGAAGTGGTTCTGAGTGCCTATAGTTTCCCTTTGACTACTGTTGTTGAGCTTTATGAACAAGCCTTCATCATTTTACTTTTTTTTAAGGCCTGGCTTGTATCCTTTACTAGTTTCTATAGTGGCCTGTTCAGCTGCCACTTGAGGCCAATAGTGTCATGTAATTTCACAAAAATTAATAAACGATAAACATATGGAACATTTCTGGAGAAAACTAGCTGGGGATATGATTATTTTGGAGATACTACAAAAAATTAGATCATGAATTCAGGATTATAAATTTGTTACAAAATGCTGTAATGGCATTGTGTGTGATATTTTGAGACTGGTGATACAATGTAACCAATTCCTATGTAAATACAAGAACTGAATTAAAAAAAAAATACACTTTAGTTTAGAAATGCTCAGTTCAGAGACACCAATTAAACGTAGGTACCCAATGCCATGCATATTCATTGTTTTGCTGTAGAGACATTATTAATATAGGTGATATGCATAGTGTATACACAAAATTATTATCTAGAAGAAGTAGTATTGTTTTAGATCAAAGAAAACTTTGATAATTTGTCTATCTACACCTTCCAAATTGATTGATTAATGCGTGCACGCTTTCCCTAGAAGTAATTCACACCGGAGACAAAGTTTCTGATCAGTGAAAAACCAAGGAATGCTTTATTCCCCGGAGTGGGGGCTCCTTTTAAAGCAGAAATACGTCATGTGCAGAGTCACAGTTAAACATACAATATACATTCAACAATTGGTTAACAGTCTAAGGGGTCTTGTCTAAACCCCCCCTACAGGATGTAGTGTCGTCATTACAGACTTCTCCCGCATATATTCCAGCTCCTGGATACACGATGACAGGGGGAGTGAGTAGTTTCTTTCAGTTACTTTAACAGTGATTCTCCATTTTGTTACACGTGGCATATAGCTGTTAACTGGCACAAAGGAAGTGGAGGAGGAGTTAGTAAAGGAAGCTGTTAACACAGGAATTTTGGTTACACGAGGTTTGCTTGATGGGAAGGGGGATGCTTAGCAGGATGTGAGGAATTTACAGAGGAAACAGCAACTGAACACATTGTGGGGGGGGGAAGGGAATATTTACTCTAGCAGCCAGTTTTAACATAGTGAACACAGAATAAATAGACATTAGTAAATAGCCATTTTATTTTAATTCATCTGTCCATAACAGTATGACTGATTAGAACATGGGGAGGGTTAACTTGGCTATATGTCAGATCACAGGAAAATATTTGCTAGTTAGATTTCTTCCTTGGAGGCACCCAAACTAGTACATGTGCCCAGGTGTTAAATTCTGCACCACAAAGCACATTCAAGTTCACTCTTACTCAGACTTTCTGACTACACACACTTTGCTTCGTTTCACTTAGCAGACCATTTGAATAGGCCACAAGGTGAGAGAGAAGGTGTAAGCAACCTAGAGTCCTTACTGTTATGCCTAACCTCCACCCTGTACCTCCTTAGGGTCGACTTAGAATCCTGGGGCAAAGGGTATAAAGTCCATGGAATGCAATTGAGCCATATGCTCACTGGAAGTCAAATCTAATTGGGGTGAGCATTAATGGTACTCTGTCGGAGGGAAGATACCATTACTATAACAGCAATGTGAGTCATTAGGATTTTCTGTTTATTTCTTCTTATTTTTAACTGTTGTTGGTTTAAATAATTTGCCATCGCTTTTATGTATGCACTGTGACTATTTTTTGTTCTAAATAAAACATATCAACAAATAATACATATCTGTGAGCACCATAAAACATATCAACAAATAATTCTAATCATGTGTAGTTAAGCAATGAAAGAAACAATTCAAAAAGTTAAAATCTAATGTCACTGGTGGTGAGACAAGTTAAATACACAAAGGATCCAACAACAATTACATACAAAAGAAAACAAAACAAAGAATAACATCAGAAAAGAAAAAGAAAAGAGAAAAAGTATGAGAAGAAAATGAAACCAAAAGACAAGAGAAAAGGTTAGACAAGAAAAACAAAGAAGTAACCTACCAACCCCATATTATTATTGTTATTATTATTATTTTAGTATCATTATTTTATTATTTACAGAGCGCCAACAAATTCTGTAGCACTCACATAAGGAATTTTGATACCAGCTGGACTTAAAAAAACACAACAAAAACAAAACAAAAAGTTATAAAAAAAAAGTGCTGAGATTGGAAGGAACCAAACAGAACTCCTCACTGGCAGAGTAAACCATTTGTTCCTGTTTTTTGTTTTTGTTTTATAGCCTATTAGCTAGTCAATCAAATCCAACCTCCAACTGCGTGACACAACTTCCTTAACTGACAAAAAAAAAGTGACAACAAAGTAACCAGATCAGGTTGAAGGGTATAGCACAGTTTATTTAACTGCAGAATCAAGGGAGAATGTTGTGTGCCACAACTGGAGCAATTTAGGACATACCCATCAGATATATTTAAGCCAGCAGCGAATGGTCTGTGGAAGATTAATGTGTGTAAACCTTGCAGGAACTACATGCCATCTAAGGATAATTTTATCTGTGAGTTCCAGATGGGGGGTGCAATGAGTGAGACCAGCAGAGAACCAGAGTTATCCTAATCATCATCTGAAAAGTAAACTGTGGGTCCATTTTCCCAGTGTAACCCATGAGCTGGATACCTCGAAACATAAATTAGTTCTAATGTGGTGAAACAGATAGAGATACTTTAAGGAGAACAAAAAACAAGTCGCAAGACAGTGCTGAGAACGGACAACAGCTCTATTAGCCTGCCCTTCGGTGGATCCCCGCACAGATCTCAAGCTGGTTTTATCTCATCTTGTGCCATTACAGAGAGAACCAGGACATGCATCTCAGACTGATTCCACCCAAAAGGGTAGAACAGATCCAAAATATAGGCTGGCTCTCTCTGCACAAGATATACCGCAACCCCAGATGATCATTTCAATCTTGTTAGGCATCATCAGTGAGGTATAGCCAATATCTCTCAAGGCACCATGTCTGGATTACCCTTTAAACTCAAGGAGAGCAAAAAACTAGTCGCAAGACAGTGCTGAGAACGGACAACAGCTCAATTACCCTGCCCTTCGGTGGGTCCACGCTCAATCCTCAAGCTGGTTTTAGCTCATCTTGTGCCATTACAGAGAGAACCAGACCATGCATCTCAGACTGATTCCACCAAAAAGGCAGAACAGATCCAAAATATAGGCTGGCTCTCGCTGCACAAGATATACCGCAACCCCAGACGATCGTTTCGGCCTTGTTAGGCATCATCAGTGAGGTATAGCCAATATCCCTCTAGGCACTAAATATAAAGATAAAGATACCTTGTTTAGCAAAACCATGTTTATGAGAAAAATTGAGTATCGGGGGGAATATTTAGAGAATATATGTAGGATACTACAATTTTCTTTCAAAAAAATACTAAAAGATTGGAAAATTGCAGACCCACACCCCAATCAAAGGTTTGGGATAAATATTTTCAGATAGGAGAGAGATGTATCCACTGTTAATTTAAATAAATAGGGTAATTTATCGGTATAATAATCCCATATCAGAAGGTAATGATCGAAGGGTGAAGGGGCCGAATGACCAAAAACATTGAAAATTTCCTCTGTGCAATTGTCTTTTATATATTTAATTATGTTTCCACATTGAGTGTGTGAGCCTGTCTCCAAGTCCATCAAGCCAATTCTATTGCTAAGCTGTTCATTTAAGAAAGCAACTAGCAGCCTAGCATCGGTTGCTATGTTTGTATCAGGGGATTTAGCTCAGTATATAAATCTGAGCATTAATACTTTGCACAGAGGCTGCAGGGATTCGCAGGAAAGGAAGTATGAAGTACGAATGATTTAATATTTCTCATAAACGTTAATGTGTACAGACACTAAACCCTGTATAGATAACAATGAAAATTGCAATCTGAAACTTGAAAATTAAGACTCGAGGTAGGTCAGTTTTACATAGAAACATAGAATGTGACGGCAGATAAGAACAGTTCTGCCCATCTAGTCTGCCCAATTATCTAAATACTTTCATTAGTCCCTGGCCTTATCTTGTAGCTAGGATAGCCTTATGCCATGCTTGAACTCCTTTACTAGCTGGAAGGCTATTCCATGCATCCACTACCCTCTCAGTAAAGTAATACTTCCGGATATTATTTTTAAACATTTGCCCCTCTAATTTAAGACTATGTCCTCTTGTTATTGTAGTTTTTCTTCTTTTAAATATCGTCTCCTCCTTTACTGTGTTGATTCCCTTTATGTATTTAAATGTTTCTATCATATTCCCCTGTATCGTCTTTCCTCCAAGCTATGCATGTTCAGATCCTTTAACCTTTCCTGGTAAGTTATATCCAGCAATTCATGAACCAGTTTTGCAGCCAAAAAAAACAATAATTTCACTTATACAGGAGTCTCCTTCTTTGCAGATATTCATTGACATGTCTGCCTTGTTTAATGCCAACCCTACAGTCAGTCCACGCCACTGAAAAGACATAAATCAATAGGTATATACCAGGATATTTATTGAAATGTGAATGCCACAAATCAGCACCATGGTGGGAACAGACATTTTGATCCAGAATATTTTATACTTAGGCTAAGAATGTGATGTTGTCTCTGTCAGGACTAGACTATTAAATAGAAAAAATACACTGAGAGTTGTTCATCAAGATTAAGACACCAGCCACCATAACTGGTGACATCTCATCAGTAAAAATTTGTATTACGTTTAGAGATAATATAGGAAGTATCTTGGATTTCCAATGGATGAGATGATCCCATGGACTTTTACAAATGGACTCATCATCTTGGACTTGTGTTTTGTAGGGCAGAAAGGTTACAGAGATTTTCTTCAGTTTTATTGTTTCTCAAAAATTTGAAAAATAGGGTTATTTACCTCATTACATGTTCAAAAACAGCAAATATATGTAAAGAAAGATAATATTGGCTAAGGAATCTCTGTATGGGTGAGCAATGCGATTGGGTAAGTTCCTTATAGTAATTGTTTTGCGTTGTGTTTTGGTATGTGTCTCAATCAAACATTGTGCAGGGTTTTAATTCAAGAAAAGACCATTAACATCTGACTTATCCTGAAGAGTGATTATATATTAAATAAGTGAAGAATTTGATAAGTTTGACCGTTAGAAACTAACTAGAACTCACTAAACAGAATCCCCAATCTATATTCCTATGAAAACTGTGCGTCCAGGATCCTGAATATGTTTGCGTATAGCACATTACGGAGAGTGAAAATCAAGGAGCAAATGCAGTTTGAAGTAAATGTGTTATAATATAAAGTCTATAGCTAAATGTTTCTGCAAAGAAAATGTGAAATACATTAATTATGATATGCTAAAAAAAAGAAAATCCAAAAGTTTTTTTTTAAGAAAAATGTAAAATACATTTATACAAACATAGTGCAATCGTTTGCAGATATATATTCTAAACGTAATAAATCATAGCTAACTTAAAAAATATCAGTGCATGTACTGTATTTGTTCAGAGTATATGCTGCACTGGATATGTTCAGTGCTCTATTGGCAGTTCTACCAGTTCTTTTGCATGTAATAGTGCTTTTATGCATATATCTATAACATATACATGCTTGCTGCACAATCAGCTGATTTTTGCATAATCAGAAATCCCTGCATATACCTACTAATACCTGTCTATTAGATGCCCTATAATACTATAACACTAAAATATATAGCTATGGTGGAATTACTGATACGATATCCAAGTAACCTTGTTTTTTCAGAAAATCACTAGTGCTTATTCTTATAATATATTCACATCAAGAGAGGCATTTGTGGACCATTAATACAAACTGATGTGATTTACATATTTAGTATTTCAAATAGGACATTTGTTCAGATTCACAGACTGCAGATAACATCTATGGAGTGTAATATCTTACTAACATACTATTCTGATCCGAAGTAATAAGATATCACCACTAATTTCACATTCAAATGTAGTCTCCAATTTTGAAATCTATTAACTTATCTCACCAGCCAATAGCACCCTTTTAGTCTGGTCCATATGTAAATTGTAAATTGCAAATTTTAATTTTTCTTCTTCGATATATTATTTTGACACAGGTTAAATTGTTAATTCATGTTATGTCCCATTCTTCCATATCTTCTAAATTGTCTTTTACTCTTTGATATGCAAGGCTGGACTGTCCAATGTCAGGATACTTTTGGCAATTTAACAACATGATCTGTATTCAACTTTAGAAGTGTCTATATATAAGGATGTATTTGCATGTTTGCAGCAGGGGAAGTTACATTAGATCAGCAGCTTGGGGATCACTAACCAAATAAATGGGCATCATACTTGACCTAGGTTAGGTATACTTATCCTAGGTTAGTTTTCAGACGATCCTTCAACTTCCTCTTTCAACTCTAGATTGGTTACATATCTTTATTTATTCACATTTATGAAGACAACTGTGACCTATCTACAAAAAGCTACAGAAAACAAAAGTGCATATTTTACTGATGAGACTCATATCTGACATGTGTGATTTGCATTTCTCTTTGTATGTATGACCTACAGTCTGCTCTAACTATAAAAATGTTACCCAATATTAGATTCATCCTGTTTGTGAAAATCCCAAGCTGAACAGTACAGTACAGTCATATTATTCTTTGAAAGTACAAGGAATGGTGCAGTGCCTAAAGTGTCCTTAAAAATCTATATATAAAAGCAGGAAAAAAGGAAAATATATAGTGTAGTATGTCACTGTCCAAATAAATAGAATAAAACAAAAGAAACACACTCACAATTTCCTGGAGCTAAAATTTTAGCTCCATCTTGAATGCCTGGGTGGAACAATCCCCGCCTATGGATATAGTGTGGTTCTTGGTGGTTGTGGTCACTCAAATGGTGGAAACATAAGAAGCTCTGCGGATATGGGCTTAGGATATTATAGTGTAGTTCCCAATTTTAAGTATAGATGGCGATTTTTCCCTTCAGAAACAGAAATAGGAGAAAAAGTAAAAAGTAAAAAAAAAAATTGTGTTTACCGTAAGGCACAGAATACAATTAAAGTGGTAAGAAATTTACTCACATTTGATGGAGCAGATGTGGACTTCTCTATCCCTCGTGCTTGGGTTGTAGAATCCCCACCACTGATACGGTAATTCAAGCAGAATGGCAGCAAAAATTGGTCCAATAAAAAAGTACTTTTATTGAAAGGTAATTAATATAAATATATAAAACAAGAAAAAATACACTCTAAGTGATGTAGATAATAATAATAATAAATACACTTAATGCATTTCACCTGGCAAGAGGCTTTCTCAAAAGTGTTTTGCCAGGTTAAACGCATTAAGTGTATTTATTATTATTATCTACTTCACTTTGAGTGCATTGTTTCTTGTTTTATATTTTTATACAGGGGATTGTTCCGCCCAGGCGTTCAAGTTGGAGCTACAATTATAGCTCCAGGAAATTGTGTGTGTTTCTTTTGTTTTATTCTATTTATTTGGACAGTGACATACTACACTATATATTTTCCTTTTTTTTATCCCTGCTTTTATGTATATTTTTAAGGACACTTTAGGCACTGCATCACTCCTTGTACTTTCATCTGTTTGTGGACGGGATGAGACACCTCGGCTCTGGTGATTTAGCTGCCGTTTGGACTGTTCCAGCTATTTCTTAACGCTGAATACCCTTTAGCATTCTTTGCTTTGCTCATCTACATCTTAACCTTGTTTAAAATGATACCTGACACATTATAGCTGTGTTTACTTTCTGTTTGTTTCAGAGTGAAAATTATTGTTTATAGGTCAATATGGCACATAGTCCTGTCCTACCTCTTGCCAACCTCCCACTATGATCATCTCGGATGCAGACTGCATGGATCTGATTTGACCGGATACTTGGAGGATGGAGACATATTATTCGGTGCAGTGCTCCCCATTCATTTAGATAAATATTTGGATAAGACTAAAATCACATTTACAGAGCTCCCTCGACAAGGACCTTGTAAAGTGTAAGTTTTTTCAGTCCCACCTTTTATTATTCTTGTAGATTTAATATCCACCTCTAACACATAATCATTATTTGTCATGCTGTAACACCTAGACATCAACTGTAGTAGATTTGGTGCACCTAGACATCAACTGTAGTAGATTTGGTGCTGACAGTGTTCCTTTTGGATTTGGTTGTAACAGCATAACTTTAATGATTGAGCAATCTGTAAAAATGCTGGAGCTGTATTGAGCTCCAGGAAAGTGTGAGTGCACATCTTTTATTTTACCTATCATCACTACAGTTTTAAATACTACAATATTATTCCTTCTCTGATTCCCTCCACATGCATTTTGATTCCTTTCTTTCAACATTTCCATTTAACTTTTTTCATATATATCTTCTCTTTATGTAACATTCATTGAAGTCATCCATAATTTTGCCACCTTATGATTTTCAATGTCATACCCTTTTGTGCTATTTTTTTGTACACTCAAAATTTTCATAATGGGGACTTAAAGTTTATTTTGATTAATTTCTAACTTAGTTTTAGGTATAAAAGGATTCTGCAGTTCCATATCATAATATATACTGTAGACTTGATTAACAGAAACCCATCTTTGCTCCCAAACAAAACATTGGGCTTCCAAGTCTATGACTCATGTGTGGGAGCACAAGAAGAACTTGATGGGAGCCTCAAGATGATAACAGGCCAAAGGCAATCAATCCCCAATTTCAATTGCAAGAAAATTTCTCCTGTTTCTGCAGTCATTGGACATTCAACGTCTACCTTCTCTATACTCAATGCTCATGTATTGGGATTATACAGATACCCTCAGGTGAGAAGCATAATGATATCAGTTTGTGGTACTGAACTACATTGATCTGTTTTGTTTATATTACAAAGACGAAAATGAGAAGAATTAGGAGCAATGCTGTGATGTTAATGCTGTATAGTCCATATTTATATCGGTATACAATCATTGTACCACATTCCACAGTCACAAAATATTTACATATTACATATAATCTTAAATATCCCATTAAAAAGATATAAAAAGTATTTATAATCTCAGTAAATGGTACACTTTGCACTTATTATGTTGTTTGTCACCTTAGATTAGTCACTATTCAACCAGCTCTATCTTGAGTGACAAAACACAGTTCCCCTCATTCTTCAGAACTGTCCCAAGTGATTTGTTCCAATCCAAGGGGCTGGCACAGCTAGTGTTACACTTTGGCTGGACTTGGATTGGGCTATTGGCTTTAGATGATGACTATGGACATCAGGGCATTCATGTCATTATGCAGGAGATTCTCAGGCATGGAGCTTGTGTGGCATTTTCAGAATATATAACTGCTAACAATATGGAACACATTTACCATGTGACAAAAAAAATTAAAGAATCCACTGCCAAGGTTGTAATTTCTTTTACCCAAGATACTGATAAAGCTTTACTACTGGATGAGATGCTGAGGCAAAATGTAACGGGTAAAGTTTTTGTGGCCAGTGAAGCTTGGTCAATCTCAAACTTGCTAGTAGTAGATAAATATTCTTCACTACTTTTTGGCTCTATTGGCCTCTCACTTCATAGCACAACAATTCCTGGATTTGGAGAGTTCTTGAACACTATTCGTCACAACAACACCAGGAAAGATCCATGGGCTAAAATATTTTGGGAAATGGCTTTTGATTGTAAATTTTTAGACCTGACAAACCACCAGACAAACCTTACAGATTCATGGGATAATTCCACATTTTGTACTGGAAATGAGAGTATGGAGAGTATTTTGGACATCTACTATGATTTATCAAGCTCAAGTACTGCCTATAACCTTTACAATGCAATCATTGTCATTGCCAAATCTTTACATGATTTGCAAACCTGTCAAAAGGGTAAAGGACCATTTACAAATGGAACTTGTGCTGATCTCCAGAACTTTAAGCCATGGCAGGTAAGGATCTTTGTTGGATGCTTATTGTCGGTGACCAATAATGTTTTTAAGTTCGAAGTCTGTGAAAGTCCCAAACCTGGTATGCTTGATTATTGGTTACATGATGATGAGTGGAAAGTCCCTACCAGATATAAAATGACAATAATCAGGCATCCCAACATGGTCTATCCAAACATTTCTCAGAGTGGTTCCTTCATGTTTAATCCACCACTTTACTTTACTTTACCACTTTTTGTCCAACCCCTTATTTCTTCCAAAGGAAATGAAGTCAGCTTCATATCTCCTAAGACAGTCAAAGGACAGTAAATGTAAAAATGGGATAGCCCTTGGGAAAGGGAAAAGCAAAGGGACAAACACATGAGAAACAGCTCAAGGGATGGGATGGCTAACATTAGATTAACATAGAGGGATGTATTAAAGGCAGTGAGTTTGTGGGGTAAATATATGATCAAGAGGGCTTAAGTGGGTGGCTGTTTTGAGAATGAAACAAGAAGAAGCTAACAAGATTAAATGGTGTGTAACTGGGCAACAATGGCTCAAACACTAGGGGAATAGATGAAATACACAGAGGGCTGAAGGAAATTAGGTATATATACTCAAGATTAGGTTATGAAATCCTGGGAGAGGCCTGGAAGATAAATAAAAAATTCAACTACCGCTCAGATCCCCACACAATCAGCCGAACGCCGCACGAAATATACTTTAACATACATTCATCATAAAAGTCACGAATAACTAAGTGGGGAAAAAGTACCGAAAGACCGGCGGTCCCAAACGGCCTGGAAGTCCAGCGGTGTTCGTGCCGTTGAGTAGCCGATTTTAGTTCCAGGCACTCGACGACCAAACACCGCTGGGCAAAAAGGAAATTCAAGATGGCCACCGTCTCGTGGTCAGTAGCCGAATGACGGCCACCGGGGAAATCAATTAGCAGCCGATTGATATAATGTTGCAATTGTTTAATGGGAGCCACATGACCCCCTGTGTGTGGGCTTCCATTCGGTACTTTATTCGTTTCATGAACAGTGTGGAAAGTCACTGTTCGTGAAACTACCATATGAATGCCAGCGGCTTTTGGTCGCTAGCATTCGAATGCTCTCTATTACAGTTATAAGCTAATACATAAACTAACAGAATTGAACCAGCTTTTCTAGGACAACCTTTAGACATCTAACAGAATAATCTGAAGTGGCTAGGTTTGCCACAACACATATTGAATCCAACCATTTATTTAGTGATCTTTGTATTGAACAAGCAATGTCGTTTTTTAAACATTCTGAATGATAGATTAACTTTTCTGGTTAATAGCTGTCTTACTACATCCAAAATTCAAGAGTGAAGCTAGGCAATGGAAGAGAACTCTTCTTTGATCAAAATGGTGACCCACCAGCGATATACGATATTGTAAACTGGCAAGTGAGTGCAGATGGCACAATGAAGCATGTGACAGTGGGCAGCTACGATACCACAAAAGCAGATGGATATCCTTTTCTTATCAATGCAAGTGCTGTGATGTGGGCAACTGACCAAGGGCAGGTAAGTTCATAAATCATTAATATATTTCATAACATTGTATAATATTGACAAATGATCTAAAAATGCTTAGCAATATTAAAACCAGAGATATAGAACATGATTTGAAGACAGCTAGGATTATTCACCAAATTAGTAAATAGCCAAAGTGCATTCAAAGTGAATTTCAAATAATAAGACAAACTGCGTGAATTCAGCTATGTTCTGATTTTGCTAGTCTTGCCTAAAATTGTTCAATTAAGTTTGAATTCAAATTTAATTTCTGATATTTCACACTTGAAAGAAGTGAAAAACCTTTTGAGACTCCTACCCTATGAGATTAAACTGCAAAAAAGGCGAGATTGCATCTACACAAGTAGAATGATAATACCAGACTTTGTTTACATAATATTACTTTATTGAGGCTGCAAAAGTAATTATTTAAAGTTATTTATAGCTTGATAAAATATCAAAACATACATAATACATATTTCAATATATTAAAAAAATATTGAAATATCACACAATTAAAATATTTTCATAATATTAAATAATTGTAAAAGTTATCATTTGCAAATGTATCCAACAATATTCAATCAAGGGCATATTTGGAAAAAAATGATGTATTTTAGATGTTAATTTCTCATGCTCTGGTTTGTAATTTCCCAGGTATTAGCCCAGGATCATTTGATCATTCAGCATTAGGAATCAGCGACATAACATTATTCATATTATCCTTCAGGTTCCTGTCTCTGTCTGTACTCAGAGCTGCCCATCGGGTTTTAGGAAGGTGCTGAGGAAAGACTTGCCTGTCTGTTGCTTTCAATGTGTTCTTTGTCCCCAGGGTGACATATCCAACAAGACAGGTAAGTGTATTTAAGAAACCATTATCAACAAAAATGTTGGAATTTTTAGTTTCTAGTATTAAGATCTACTGATCTTCTAAATATAATATAAAAAAATTATAAAATCAGTCAGACTCATAATATATATCAATAAAGAATTCAAATATTATAATGTAAAACAAACATAACAAAAGTAAAAATAAAACAACATGAATAAAGATAAAATATTGTTTGTACTTGTTAAGAATTAAACATGAGACACAGTTCAGTTTTTTCATTTTAAAGTTTTCTTTCAGACTCTCTTGACTGCTACAAGTGTCCATGGGATGAGTGGCCCAATGCCCAGAAAGACAGATGTCTCCCAAAGAACAGAGAGTTTCTTTCATTTGAAGAGCCTTTGGGTGCCACTTTAGCTGCTACAAGTGCTTTCTTATCCTTGATGCCAGTTTTCATCTTTGTACTTTTCATATGTTATAAGAACACCCCAATTGTCAAAGCAAACAACTTCTCTCTAAGTTGCCTTCTCCTAATGTCGATGTCCCTCTGTTTCCTCAGCTCCTTAGCTTTTATAGGCTACCCTCTGCCTGAGAAATGTCTTTTACGACAAGTTGCCTTTGGCACAGTTTTTACACTTTGTGTGTCTTGTATTTTAGCAAAAACCTTCATGGTGTTTTTTGCCTTTATGGCCACAAAACCTGGTAGCAGTTTAAAGAAATTGGTCAGACCTCGGGTTTCTTACATGATTATTGCCTTATCCACCTCTTTACAATTAGTGTTGTGCATAACGTGGGTCTTATTTGCTCCTCCATTTCCAACAGACAATATCCTAGCCCAACCAGGAATTATCATTGTTGAATGTAATGAGGGTTCACCTACAGCATTCTGGTGCATGTTAGGATATCTTGGACTTCTGGCCACCATTAGTTTCACTGTTGCCTTCTTGGCTAGAAGACTTCCTGACAGTTTCAATGAAGCCAAGTTCATCACCTTTAGCATGCTGGCATTTATAAGTGTCTGGGTGTCCTATATCCCAGCATCCCTCAGTTCTAAAGGAAAGTACACAGTAGCCATGGAAGTCTTTGCCATCCTATCTTCAAGCTGGGCCCTGGTTATATGTATGTTTGTCCCAAAATGTTTTATTATATTGTTGAGACCTGACATGAACTCAAAGGAACATCTCATGGGAAAATTTAAAAGTTACAATTAAAACCACAAAATAAAAACAAAATAAAGTAAAACGTTTTCTCTGAGAATATTGCTTATAGTTTGTTCATATAGATTAGAAACATAAAATATTTTTGTAAATATGTGTCAGTTTTAAGTAAGTTTAATAATTTTTATCAAAATACATAAAATATCACAACATATCAAACCATACATATAAAACTTAATCAATCTGATACCTATTCTTAAATAACAACGCACAAACACAACTAAACCACCCTAAAGGGGAAAAAAAGTACATTTAAATAGATAGTTAAATAAATAAATAAAACAAACAAAACATTTATTTAAAACACATGCCATGGATATTGATCTAAGAGAACATAGTGGTCACTGAGGATTTGGCATAAATAAGTTGGTAAGTGTAAATATATCTGGGTGTTTCTAAAGTCTTGCTTCCCAGATCGTAATACATGCTTCCATTTTATTATTTAGGGCAGCCATCATTTTTTCCATTGTACATGCAAAGTATACTTTTAAATTATATGGTCCATTGCTGGAACTAGTCCCTTTCAAGCCTTTGCTATACAGAGCCTAGCAGCAATAACTATTCTATTTACCTACATGAGAGATGATTTTTGAAGTCACCTTGAAAGGTGATATTATTAATAAGACCTGGGCTATTAACAAAAGTAATGATCATATGACTTTAACAACCATGGGTGGCATAGACAGCCATGTACAGTGTATTCTATTCAATACCTGCTAGTCCAAAGTTGCCCCAGGCATCATTGGATATCTTACGGTTCTCTCTGTCTGCTGGGGCCATAACTAGTGGCCACAGACTGACAGATAAACTATGTGCGGAGCTGAAAGTGAGGGCTTCACATGGCCTTTTAAATCTCTTAGCCACAATGATTTTGAGTCTGCCCCCAGTATGCGGGAGACTCCCAGTGTCTGAAAAGAGATCTTCCTGATGGAACTTCTACATTTTGCCAGCTGCCCAGCGCAGATCAGGAACTGCATCATGATGTCTGTACAGTGTGAACAGGAAAGCCCTCTGCTGATGTCACTAACTGAATCCTGAAGAGGATTACATTGTGAGATTAAGCGATGAGACTAGGAGTTTAATTAGTAGCAGAATTATGAATAGTATAATGTGTAGAATTTTGTGTTGGAGTATGGGTAGGATTAGGAGTTGGATTATGATAAGGATTATGTAGCGGAGCACTGTTTAGTGAAGATAGCCTATTCCCCCAGTAACTGGACAACATGCAGTTCTGGGAGACAACTGAGGTTTATTGAGCCACACTCGGCTTCCTATACACAGACTCCCGGCATGGGGTCTCCATACAACAGAATATAAACCCCTCCCAGGTGTCCTTGTGTCTGGGAGATAATCGAGTCAAAGAATGGTAACACAATTATATTTTAGTTACAGGAAACCAGATAAAAAAAATACATAAAACACCCCCAAACTACATTCAAACTATACAGGAACCCCACATGTGTTATATCCCCAAACAGCCCTCTTTTTGCGGATGATAGCAAAAAGAGGGAAGATGATCAGGACAGAAGGAGTTGAAGTTCCAGAAGGCCAAATATAAGGATGTAGAGGACAGCAAAAAGGCTTCTGACACAGACCAGCACCTAGTAGCCAGATGGAAGATGTTAGCAGGAACAGAATACACAGAGAGACACAACCAAGTTGCTGGGATTGTGTACCAGAACATCTGCACAGAATATGGATTGGACCAGGTGGTAGAGACCACAAAGGGTAGTCAAGAATATATATAATACACAAGATACAGCACACTCACCTATCCACTAAACAGTAACTTCAATGTTGAAAGATTTTATTTGTTTTTTTTAAGAAAACCTAATCTAGGCAAAAATAATGGGGGTTTAGTTACATTATATGATCATACATTGCAGAAACCTGCCACAACGTCAATGTACCCCATCTTTGGCAGGTCCTACTCTAACAGCCTAATGTCTGCTCTTATGAGATTAACCCACTTACTTGGGGAAAAAATTCCATCTGGGGCTCTCTGCAGTACAAGGCTAAATAGGGCCCTGGGATAGCGAAATATAGGCACAAAACAAAATTGGCCAAGGCCCAATATTTCTGTGAAAATCTGAACAATAACATATCAAACCCTAGAAACTTTTGGAGAGTCATAAATACATTACAAACTCCCCAATCCACTCCCAACCCTCCACTGTCAAAGTGGATAACCAAATCCTGCAACTTCCCTTAGATGTAGCAAATGCCTTTAACAATTATTAACTACCCTGATACCCATACACGACCCAGTTTCAATGCCCTCACTGAGGGAAGGAGGTTCTCACCCAAGATATGATGGTACATGGCCCCCGTCCATTTGATGCGGTGCAGTTGTCCTGTCCCCTTGTCCTGTCCCCTTAGCAGAATAACACTTCCAAAGTATAATGTTTCCACCTTGATGTTTGATGGTGGGGATAGTGTTATTGGGGTCATAGGCAGCATTCCTCCTCCAAATATGGCGAGTTGATGCCAATGAGCTCAATTTTGAGCACGGGGACCTTGTGGGCGCTGCAGGATTTCAGTCTTTCACGGCGTAGTGTGATACCAATTGTTTTCTTGGTGACTATGCTGCCTTGAGATCATTAACAAGATCCTGGGACTTGCCTGACAACCCAGGCAGAAATTACAGATTGTTTATTTTGCAAGCCACATATTTGACCCTGTAACCTTCCCAAATACCAAAAAAAACCTGTACATGGGGGTGCTGTTGTACTTGGGAGATTTAACATAATATGATATGAGTATTTTAAAATAGTAAAATGTAGCATGATGATTATATGATCAGTAAAAATGCAAAAACAAATATGATCACTAACTTTGGCCAGGGTTTGTGAGTGGCTACTAAAAAAGACTGGATATACCTTATTTTGAATAAATTGGCTTGTCTACTTTTACAAATGGTATGCCATTATAGGGTACATTTTTATTCCTGGACTTCCATACAGTCTCAAAGCAAAGCAGTCTACAGCAAATTAATCTGGCAAATGTCAATGTGTAAAAACTGAAAAGAGTAAAGGGTTATGTTTGACACTGTAACTTTACTGAACCCCATAAAGCCTGTACATGTGATTATGTGTGTTTTATTGCTTTTAATTAAAATTACCCCCATTTAAACATGACCATTTGCTAGAGTAAACAACCCAGGGTATTCAAAATGGGGTATTTCCAGTCTTTTTTAGCAGCCACTTAATCATTAGAAGTCACTTTCCGAATCAATGTTTTTTTGGGGTTTTTTATTAAAGTTACAGAGTCAAATATAAGGCTTGTGTTTCAGTTTTTTCACATTGAAACTCGCCAGATTGGTTACGTTGCCTTTGAGACCGTATGGTAGCTCTGGAATGAACATTACCCCCATTGCAAACGGGGTATGTCCAGTCTTTTTTAGTAGCCACTTAGTCACAAACACTGGCCAAAATTGGTGTTTAAAATAGCTTTTTGCATTTTTCACACACAAACAAATATTAATGCTAACTTTGACCAGTGTTTGACTACGTGGCTATTAACAAAGACTGGATTTTGTGTATTATATATACATACACACACACATATACATAAACACACATGTATAAACAAAATTATATAAGAAGAAAAACTGAACCAGGTTTTTTCTTGCCCCCACATGCAATAGTTCTAATTTAAATTAAAAAACTCAAATGCGTAGTGAGACATGAAAACAAATAAATACATGGAAATATAGAAACAGAATGTGACGCGGCAGATAAGAACCATTCGGTCCATCTAGTCTGCCCAAATTTCTAAATACTTTCATTAGTCCCTGGCCTTATCTTATATCTAGGATAGTCTCGTGCCTATTCCACGCATGCTTAAACTCCCTCACTGTGATAACATCTATCACTTCAGCTGGAAGGCTATTCCATGCGTCCACTACCACTAGTAATAATTCCTGATATTATTTTTAAACCATTTCTAATTTAAGACTGTGTCCTCTTATTGTAAATTTACTTAAATATAGTCTCCTCTTTCATTGTGTTTATTCTCTTCCCTTTATGTATTTAAATGTTTCTATCATATTCCCCTGTCTCGTCTTTCCTCCAAGCTATACATGTTAAGATCCTTTAATCTTTACTGGTAAGTTTTATCCTGCAATCCATGAACCAGTTTAGTAGCCCTTCAATACACTGTAAAATACACTGTCATCATTTAAATGGAGCGTTAAGGATGGAGAAAATATACTTTGGAAGAACTGGATAGGAGAGCTCCCCAAGCCATAGAGGTAAGTAGACTCCAGACTGTCGAGAACTTCTATTCCAAAAAAGAGGAAATTGTTTTATAAGCTTATTCAAAAATATATAAATTGAGGCCATCATAGGAAACCAGTAGTGCCAGATCAGCACCCCATAGCAAAAGGAGGAACCCCCAGGCACAGGTAACAAACGCCAGACCACATAAGTAAGGATTCAAATATGCTGACATGGATTCTCCTTACTATCCCCAATGTAAGGATACCATTGTAATTTATTTTCTAGAAAGAGCCTGCTTCTATCAAAAACCAGAGATGAGCATATCTTTTTGCAGCCGCTCTGCTTCTCAAGAGATTAAAATTACTCTGGAAGTCTGCCAACAAATATCACCTTACAATAGGAAAATGGTCCAGCATTTGTTGATACTGTGTCTGTGATACAATGTTATACACATCACAACTGGACTTGTGCAATGCAAAAGGTAAGAAAAAGAACTGTTTTGTCGATGTGGCGGTTTGGTTTGCAGGAATTTTATCAATGCAATTCTTTTGCGTATAATGATTGAGAAGAACCAAAATGGAGCAAAAGAATTCACCTATTTGTGCACTGCAATGTAAAATGGGCTCAAATATTGCCGGGGCTAATGGCTACACACCCACCCAGTCACAGCAATGGTTGATCTGCCTAAATAGTTGAAGTCAAAGTGTTCTGGAAGAACTCTGCTTGCAAAAATATAGATTTGTATATAGATAATGCTCCTCTTGTTTCTCCCTCTATAGCACACTTAGTGGTTGTCCCCTAACCATCGTTCATCTTTTTTCCCCATCAATCATCTTTTTTCACTTCAGGAGATACAGCCAATGTCATTGGGCAGATCTCTTGCCCATCATGGCAAACTAATCTGCATGTTTGCACCCCAAAAAACAGCTCCTTTTCCATTTCCTACCTCTATTTTTAACACCAAAGACAGAATTCTGGCTCATCCATTTCCTGTTTTGTGATACATTCATATGTTGTTATGGAGTAGCAAAATTTGGAACAGTCACTGATTGTCCAAAATGTGGGCAAATCATGATTTGTTTCAAATCAAAACAAATCTAATCAATACTGTATTAGTATTTTGAAAATACTGTAAAAAATATATGTAGATATATACATGAGACACTCACTTAACTCACATAATCATGGTAACATGGTGGAATAGATAGCTCCTAAGTACTTGCTTATTCTAATGAAAAGTTTATGCAGCCAGAACATTTGGTCCTGTCTGCAACTTCACTTTGCTAATTATCCTATTTTCTTTCATTTTATTCTGTGTGTCCTGGGAAGTCTCTAAGATCCTCACATACATCGTTGTGGAAAGACAGTGATTATATAATTAAAATGTTTGTGTCTCACAGGAGTTTCACTATTGTATAAAAACTGGAAGAAATTTCATTCCACGCAGAGAGGAGACAGAGATCTGGAGAGCAGGAAACATGAAGTAAGTGGAATGATGTGACAAGCAATATCAACATCTGTATGTCTGTCTGGCTCGATCACACTTTCTTAGAGCAGAGACTTTATGCTACAGACATCTCACACTTATACGATACACAGGATCTAAAACAGGGCTATTAAACCACAGATATAGAGGGCTAGAAAGGCAACTCATTAATTGGTTTAATACTTAATTCCTCACTAGCAAACAAATGTAATAATTTCTTTAAAGACTAGGTCATGTAAAATTGTTTATTTCATAACATTTGTCATTAATGGGTAAATTATTTTAAAATTACATAAATTCTTAATCTCTGATTATTTAGATAATAATTTGACACCCAAGATGTTTATCTGCTGATGAAGGAGTTTGAATGTTGAACTGAAATGTTTTATTCTGATTTACTTGGACCAGGAAGAGATAGGTGTAGGTGGAAGATTAGGACAATGAAGCTGTCAGAGCTTAGTAGAAATAGCTGTTTTTGTTGAGCTGCTAAGCCAGACATGGGGTAATGACACAGCTGGCATTATTATAACAGGTAATGCCCAATGTGTGATTATTTTATAGATTTTCCTTCAATTATATCCCTCTGTCCATGTTTCATGAGCATTTCACCCTGTCTTAACTCACACTGTAAACCCTGTCCTACACCTATACAGGTGATACTAAAAAAATTAGAATATTGTGCAAAAGTTAATTTATTTCAGTAATGGAACATAAAAGGGGAAACTAATATATGAGATAGACGCACTACATGCAAAGCAAGATAGTTCAAGCCGTGATTTGTCATAAGTGCTATAATTATGGCTTACAGCTCATGTCAGGTCAGCAGTCTTCCCCATGATTGTGATTCCTACTGAACCAGACTGAGAGACCATTTAAAGGCTCAGAAACCCTTTGCAGGTGTTATGGCTTACTTAGCTGATTAGAGTGGGGCACTGTGAGCCTAGAATATTGCACCTTTTCACAATATTCTAATTTACTGAGATTGTGGATTTGGGGTTTTCATGAGCTGTAAGCCATAATCATCACACTTATGACAAATCACAGTTTGAACTATCTTGCTTTGCATGTAATGCGTCTATCTCATATATTAGTTTCCCATTTTACGTTGCATTACTGAAATAAATTAACTTTTGCACGATATTCAAATTTTTCAAGTATCACCTGTTCATACACTGCTTTCAGAATGAGACATCACATTGAGAAACAGAGAGTAATCTCTGTTTCTCAAAGAGAAGAATGAGAAACAAAAAGATCTGATGGGCAGACACAAAGCAGGATGGAGGGATCATTCCTGGAGAGAGAATAGGTACAGTTACTTGCTGCATACAGAACAATCATTGTCCAAAGGCTAAGACTTTAGACATCATTAAATTAACCCATTCAGTACCAAGCTTTCTTTATTAAACATAATAAAATAGCATGATTTCTATGCAAGGTATAATAATTCAAAAGAATGAAAAGCAGGTTTTATTTTTAAAGAAGTAAAGTAAAGAAGTAATTCAGTAAAAACAGAGACTACAAATTTCTGTAAGACATTGATAATATATTAAATCAAATAAAAATCTAATTTAAAAAACAGCATTACTAATTACTAGCTGAATGTTAAAAACAAACAAAAAAACACAGGCTATCTCCATCGATATCCTTGGAATATTTGAATTCCCTTTTGGCATTTCACCTTGTCCTGGTATTACTATCAAGTATAATATTGGTTTCAGCCATAATAATATGCTTGAAAATGTCTACAATATCACTTCTCTCACTTTGCAAGTTTGATTTTTTTATAAAACCATAGACCGTTTTAGTAGTCCTATTTGAGCAGCGTTTGTACGTTTGTTACAATCACTGTTCTGTGTGTTCTGCATGTATAAATTATCTGTTTCAGGCTGAAATCCAAAATGTATATCACTATATGGCGCATTGTCCTGTACCACCTCTTGCCAGCATCCCACTGTGATTTTTCGGGATGCAGACTGCACGGATCTGATCTGGTTGGAGTGTTGGAGGATGGAGATATCGTAATTGGTGCAATTCTCCCCTTTCACCTTGATAAAGAATACCCAGAAATTCTATTCACAGAGAGCCCTTCTCAGGCAGTTTGCAATATGTAAGACTATAGCGTAACAGTTCATTTTTTATTTTCTTCTCAATACATGCTCTTTGGAACCTCCTCTCAACCCATCATCATTTAACTTCTTCTCACATTCTTAATCCTTTTATTTACGTTTGCTTTCTTGTTTTCCACTGTTGGAATTTTCTCTAAATTTCCATTTATTTTTAAGTTGTTCATATATCTCTTATTTATTTTCTCACATAGCTTTAGGGATATATTATATATCATTCTCACATAAAATATTTATTTTCAGAATGTAAACATAAATGAATTAATTTTGTTCTTAGGTTTAGTTTTGAAGTATATCAGCAGTTTTATGCCATGAAATTCGCTTTTGATGAAATCAACAGGAATACCACTCTACTTCATAATCTAACGCTGGGCTTCCAAGTCTATGACTCGTGTGCTGGGCTTCAGCAAGAGCTGGATGGAACCCTGAAGATGCTAACAGGTCAAAATCAGGGAGTCCCAAATTACATTTGCTCAAAATTGCCACGTGTGTCCTCTATTATCGGACACTCGGTTTCCACCTTCTCTGTACTCAATGCTCACGTACTGGGGTTATACAGATACCCACAGGTATAAATAATATTGCCAACTGTTGATAGTTATACAATATAGCTTGTTTTGTACTTTCAAAATGCCTACAATATTTGTATTTATAGATATTTTATTCCTGTGCATTTTTAGCATACATTTGTAGATGATACAAATTCAAAATAACACATTTTGTTTACTTTTTTTTTATTGAAAAAAATCAGTATAGAAATTTTAATTTACATTTTTCGGAAGACAAAATGATTTTAATTTTAGAAGCATGTGTATTTTTTAAACATTTATAAAATAATTATTACTGTGCTGTTATTCAAGTACACTATGGAAAATTACACCAACAATTCATTTTCTAAAATTTAATATGGAGGTTTTGTTTTTGTTTTTGAATATTTTGTTTCCTAAACTATTTCCTAAAAATTCAATATTTGTCAAAAACAAGTTAGGAAAATTAAATATACATATTTTAAATTAAATATATAGAGTACATAACATATATATGAATTTTGCACAGGGATGTGACATTGTTTTTCAACTAAGGGGTTAATTAAATGTTTAGAGAACAGTTGCAACAAACTTTATTTTATTTACTTTATAAATGTTTTACATTTCTATTTCTAAGACACAACTCACACTGGTAAGTATATGCTGACTAAATTTTGCATAAATCAAGAAAGTTACATATAATTATATCTATATTTGTATAATTTATATAAACTGGACACATTGCCTTTTAAGAGTATCCAATTTATTTCCCTAGATAAGTTACTTATCGACCAGCTCTATCTTGAGCGATAAAACTCAATTCCCCTCCTTCTTCAGGACTGTCCCAAGTGATGTCTTTCAATCCAAAGGTGTAGCACAGATGGTGTTACACTTTTCCTGGACATGGGTTGGCTTAGTGGCTGTGGATGATGACTATGGACGTCTGGGCATTCAGGTTATTATGCAGGAACTCCTCAGGGGTGGAGCTTGTGTGGCCTTTGTAGAATATATAATGACTAATCGCATGGAACAAATTCCTCACATCACAAAAATTCTCAAAGAATCAACAGCTACAGTTGTTATTCTTTTTACTACTGATGCAGAGGCTATGTTACTTTTGGATGAGATGCTAAGGCAAAATGTAACGGGTAAATTTTTTGTGGCCAGTGAAGCTTGGTCCATCTCAAATATGTTAACAGTGGACAAATATTCTTCATTACTCTCTGGAACTATTGGTTTCTCATTCCATAGCTCAATAATCCCAGGATTTGGAGAGCTCTTGAACAATATTCATCCCATCAACACCAGAGATGATCCATGGATTAAAATCTTCTGGGAAAAAGTCTTTGGTTGTAAATTTTTACAACAGATGACCCTTACAGGTTCTTGGTACAATTCCACATTGTGTACAGGAAATGAGAGTAAGGGGAATATCCAAAATACTTTCTATGATGTATCAAACTTAAGAAGTGCCTATAACCTTTATACTGCAATTCATGTAATTGCTAAATCTTTACACAATATGCTAACATGCCAGAAGGATAAAGGACCATTTAATAATGGAAGCTGTGCTGATATCCATCATTTCCAACCATGGCAGGTATGGATCACAAAATGTGTATACACAAAATAACAGTGATGTATAGAGATGTTATACTGCTGACTATATCTGTCAACACAAACATAGCATATACATAAATGCATATATATATATATATATATATACACATAAAACACATACAGGAAAGGCTAAATATTGTGTTTTTAAGTTGGATTAAGCTATTTGACACTAGTGCAAATATTGAATATTGATTTACACACTGTTCCAAATTATTATGCAAATTCTATTTAAGTGTCACAAAGATGAAATATTTTGTTTTTCAGTTTAACTCATGGATGGCATTGTGTCTCAGGGCTCCTTTGATCACTGAAAACAATCTCGGACACCTGTGATAATTAGATTGTTTCTAAATTGGATAAATCATAATAAAACCTCTATAGAGGAAGGAGCAGACTAGGCAACTTCTATCTGCTGATAATATGCATGTTTTAATGTTTTGTAGAAATGGAAATGCATAGGAACCGTTAAAGAATAATAGATGCACTTGTTCTGTTCTCCAGCTGTCATACTACATCCAAAATGCTCGAGTGAAGTTAAGCAATGGGCGGGAACACTTCTTTGACCTGAACAGTGACCCACCTGCAGTGTATGATATTGTAAACTGGCAGGTGAATTCAGATGGCACAACAAGGCATGTCATAGTGGGCAGCTATGATACGACTAAGTTTGATGAAAACTCCTTTCATATAAACCAAACTGCTGTCCGATGGGCATATGGTGAAGGACAGGTATACTGTTACAAGAATAATTGTTGGCCTTAATTGTGTGTTCCCAACCAGCTCATCATTATAATGTATTCTGCTCCTATACTAGATTTTAATATAGTACACTGTTTAAAGGCAGTTTTGATCATTGATGAAATAAAAACATGGATTTAACTCTCTTTAGGTTTTGCAAATAATAAGAATTAGAATTTACAAATGAACAAGAAAAATGACCATTAATTGACTGACTTCCACTCCACTTTTTATTTTTGCACAGGGCCTCAATTATGGACTCCACCTTTATAACCTACCACCAGTTACTCTCTTTTTTGTTTTTTTAATTCATTATCTTTTTATTGTTTTCACACAAAATAAGGATATGTGTACAATTACAACAGAGAATATGAGGTGGTTACATTCCGTCATTCCGTTACATTCCAGTTAAGTACAAATTACATACGTGACAAGTGGTACCGTTAAAACACGTTGCATTAATTCACAAGTGTTCATTGCAGTAGTTAATGAAAGAGATAAAAAAGAAAACCCCCATAAGCAGTACATTCACTGTATATACCAGGTGTGTGGGCCTGAGTTGCGAATTCTAGATCGGAATGAACAGAGAGAGAGCTGTGGTTTCCAGGTGTCCTCGGCACGTTTGATATCAGCTTAGTGTTTTTAACATAAGAACATGAAAATCTAACTACAAATAATAACAAGTAAAACAAAGTGCCAAGTACATGAAAGATCTAAAGTTTGTTGACTAGTTACTCTCTTGGTGGTAGGTTATGTAAATGAGGGACATAATCTTGGCCTTTTTCACTGACAGTTGACTCTCTTGGGGATCCATTCCCATTTGAAATGGAGAGTACTGAAATGATGTTGAATGTAGGTGTATTATTAACAGTTTAATTGCATCAAATCTGTGCCATAGCATATTTGTGAAAATACGTAGCCATGTGTATTGGCGTTTTACTTGTATTTGTTATTTGGTGTTTAGAAGATATAAATTTCTAGCAAAAAATAATCATAACTCTCTTAACTATCTGCCTAACTAAACAGATTAACTAGAAGATATAAAAAAAAATATGGAAGGAAAAAGCCTTGGAAGATGGATCTAACAATGATCTAAATTGAGGTACCTAATGTCCCGATCCAAGCCCCCATTGGTGACAAGTAAATGCTCAACTATTAATATAATGATCGGAAGCTAATGTCCACTCTTCAAGCCCAGGGTTCCCACATAGTGTAATATCTTCAATTTATTTAAACTTATAAAAAAATTAAAAAGGCTTGTACTGGGGAGTGGTGAGCTCAGTCTGAATGAAACTCACAACATCCAGTTATCTTCACTATTTTACACAATGAAACACTGGCTGTTTATTGCACTTTAATAATTCATAAGCACAACACAATTATTGGTTAAGGTTGAAAGCTTAGCTGACTTAGAGAATTTTTTTCCAGTTTGAATATTTTAACCTTAAATTTTAAATTAATTTATTTGAATTCTCACATTTGTGAATAACCGTGTTAGTGTTTGTCCCCTAATAGTATACATGGATAATTCTGTGTCACTATTGGACAATTGGGGCCTGAAACATGATTGGCCAGAACCCATGGACATCATAGCAAACTATGGAGCACAGTAGGCTAAAGAACTCAGGTCCATCATCCAAATGAATAAATAAAATGAATGACTGTTAACAGCTGTGATCTGTTTTTTGTTCACTTCATTGTTCGTTCGTTTGCAATTAAGACAAATAGATGAATCTGCATAATAATTGGATGACTTCTGATTTGTTCCATAGCTTGTATACACAGGTATAATTGTGCCATTGCTGCTATTATTCATCTTTTTTGCCATATACTTAGTTTTTTTAACTTTACAAAATATAGCTAACTAAATTAATTTATTGTTTTTTTTTGACGGATGATTAAAGTGTAATGGAACACAACAGCTGTTTTAATTTCACATTAATTTCTAGAAAGCTAGACCTCGTTGAGATATGAAGTTCCAAATGCGCCAAAGATGTAGCTCAGCTGGTCGATGCACCAACTTTGAAATCTTTTCATACACTTCTATTTATAGCAGGACTAACTTGAGCTTAAGTTAAATGGTATGTTTTACACACTAAGTATAAAAAGAAAACTCAGTCAGTACTAGGCTTATTTTTTTTTACTTATGATCTTCCCAGTAACAAAACACTGATACATGTCAACTACATGTTACCTGGAAAACTTAGAATGTTCTGCATTGCAGTGACAAAAGTAATCCCTTTTACATATTTCTAATCCATAACTGCAGGTACCTGTTTCAGTCTGCACTCAGAGCTGCCTTGCGGGTTTTAGGAAGGTGTTAAGGAGGGATATGCCTGTTTGTTGTTTTCAATGTGTTCCATGTCCTGTGGGAGAGATTTCTAACAGTAGAGGTATGTTTACTAATATTTTCGAAAAAGCATGCTTAATGCACTTAAATAAAAAAATATTTATTGGTTGACCATGCTACTGTTATGTTTACTTTTAGACTCAGGTGACTGCTACAAGTGTCCATGGGATCAGTGGCCCAGCACCCAGAAAGACAGATGTCTCCAAAAGAAAAGAGAGTTTCTCTCCTTTGAAGAGCCTTTGGGTGCTGCTCTAGCTGCCACAAGTGCTTTTTCATCCTTGCTGCCAATTTCCATCTTTGGACTTTTCATTCATTATAAGAACACTCCAATTGTCAGAGCAAATAACTTCTCTCTAAGTTGTCTTCTCCTAATGTTGATGTCTCTCTGCTTCCTCAGCTCCTTAGCTTTTATAGGTTACCCTCAGGCTGAGAAATGTCTTTTACGACAAGTTGCATTTGGCACAGTCTTTACACTTTGTGTCTCTTGCATTCTAGCTAAAACCATCATGGTGGTTTTTGCCTTTATGGCCACAAAGCCTGGTAGCAGATTAAAGAGATGGGCCAGACCACGAGTTTCCTACATGATTATTACCTCATCCTCCTCTTTACAATTCATTTTGTGTATCACATGGATTTCATATGCCCCTCCTTTCCCAATAGACAACATACAAACCAAACCAGGAATTATCATTGTTGAATGTAACGATAGTTCACACACAGCCTTCTGGTGCATGTTAGGATACCTTGGTCTCCTGGCCACCATCAGTTTCATTGTTGCATTTTTGGCTAGGAGACTTCCTGACAGTTTCAATGAAGCCAAGTTCATCACCTTCAGCATGCTGGCCTTCCTTAGTGTCTGGGTGTCTTATATCCCAGCTTCTCTTAGTTCCACTGGAAAGTATACGGTGGCCATGGAGGTGTTTGCCATTCAGTCCTCTACCTGGGCCTTGGTTGTTTGCTTGTTTGCCCCTAAGTGTTTTATTATATTGCTTAGACCAGAGCTGAACTCAAGGGAACATCTCTTGGGGAAATCCAAAAGCTAACTTCATTGCAATAATCCTCTTAATATGTTAAGATTAAACTCTTTTGAAGCTTTTCTACATAAAGAAAAAATAAATAATGTATGTATTATTGCCAAAAATCCCAGCACAAATATTTACTTATTTACTCTTTAAAATGGAATTTCTCAGATACCAAGTCTTAACCCCATAAGCATCGAGGCAATTGTTCAAGTTCTGACCAAAACCAATCCAAAATAAAACCTAGAACTATATGTATATTTAATCATAATTTACCTCTTTCATATTAAGTGCATGCACTCATTACATATCATTTTGTTCAAAAGAAACAGGGCTTTTTTTCCGATCAAATATTTATAGATGGAACACAATTTAATATAAATAAAATCTAAAAAAAGTGTGAGAAATTAAGAAAGTGTGATATTTTCCAGGTTCATGGCAGTTTAACTGTGAATGTAGCTTTTACTAGAATAAAACACACATATTAGTATGCTGTGAAGTTCCAGAAGTACAACGATGCCCCCCATGTACAGATTTATTGGTATTTGTGAAAGTTATAGGATCAAATGAAGAGCTTGCCCATTTTCAGTTTTTACACATTTAAGTTTGCCAGATTGGTTTGCTGGGCTTATAGGACAAATATAAGAGTTAGATAATCTACTAGTTGAGGAAATAGCTAAAATGACAATGTAGGGGGAAGTTATCATCATGGGTGACTTTAATCTTCCTGATGTGAACTTGAAAACCAAAATAGCTGCTTGTGCCAGGAGTACACCTATTCTAAACTCCCTACTGGGATTGTCTCTAAAACAAGTAGTTGAGGAGCCAACTAGTAAAGAAGCCATACTAGATTTAGTGTTAACAAATGGAGATTTGGTATCCGATATTACTGCAGGTGAAAGTTTAGGACCATCTGGAGGAGTTGATTAGGTCAGTACGAGAGAACCTCTAGGCGGCAAAGAGCCACGAGCGCACCTTGTACAATCAGGGCGCCAGGGACCGTAGCTTTAAGGTAGGGCAGAAAGTTTTAATTTTAAAACCTGTCCAGAATAACAAGCTGCAGGCTGCCTGGCAGGGCCCATACCAAGTGGTGGAGCAAAAATGCGACACCACTTACGTGATCGGCCCTTGCTCTGGTTCGAGCATGCTGAAGCCCTACCATAAGCGAGCAGAGGAGGTGACAGTGATCTGTGCCCCTGCCTCTGAGGACTTTGACATCTTTCCCCTACCCAACCTCCTAAGGAATGGGAGTCAATCAGGTGAGATAGAGGAGGTCAATTTGGGAGACCGGCTGAGCCCACAGGAGTGTTCCCAAGTACAACAGCTATTATAGGTGAATAAAGCCACGTTCTCCAATGTACCCGGGTACACCCCTCTTGCCACTCACCGGGTAGAGACACAAGGTCAACTCCCACTACGCCAACCCCCGTATCAAATCTCAGAATCGGTACTGGAGAGTATGCAAAAGGAGTTACAAGAGATGCTCCAACCGGGGGTGATTGAGCCCTATGACAGCCCCTGGGCCTCCCTAGTAGTCCTAGTACCGAAGCGGGATGCTACAACCCGGTTATACGTGGACTACCGGAGGTTAAATGACAAGACTGTTTCAGATGCCTATCTGATGCCTAGGATAGATGAGCTCTTAGACCGGATGACTAGGGGCCAATACCTCACTACAATTGATTTTTGTAAGGGGTATTGGCAGATCCCTCTAACCCTCGAAGCCATCCCTAAGTCGGCGTTTGTCACCCCATTCGGCCTGTACCATTTAAGGTCATGCCGTTTGGGATGAAAAACGCTCCAGCTACTTTTCAGCGGATGGTGGACCGCCTCCTAGATGGGTTTCAGGAATATGCCTGTGCGTATCTCAATGATATCGCCTTTTTCAGCCATGCCTGGCAGGAGAACCTGGCCCATGTAGGAGCGGTCCTAGATAGGATTAGAGAAGCGGTTTAACCCTTAAGTGCCATATAGTCATGGCCGAGGTCACCGAGTGGGGTGCGGGCATCCCAAACCCACTCAAATTAAGTCAATGTCCCAGTGGCCAACCCAAAGGACGAAGACACAGGTGTTAGCTTTTATGGGACGGCAGAGTACTATAGGAAGTTTATGCCCAATTATGGTTCCCTGGTCAAACTCCTTACCGACCTTACCTGTAAGAACCTTCTCCACCAAGTAGTCTGGGTCCCGGAGTATGATCAGATATTCCAACAGTTGAAACAAGCACTTGTAAATCTTGGCTGCCTCCAATCCAACTAAACGCTTTCTCGTCCACACAGACGCTTTTATGTTTGGATTGGGTGCAGTACTAAGCCAAGTCAGGCCCGATGACAAAGAACATAGCATGGCTTACATCAGTCACAAGCTGTTACCTTGAGAAGTAAGCTATGCCGCCATCGAGAAGGAATGCCTGGCCATGGTGTGGGCCCTGAAAAAGTTGCAACCCTATTTGTACGTCTTATCGCCGCGATGCGCCAATCAAATATTTTAACCATCCCTTATAGTAATATGGTGCCCTTATTAACCCCTATAAGCTTTTCATTTATTTGTGGTTTACTTTTATAATGTGGTGGCTGGCTTGAAATAGATGGCCAGCCACCACATAATTAACTCTCGCATTGTCAAGGTATTTTAACTATTTGCCTGCTGACTGCTAGTGCTGCCAGCATGCAAAATTATAATTAAAATTATCATACAAAATATGATTATATGGTTGTAAAAGATTAAATATAATAAGCTGTTGTTAGTCTGGTGACTATAGTGTCCCTTCAATAATCCTTTATAATAATTTACAGAAGAGTTTATAAGATTAAAGTATATGCTTGCAATATCAGTAAAATAGAATAACATACCCTCTTGAACAAGTCACCCTCTCAGTCATGATAAAATGGAGCAGTGTCTCTCCTCTGTCCCTAATATTAAAGGGATACTATAGTGCCAGGAATACAAAGCTGTATTCATGGCATTATCTCCCCTTGTCCCCGCCTCGTGCCTCGTGCTTCCCTGCCTGGGTGAATAAAGGGATAAAAATCTCCCTCCGACATCCTGCAATGAGCGGGTGCTAATGTGCATGCATGGAAAATGCCTAGCACGCATGAGACCTCGCCATAGAAAAGCATTGAATCAATGCTTTTCTATGGGTAAAAATCTGACGCTGGATGTCCTCATGTAGAGCGTGTGGATGTCCAGTGTCAGACACCAGACCAAAGGTCTGTTTTAAACCAGGAAGCCCTCTAGTGGCTGTCTGGTAGATAGCCACTGGAGACCGACTTAGAGCTAAAATGTAAACATTACAGTTTCTCTGGAACTCAGAATGTAGTCATTTTCATGGGGAAATAAAGTATTCTAAAATGTGGTGGAGATGGTTCTGGTATTCATCCTATTTTTTAACCCACCTCAAAAAAAAATACTCCTGTTGCTGTTTTAGTAAAATGATTACAATAGATTTTTATAAAACTAGATTTTCTCTATTATCTATAATATAATTTTGGTAACTGTAGAGGTTTATGGATGTCTGCACAGTCACAGTCAACATTTTTCCTGCTTTTTTTGGCTGCATGAAATGCCTTGCAAAATGTTTTATGGTACCGGAATTTGGACGAGTCAAATAGCGGCATCAACGACATGTTGCGTGCTGTATCAGTCAGTGATGCAGTCAGAGCTGAGTAGAAATAGCTGTTTGTGCTGAGCTGCTAAGCCAGACACGGGGTAATGACACTGCTGGTATTATAACAGGCAGTGCTTAATGTGTGATCATTTTATACACTTTCCTTTAATGATATCCCCCTGTCCATGTTTCATGAGCATTTCTCCCTAGTTTAACTGTAAACTTGTAAACTCCTACTCTGCACCCGTAGATACACTAATTTCAGAATGGGGCACCGCATTGTAATGTAATGACGTGAAATATCTTTATTTTATCTGATAATGAGAAACAGAGAGATCTGATGGGCAGACATGAAGCAGGATGGATGGGATAATTCCTGGATAGGGAATTGGTACAGTTACATGCTATTAACCCATTCAGTACCAAGTTCTCTTAATAAGAACATAGCATGTATTCCATGCAAAGTTAAAATTGATTGACATATTGTATGAGAGAAGCAGGTTAGTAGGGAGGGGTTGAAAATAAACATAGTTACATAGTTACATAGGCTGAAAAGAGCCTTCCTCACATTTGTTTTTTTCTGTTGAACCAACAGAAGGCACCCCCCACCCCCAGTTAGAAGCATTTCCAATTTTGCAACAAACTAGGAAAAAAATCCCTCTTGATCATGAAAATTGCAGCACTAGATCTACTCTACTATTACCCCACTAATTAGAAATTATATCCCTGAAAAGTGTGTTATTTTATATTGCTTTTTAAAGAATTATGCACTTTCTGTTACACCAAATAAAATATATACAAAAAATAAAACACAAAAACAAAACATTACAAACTGAAATGTTAAAACATTACAAACATAGGTGGTTATTCACTAAAGTCTGGATTGCCCCCTAATGAGTGGGGCAAAACCATCCAACTGCATACGGGCCATTCAGACTAAAACATTGGGACATTGTTCCCTCTATTTAACAATGTATGGACTTTGTCATTCAGACCCAGAATGGGCATAGAAACACAAATAAATTATTCTACATTGACCCAATGATACACATAAATGTGCTATGGAACAGAAATAGCACTTTTCCCCCTGGGCACAAGATTAGAAACATCCGATGTTTAAAAAAAACAAACAAACTCAGCAGTGTTAGTTCTGTGGTGTCTGATCAGCGCTTGCTAGTCAATAACCATGTTAATTAGTTAAGAATAAATATAAAGATTGTATTTTATTGTTTCATAAAATGAGGAGGGATACATAAAAAAAGAAAGGGGAGAGTTTGGAGGAGGTGGCAAAAAATCTACTTTGACATTCGTACATTTCTATTTAATTACACATTTGTATGGCCGTGTCAGTTCGGCCATCCTAGGTAGGTGACCCTCATGTTTCATGACCTTTGTAGCTACTATTCCATCCACCTGAAACCATTATGGGGACCGAATAGAGAAACTAGTTATGAAAGGCCATCTTTATCAGTTTTAATATGCCAGCAGGTTAAAGTAAGGTGTGCCTATGTTTCCCTTCAGTACCAGGAGGATTATAGGTTTGTGTCAATAGTGTCAGTATATCCCAGGTACTTCAATGTGAGCTCAGTAGAGCTGACAAAGGAAAGGGGGTAGAGATACAGAACAAAAACAGGAGAAAGGGGGGGAGGGGAAGTCATAAACCATGACCCTTGGTATTTGGTATATCATGTTATAATTTGCCATGTGTAAGACATTGGGTTTTGAAACCAGGTATATAATGCAGTGTTGTGGTGTCTATTTAGCATTGTAATAGAAAGGAGATTGCACACTATATATCTCCAAAGAGATACAAATAAATGTTTTATTGGACAACACAGGTTATAACAAACACACAGCAAAACATCAAATGTAGCATAATCAATTCAATATGACAAAATAAGGCAAATAAATTAATCAATGGCAATAACCAAGCCTATTCTGGCAGAAACATGAGCCCCTAATACCCCCAACGTTTCGGCAACTCCTGGCTCCCTCTCTCAAGGGTGTTTGTGAGAAGGGTTTTAGAAGGGCATAATGTTGACTTCCAGTGCAGTGCGAGGAGGTTGCATGCTGACAGCAGGGTGAGAGCCAACATTTGCTTGTGGGATTTGGATAGTGTAGAGGGAAGGAGCAAAAGCAGATAAGTCTCTGCATTTTATTTTGAGTTTGGGGACCCCCAGTTTACATAATGTGGATTGGACTTCTGACCACAAGGGTTGGATTTTCTGGCATGTCCACCACACATGAAGGAATGTACCCTCTTGCATCGAGCATCTCCAACACATTTGAGATGTAGTGGGATATATGTGGTGTAGCTTGTCGGTCATGTACCATCTATAAAGCTGTTTTCTGTGTGACTCAATGTGGGTGTAGCATTTCGTCCATCTGCACAGGTCATTAAGTGCTTTCAGCCAGTCAGTGTCTGTGAGTGAGATGGAGCAGTCTGCTTCCCATTGCGTTTCCAGGATGGGGGAGAATGTGGAAGAGTGTTTTGCCATGCTCTATAACATAAAGAGAAAGGCTTCGGTTTGGTAGGAGCCTACCAGCATCTGTCCATGACTAATTGATTAGGGAGCGGGTTTTGGAACGATGTGGATTGTTGGATCTGTACCTGTGAGTGAATAAGTTCTACGAGTTTTAAATAGGAGAACATGGTATGGGGAGGGAGATTCCACTTTGTTTTTTAACTCTAGAAAAGGTATAAAAGGTTATCAAAAAGTTGAGATACGTGTGAGATCCCTGCCCTGAGCTAGTTCTAAAGGGGGATGTTAGGGGAAAGTGCCTGTAAGGCAGTCAATGGTGCCTTAATGTGGTATTTTGTCTTGCACCCTAAGGTGCCAAGAAACGTATCCCAGCATTGAAAGGTTGCTTGTGTGGTTGGAAATAGGTATGTCTTGGGAGCCCTAAGGTGTTTGAGTGTCCACAGATAATCAAGTATTTTGTGGTCTGGGAATTGTGCGGCTTCCATATCTACCCATTGTAGCGTTCCGGTTGGGGAGTGCAGGAGGACCCCGATTGTCAGGATGGTGGATCTGTAGTACTGCTTTATGTTGGGTAGGTCCACCCCTCCATGTTGTGGGCATTTCTGCAGTAAGGTTTTGGGTACCCGTGTTTTTTTACCGCCTCATATAAACGCTGCACAGTTAAGTAGTGTTTGTGGGACTTGTACAGGGAGCATTCGGAATACATATAGAATCCTCGGTAAGAGCATCATTTTGTATGCATTGATCTCGATATGTTCCTGTGTTTCCATTTATGAACCTCTGTCTTGCACATCATTGGTAGTGTACTGTAGTTTAGTTTTATCACCTCTGTCAAAGAGGTAGCAATTTTTACCCCTAAGTATGTGAGAGACGATTATCTCCAGTCAAAGGAAAAGGTTTTGAGCAAGGTATCGGTCAAATCTGGAGGTAGGTGTATAGGAAGTGCTTGGGTTTTATCCTGATTTAAGCGGTAGTGTGAGATGGCTCCAAACTTTGTAAGGGTTGTCATGAGATGAGGAACAGATCTGTCTGGATCTGAGATTGCTATGAAAACATGGTCGGCAAACAGTGCCAGATGATACTCTGTCCCCTGCATCGAGATTCTGTGTATATGATGATGGTTGCAAACTTTCCATGCTATGGGCTCCAGGAAGAGAATGTAAAGTCGTTGGGATAGGGGGCATCCCTGACAGGTTCCATCTGCTATGGAGAAGGACTCAGACAGAAATCTCCCATTTGATACTTTGGCTGTAGGAGCTGTAAACAGTGCCATGAGCCTCTCTTATATTATAATATCCCCATCCACTGTCCTAATTATGTTTGCTCAAAATTGCTACCTATGTCTTCCATTATCAGACACTCAATTTCCACAGTCTCTGTATGCTCATGTACTGGGATTATACAGATACCCACAGGTATAAAGCATATTGCCAACTGTTTTGACTCCAATATTTATATTTTTAGATATTTTATCCCTAGATGGAACAGAGTAAAAAAATAAATAATGATTTAAATTAATATTTTTCATTAAAAACACGGGTATAGAAAGGAATGTTGCTCTCTTGGGAAGCTAAAATTATTTTAAATGTAGCGTACTGCGATTTTTAAAAATGTGTTTAATATTTTATTCATAAAATATTGCTTCTCATTCTGTTGTTCACCATGTACACTATAGAAAATTGCACTAACAAGATGCAATAGGTTTTATTATATTATTTATTTTATTACATTGTTTAATTATATATTTTTGATAAGATACTACCACTTACATGTACGAGATATTCAAGTTCCTTTAGAATATATGGTGGCAAAAGACCATGTAAGTCAAGAAAGTTACATATAATTATATCTGCATTTCTAAAGTTTAACAGTATCCTGTCTGTTCATTTCGATGAGTTATTTATCAACCAGCTCTATCCTGAGCGATACAACTCAGTTCTCCTCATTCTTCAGGACTATCCCAAGTGATGTCTTTCAATCTAAAGGTCTAGCACAGCTGGTGTTACACTTTTCCTGGACATGGATTGGGTTAGTGGCTGTGGATGATGACTATGGACGCCTCAGCATTCAGGTTATTATACAGGAGCTCCTTTGGGGTGAAACCTGTGTGGCATTTGCATGGAACAAATTCCTTACATCACAAAAATCATCAAAGAATCACCAGCTACAGTTGTTGTTCTTTTTACCACTGATGCAGAGGCTTTGTTACTTTTGGATGAGATTCTGAGGCAAAATGTAACTGATAAATTGTTTGTGGCCAATGAGGCTTGGTCCATTTCAAATATGTTAACAGTGGACTATTATTCTTCATTACTCTCAGGAACTATTGGTTTATCATTCCAAAGCTCAACAATCCCAGGATTTGGAGAATTTGTGAACTCTGCTAATCCCAGAAGCACCGGAGATCCATGGATACAAATATTCTTGGAAAAGGGCTTTGGGTGTAAATATTTACAGCAGATAAGCCTCATAGATTCATGGGACAATTCCACACTGTGTACAGGAAATGAGAGTAAGGAGAAAATCCAAAATGCGTTCTTTGATGTATTTAATTTAAGAAATTCCTATAACCTCTATACTGCAGTCCATATCATTGCTAAATCTTTACACAATATGCTAACATGCCAGAGGGATAAAGAACCATATAATAATAGAAGCTGTGCTGACATCCATAATTTTAAACCATGGCAGGTATACTGTAGCCCCATGTAGCCAAACCACAGCTAAGCGAAAAAGGGCCTTGAAAGGAGTTAGGAGGCGGGCATAGGAGGAGGGAAGGAAGTAGGCTAGTTATGGGTAAGTAGGCTGGGTTATTTAAATAGGCAGCCATTTTAAGTGAGCTCACTTCTAATTTCCTACCTGACTGAGTTTGTGGGTACTTCTGTGTGCGCAGATTGTGTTTGGTAGGGCCGTGTTTCTTCTTTTTCATTTCTGCAGGGCCATGGATGAGGTGGAGAGGCTGCGGGAAGGGATCCGGTCGGCGGCGCGAGGTCATGGACCAGATTGGTTGCTGGCCCAACTCGGACCGGCCCTGGCGGGGATGGCGGCCCAGGAGGGCGAACGGGACCGTCCGGTGTGGGCCAGGAGGCCACCACAGAGGCTGAGCCCGGGCGCGGGGCCCGGTGAAGCTGGAGCCAGTGGCCGCATGGTGGCGGGAGGAGGCCGCAGCAGGCCCGGTGGCAGCGTGGTCGAGGCCCCGCCTCCCAGCGCGCTACCGGGGCCTCGGGGACGTGCAGATTGGCGGGCGGCTGCCTGGTAGGAGGGGGCCATGCCAGGAGCGGGGGCTGTGGCATCAGCCGGGCCCCCTGGAGTGATGGACGGTGTGGGGTCGCGGCCCAGGAGGGCGCCCACACGATTGGCAGATACAGCTGGCGGGGTCAGAATTGTGAGGCTGCCTGGCAGGCCCCTGGAAGGACAGGCAAGTGCAGGGGGGCCCTCTTGGCATGCAGGGGGAGGGGAGGGAGTTGCCTGGGGTAGTGGGCAAGGGGGGGTGGGGGGGAACAGGCCGGCCACTATATGGTTGCAGGGGGAAGGGGGGAATTTTGGGGGAGCTCAGGGTAGCTCAGCAGTGTTGAGGAGGGGGCGAGCAGTGAGGGACGCTTAAGGGGTCCCTAGGTACGGCGGGACTGCAGGGGGGTCCCCCTCTGGGACTTGGGGTGGGCCTGGGCCTGTGTGGCAGTCAGGGCACCTTGGTGTAGGGGGGAGGTTTATCAGGCAGTGGCTGGGTGGGTGGGGCGGGTAAAGGGGGGTTTTGGGAGCTGGGGAACCGGGGAACCGCCCAGGTGGTGGAGGGGGGTCAGTCCGGGTAGGTGGGCTGGTGCTGGGGCGCCGTGGTAGGAGGGGGGGTCTAGTTCGGGGTCCAGCAGCATCAGCCCATCCCCAGTTAGGGCTCAGGGGTCTGGGGGAGCGAGGGGTGGGACGAGGCGGGACAGTTCCACCTCAGGGGAGTCAGAAAGGGACAGGGCCATGGCCCCCAGGCATGGTCGGCGGGGGCGGACTGCACGCTGGGGGGGAAGGAGTCGTAGTCCTCGGGGCGGGGCCATCCAGGCCTCAGGAGCACAGAGTGCAGGGGCCACACAGCGGGAGGCTTTGGAGACGAGCAGGCGCTCCTTGGGACGGGAAGGGAGGGTGGCAGGGGATCGGCACACCCTACCCAGGACATCTTCTCCTCGTTACAGGTCTGGGAGCCAGTCTTCCTCTGTACTGGCTGTGCACTGGGTTGGCTCCCCGGTCGGCGAGACGTTAAGGGATGTCGCTCATCCCGGACGGGTAGCAGTTGACGATGTACACACACTACAAGCACTTCTCCACTCACTGGGAGCAGGGGGTGCCACTGGGGGCCACGTAGGTCAGGTATGGGCACAGGGGACAGGGGTCACGGGTGTTAACCCCACGGAACCGGGCTCGAGCGGGGATTCTGGAGCGGCGGGCAGCATGGCGGATGCGACGAGTGAGCTGGCGGAATTGGCTGGGGGTGGTCCCCGATGCGGCCAGGCAACACGCATATGTATCGTTTGCGGGTCCGCTGGGGGTGCACCTGAAACAGGAGGTGAAAGAAAAGATCTGGAAGGGCAAATTCTGTGAAATCTTTTCCCTTTTCCCCTTGGAGGAATTTATCGACCTCAAGGAAGAGGATAGGAAAGATGAGAAAAAGGAGGAGGAGGAAGAGAAAAAGAAGGCTGAGGGCGTTCTGCGTGCTGGGAAATCGCCGGGCTTGTGCTCCTCCCTGTTCTGCTATTTGGACGGAATTTGGGAGGCGTACCGCACCTATGGTGGGCTGGCATGGTGGCGGTATGATGAGCAGTTCCAGCAGCTTTTGGCAGCCAATCTGGGTATGAGGTGGGACCAAATGGACCTACCTCTCTGGATGAAATTGATGATGGTGCACACGAAATTGATGATGGTACACTTTCAGCACACGGCCAGTGCAAAGGGGCAGTCCGCCTCAACGGCCGCCTTGCAAAAGGGCTTATGCTGGCTCTTCAACGAAGGCCAGTGCAAATGGGGGAATACCTGTCGTTTTAGGCACGAGTGCTCAGGCTGCGGGGGCGCCCACGGGCTTAACCGATGTTTCAAGAAAGGGAAGTCGGGGAATGCCGGAGTCGCTGCCACGGTTGGGGGGGTGAGGAGGGGTCTCCCCTGCCCCGGGGCTTAACCCCGGTGAGGCTAGATGCGATGGAGCCATGGCTAAGCTACTACGGTAACGGGGCAGATGCCGCGGTGCTCTGGGCAGGTTTTGGGCAAGGGTTCTTTATCCCATTTCGGGACAGGGGGGTCGGGGGTACTGCGCAACCTCAAGTCGGTGGCGGAGTTCCCAGGGGCAGTGCAGGAGAATTTAGGAAAGGAAGTCTTATTGGGAAGGATGGCGGTTCCCGGCACCGCCATTGGAAGGCCTCAGGATTTCCCCTCTCGGGGTGGTCCATAAGAAGGATAGAAGGATCCGGGGAAGTTCAGGCTCATCCACCACCTCTCCTACCCCAGGGGAGCGTCGGTGAATGATGACAAGGAATTGTGCTCGGTCTCATATACATCATTCGACCGGCGGTCGAGCTGGTAAAAAGGGCCGGGCGCGGGGCGCTGATGGCAAAGGTGGATATTGAGGCGGCATTTCGGCTGCTTCTGGTCCACCCGGCATGTCATCACTTGCTGGGGTGTTTCTTTGAAGGGGCATACTTCGTGGACTTGTGCCTCCCCATGAGCTGTTCCATCTCATGCTCATACTTTGAGAAGTTCAGTACTTGTCTCGAATGGGTGGTACGGGCTGAGGCAGGGAGTGGATCTGTAGTGCATTATCTGGACGATTTCTTCTACGTGGGGCCGGCGGGCTCCCCTGCCTTCCTGCACTTGCTTAGAACCATCAAGTAGGTTGCAGGCCACTTTGGGGTCCCGCTGACAGCAGATAAAACGGAAGGCCCGGCAGTGTGCCATAGTTTCCTAGGGCTGGAGATAGACTCGGTACGGGGCGAATGTTGGCTGCCGCTGGCAAAACTGCAGGGGCTGAATTGGGCGGTGGCAGCTGTAGCCCAGGCGCGCAAAGTCACCCTGCGGCAGCTGCAGTCATTGATCGGGATGCTAAATTTTGCATGCCGGGTGATCACGGTTGGGAAGGGTCTTTAGCCGCAGTTTGTCGGCAGCTACGGCGGGGGTGCAATCCCCACGCCATTTCATCCAGGTTTCGTCCTCCATGAGGGCTGACCTGGCTGTGTAGGATACCTTCCTACGGGATTTCAATGGGACCGTGTTTTTTCGGCAGGAGGGAGTGTCGGCACCAGAGCTGGAGCTGTTCACTGATGCGTCGGGTAGTGTGGGCTTCGGGGCCTACTTCGGTGGGAAATGGTGTGGGGAGAGGTGGCCGGAGGCGTGGGGGCCGAGCGCCCTCATGCGGAACCTGGCTTTCCTCAAACTGTTCCCGCTGGTGGTCGCGATGGCTCTGTGGGGGAAAGGGCTGCGGAACAGGAAAGTGGTCTTTTTCTCGGACAACATGGCTGTGGTGCACGCGGTGAATAATCGGTCAGCGGCGTCAATGTGCCCGGGTACCTGAACGAAGTGGCTGATGCTCTATCTCGTTTTCAGTGGTCCCGATTGCGGACGGTTGCACCGGAGGCACAGGAAGCAGATCAGGCATGCTCGGACGAGATGTGGCAGCTGGGAGTGTCCTGCTTGGGGGACTTGTGAAGGCTTCCCTGGCACCGGCCACATTGGCCGCTTACAGTAAGGTCTGGGGTTCATGGGAACGATCATGGGCTGGGCCGGACTGCGTGCCGGAGGGCGAATCCCTCCTGGATGCGTTTCTGTGGTACACCTGTCAATTGCTGGCAAAGGGGGCCTCCCCGGCGGTGGTTGACAGGTCCATGGCGGCGATGGCTTTCTGGTTTAAGCTGCATGGGAAGGAAGACGTTACTTAGACCTTTGTCATTAGGCAGGCGCTTAAAGGACCACTCTAGGCATCCAGACCACTTCAGCTAAATGAAGTGGTCTGGGTGCCAGGTCCAGCTAGGGTTAACCCATTTTTTTATAAACATAGCAGTTTCAGAGAAACTGCTATGTTCATAATAGGGTTAATCCTTCCTCCAATTCCTCTAGTGGCTGTCTCATTGACAGCCGCTAGAGGCGCTTGCGTTATTCTCACTGTGAAAATCACAGTGAGAGCACGCAAGCGTCCATAAGAAAGTTTTGTAAATGCTTTCCTATGCAACCTGCTGAATGCGTAAGCAGCTCTTGCCGCGCGTGCGCATTCAGCCGAAGGGGCGGAGAGGAGGAGGATCGGAGGAGGAGAGCTCCCCGCCCAGCGCTGGAAAAAAGGTAAGTTTTAACCCCTTTCCTCTCCCCAGAGCCGGGCAGGAGGGGGTCCCTGAGGGTGGGGGCACCCTCAGGGCACTATAGTGCCAGAAAAACGAGTATACTCCTTTAAGGGGTATCGGAGGGGGCGCAGGCTTCCAGACACTAGGCGCCCGGTGTCGGTACGGGTGTTGGGGGACCTGGTTAGTGGACTGCCTGAAATTTGCTTCAACGGGTTTGAGGTGTCCCTGTTCCGGGCGGCATTTCTGCTGGCTTTCTTCGGTGCTTTCCGGATTGGTGAGTTGGTGAGTGCCAATCGGGTGGCGGCCGGGGGCCTACAGGTCTCGGGAGTTCGGTTGCAGGGGTGAAATTAGTGGTTCATCTGGCCAAATCCACGACGGATGTAAAGGGGGTGGGCCGTGATGTGACACTCCAGGCCCTGCCGGGCTCTGCCCTGTGCCTGGTGGCCTCGGTTGGGGAGTATTTGGCCCGGAGACCGATGATTGGGGAATCCCTACTGGTGCACGCGGACGGGTCTTCCCTTTCTCGAATCCAATTTACCAAGGTTTTTCGGTTGGGCCTGTAAAAAATGGGGTTGCGGGCGGAGAGCTTTGGCACACATTCTTTTTGCATTGGGGCGACCACGGAAGCCGCACGGTTGGGATTGGGGGACGACATAGTTAAACAGATTGGGAGATGGGAGTCGGTGCGGTTCTGGTCCTACGTGCGGCTGGGATTATTAGAGTGATAAGGTGGGCATTTTTTCAGGGGATCCCGAGGGGCAATTGAGGGGTATTGTTACAATCTGTGCTTTCTTTCTTCCCCAGGCTATGTCGCATGGATCGTGGGCCATTCCTTTGTTTTCTGGGCCGAAAGGAGAGCTGCAGCTCGAGCTCAGGGCTTGCTGCTGGGCTTTCCAAGAGACCAGTTGGCAGTGCAATGGTTTGGGTACAGGGGTTTTTGTTGGGGGGAGGTTTGCCAGGAATTTTTCCGGATGGTGGCAGGCGGGCGGAGGTCGGACCTGCTGGTGCTCCATGCGGGAGGCAATGACTTAAGCCTAACGCCGCAGCAGCGGCTGGTGAACTCGATGAAGCAGGACCTCAACAAATTGAGGGACCTGCTTCCGGGGGTGATTTTAGTATGGTCATAGATTATCCCGAGGAGGCGGTGGCGGCATGCAAGGGACCCATTGGCCATCGACAAGTGCAGGAGGAAAGTGAATAGCTTGATAGCAAGCTTCGTGAGGAAATTGGGGGAGGTGGTAGTACGGCACAGCGAGTTGGAGGGCGGTTGCAGGGGTATTACCACCCGGATGGCGTTCATCTTTCGGCAGTAGGATGGGACCTGCTGAACCTGGGTTGGCAAGACGGACTACTCAAAGCACTATTTCTTCGGGGTGGCGGAGCTCAGACAGCTTAAGGGGTCAAGGTCTGAGCTTGTGGCGGGATAGGGAGCTGAAGGAGAAGGAATAGGCTCCCTAGGATGAACGTGACAGAAACGGAAAACTGTGGTCATTGGTGGTTGGTAGGTTTCGAGTCCTGTCGGTGGCTCAGAACCTGGTGGGGTAGGGGTATCCGGGTATACCCCTGCCATGGTTAATTTATGTTTGGCACTTTAAGTTGGTATGTTGGAATAATGTTGGTATATGTTATATATATATGTGTTATTTATATGGGGGTCATTGCCTTTTATATTAATAGAAGGATTCCGATGCGAGGGCGGAGTATGGGGGGCAATGACCCATGTTTATTTGTTAAGTTATTATTATTATGTTATAATGAATATATTGTTATTATTATTTAAGATTGTTTAATAAAGCTGTGGACAAATTTTCCCATATACCCAAGTGTCAGTACGTTATTGGGTTAGGTATGTGGGAGGATTGTCCTGGAGTCCGACTGCCCATATGGCGACTATACACCGGTCATGTAACAAAACATATACACACAAAATGTTATTATTTGTTTAGGCAATATGTTATTGTTTATGACAGAGCACCTTGATTGGGTGGGTTAAGCCAACCAATCACAGTGCTCTGAGTCAAATCATGTTAGTCGAAAAATGGGAACGTTTTATAAGGCTTTCCCTGCCTTGCAAGCACAGTCTTCAAGGAGCCCTCGCAGGATAAAGATGGATAAAAAAAATTTTTGTCAGGAATTTTTTTCTGCTTTTTTATTTTAATAGTTCAATGCAACATCATGGATTTTTGTTTTGCCTAATTTTGGGGTTGAAAAAAGAAGATGGGAGAAAAAATAAGACTTCTAATGGTAAGTATTGATTTTTTATTTTACATGTATTTAGTTTATTGTCCACCTCACTATTATTAGGGTGAGGGTGATGAGTAGGGGCCTGATGACCCCCTAGTCATGATGGGGAAATATTTGTTATTATTAGCAGCCACCCAACCCTAATGGGTGGAGGGTGGGAGAGGGGTCAATAGGTCCAGCCTCCCTTTCTTATTTAAGGTCCGCACATGCTGCTTATTGGTGGAAGCTGAGGGGACACTTTATATTCCCTAGTTAATTAATTTAATAGTTGCCCCACAATGGGGACATGGGGGGCATGTACCAGATCTTGGATAAGCGACAGGGCAGCAATAAGGATAAACTGAAGAATCCCACCTGCCAGTTGTTAGTTTTTAAATCCAGTGAGCACCCTGACTTGCGGCTCAGTTCTCCCAACAAATTGTAGATGAATCGAAAAGGCATGTACATTAAATTTATTTTGTCCAAACTAAATTTTTTCTCGGATTAATTGATTGGGTTGAACCAATTTGTTTTCCGTGCACAGGTCTGATTATAATTTTTATATACTTAGCATTTAATTTTTTGCATTCTTTTTTTCTGCTCAAACATGTAAGTTTGCTTCTACCTTGGATAAATCTGATTAAAGCCTGTGTTTTTTAACAGCAGATTACACAGTTTTTGTCTCCTGATAATATGTATGTTTTAAAGCATTCATAGAAATGTAAATCCATAGGAACCGTTGAGTAACAGATGTAGTTGTTTGGGCTGGGAAACTGGTGATGCCTCTCTGAGTGAGAAAGAGATAAAAAGTAGAACTACAGTAGACACATTTGTTTTCCAGACAGAAGAACACTAGGGCTGGAATGTGAGGGAAACTGAGGCTGATATTTTGCAAAATAACTTGTATTGTGTTAGGCTGTTGTTAGTTATTGTTTGGATTTCCGTGTTGAAATCATAATTAATAAGGTTTTCAACGTAAAAAGAAGGTAGGTGTCTAGGACTTTCATACTTAAGTGGCTGGGACTTTCTAAGAAAACTAAATAAGGAACATGCTGAATGCTCAAGAAATTGTATTACTTTACCACACCTTTGTAGAATGTAAAGAATTCAACAGAGAAGACATAATAATAAAGAAGAATAAAGAGATTGATTTTGAACAATGAAGTAGTCTTGGTTCTTTAGCATAACTGTTAGGTAGACTGACAGTATTTACACATAAAGTGTGGTCATAGAGAATATATTAAATGTTTCACCCATATCACACTTATATTTTAAATCTGTTTCAGGGTGAAATTTAAAATATATATGTCTATGTGGTCCATTATCCTGTCCTACCTCTTTCCAGCATCCCATTATGACATTCCAGGATGCAGTCTTCACGGATCTGATTTGGTTGAGATGTTGGAGGAAGGTGATATGTTAATTGGTGTAGTGCTCCCTTTTCATATTTATAAAGAATACCATAAAATCATGTTTACGGAACGTCCTCCACAGGGATCTTGCAATATGTAAGACTTCTGTCTTGTATTGTACAGTTTTGTTTCCTCCATTCTGGCTCATTGTCACTACCCCTAGTAACTAACCCCTAACCATGTCCTTATTTTTGTAACACATTCCTTTCTAATTTATTTCAACCTTTTTTGTACACATTGTTATCAACCCATAGGACATAGTAGTTCATTAATTTTCCACTTGTCTACCCATGGTGTAATTCTAGATATAATACTTTTTTATTCTGAAACCCAAATAATAATATTGTTTGCAGAATATAAAGAATTTTTACTCATTATATTTATAGATTTAGTTTTGAAGTATTTCAGCAGTTTCATGCCATGAAGTTTGCTTTTGACGAGATCAACAGGAGCCCCACTCTATTTCCTAACCTAACTCTGGGTTTCTAAGTCTATGATTCATGTTCAGGAATCCAAGAAGAGCTGGATGGAACCTTACAGGTGTTAACAGGTCAGAAGCAGGGAGTCCCAAATTTCCTTTGCAAGAAATTGTCCCCCGTGTCCTCCATCATTGGACATTCCATGTCTTCTTTCTCTATTCTCAATGCTCACGTGCTGGGCTTATACCGATACCCACAGGTATTAGAATAATAATAGTATATTATGATTGGGACATACCTAGCTCTGTTTTATTCAAGCTGCTATTTTATCAGTTATAAAAATGGTTTAGTGATCTATTCTGGTTCCAAATATTTATGTGGAAAAAGGCAGAGCCATGCCTAGTCAGTTGTATTAACACATCAAAAAAGCCTAAAAAACCTTTAAAATCATTCAACCAATAACTATGTAGTGGAAATACATTTTTGTAGTCTTTATATGATAATTTCTGTATTATTCTATCTTATACAGAAAGCTAATCTCTCTTGACTTGCATTAAACAATCTATTTTTTAATTATACATACTGTCAAATGTTTGCATTAAACATCTATTTATATCTATGTGTATTAAGACAAAAATAGCAAGTTTTACTAAATACCTATAAACTGGATACATTGCACAAAATGTAAATATCATATGGCACCAATGAACATGGTATAATTAAAAGAAAACATCTTATTTGTTGCCTTAAGTAAGTTACTTGTCAACCAGTTCTGTCCTGAGTAACAGAAATGCTACTTCCCCTCATTCTTCCGTACTGTCCCAAGCGATGCTTTTTAAATAAACGGTCTCGCACAGTCAGTGTTACACTTTGGCTGGACGTGGGTTGGGTTAGTGGCTGTGGATGATGACTATGGACATCAAGGCATTTCAGACCTTAAGCAGGAAATCCTCAGGGGTTGAGGTTGTGTGGTATTTACAGAATATATAACAACTAATCCTATGCAACAAATTCCTCACTTAACAAAGATTGTGAAAGAATCAACATCTAAAGTTGTGATTGTTTTTACTACAGATGGTGAGACTATGCTACTTCTAGATGAGATGTTGAGGCAAAATGTAACAAGCAAATTTTTTGTGGCCAGTGAAGCTTGGTCCATCTTAAAAATGTTATCAGTGAACAAATATTCTTCACTGCTGTATGGAGCTATTGGTTTATTCTTCCAAAGTTCAACAATCCCAGGATTTGGACAATTTGTGAACTCCATTGACCCTTTTAAAGACACAGAGGATCCACGGACAAACATTTTCTGGAAAAAAGCTTTAGGGTGTAAAAAATTTGACCACACAAACTTCACAGCTTCATGGGATAATGGAGTTCACTCTCACATAAAGGCCTCGGTAAGTAGTGAGCAGAAGTATGGACAGGTGTAGGCAGCAAACAACTCCTATCAAATGTGTCCTGGTTGGTAGGACTAAAATGATAATCTCTAGCTCGATAATTCTAATAATGGAACCAGAAATAAAACATGTAAACAAAAAGTAGCTCTAAAATAACAGAAATATATTATCTGATTGTGGTGCTGGAAACTGGAATACCCCTGTGGATGAACAGGAGACTCTGCATGCCCAGTTGTGTCCCATCAAGTCAGCTCTCTCAATGGCAAATTGCACTGTGGTAAACGGGGACTAAGCATTTGCCTTCTTTGTTTTCATCAGGTATAGTTTGCATTATTGGGATTCATGTTCTAGTGGGCTCCTGTGAAAAGAAGGAGCTTTGGTGTTCCCAAGTGATATGGAATGTCCCTGGAAAATAGGCACTGCAAGAGTGGTTGTAGTGTTTTCCACCAGGCAATAGAACTTCTCGTGAAGTCTGGGAGCAGCAGAAAATTCAAGCCCACGAAAGGTAGTGGAATTTGACCCAGAACTGTGGTCAACAGTAGAGCTTTGTCTTGAAGTTATTGAAAGTGGATGATTAGGTCCATGGTTGCAATAACAGGTGCAGACGCTGGTCTCGTTAGCTGCAACATGCCATCCAGTTTCACCATTCTTGCCTGTTTATTCACTTTTATATTATCACCTAGTCACTGAATGAAGTATGGTAGGCCTACAGACTTTGGGATGCCACAAATTTTCAAGTTGTATTTTAACCTCTTATCCTCCATTTCGCTCTGGTCCTCTGATAGCTCTGCCCCCAAGCTACACTGTGTTTTAGGATTGCAGTAATAGATTATAAATGATCACCAACTATTTAAAAGGAGCTGTAGCTATGTTGTACTAAGAAGTGCACTTTTTTTTTCAGCTATCCTAAATTATGACTAATACTGCACATGGCAAAATTAAAGTCAAACCTAGTGCTACAATGGGTCATAGTAGCCATGCTGGACTGCAACTAAGTGGGGCAGCATTTTGTTTTTTAAAGCATTTTTTTAAAGCCCAAGGGCAATAAACCTTGGGCGATGTATTATTTGAAAAAACACACAACAGCCTTGGTGTAATAAAGAGGGACTTACTGAATGCATCCAGAGTGACCATGGGAAGTGATGTCAGATGCAGACACCTCGTAAAGGCCACTGATAGGCCAATGATGGTTATCCAAAAATCAAAACCATCTGCTTGTTGTAATATGAGCATGAATTTGCATTACATATAGTAATTCCGTCCATTACACTGAAATATATTTGTTCCAGGCAATTACCCAGAAATGCTACTGATATCCTTAGTCAGTCCCTATTCCTATAGCTTGGATTGTTAAGGTTTAAGGGCCCTAGGCAGGGTGCAAGATTGTGGATCATCGTCTTGGACTCTGTTTCTATGAGTGATGAGTGTGTTGACTGAATATTGTGTATGAGACTGGTTGTTATGTCATCGAGAAGCATCAGGGACTGCTGTAAAAGTAGTCTGTACCTGATATTGGTACTGACCACAATCCTCCATCAATGAAGTGAGAGAGCACAGGGCCAGGCAGGGAGGTCTGTTGATCTCCTTGTGACTCAAGAAATGGACACTAAATGAAACTGTGCCCTAGGTTCAGCTTATGGCCGCCTCGGTCACCTTATGGGTAACATGCTTCTCCTGCCTGAGATATTGTATAACTAGATGCAACAAGCAGTTTCTGTGCTACTTAGTGCTTGAAGATAATTTATACTGCTGTGGTAATGCAGCTGGGCCAGAAGTGGACATCCCTTAACTAGTGGCTGGCCTGTAGGTAAATAGATAATTGAGTTGGAAAAAAAATATATAATTAAATCAATATTAAAATAAAAAGAATATCTCAGTAAAATTCTGCCGCCCATTAAGAGCAGCATAGGACCAATATGTCCACTCTCTTGCTAACAACATTTACAAACAACAGTAACACTGCTTTCACACTTATTTGCTCTGATTTCTTTACCCCAACAAGCTACCTCATCTTCAGGGCAGTGATTCCCAACCCAGTCCTCAAATACCCTCTAACAGTCCAGGATTTAGGGATTACCCAGTTGTGTCTAAGGTGTTTTCAGGAGAGAAAAAAACACTTTAAGGGTAATCCTTTAATCCAGGACTGGTAGGGGGTACTTGAGAACTAGGTTGGCAACCACTGTGCAAGGGAAAAGAATCTGATATCAGTTATTTTGTGTAATGAAAGATGGACTGTTTTTTACATTTCTTTTTGTTTATAATCACTAATATTGTTTCAATTGATTTTATAATCTTAAAAGCACATTTGTGGAAAACTATTTATTTAGTATTTTCATTATTGTTAAAAATTAAAGTGTTTATGCAATTCTTTTAAATATTATTGAAAATACAAATAAGTTTTAATGCAGTTTTTATTTTGCACATTGTTATTTTCTTAACTACCTTTTGATTAATTATAAATAAATAACATTAAAGGACCACTTCACACCCCAAAAACATTTCAGCTTCTTGAAGTGCTTTATGGGTAAGGAGTATCCTTGTTTAAACCCATGGGCCATGACAAATTTACACTTTTATAAATTAACTATGGAACAACCCACTGGCCATCAAACAGCCAGGTAGGATTGCAACCTCTTTCCATTAGGTCCCCTGAGACATGAGGATGTCTACTAAGCAGTGATATTTTTTCTTTATTTTTTTTTCCCATTTGGGCAATTGAGTGTTCCTTTAAGTTGCTACAGAGGAGACACTGATCTAATCAATCAGTGTCCTATCCCTAGGAATAATAAAAATAAAAGAATGAGACAGCGCTTGGTTAACTTATAGGCAGCAACCTTAAAAGGGGATCCCTCAAACCCTTTGAAATAAGGTGAATAAAAAACAGTAAAAGGCTGCGCCACAATAAATAATAAAAAATATATGTAAAATAGTCCAATGGAAAGTCCAAAAAAGGGAGAAAATCCCAATATTTAGCCTTACAGATAGTCTTTGGTGGTAAGGTCTTCTACTGATATGGTGGATCCACTTGGTATGAAAGATAAAAAGAGAGAGGGACAACCAATGGTGCAGTATGTAAAATTCAAATGTGAATATAAAAGAATAATAGTATAAAACTCACATTTACCAGAGCTAATATCCAGCTCTGGAGTAAGGCACCTACAGCGGTTTAAATCCCCGCTTATGGGATATAAATGGGTTCCTCTCCGTCGTTGGTGTCCAATTCTCGGAATAAAAGAGACAACTAATAGTGCTCACTGTATAGTATTGTTGATAAAATAATAAAAGAATGTACTTACAAGGTAAGAGCAGGCCAACTGCTCTATGATGATAGCTTGGGTGGATTGATCCCCACCTAAGGATTTCTTTAAGTACAGGAAACTTCCAGGGATATTATCCAATGATTTTTATAAAACCAATAAAAAATAATACTAAAAAGCCAGGGTAAAAGGAAAAGTTATGTGTCTTTAAAAAAGTTGATTGGCACAAATAAATGACCAAAAATACTTTAGTATGATAAAAGAACACAAATATTAAATATCCATAACGCGTTTCGTCAAAAAAAAGACTTTTTCAAATGGATTTACATATGATACCTGGCTAATAGATGTTTTATAAAGATAAAACTAATTTGAATTTGGCGCCAAAAATGGTACAACCAATCAGAATTAAAAACAAAATTAAAACATTAAATTGCATAAATAACTCAATAAGTGTATAAATAATAATACTATAACATGATATTAAAATGTTTGGATCAAAAACGAAGGTGTTAAATTATGTTTTTAAACATTAATAAAAAGTCACATGTCCAAACAGCACTTCCGTTTTTCGGAAGTAAAACACAATGCCACATGGGAAATGTAGTCAAAATGGCCGCAAAAAACGGCCACATGTAACAGTAAAATAAGCAGATGATTGCATAATTATAGCCTTCACAAAGTGTTGATTAGAATAAGAAATTAAAAACGAAGGGGAGCAATAGGTTTAAAGCTAATCAGACTTGGTCACATGGTTTTTCGGCACTTCCGCAAATCGGAAGATATAGCCGCAATGCATGTAGGGAAATGTAGTTTAACCCACAATAACAGGAACAAATACAGCAGATAAATGTACTTGCAGGGAAAAGACAGTTTACAATTGTAATTACATGAGCTTAGAAACATAAAAAAGTAAAACAATGATAAAAAATTACATTATTCATCAGTAACAATAAAAGCATAATTATTTAAAGGTACAGGCAGCAACATGTTTTTAAAAAATTATAAAAGATTATAAAAAGTTATGTAAATCAAAGTCTGCATTAAGACCATGGGGTATAAGAGTCTGAAGTTTATACACCCATTCCATCTCTGTTTTCCAAGCATCTTTTTTAACAGTGAAAAAAGATTATTTTTTTTTTAAATCCAAACTATTGTGACACCAGATCTAATTAGTGGCACTTGTCAGCGTATCCACTGTTAGCGTAACACACCCGCTTTAAGGACACTGACTGCTATTCAATCTATAACAGTGAAAAAAAAAAAAGTTTTTTGTTTTTAAATCCAAAGCTATTGTGACACCAGATCTAATTAGTGGCACTTGTCAGCGTATCCACTGTTAGCGTAACACACCCGCTTTAAGGACACTGACTGCTATTCAATCTATAACAGTAAAAAAAGTTTTTTGTTTTTAAATCCAAGCTATTGTGACACCAGATCTAATTAGTGGCACTTGTCAGCGTATCCACTGTTAGCGTAACACACCCGCTTTAAGGACACTGACTGCTATTCAATCTATAACAGTGAAAAAAGTGTTTTGTTTTTTTAAATCCAACTTTTGGACACAGTCTAATCACACCCGCTTTAAGGACACTGACTGCTATTCAATCTATAACAGTAAAAAAAGTTTTTTGTTTTTAAATCCAAGCTATTGTGACACAGGATCTAATTAGTGGCACTTGTCAGCGTATCCACTGTTAGCGTAACACACCCGCTTTAAGGACACTGACTGCTATTCAATCTATAACAGTAAAAAAAGTTTTTTGTTTTTAAATCCAAGCTATTGTGACACCAGATCTAATTAGTGGCACTTGTCAGCGTATCCACTGTTAGCGTAACACACCCGCTTTAAGGACACTGACTGCTATTCAATCTATAACAGTGAAAAAGATTATTTTTTTTTTAAATCCAAACTATTGTGACACCAGATCTAATTAGTGGCACTGGTCAGCGTATCCACTGTTAGCGTAACACACCCGCTTTAAGGACACTGACTGCTATTCAATCTATAACAGTAAAAAAAGTTTTTTGTTTTTAAATCAAGCTATTGTGACACCAGATGTAATTGGTGGCACTGACTGGGGAAATGGGCACAGTATGCACTGTGAGCCTGACACAGAAGCTGGCAGCAGTGGCAGACAACTGACTGCTATTCAATCTATAACAGTGAAAAAAGTTTTTTGTTTTTAAATCCAAGCTATTGTGACACCAGATGTAATTGGTGGCACTGACTGGGGAAATGGGCACTGTGAGCCTGACACAGAAGCTGGCAGCAGTGGCAGACAACTAAGTGCATTTACATTACATAGAAAAAAAAAATCCAAAAAAAGCATACCCTTATCCCTAACCTAGCTATGCTTTTCCCTATCTTATGAACAGCAGCTACACTTTCCCTCCTCTTACTAAGCATGCAGCTTGAGAATGAATCTAAAATGGATGCCTTCCAGGAGGTGGGAGGGTCTGCTAGGGAGGGTGTGCTGCTAATTGGCTGGAATGTGTCTGCTGACTGTGAGGTACAGGGTCAAAGTTTACTCAATGATGACGAATAGGGGGCGGGTCGAACCGCGCATATGTTCGCCCGCCGTGGCGAACGCGAACATGCTATGTTCGCCAGGAACCGTTCGCCGGCGAACCGTTCGGTACATCACTAATCAGCATACCTAAGACCCAATTTACACCACCATTTCTCCACTATTCTCCACACTCTTCTTTTACCCATCTCAAACCTCACCTGTCCTAGCTCTGCAACCTGCTTCTACAATTCCACCCTCTTCTCTCAACTAGACATCATGACACCTCCTACATTTAAATGCAGCGTGCACCCCCAACAACAATCTTGGCACACCAAGCTGACTCGATAACTCCAAAAATGCTCCAGAACTGCTGAACGCTGTTGGAGAAAGTCTCACTGTGCATCTGACTTTCTCCACTATAAATTTATGCTGCACTCATACAGCTTGGCTCTTTCCTCTGCAAAAGTAAACTACTTCAATACCCACATAACCACACTCTCCCGCAAACCCAAACAACTATTTCATACATTAAACTCTCTTCTTCGCCCTGTTGTTACTCCTCCACCTACTAATTTGACTGCTTCAGACTCTGCAACTCACTTCACTGACAAAATCTCTACAATCAGGGAAGAGATCTCTCATCTTTCTTCTTCCCCTTACAATACTTCCCTTAACCTCACTCCCTCTGCTGTTCTATGTTCATTCGCACCTGCTAAAGTGGAAGAGGTTTCTGCTCTGCTCCAGTCCTCCAGCCCCACCACCTGCTCCCTAGATCCAATTCCCTCACATCGCATCCATACTCTGTCTTCTTCTCTTTCTCCTCCTCTCACTAAAATTCTCAATCTCTCTTTCTCCTCTGGCATATTTTCATCGCCCTTTAAACATGCATCTAAAGAAGCCCAACCTTGACCCTAACTCCCCATCCAACTACCATCCTATCTCACTATTGCCTTTTGCATCCAAGATCCTTGAAAGAGTTGTGTATGCGAGATTGACAGACTTCCTCAAGTCCAACTCTCTGCTAGACCTGCTTCAGTCTGGTTTCCGCGCTAAGCACTCTGTGGAAACGGCACTGACGAAAGTATCCAATGATCTACTCATTGCAAAATCTCATGGTTACTACTCTATCCTAATTCTCCTTGACTTGTCTGCGGCTTTTGACACTGTTGATCATCACCAGCTTCTTCTCATCCTCCGCAATATCGGTCTACAAGATATTGCTCTCTCCTGGTGCTCCTCCTACTTCTTCTAGCTCTCTTTCAGTGTTTCTTTCTCTGGCTCTGCTTCTTCTCCCCAACTCCTCTCTGTTGGTGTCCCCCAAGGTTCAGTGCTACTGTTCTCTATCTATACTGCCTCCCTTGGTAAACTCATTAGCTCCTTTGGCTTCCAATATCATTTCTATGCGAATGACACGCGAATGTCAACTGAATTTCTAAATTTTGTCAAAAATAGTTGATTTAGAAAAAATCTCCAACTCCATTATTGTAACAGTTTGACTGTTAGTTTCCTAAATTTTGCAATTCAATGAAAATATAACCAACAGATATAACTATTTTGATACAAAATAAACTTGTATGTCAAAAGCTGAACTGTATGACTTTTCTTTCTTGAGTATTATTGCAATTGTGCTATATGTCTCATTGTTTAGGTGCCAGATTTGTTTAAAAAGATGACTCTCCTATATTAGAAAACAATCAAGTAAAGAATAGTTAACATAGTTTGTTCACAAATATGATTTTGCACAAATTTAGAGTTTTCATAAGGTTGTAAAAAACGATTTTGGATAAATCATTGGACATTGGATAAAGCAAATAACTGTTCAGAAGACAAGTGTTTTGAGTTTCATCATATTTTATTGCTCCACAACATTCTACCATTGCACTATGCTACTGCTCCCTTTATCCCATTCTATTTGTAAATTTTCTCTATTTAATTTTTAAACCACCCTCTATCATGTCATATAACCTATCTGATATGTCTATGAGACATAACAAAATAATAAGACATGTAATTCTTCTTCTGTCAATATAACCATTCTATGTAACTCTCAAAATAGCCCACCTGAAATGTTTGATTTCCTATATATAACTAAGGAACACTCAAATAGAAATATATTGTATTTTTTTTTATTATTTTTTTTACAATTTAGTAGATATATTTCCAATGAATACACATCTGCATTTAATTATGTATATTTCATTGGGAGTATATCTAAAGGCATATTGGAAAACCAGCAATTCTATTGTCTGCTACCTTTACAAGCCCTTCTCTTCTAAGCCTGACTAGGCTTTCTATGGCTGTCCAATCACAGACTTCACATTGTTTGCCAGGCAGGTGCTCCGGGCAATTGCTGACTCTTGAATCTAGCTTCACTGAGCTATACAACCAGGAAGTAACAAGAGTGGATGTCTGATTGACAGGCAGGGGGGTGTAACAAAATTTTACAACATTTACAAAAGTGCCAATTTCTATTGACAGTTGCACTTTTTGTAAAATAAAAGAAGAGGACACACTCTTTACATATCAAGCACTTCAGCAAAGAAACTTCACCAGCAAATACTAATAGTTCTCTGCAATGTTTTATGCAGGGGAGTTTTATCTGTGATAGGCTGTTGTGGTTCAGATTGAGTTTTTCACATTGTGTAGTTTCACACATTGATCAGTATATGTATTTAGCATGTTATATTGAGGTGAGGAGTTTTGTTTTATTTGAATTATCATTTTTGAAATGGGGTGTAGAAGATACCATAAGAGAGAAAAAGATAGAGATTTAGTAGATCATTATGGATGGAACAATAGCAGAAGATAGATATTGATTAAGGTGGGAAGCGGTAGAAACGATGTTCTGGGGCAAAAGACAGACAATGCACAAACAAGTTCTGCTCAGTAATTGGGGAGATTGATCTTAGGAAAGAAGGAGAAACAGGATGGAGAGTTGATCACATTTACCATCTTATTTTATCACTGTTTAAGTAAAATAATTTGCAACGTTACAACTGGCAGGTCAGTGGGGTGGCATGATGAACCAATGAGGTGAGATAGGTAAAATAATTTGTTAAAACATAAATTCAAAATAAAAGTAAAAAAAAAAAAATAAGATATAAAAATACTCCACCGCTCTGTCAATAACTGACAGGCTTATTCAATAAAATGAAAATTCAAAGTGAATTTCAAATTTAAGGTCAAAATTCTGTGCTTTCAGTTTGCCTACTCTGGACTTGAAATTTATTTAAGTGAATAACTGTGACCAGGGCAGCCATCAAAAATGTTGAGCCCCCCTATAAGCCCACTGTCTGTGCCCCAGAAGGACCTTAGGGTGAGAATCCTGAAAAAGCCAGGATCTTGAACTTGTGTCCCCATTCAAATCAGGGTAACTGGGGTCAGGTCCTGGAAAACCCTTTATATGAAAAGGGGAAAGCCCTGATAGCCCTCATGATGGCATCCTTAGTCTAGAGGAAGTGGAACCACATGATGATATCCTGGAGCTGGTGTTATTTCCACGGGCATTTAAGGCTGATGAACACTGACCACATGCCAAAGATGATCCATGATATCAGGGAGGCTAGCCCTAAATATATGCACATAGAGTGCAGCCTCCTAACATTCTTGGGCAGGTACCTAATTTGTATATTATTTTAGCAAGCTCTGCTATATAAATATTCACTGGCCGCTTCAAGCTCAGTGATCAGATTAACCAGAGAGCTTGTTAGGGTAGCCACACCATTATGCGCCATGACCACACTTTCCATTCTGTGCTCAAGTACATTGGTTCAAGCTCTCCCACCACCTGTATCTCCTCACCTCTCAATTTCATCTGCCAGATACTCCTTGACATTGGAGGAGAACCACAAGTTCCCTCCTGCATTCTCTGGGTAAATGGTGTGGAAACCCATTGAGACCAGAGAACCCGGTGACAACGGTCCAGATGTACTCATGTCGTCCTGCATGGCCAGTTGCAAAGGACTGAGAGTAGTCAGCATTGTGTGAACTGACTGATATCCCATGGGCAATTTCATAGCATGCTTACAGGATGCCATAACATTCTCTAAAGTATTACTACACCCTGATCCAAATTATTATGCAAATTCTATTTAAGTGTCACAAAGATTAAATATTTTGTTTTTCAGTTTAACTCATTGATGGCATTGTGTCTCAGGGCTCTTTTGATCACTGAAAATAATCTAGGACACCTGTGATAATTAGATTGCCAGGTGAACCCGATTTAAGGAAAAACTACTAAAGGAGGGTGTTTCACATTATTAAGCAGAGCACCATTTTCATGCAATATGGGGAAGAAAAAGGATCTCTCTGCTGCCGAAAAGAGTGAAATAGTTCAATGCCTTGGACGAGGTATGAAAACATTAGATATTTCATGAAAACTTAAGCGTGATCATCGCACTATTAAGAGATTTGTGGCTGATTCAGAGCACAGACGGGTTCGTGCAGATAAAGGCACATTGAGGAAGATTTCTGCCAGATCCATGCATCAGATCAAGAGAGCAGCTGCTAAAATACCATTACATAGCAGCAAACAGATATTTGAAGCTGCTGGTGCCTCTGGAGTCCCACGGACATCAAGGTGTAGAGTCCTCCAGAGTCTTGGAACTGTGCATAAACCTTCTGTTCCGCCACCACTAACCAATGCTCACAAGCAGAAAGAGCTGCATTGGGCAGAAAAATACACGAAGACTAATTTTCAAACAGTCCTGTTCACTGATGAGTGCCGTGCGACCCTGGATGGTCCAGAAGGATGGAGTAGTGTGTAACGGATCACCGACTGGGTACCTCTGTTGAAGGATGCTCCTAGCGCTTCCTGAGGACTCCAAGCACTGCAGCAGACACCACAACCACCGAACCGAAGAAGCATATGAATGCTCTCAAGCATATGAATGTTGTATACAGACGAATAGGAAAAACCATGCGAATAGGTTTACACTCCTAGCAGTCAAACTGGAACAGCATACAATAAATCCTCCCCCAATAATGAGACGACACTTCACTTTGAGGGTTAAGCATGAACTGACTGTACTGGCACATACAGCCCCTTTTATTCCCAATCCACAAACTTAGTACTGCCCACAGGATTTTACAGAACAACCAATCAATCTGTACAATACACACAGACAGTCCCACACAAAATCCTCCCCTCTGCCTGTGATAAAATTACCTTACACAATGGGTAATCTAATTATCACAGACAGAGAAATACAGTTTCATAAAACACATCACAGGGACTCCAAAACATGCAATAACCCCGTTCAGTATTTTGGAAGATACAGTTTAATGCAGATTCTGCAGAACATATACAGGCTAAATGAAAAACAATCACTGTATACGATGTCTCTGTGCACCAAATACTGGCGAGATGGCACCGTGTTGAAAAGTCCATACAGTGTCTGTGAGTTAAAATGTCCGCCATCCATTGTTCTCACCATGTGCTTCATCCATTGTTCTCACCATGTGCCCCTGATACAGGAAATGGTGGCCACCCAGTAACTCCACAGTATGTCCCCAGATGGTCCTTAAAGGGCCAGCAGCAGCACAACACAAATCCATTATGCCCAAATCACGTCTTTAAAGGGCAATACATCCCAGGGGCCATAGTCACATGGCAGGAGGCTGGCAATCAGTCTTCTCCAATGCCCAGTGGCGAGGTCGGTTTCGCCACATAGTGTATGGTTGGTGGACGGCTGCCCTGTTCCAACAAGGCTGCGACATCAGCAAGGCGGTGGTGGAGTCATGTTTTGGGCCGGAATCATGGGAATAGAGCTGGTCAGCCCCTTTAAGGTCCCCAAAGGTGTAAAGATGACCTCTGCAAAGTATGTGGAATTTCTGACTGACCACTTTCTTCCCATGTACAGAAGCTTTCCGTAATAAAATCATCTTCATGCATGACAATGCACCATCTCATGCTACAAAGAATACCTCTGCATCAGTGGCTGCTATGTGGATAAAAAGGAGAGAAAGTCATGGTGTGGCCTCCATCCTCCTCTGACCTCAAACCTATTGAGAATCTTTGGAGCATCCTCAAGCAAAAGATCTATGAGGGTGGGAGGCAGTTTACATCAAAACAGAAGCTCTGGGAGGCTATTCTGTCATCTTGCAAACAAATTCAAGCAGAAATTTTCCAAAAACTCACAAGTTCAATGGATGAAAGACTTGTGAAGCTGCTATCACATAAGGGGTCCTATGTTAAAATGTAACGTGACCTGTTAAAATGTTTTAAAAGTTAAAATGTTGTTATAAGTTTGATTGAAATAGCTTTTGATTTCAGTAAATATGCTGCAAACACAACAAATGACAATTTTAAGTTCTTTACAACCTATAAAGTGTTTTGAAACTTACTGTGCTTAATAATTTGGAACAGTGCATTGTAAGTTTTTTATGTTTAAAAAAATACTGTTATCATTAAGAGGTTTGTTCAATAAAATTTGAATTGTACTCTTAATAGTTGGAAACATGAGAATTATGCTGACTGTTATTTACGTCAATTATTTAGGTAAATGAGAAAAATATCATTTGCATTATAATTTGGAACAGAGTGTAGTATTTGTAGCTGAACATTTTAAGTATAAAGTTCTTTTAAATGCGTTTGGTTGGGCTTCTATGGCAGAGCATGCAGTTCAAGAGGCCTTCATGAACAACAATCAAGCAACGCCCCCCCCAAAAATGTCTCTTTGTCTCTGGATCAGATTCTATTATTATCTGACCAACTGCTGCTCAACCTAACTTATATCCTGTTGGAGGTTCCCCTAGAGGAATTAGATTGGGTAGTAGATGGTCAGAAAACAATAAAATATAACCCAACATGGCTGCTCAAACATATACAAAAATTTACTTTTTCTCAAAAAAATCTAAATGTATGATTTAAAAATAAAAAAGTTTTACTAAATGTAACAAACTTTTTAAAACAATAAGTGAACATTTTATGACAGTTGTCCTTTAAATGACTAGGTCACTTTATGATATGTAGATATGTCTCTGAACACTAACAGATTTAGCACTACCGCGGTCTCAGCTATGACCAGGCCCACCAAGCCACTTCTTATCCCCTTTTTTAAATGTCTTACTCCCTTAAATGTATCTTATCACCTAGTTTTATCCCATGTGTGTCTTACACCTCCCTTGTGTGTCTCTTATCTCCACTCTTTGTATGACTCTTACATCCTCCCACATTTTGTATGTTTTACTCCTCCCAGCCCTTTTGTGTGACTCCTTCTCTCCTAGCCCCTTTGTGTCTTTTACTCTTCCGAGCTCCTTTGTGTGTCTCTTTCACCCCTAGCCCATCTGGCTCCCCCAGCCCCTTCTCTTGTCCCCTTCTCAAGCCCTGCTGTGTGTTTCTTTCACATCTATCCCCTCACCCCTCCCCGTCCCTTAGTGCTTCCCTCCCACCCCTGTCCCTTAGTGTTTCTCTACCCTCCCCCATCCTTTCCCTGTACCTTAGTGTTTCTATCCCCTCCCTGTCCCTTGGTGCACCCACCATCCCCTTAGTGAGCCCCTCCCCCTTCCTGTGTGTGTTTATTGACAGACACAAATTGATAGTCACACACAGACTCAATGACAAACTCTTACTGATTTGACAGACACTCACAAACACATACTGACAGACACAAACACACATTGATAGACACACTCATACACTCACATGCACACACACACTCATACACTCATTCACAGACACACTCATACTCACTCACAGACACACACACACTCACACATGCACACACATACAGTCACACACACTCACACTCACTCACAGACACACACACACATACATAAAATCACAGACACACACACTCATATACTCACTCACTCACAGACACACTCACACTCACTTACAGACACACACACACACACACACACACTCACTCACAGACACACACAAACACACACATGCACACACATTCATACACTCACAGACACCCTCACACTCACTCACAGACACACGCACACACATACACTCACTAATTATTAATATTATTATAATTACAAATTTTCCACCCAGCCTCCCTACCTGGAGAGCTGGCGTGGGTCTCTCTTTGGAGGTCCAGTGGGTCTGCTGGGAGGCATGCGGATTAATTGGCATTAGAGGCGGCAAGGGATCTCTGATTTCCCTGCTCTGCTCCCTCGCACCTCACAGTCTGTCTACTGATGCCAGGAGCTGAAATTACATCATATTCTGGCTCCTGCAGCATCAGCAAACAGCACACGAATGAGTAGAGCAGGGAAATCAGAGCTCCGTCGTCACCTCTCATGCCAATTCAGCAGCACACAGCGCCATGGGTGCAGAAAGTGGCCAGGTAGGAGGGAGCCCCTCCCTCCTGCTGGTCACTTAAATCTTGCGCCCCTAGAGCAGGTTGCACCTTATGGACGCGCCTGCCCTGCTTACACTGGTGCACGGAATGATTTTAGGGTATTTGGCCCATTTGGAGCATTATGTAACTATCCAGGGGTTAGACAGAGGCCTTGGTGCCATGAAGGTGCTTTCTGAGCTTGGCACTATTCACCATCTCTAAAACGAGGGAAGAGAGCAATGCTCAAAATAGTTTGAACCTTGCTTTCTTCACTCAGTGTCCACTTGCTTTCTTTATTAGGACACTTAATCTTGTCATGCTAAATATGTACTTTTTTTAGGTCATCCACTCATGTTCTGAGAAGGCCCACCACATGCCCATCCCTGGTCACTGCTCCTGTGTGAAGCGCCCACCTAAAACCCAGACCCATTGCTCCCAGTGTTTGGAGATATCCTGAAAGACAATATTGTTATGATGGCATAGAGAAGGGGTGGGGAACCTTTTTTTTTACTGGCAAGGGCCATTTGGATATGTAAAGCATCATTCGCAGGCCATACAAAATGATCAACATAAAAATGAGCCTGCTATCTTAATTAACTCACCCCTAATGTGTTGGCTGGAACTTCTTCTCTTTGGTGAGGTGTGTGATGTTAGTTGATATTGATGATGTTGCTGCTTGCAACTGCTTTTCCAGGATTGCGTAGGTCACACACACATGCTCACTACAGACAAGCTCCTTACTCCTTAATTCCTTCAGACTCTTACACACAGTCTGAGGGAAAAAAATATTTAAATGTCATTAGGGTTAAATAATTTCGAGTCTGGTCTGTGGTTGCCTTGGTGGGTCAAAACCAAATTATTTTGCAGGCCTTATACGGCCTGCTGGCCGGACATTTCCCACCCCTGGAATAGAGTGTCACTAGTTCTGAAGGGGTTAATGGATAACATAAGAACAATCTGACTATACTGATTATATAATTCAGCCTTTTCAATTTCTGCCTATGTGCAAATTGCACGTATCCCAACGCTATGGATGCTCATTCTATTTTGGGAAATGTATATATTATTAATAATTACCAAACTCATTGGATTTAACCCTGTGCGTGCTGTGCCTCTGGTATTTCCTTTCCTGCTGTGCTTGTCTTACTTACATGCATTGCTGGTTCATCCCCAGGTGCTCCAAGCACAATGAATTGTAATTAGAAATTTTCATTTTTTTTTGTCAAGGGAATTCATTTCTATATAAAAGGCTTTAACTTAATTAATGTGTGTATTGGTTGAGATCCATAGAGAAAGCACAATGAGGTGAGAGGTGTTCTTTTTCTACTTAATCATTATACATAGATTTACAGATATCTAGTGTCAGTATTTCAAATCCATTCTTAGTGTGGTAGTTCTGTATCGCCATTGATCCTGATAGAGCTGAATATTCACCAGCTAATATACTCCAACACAATATACTATATCCCTAAAACGCTGTAGCATGCCTAAAACAATATAATACACCCACAAAACACTGAAACATACCTCAAAACATTGCATGTTGAGCAAATACAACATTAGTTATCGGTGATCATTTCAATAAGGTAGAAAAAGTTGCAGCCACCATCAACTCACATTTTTCCAACTCTTCTGTTTGATGATAATGTTAGGTCAGAGCTCTAACTGTAGGCTATGGTATCCAGATGAGGTGTAGTGGCAATCTTGTGTGCTTGTGATATTGGTGTAGTGATTGCAGATGGAAAAACATTGTATATTTGGGGTGTAATTCAATTCCTGTGAGATTAGTGTAAGACATAGAATATGAGCTACATGGAATGGCATAGCTTTGAGGTCAGTGCTTGGGATGTAATTGGCATTACAAACTCAGATGGGGTGTAGTTCTGTAGAGCTCTGCTTCCATAAGGTGAGTCTGGGACAGGAGTAAGCAATCTTCGGCACTCCAGATATCGCGGACTACTTCTCTCTTAATGCTTTGCCCAGCATTATGGTTGGAAGAGCATTATGGGAGATGTTGTCCACAAGACCTGGAGTGCATGAAAGGCTTCCTACACCTGGTCTAGGAGTGTAATGATGTAACTTTGTGTCTGTAGATGGCATTATATGTCTTAGTAAGACTGTAGTGATAGAGCTCTGTGTATGTAAGGCCAGTGATGGAGATGTAGATGAAGTGACATCATTTGATGTAATAAGTAATTGCTTATTCTCTCAGCTCCAGAATAATTTTTCATCTATACTGGTCTGTGTGGCATCTCGTTTTGTCATACATCATGCCAGTATCTCATGCGGATCGCATAGGATGCAGTCTGAAGGGGTTAAAACTTGCTGGAGATGCTGAGAATGGCGACTTCTTAATAGGAGCGATACTCCCCTTCCATCTTAATAAGGAATATCCCATAGTGCCTTTCACTGAGTCCCCACCACAGGGAGAGTGTAAAATGTGAGTATAAATCCACCATCTAGCTATATTAATATCTAGGTAGTTACCATGTAATTAGTAGGGTGATATTTACTGGTCTTAGATATTACTTTAAAAAATTGTTAAATTACACAGCAATCTTAAATCCTCATTGCAATGATTATCTGTGACTTTCTGGTATGTTCTTCACCATTTATATTTCCTCTGGTTACCTGGCTGGATCCTTCCCATTTTTTAACGATGTGCTCTCTGTGATTATATTACTCTGTTTAGATTCCATTCACATTATATTACTGAAATACTGCTAACACATTCTGCATTGCTGGATACATTTTCTTCATTTTGTTTGATACAATTCCGGTTTTGACATGTCCTGTTTATCTTTCCCTTTATATTACCACCATTTATTTAATGAAGGTAAAATAGTACCATGGCCGAAACATGAAAAACATGTTAGGTGGGCAGTCAATATGTGACTATGGCTGTTCAGGGTTAGTAAAATGATTAGTGACTTTGTTTAAAAAGATGTGTTGGCTAGATTGTAGATACTATGGGGTTACGGGTTCTATCATAGTGGATGGATGGTAAGTCTCTTTAAAGAAAATTGCTATATACATTGTAGATAATAAATGGTTAGGGATGTTTGGCTAGTGAATGATTAGTAATTATCTTTAAAGAAACGTATTGGAAAGCTTGTACATAGGTTAGGGCTGTTTGGTTAGTGGAATGGATATAGAAACATAGAATGTGATGGCAGATAAGAACCATTTGGCCCATCTAGTCTGCCCAATTTTCTAAATACTTTCATTAGTCCCTGACCTTATCTTATAGTTAGGATAGCCTTATACATATCCCAGGCATGCTTAAACTCCCTCAATGTGTTATCATCTACTACTTCAGGTGGAAATCTATTCCATGCATCCACTACCCTCTCAGTAAAGTAATACTTCTGGATATTATTTTTAAACCTTTGTCCCTCTAATTTAAGACTATGTCCTCTTGTGGTAGTTTTTCTTCTTTTAAATATAGTCTCCTCCTTTACTGTGTTAATTTCCTTAATGTATTTAAATGTTTCTATCATCTCCCCCTGTTTCATCTTTCCTTCAAGCTATACAAGTTAAGACCCTTCAACCTTTCCTGGTAATTTTTATCCTGATTAGTAACTTTGTTTAAAGATAGTTTTGGATGTATTTTATATATTGTAGGGTTACGGGTTTTTAGTTACTTGATGATTAGTAAGTCTATTGAAAGACATGGGATTGATTGTAGAGATTGTAGGAATGGGGATATTTAGTTAGTGGATGATTTGTAAGTCTGTATAAAAGGAAGTGTTGGATACTATAGACATATAGATATTACATGATTAAGAAGGTTGGAACTAACGGAATAAATAGTAAGTTTCTGTGAAAACACATATAGTAGAATATATGGGAATATGAGTGTTGAGTTTAGTAAAAAAGAGTTTGGCTTGTTGAAGACTACACTTACCTGTTTACAGAAATCTGTCTTTTCAGATTTAATTTGGTGAGACCGGCCACCTTACGAGCCAGTGGTACACCGTCCTGCTTCTATCTTCTTGCTGTTTGCTTCTTATTAGGTTTTTGCCAACACCTTGTAAACACAGGCACATGTTATCTCAAACTATTTGATGGGCCATGACTACCTTGTATAACATTTGCAATCTTTATTTCAATTTTTAAGTAAAGCCGACAAAATATTTAAGTGGAAGGCTGGAACAAGGTCTGTAGTATTCTGATAGTTAAAGATACAGTTCTAGAGACAGGGCACAGAAGTGAGATGTGGGAATCAATTAGAAGAGTTAGAAGGCCTACTTGGCTCCCTTGATAAAGGCATCTTTTGCCGAAACGTTGGGGGCTTGCTTATTGATTTTTCTTCCCTCCTCTCACAGACTCTGGTATGCATGTGTTTGTCGTTTAATATTTATTCTTTCTTTTTTTGATGGGTTGTTGGGATTTGATAACTCCTTACTTATTACAGTGATATTTAGGTAGTTAATTACTACTTTTTTTGCTTTGATGCTTCTATAGTACGTTTGATAACTTTTTGTACATTATCAGCATGTGAGTCATGTTGGAATCTTTCATGATATGTATTGTGAGATATCTATTTTCTTTGTACCTATCTGATAATATTTTTTTTTTTCTTATTAATGGTTGTGCTCCTTGATTGAATGTTATTTGTAACTTTTCTTGGCCCTTGGAAATAGGACCTTATTTAAGTGAGCACCCAGGCTTAGAATAATTTGTGCTCTTATTTTCTTATTAAAATCTGACTAAGAGTGCCTACCTACTTCTAATCATCACTACTTGGCTTTATTACCAGGTGTGTAAGAGGTGGTAGAGGTGTGGGGGGAGTTTGTAATTGAGAGTAAGGTGTTTACTGTTAACTATCTCCCATTCCCACCCTCAGTATAAAATGTAAAAGTGGAACTATCACTCCTCTAAACATTACCATTGAATAAAGCATGTAAAATACTCTATAATCTGCGTTAACCTTTTTTATATTTTTCATTTGATGTATAGTAATGATTTAACAATTGACATCAGTATCCTGTATAATGGGGCACACAATGGAAATGAGAAACACTGTTTCAGTTCCTCCTCTCCCACTAGCTGTGTGTTCAATAATGGAAAAGAGCAACATTTATAATGATGATGGACACAGAGCCAGTATGGAGGTGCCCAGTTCCAGTTCCAGGCAAGAGCTGTCTAATTTTACATTTAGTTTTATTTTTTAGACCTCACAAAAATATAGCTATTAAATACTGGGATAAATAAACAGAATAGTAAACATCATGGAAAGTGACAGTTCTTCTTAAATTCCGGCATTGTTATCTGTTTGTTTTTAATATATATAGTTTTGAAGTAAACGTTTCATATTTTCTCCATTTAACTCCTAGATTTAGTTTTGATGTTTTCC
>OW240914.1:19728408-19867516 GCA_933207985.1 Pelobates cultripes
GGAGGGGGTGACTAGTGACATAGTGAGAGAGGGGGTGACTAGTGACATAGTGAGAGAGGGGGTAACTAGTGACAGAGTGAGCGACGGGGTGACACAGTGACAGAGTTAGGGAGGGAGTGACTAGTGACAGAGAGAGGGATGGGGTGACTAGTGACAGTCACCCTCTCTCACTCTGTCACTAGTCACCCCCTCTCTCACTCTGTCACTAGTCACACCCTCTCTCACTCTGTCATTAGTCACCCCCTCTCTCACTCTGTCACCAGTCATCCCTTCCTTCCCTCACTCTGCCACTAGTCATCCCTTCCCTCACTCTGTCACCAGTCACCCCTTCCTTCCTTCACAATGACAGAGTTAGGGAGGGAGTGACTAGTGACAGAGAGAAGGATGGGGTGACTAGTGACAGAGTGAGGAAGGGGGTGACTAGGGAGAGAGGGGGTGATTAGTGACAGAGTTAGGGAGGGAGTAACTAGTGACAGAGAGAGGGATGGGGTGACTAGTGACAGTCACCCCCCCCCCCACTCTGTCACCAGTCATCCCCTCACTCTGTCACTAGTCACCCCTTCCCTCCCTCACTCTGCCACTAGTCACCCATTCCCTCACTCTGTCACTAGTCTCCCCCTCTCCTTCCCTCTGTCACTAGTCACCCACTCCCTCACTCTGTCACCAGTCACCCCCACTCACTGTGTCTCCCCCTCACTCTGCCACCACTCAACCCCTCCCTCACTCTGCCACCAGGTACCCCCTCACTCTGCCACCTGTCACAACCTCCCACACTCTTCCACCTGTCACCTTCTCCCTCACACACTCTGTCACCTGTCACATATGCATTCACACAGACACTATATACAAAAAAGCACATGTAGTCATCCAGACATGCACAAGTGCATTCACACAGACTCAAATACAAACATGCATTGATACACAGGTCTTCACAATACACACATCCAAAGGAATGCCGTATTATGAATTATATTTAACATTTATTAAAATGCACATATATTTGGCCTTCAAAGGGCCTGGGATCTAATTTTGCCCGGGGGCCCCAAAGGCTCTCAGTCCGCCCCTGCTTCCTGTAAGAAATAGTGCTCAATTTAAAATTCTGGTTCTTGCTTTCAAATCTCTACAGAATGCTGCTCCCACCTATTTATTCTCACTAATAAACGTCTATCTTCTGTCTGTACTCCCACCTCTGATGCTTGCTTTCAAGACTTCTCCAGGGCTGCACCGTTCCTGTGGATCATTAAAAACCCACTTCTTCATAAAAGCGTATCAATTAAACTGTTAATAGCTCCCGACTAATTCCTCTCTTGCAACTGTCGTTAGTCTAATACTACCCTTACCTTTTGTGCCACTTTACCCCACTCCCTCTAGCATGTAAGCTCATTGAGCAGGGCCCTCAACCCCTCTGTTCCTGGATGTCCAACTTGTCTGGTTACAACTACATGTCTGTTCGCCCACCCACTGTAAAGCACTGCGGAATTTGTTTGTGCTATATAAATAATAACATAATAATAATAATATGTACAGAGACAAAGTAGTCCAATGCGGTTAGTATGAGTATTTCATAAAAATTATATGCTTAACACTCATTTTTGGGGGAAGGGCAGAGGTGACAGTGCCGCTTTAACTGTGTCTTTTGCTCATTTTCTATCTGTTGTTGCTATTTCATTTGAACCGAAAATAATCACTTTTAAATGGTGCTTTCTAGTATGGCCATTTTCTGGCAAGAAAAATACTAAACAAAAACAAACTACTCAAAATTCAAAAACCAAACAGTGAAAATGCACTATGCACATATCTTTCACTTATAATTGACCAAAGATACTCATTAACCCTGAAAATAAACCATTGAAGGTTTATTAACTAAACGCCAAATTGTGTGAATTGACAACTGAATTTCTAAATTTTGTCAAAAATAGTTGATTTAGAAAAAATCTCCAACTCCATTATTGTAACAGTTTGACTGTTAGTTTCCTAAATTTTGCAATTCAATGAAAATATAACCAACAGATATAACTATTTTGATACAAAATAAACTTGTATGTCAAAAGCTGAACTGTATGACTTTTCTTTCTTGAGTATTATTGCAATTGTGCTATATGTCTCATTGTTTAGGTGCCAGATTTGTTTAAAAAGATGACTCTCCTATATTAGAAAACAATCAAGTAAAGAATAGTTAACATAGTTTGTTCACAAATATGATTTTGCACAAATTTAGAGTTTTCATAAGGTTGTAAAAAACGATTTTGGATAAATCATTGGACATTGGATAAAGCAAATAACTGTTCAGAAGACAAGTGTTTTGAGTTTCATCATATTTTATTGCTCCACAACATTCTACCATTGCACTATGCTACTGCTCCCTTTATCCCATTCTATTTGTAAATTTTCTCTATTTAATTTTTAAACCACCCTCTATCATGTCATATAACCTATCTGATATGTCTATGAGACATAACAAAATAATAAGACATGTAATTCTTCTTCTGTCAATATAACCATTCTAATTAACTCTCAAAATAGCCCACCTGAAATGTTTGATTTCCTATATATAACTAAGGAACACTCAAATAGAAATATATTGTATTTTTTTTAATTTATTTTTTTACAATTTAGTAGATATATTTCCAATGAATACACATCTGCATTTAATTATGTATATTTCATTGGGAGTATATCTAAAGGCATATTGGAAAACCAGCAATTCTATTGTCTGCTACCTTTACAAGCCCTTCTCTTCTAAGCCTGACTAGGCTTTCTATGGCTGTCCAATCACAGACTTCACATTGTTTGCCAGGCAGGTGCTCCGGGCAATTGCTGATTCTTGAATCTAGCTTCACTGAGCTATACAACCAGGAAGTAACAAGAGTGGATGTCTGATTGACAGGCAGGGGGGTGTAACAAAATTTTACAACATTTACAAAAGTGCCAATTTCTATTGACAGTTGCACTTTTTGTAAAATAAAAGAAGAGGACACACTCTTTACACATCAAGCACTTCAGCAAAGAAACTTCACCAGCAAATACTAGTAGTTCTCTGCAATGTTTTATGCAGGGGAGTTTTATCTGTGATAGGCTGTTGTGGTTCAGATTGAGTTTTTCACATTGTGTAGTTTCACACATTGATCAGTATATGTATTTAGCATGTTATATTGAGGTGAGGAGTTTTGTTTTATTTGAATTATCATTTTTGAAATGGGGTGTAGAAGATACCATAGGAGAGAAAAAGATAGAGATTTAGTAGATCATTATGGATGGAACAATAGCAGAAGATAGATATTGATTAAAGTGGGAGGCGGTAGAAACGATGTTCTGGGGCAAAAGACAGACAATGCACAAACAAGTTCTGCTCAGTAATTGGGGAGATTGATCTTAGGAAAGAAGGAGAAACAGGATGGAGATTTGATCACATTTACCATCTTATTTTATCACTGTTTAAGTAAAATAATTTGCAACGTTACAACTGGCAGGTCAGTGGGGTGGCATGATGAACCAATGAGGTGAGATAGGTAAAATAATTTGTTAAAACATAAATTCAAAATAAAAGTAAAAAAAAATAAATAAGATATAAAAATACTCCACCGCTCTGTCAATAACTGACAGGCTTATTCAATAAAATGAAAATTCAAAGTGAATTTCAAATTTAAGGTCAAAATTCTGTGCTTTCAGTTTGCCTACTCTGGACTTGAAATTTATTTAAGTGAATAACTGTGACCAGGGCAGCCATCAAAAATGTTGAGCCCCCCTATAAGCCCACTGTCTGTGCCCCAGAAGGACCTTAGGGTGAGAATCCTGAAAAAGCCAGGATCTTGAACTTGTGTCCCCATTCAAATCAGGGTAACTGGGGTCAGGTCCTGGAAAACCCTTTATATGAAAAGGGGAAAGCCCTGATAGCCCTCATGATGGCATCCTTAGTCTAGAGGAAGTGGAACCACATGATGATATCCTGGAGCTGGTGTTATTTCCACGGGCATTTAAGGCTGATGAACACTGACCACATGCCAAAGATGATCCATGATATCAGGGAGGCTAGCCCTAAATATATGCACATAGAGTGCAGCCTCCTAACATTCTTGGGCAGGTACCTAATTTGTATATTATTTTAGCAAGCTCTGCTATATAAATATTCACTGGCCGCTTCAAGCTCAGTGATCAGATTAACCAGAGAGCTTGTTAGGGTAGCCACACCATTATGCGCCATGACCACACTTTCCATTCTGTGCTCAAGTACATTGGTTCACGCTCTCCCACCACCTGTATCTCCTCACCTCTCAATTTCATCTGCCAGATACTCCTTGACATTGGAGGAGAACCACAAGTTCCCTCCTGCATTCTCTGGGTAAATGGTGTGGAAACCCATTGAGACCAGAGAACCCGGTGACAACGGTCCAGATGTACTCATATCGTCCTGCATGGCCAGTTGCAAAGGACTGAGAGTAGTCAGCATTGTGTGAACTGACTGATATCCCATGGGCAATTTCATAGCATGCTTACAGGATGCCATAACATTTTCTAAAGTATTACTACACCCTGATCCAAATTATTATGCAAATTCTATTTAAGTGTCACAAAGATTAAATATTTTGTTTTTCAGTTTAACTCATTGATGGCATTGTGTCTCAGGGCTCTTTTGATCACTGAAAATAATCTAGGACACCTGTGATAATTAGATTGCCAGGTGAACCCGATTTAAGGAAAAACTACTAAAGGAGGGTGTTTCACATTATTAAGCAGAGCACCATTTTCATGCAATATGGGGAAGAAAAAGGATCTCTCTGCTGCCGAAAAGAGTGAAATAGTTCAATGCCTTGGACGAGGTATGAAAACATTAGATATTTCATGAAAACTTAAGCGTGATCATCGCACTATTAAGAGATTTGTGGCTGATTCAGAGCACAGACTGGTTCGTGCAGATAAAGGCACATTGAGGAAGATTTCTGCCAGATCCATGCATCAGATCAAGAGAGCAGCTGCTAAAATACCATTACATAGCAGTAAACAGATATTTGAAGCTGCTGGTGCCTCTGGAGTCCCACGGACATCAAGGTGTAGAGTCCTCCAGAGTCTTGGAACTGTGCATAAACCTTCTGTTCGGCCACCACTAACCAATGCTCACAAGCAGAAAGAGCTGCATTGGGCAGAAAAATACACGAAGACTAATTTTCAAACAGTCCTGTTCACTGATGAGTGCCATGCGACCCTGGATGGTCCAGAAGGATGGAGTAGTGTGTAACGGATCACCGACTGGGTACCTCTGTTGAAGGATGCTCCTAGCGCTTCCTGAGGACTCCAAGCACTGCAGCAGACACCACAACCACCGAACCGAAGAAGCATATGAATGCTCTCAAGCATATGAATGTTGTATACAGACGAATAGGAAAAACCATGCGAATAGGTTTACACTCCTAGCAGTCAAACTGGAACAGCATACAATAAATCCTCCCCCAATAATGAGACGACACTTCACTTTGAGGGTTAAGCATGAACTGACTGTACTGGCACATACAGCCCCTTTTATTCCCAATCCACAAATTTAGTACTGCCCACAGGGTTTTACAGAACAACCAATCAATCTGTACAATACACACAGACAGTCCCACACAAAATCCTCCCCTCTACCTGTGATAAAATTACCTTACACAATGGGTAATCTAATTATCACAGACAGAGAAATACAGTTTCATAAAACACATCACAGGGACTCCAAAACATGCAATAACCCCGTTCAGTATTTTGGAAGATACAGTTTAATGCAGATTCTGCAGAACATATACAGGCTAAATGAAAAACAATCACTGTATACGATGTCTCTGTGCACCAAATACTGGCGAGATGGCACCGTGTTGAAAAGTCCATACAGTGTCTGTGAGTTAAAATGTCCGCCATCCATTGTTCTCACCATGTGCTTCATCCATTGTTCTCACCATGTGCCCCTGATACAGGAAATGGTGGCCACCCAGTAACTCCACAGTATGTCCCCAGATGGTCCTTAAAGGGCCAGCAGCAGCACAACACAAATCCATTATGCCCAAATCATGTCTTTAAAGGGCAATACATCCCAGGGGCCATAGTCACATGGCAGGAGGCTGGCAATCAGTCTTCTCCAATGCCCAGTGGCGAGGTCGGTTTCGCCACATAGTGTATGGTTGGTGGACGTCTGCCCTGTTCCAACAAGGCTGCGACATCAGCAAGGCGGTGGTGGAGTCATGTTTTGGGCCGGAATCATGGGAATAGAGCTGGTCAGCCCCTTTAAGGTCCCCAAAGGTGTAAAGATGACCTCTGCAAAGTATGTGGAATTTCTGACTAACCACTTTCTTCCCATGTACAGAAGCTTTCCGTAATAAAATCATCTTCATGCATGACAATGCACCATCTCATGCTACAAAGAATACCTCTGCATCAGTGGCTGCTATGTGGATAAAAAGGAGAGAAAGTCATGGTGTGGCCTCCATCCTCCTCTGACCTCAAACCTATTGAGAATCATTGGAGCATCCTCAAGCAAAAGATCTATGAGGGTGGGAGGCAGTTTACATCCAAACAGCAGCTCTGGGAGGCTATTCTGACATCTTGCAAACAAATTCAAGCAGAAATTTTCCAAAAACTCACAAGTTCAATGGATGCAAGACTTGTGAAGCTGCTATCAAATAAAGGGGTCCTATGTTAAAATGTAATGTGACCTGTTAAAATGTTTAAAAAGTTAAAATGTTGTTATAAGTTTGATTGAAATAGCTTTTGATTTCAGTAAATATGCTGCAAACACAACAAATGACAATTTTAAGTTCTTTACAACCTATAAAGTGTTTTGAAACTTACTGTGCATAATAATTTGGAACAGTGCATTGTAAGTTTTTTATGTTTAAAAAAATACTGTTATCATTAGGAGGTTTGTTCAATAAAATTTGAATTGTACTCTTAATAGTTGATAACATGAGAATTATGCTGACTGTTATTTACGTCAATTATTTAGGTAAATGAGAAAAATATCATTTGCATTATAATTTGGAACAGAGTGTAGTATTTGTAGCTGAACATTTTAAGTATAAAGTTCTTTTAAATGCGTTTGGTTGGGCTTCTATGGCAGAGCATGCAGTTCAAGAGGCCTTCATGAACAACAATCAAGCAACGCCCCCCCCAAAAATGTCTCTTTGTCTCTGGATCAGATTCTATTATTATCTGACCAACTGCTGCTCAACCTAACTTATATCCTGTTGGAGGTTCCCCTAGAGGAATTAGATTGGGTAGTAGATGGTCAGAAAACAATAAAATATAACCCAACATGGCTGCTCAAACATATACAAAAATTTACTTTTTCTCAAAAAAATCTAAATGTATGATTTAAAAATAAAAAAGTTTTACTAAATGTAACAAACTTTTTAAAACAATAAGTGAACATTTTATGACAGTTGTCCTTTAAATGACTAGGTCACTTTATGATATGTAGATATGTCTCTGAACACTAACAGATTTAGCACTACCGCGGTCTCAGCTATGACCAGGCCCACCAAGCCACTTCTTATCCCCTTTTTTAAATGTCTTACTCCCTTAAATGTATCTTATCACCTAGTTTTATCCCATGTGTGTCTTACACCTCCCTTGTGTGTCTCTTATCTCCACTCTTTGTATGACTCTTACATCCTCCCACATTTTGTATGTTTTACTCCTCCCAGCCCTTTTGTGTGACTCCTTCTCTCCTAGCCCCTTTGTGTCTTTTACTCTTCCGAGCTCCTTTGTGTGTCTCTTTCACCCCTAGCCCATCTGGCTCCCCCAGCCCCTTCTCTTGTCCCCTTCTCAAGCCCTGCTGTGTGTTTCTTTCACATCTATCCCCTCACCCCTCCCCGTCCCTTAGTGCTTCCCTCCCACCCCTGTCCCTTAGTGTTTCTCTACCCTCCCCCATCCTTTCCCTGTACCTTAGTGTTTCTATCCCCTCCCTGTCCCTTGGTGCACCCACCATCCCCTTAGTGAGCCCCTCCCCCTTCCTGTGTGTGTTTATTGACAGACACAAATTGATAGTCACACACAGACTCAATGACAAACTCTTACTGATTTGACAGACACTCACAAACACATACTGACAGACACAAACACACATTGATAGACACACTCATACACTCACATGCACACACACACTCATACACTCATTCACAGACACACTCATACTCACTCACAGACACACACACACTCACACATGCACACACATACAGTCACACACACTCACACTCACTCACAGACACACACACACATACATAAAATCACAGACACACACACTCATATACTCACTCACTCACAGACACACTCACACTCACTTACAGACACACACACACACACACACACACTCACTCACAGACACACACAAACACACACATGCACACACATTCATACACTCACAGACACCCTCACACTCACTCACAGACACACGCACACACATACACTCACTAATTGTTAATATTATTATAATTACAAATTTTCCACCCAGCCTCCCTACCTGGAGAGCTGGCGTGGGTCTCTCTTTGGAGGTCCAGTGGGTCTGCTGGGAGGCATGCGGATTAATTGGCATTAGAGGCGGCAAGGGATCTCTGATTTCCCTGCTCTGCTCCCTCGCACCTCACAGTCTGTCTACTGATGCCAGGAGCTGAAATTACATCATATTCTGGCTCCTGCAGCATCAGCAAACAGCACACGAAGGAGTAGAGCAGGGAAATCAGAGCTCCGTCGTCACCTCTCATGCCAATTCAGCAGCACACAGCGCCATGGGTGCAGAAAGTGGCCTGGTAGGAGGGAGCCCCTCCCTCCTGCTGGTCACTTAAATCTTGCGCCCCTAGAGCAGGTTGCACCTTATGGACGCGCCTGCCCTGCTTACACTGGTGCACGGAATGATTTTAGGGTATTTGGCCCATTTGGAGCATTATGTAACTATCCAGGGGTTAGACAGAGGCCTTGGTGCCATGAAGGTGCTTTCTGAGCTTGGCACTATTCACCATCTCTAAAACGAGGGAAGAGAGCAATGCTCAAAATAGTTTGGACCTTGCTTTCTTCACTCAGTGTCCACTTGCTTTCTTTATTAGGACACTTAATCTTGTCATGCTAAATATGTACTTTTTTTAGGTCATCCACTCATGTTCTGAGAAGGCCCACCACATGCCCATCCCTGGTCACTGCTCCTGTGTTAAGCGCCCACCTAAAACCCAGACCCATTGCTCCCAGTGTTTGGAGATATCCTGAAAGACAATATTGTTATGATGGCATAGAGAAGGGGTGGGGAACCTTTTTTTTTACTGGCAAGGGCCATTTGGATATGTAAAGCATCATTTGCAGGCCATACAAAATGATCAACATAAAAATGAGCCTGCTATCTTAATTAACTCACCCCTAATGTGTTGGCTGGAACTTCTTCTCTTTGGTGAGGTGTGTGATGTTAGTTGATATTGATGATGTTGCTGCTTGCAACTGCTTTTCCAGGATTGCGTAGGTCACACACACATGCTCACTACAGACAAGCTCCTTACTCCTTAATTCCTTCAGACTCTTACACACAGTCTGAGGGAAAAAAATATTTAAATGTCATTAGGGTTAAATAATTTCGAGTCTGGTCTGTGGTTGCCTTGGTGGGTCAAAACCAAATTATTTTGCAGGCCTTATACGGCCTGCTGGCCGGACATTTCCCACCCCTGGAATAGAGTGTCACTAGTTCTGAAGGGGTTAATGGATAACATAAGAACAATCTGACTATACTGATTATATAATTCAGCCTTTTCAATTTCTGCCTATGTGCAAATTGCACGTATCCCAACGCTATGGATGCTCATTCTATTTTGGGAAATGTATATATTATTAATAATTACCAAACTCATTGGATTTAACCCTGTGCGTGCTGTGCCTCTGGTATTTCCTTTCCTGCTGTGCTTGTCTTACTTACATGCATTGCTGGTTCATCCCCAGGTGCTCCAAGCACAATGAATTGTAATTAGAAATTTTCATTTTTTTTTGTCAAGGGAATTCATTTCTATATAAAAGGCTTTAACTTAATTAATGTGTGTATTGGTTGAGATCCATAGAGAAAGCACAATGAGGTGAGAGGTGTTCTTTTTCTACTTAATCATTATACATAGATTTACAGATATCTAGTGTCAGTATTTCAAATCCATTCTTAGTGTGGTAGTTCTGTATCGCCATTGATCCTGATAGAGCTGAATATTCACCAGCTAATATACTCCAACACAATATACTATATCCCTAAAACGCTGTAGCATGCCTAAAACAATATAATACACCCACAAAACACTGAAACATACCTCAAAACATTGCATGTTGAGCAAATACAACATTAGTTATCGGTGATCATTTCAATAAGGTAGAAAAAGTTGCAGCCACCATCAACTCACATTTTTCCAACTCTTCTGTTTGATGATAATGTTAGGTCAGAGCTCTAACTGTAGGCTATGGTATCCAGATGAGGTGTAGTGGCAATCTTGTGTGCTTGTGATATTGGTGTAGTGATTGCAGATGGAAAAACATTGTATATTTGGGGTGTAATTCAATTCCTGTGAGATTAGTGTAAGACATAGAATATGAGCTACATGGAATGGCATAGCTTTGAGGTCAGTGCTTGGGATGTAATTGGCATTACAAACTCAGATGGGGTGTAGTTCTGTAGAGCTCTGCTTCCATAAGGTGAGTCTGGGACAGGAGTAAGCAATCTTCGGCACTCCAGATATCGCGGACTACTTCTCTCTTAATGCTTTGCCCAGCATTATGGTTGGAAGAGCATTATGGGAGATGTTGTCCACAAGACCTGGAGTGCATGAAAGGCTTCCTACACCTGGTCTAGGAGTGTAATGATGTAACTTTGTGTCTGTAGATGGCATTATATGTCTTAGTAAGACTGTAGTGATAGAGCTCTGTGTATGTAAGGCCAGTGATGGAGATGTAGATGAAGTGACATCATTTGATGTAATAAGTAATTGCTTATTCTCTCAGCTCCAGAATAATTTTTCATCTATACTGGTCTGTGTGGCATCTCGTTTTGTCATACATCATGCCAGTATCTCATGCGGATCGCATAGGATGCAGTCTGAAGGGGTTAAAACTTGCTGGAGATGCTGAGAATGGCGACTTCTTAATAGGAGCGATACTCCCCTTCCATCTTAATAAGGAATATCCCATAGTGCCTTTCACTGAGTCCCCACCACAGGGAGAGTGTAAAATGTGAGTATAAATCCACCATCTAGCTATATTAATATCTAGGTAGTTACCATGTAATTAGTAGGGTGATATTTACTGGTCTTAGATATTACTTTAAAAAATTGTTAAATTACACAGCAATCTTAAATCCTCATTGCAATGATTATCTGTGACTTTCTGGTATGTTCTTCACCATTTATATTTCCTCTGGTTACCTGGCTGGATCCTTCCCATTTTTTAACGATGTGCTCTCTGTGATTATATTACTCTGTTTAGATTCCATTCACATTATATTACTGAAATACTGCTAACACATTCTGCATTGCTGGATACATTTTCTTCATTTTGTTTGATACAATTCCGGTTTTGACATGTCCTGTTTATCTTTCCCTTTATATTACCACCATTTATTTAATGAAGGTAAAATAGTACCATGGCCGAAACATGAAAAACATGTTAGGTGGGCAGTCAATATGTGACTATGGCTGTTCAGGGTTAGTAAAATGATTAGTGACTTTGTTTAAAAAGATGTGTTGGCTAGATTGTAGATACTATGGGGTTACGGGTTCTATCATAGTGGATGGATGGTAAGTCTCTTTAAAGAAAATTGCTATATACATTGTAGATAATAAATGGTTAGGGATGTTTGGCTAGTGAATGATTAGTAATTATCTTTAAAGAAACGTATTGGAAAGCTTGTACATAGGTTAGGGCTGTTTGGTTAGTGGAATGGATATAGAAACATAGAATGTGATGGCAGATAAGAACCATTTGGCCCATCTAGTCTGCCCAATTTTCTAAATACTTTCATTAGTCCCTGACCTTATCTTATAGTTAGGATAGCCTTATACATATCCCAGGCATGCTTAAACTCCCTCAATGTGTTATCATCTACTACTTCAGGTGGAAATCTATTCCATGCATCCACTACCCTCTCAGTAAAGTAATACTTCTGGATATTATTTTTAAACCTTTGTCCCTCTAATTTAAGACTATGTCCTCTTGTGGTAGTTTTTCTTCTTTTAAATATAGTCTCCTCCTTTACTGTGTTAATTTCCTTAATGTATTTAAATGTTTCTATCATCTCCCCCTGTTTCATCTTTCCTTCAAGCTATACAAGTTAAGACCCTTCAACCTTTCCTGGTAATTTTTATCCTGATTAGTAACTTTGTTTAAAGATAGTTTTGGATGTATTTTATATATTGTAGGGTTACGGGTTTTTAGTTACTTGATGATTAGTAAGTCTATTGAAAGACATGGGATTGATTGTAGAGATTGTAGGAATGGGGATATTTAGTTAGTGGATGATTTGTAAGTCTGTATAAAAGGAAGTGTTGGATACTATAGACATATAGATATTACATGATTAAGAAGGTTGGAACTAACGGAATAAATAGTAAGTTTCTGTGAAAACACATATAGTAGAATATATGGGAATATGAGTGTTGAGTTTAGTAAAAAAGAGTTTGGCTTGTTGAAGACTACACTTACCTGTTTACAGAAATCTGTCTTTTCAGATTTAATTTGGTGAGACCGGCCACCTTACGAGCCAGTGGTACTCCGTCCTGCTTCTATCTTCTTGCTGTTTTCTTCTTATTAGGTTTTTGCCAACACCTTGTAAACACAGGCACATGTTATCTCAAACTATTTGATGGGCCATGACTACCTTGTATAAAATTTGCAATCTTTATTTCAATTTTTAAGTAAAGCCGACAAAATATTTAAGTGGAAGGCTGGAACAAGGTCTGTAGTATTCTGATAGTTAAAGATACAGTTCTAGAGACAGGGCACAGAAGTGAGATGTGGGAATCAATTAGAAGAGTTAGAAGGCCTACTTGGCTCCCTTGATAAAGGCATCTTTTGCCGAAACGTTGGGGGCTTGCTTATTGATTTTTCTTCCCTCCTCTCACAGACTCTGGTATGCATGTGTTTGTCGTTTAATATTTATTCTTTCTTTTTTTGATGGGTTGTTGGGATTTGATAACTCCTTACTTATTACAGTGATATTTAGGTAGTTAATTACTACTTTTTTTGCTTTGATGCTTCTATAGTACGTTTGATAACTTTTTGTACATTATCAGCATGTGAGTCATGTTGGAATCTTTCATGATATGTATTGTGAGATATCTATTTTCTTTGTACCTATCTGATAATATTTTTTTTTTTCTTATTAATGGTTGTGCTCCTTGATTGAATGTTATTTGTAACTTTTCTTGGCCCTTGGAAATAGGACCTTATTTAAGTGAGCACCCAGGCTTAGAATAATTTGTGCTCTTATTTTCTTATTAAAATCTGACTAAGAGTGCCTACCTACTTCTAATCATCACTACTTGGCTTTATTACCAGGTGTGTAAGAGGTGGTAGAGGTGTGGGGGGAGTTTGTAATTGAGAGTAAGGTGTTTACTGTTAACTATCTCCCATTCCCACCCTCAGTATAAAATGTAAAAGTGGAACTATCACTCCTCTAAACATTACCATTGAATAAAGCATGTAAAATACTCTATAATCTGCGTTAACCTTTTTTATATTTTTCATTTGATGTATAGTAATGATTTAACAATTGACATCAGTATCCTGTATAATGGGGCACACAATGGAAATGAGAAACACTGTTTCAGTTCCTCCTCTCCCACTAGCTGTGTGTTCAATAATGGAAAAGAGCAACATTTATAATGATGATGGACACAGAGCCAGTATGGAGGTGCCCAGTTCCAGTTCCAGGCAAGAGCTGTCTAATTTTACATTTAGTTTTATTTTTTAGACCTCACAAAAATATAGCTATTAAATACTGGGATAAATAAACAGAATAGTAAACATCATGGAAAGTGACAGTTCTTCTTAAATTCCGGCATTGTTATCTGTTTGTTTTTAATATATATAGTTTTGAAGTAAACGTTTCATATTTTCTCCATTTAACTCCTAGATTTAGTTTTGATGTTTTCCAGCAGTTTCAAGCCATGAGATTTGCTGTTGAGGAGATCAACAAGAACCCATACCTACTCCCAAATGTCACCTTGGGTTTCCACATTTATGATTCCTGTGCAGGACTCCAACTAGAGCTGGATGGGACTTTAATGCTGGTAACAGGTCAAAATAAAGGGATCCCAAATTTTATTTGTCAAGAAAAGCCACCTGTAGTGGCGATCATTGGTCATTCGATTTCTACCTTCTCTATTCTCATGGCGTATATGTTGGGTCTATATCGATACCCTCAGGTAAGAATAATTTTAATCTGACAATAACACTGAGCCTTTCATTTCCCTGAAATTATACCCTGTATAATCCTCATTGTCACATCTGCTATTTTATATTTTAAGTATATCTTTCAAATTCACTGCTTTTATGAAATGGAGATATACTTTTTTTATTTTTATAACTCTGTTTAATTGTGGTCAGTGAGCCATTTCCATATTTTTCTCTATAGATCAGTCATTTCTCGACAAGCTCTATACTAAGTGATAAGATCCAGTTCCCTTCATTCTTCAGAACTGTCCCAAGTGATGCTTTCCAATCGAAGGGTCTGGCACAGCTCATTTTACATTTTGGCTGGACCTGGGTTGGGTTGGTGGCTGTCAGTGAGGACTATGGACAACAAGGTATTCAAGTCATTAAGAAGGAGATTCTAAAGGGAGGAGCTTGTGTGGCTTTCATGGAATACATAATGACCAATCTTCCAGATAATAATGCTTACCACCTTACAAATGTTATTAAACAATCAACAGCCAAGGTCATAGTTGTCTTCTCTACAGTTTCTGAGATGATCCCGCTGCTGGATGAGATGCTCAAGCAAAACGTCAATGGAAACATATTTGTGGCTAGTGAAGGCTGGTCCACCTCAAATGTGTTATCAGTGGCCAAATACGCTTCCATCCTTTCCGGCTCTATAGGTTTTTCCTTCCATAGCTTAATAATTCCAAACTTTAGAACGTACCTTAACAGTGTACACCCATATAATATTCAAGGAGAATATTGGGCTAAAATATTTTGGGAAAGAACATTTGAGTGCACATTAAAGGACAGAAAGAATGTGACAAACATTCAGGATAATTCTACTAAGTGGTGTACAGGAAATGAGGACCTATGGAGCATTTTTAATAGCTACAATGATGTGTCTAGCTTAAGAGGTGCATACAATCTATATACAGCAATTTATATAATTGCCAAATCTTTGCATGATTTGCAAACGTGTTATCAGGGAAGAGGACCATTTCAAGATGGAAACTGTGCAGATCTGAAGCACTTCGAACCTTGGCAGGTACGGATACAACATTTTAACATTTCAGTATTGATATGTTTACACATAGCTATAATGCATATGTTTAGTATAATTCAGCCATTTTAATAGATACTATTACAATTTTATTTTTAATGTTTTATTTTTGGAATGAAAGACAATCAAATGTGAAGCATTGTTGGAGTGTTCAATGTCTTTTTTAAATTAACCAGTTGCTCAATGTTCTCTACATTTATCTGTTTTGTTAAAATGTGGGACTTATGTAACTTATGTTACAAATTACATAATAATTGGCCTTATAAACTACCTGTTTCACAAATGCAATTAAATAGACAAAAGGTACATTAAAAATAAATTAAGGATTTATATGATAGAGATAACTGGCCTGTAAAATTGTTCTGGCATACCATTTTATTCATAATTTTTCATAACTAATATTTTTGTTATTAAATGACTAAATTACTACTACCAATTTCTGCCATTCTTACTACAGAACTAAAGAAATGAAACTTGGGTAACAGCCCATGATTCTTCCAGAAACATGCATGTGTTCTACTTTAAAAAAAAAAAACAGCTTAGCAGGGAATATGTGAGATGTAAAATTATTGACAATCTCTTTTGGAAGAAAAATAATTGTGCAACTCCAAACAGTTTAGAGTATATGTGATCAAATGTACAATTGGTATTGTGAAATGTGTTTATGAGACTAAGTAAGGTGCACTGAACTACTCCACTTGTCTATAGAAATTTGATAAAACACTCCAATATTATCTGTCGTGAAACATAATTGTAAGTTTGATGAATGTTTGCTATTTTGTTTTTGCTCAACAGCTTTCACACTACATTTATATGGTACGAATGAGACTGAGCGGACGAGAAGTCTTCTTTGATAAAAATGGTGACCCACCTGCTGTGTACGATATTGTGAACTGGCAAGTGAGTGCGGATGGCAGACTGAGACAAGTGACAGTGGGAAGTTATGACACCACTCAGGCTGACGGGAATGTATTTAATATCAACGCAAGTTCTGTTCGGTTGAAGTCAGAAGACGGCCAAGTATGAACATCAATAGATCTGAGTTACAAATGTTCATGAATTAAACAGATTGTTTATTTTCTTGCATTGATTAGAGTAAGGTAGGATTTTAATAAATAACTGTAAAGAATGCTTGAAAATATCTTTAGTTGATAGTTGAAACTATTTACGTCCAAAAGTGCATGAAAAAATGTGCATACACTGATGTCCACATAATGGACCTTATGATTCCTTACACATTTTAAAATACAATATCAACCATTGGAAAGATTTTGCTTATAGTTAGACACAGTTAGAGAAAAGCAGAGCGCTTAGCTGCTGAGACAGCCTTGTACCACTTTGAGACTGCTTTATTCATCACACATGAGATCAAGATATAGTCAGTCCTTTTCCTCAGACTGTAATTGCATTTAGGAAGTGTTGGCCTTTGTATCAAAAATGCATAAGCAACCATTACCAAAAATAAATGTACTATAAATCTTAGAAATAAAAAGTAATCTTAAAGAATTACTATATTGTTAGGAATACACATGTGCATTCCTAATGTTATAATGTCCTGGTGTCCTTCCCATCGTGCCTTACATTGTATCCCAAGCAGCACGTTTGTATATTGGAGAATTTATGAAAGAATTTAATAAAAATTGAATTTCAAATTCAAGGTAAAAGTAGTTTATTTAAGTAAACTATTCTTCCAGTTCATCTACTTTGCCTTAAATGTGAAATTATATGTGTTTGCTATTTTGTTTTTGAAATGTGGAATTTAGTTGTGAAGAAAACAGCTGTAAAATTAAGATTTCTGTTATGCTTGAAAATGTTTGAAATGTGAATTCTCCCCCAGGTTCCGATCTCTGTCTGCAGTCAAAGCTGCCCTCCTGGGTTCAGACGAGTGGGGAGAAAAGGAGAGCCTGTCTGCTGCTTTCAATGTGTCCCTTGTCCACAAGGAGAGATCTCCAATCAGACAGGTAATATGGGACAACAGTCAATGTGAGACTATAATAATATCCGCCCAGATTAATTCAAACTACCATGGACTTATTTCCCAACATTGGACAGGGGACAGGCTCAATGGCAAACAGAAAATGGGCTCCTGACCAAAGAGGGACACATCAGTCTAGTGTACATGCTTGTGAAGGTGACAAACATGTGTGTAACAGAGCATTTTTGGATAAACTTTTAAAATGATTAATTTTAAAAATTTAAATTGAAGACTAAAAGTGTTAAATGATGTAAGTGCCCAAAAAATTCAAACACCGTTTTCCACGTTTAAGTGTCAAATGAGTGCTTTATAATGTGGGAAATGTGAAAAGTGCCTGGTAGTCCAATAAGTAGTTCAAAAGAGCGTGTAAAGAGGTCACGTTGTAAGTGCCAGATATGTGCAAAAAAGATTTATTGCAATTTTCCAACATTTTTGCTTTTGCCACTTACTACGTTTACCATTTTTAGTCCTCAATTTATCAAAAATGTTTTTTTTAAAATATCATATATCATATATCATTATATGAAAAAGTATCAAAGTATTAAAGATATTTTTCAAAATATTATATCAATTTAAAAGTTTATCTGCAATATTAAATCACTTACCCAGACATAAATTGGGATAGAGTGACTAGTTCTTCAGCAAGGGGAATCAGGTTTTTGAATGTGTTAAATGACACCTTTATGTCAAAACTGGTACAAGCACCAACTAGAAAAGAAGCTTGTCTGCACTGGCGTACATACCGCGATAATAGGGGTCGCAGCTGCGACCGGCCCTGGCCCACCAGGGGGCCCGGCCGCCCTATGACCCGGGTATGTACGTCAGTTTGCCAGCCTCTTCTCTTGGTGGTCCCAGGAGCTGTCCACCTCAGGGCCCCCCAAGGATGGCAGTGGTGTCACTGGGCGGGCGCGCGGTTGCAAAAGGGAGCATTCTCCCCTGCGTGCTCTCTTTCAAGCTCAGCAGGAGGATCAGTGCTCCCTCGCCGCCTGCAGTGACCGGCCCCCCAGCACCCCCACTGGACCCCAGGGAAATCTGGAAACCCATCAGCACTCCCAAAGGTAGGGAGGCTGGGGGATTAAATAAAAAAAAAAATGTGAGTGTGTATGTGTGTTAGTGTGTGTGTGTTACTTTGTGTGTGTGTGTCTGTTACTGAGGGTATTAGTTGTGTGTTAGTTTGTGTGTGTCTGTTATTGAGTGTGTGTCTGCTATTGAGTGTCAGTGAGTGTGTTAGTTTCTGTGTGTGTGTGTGTTACTGTGTGTGTCTATTAGTTAGTGAGTCTGTTTGGTGTCTGTTAATGAGTGTGTGTTTGTCAGTGAGAGTGTATGTTTTGTAAGTGAGCATGTATGGGTGTCTGTCTGTCAGTGAGTGTGTATGTATGTATGTCTGTCATTGAGTGTGTCTGTCAGTAAATGTGTGTGTCTGTTAGCTAGTGTGTATGCGTCTCTTCGTGAAAGTGTGTGTGTGGTTAAAACCCCTTCAGCACATACCGTTCTCCAGCGCCAAGCTCCCTTTGCCTTGGGATCTCTCCGCCCCAATCCACCTCTCAGCTCCGAATGCGAAGAGCCGAGTGTGCATTCAAACTGCCCGTAGGAAAGCATTACTCAATGCTTTCCTCTGGATGGCTAGCGTCTTCTCACTGTAATTTTCACAGTGAGATACACAGAAGCGCCTCTAGCGGCTGTCAGTGAAACAGCTACTCGAGGCTGGATTAACCCTCAGTGCAACATAGCAGTTTCATGGCATCCAAACATAGAGGTACCTGGCACCCAGACCACTTCATTGAGCTGAAGTTATCTGAGTGCCTAAAGTGGTCCTTTAAGTGTATGTGTATCTGCATGCACTGGCGTACCTACCACGGTGCCCACTGCCAGGGACCCATGTATCGTGTGTATGCCACTGCTTGTCTGGATCTCGTTATAACAAACAATGTTGATCTTTTGACCAACATTCAAGTAGGGGAGCATTTGGGAAATAGTGATTGCAATATGGTAATTTTTTAAATGAACTCAAAAAAGCAAAAGCACGTGGGATATACTAAAACATATAATTTTGAAAAAGCCAATTTCAATAAGATTAAGACAGCTCTACAACATATCGACTGGCATAAACTCCTTAGTGGAAAAAAAACACTGAGGGTAAATGGAAACTATTCAAACAAATATTAGAAAGGTACATTTCTCAGTATGTACCATTGGGTAATAAATAAAAAAAAAACGCATTGAAACCAATGTGGCTTAGTGGAGAAATAAAACAAGAAATAAAAAATAAAAAAGGGCATTTGAAGCATTTAAAAAGGACAAATCAGAGGCATCCTATCTATAATAAGATATAATTAAGCCAATAATGTTTGCAAAAGGGCAATCAAAGTGGCTAAACTAGAAAATGAGAAATTGATAACAAAGAAGGCAAAAAAAATGTTTTCAAGTACATCAATTAAAAAAAAACAAAAAACGAGAAGGCTCTAGTTAGCTAATGTAGACCAGGAAAAGGTAGTATATATTAGGCAGTATATATTAATGAGGATTCTATGGCAAGAGATATGCAAATGATTGCTGCAAAAAACTTGCAGATAACTTGTGATTGGATGACTCGAGCCAAGTTGCTACAGCAGTTAAAGGAAACTAATTTAAATAAAGCTCCAGGGCCTGACGGTATTCATCCACATGTACTTGAGGAGCTAAGTGGGGAAATAAGTGAACCTCTATATTTAATTTTTCAAGATTCTTTTGTTTCAGGCATTGTACCGGAGGATTGAAGGAAGGCAGATGTCATTCCTATATTTAAAAAGGTTCAAATTCCTTGGGCACTAAAAATGCAGATGAAATGTAACGTAGAGAAATGCAAAGTTATGCACTTCGGGGTCAAGCATGCACAAGCAACTTACACCCTAAATGGGAGTGAATTAGGGATAACCACACACAAGAAGGATTTGGGAGTTGTTATAGACAACAAATTAGGCAGAAATATGCAATGTCAATCTGCAGTTGCTAAGGCAAATAAGGTTTTGTCATGTATAAATAGGGGCATAAATTCTCAGGATGGAAATATAATTTTGCCTCTTTATAAATCACTGGTAGGACCACACCTTAAATATGCTGTGCAATTTTGGGCACCTAAAGAAGGATATCATGGCACTAGAAAAAGTGCAGAGACGAGCTACAAAATTGATAAAAGGAATGGAGCGTTTTAGTTATGAAAAAAGGCTAAAAAATGGAAATCTCTTTAGTTTGGAAAAACAGCGCCTGAGAGGGGATATGATAACATTATACAAATATTTTCGGGGGCCAGTACAAACCATTATCTGGAAATCTGTTCTTAAACAGGTCTATACATAGGACAGGAGGTCACACATTTAGGCTGGAAGAAAGGAGATTTAATCTAAGGCAAAGAAAAGATTTTTTTTACAGTAAGAGCAATAGGGGTATGAAATTCTCTGCCTGAAGAGGTGGTTTTATCAGAGTCCATACAGATGTTTAAACTGCAATTGGATAAATACTTGCAAAAACATAACATACAGGGATATAATTTCTAATTAGTGGGGTAATAGCTGCTTGATCCAAGGAGACATCTGACTGCTATTTTGGGGTCAAGAAGGAATTGTTTCCTAGTTTGTTGAAAAATTGGAAGTGCTTCAGACTAGGTTTTTTTGCCTTCTTTTGGATCAACAGCAAAAACAGATGTAATGAAGGCTGAACGTGATGGACGCAAGTTTCTTTTCAGCTATGTACAGTAACTATGTGACTATGTAACTATGTAACTTAAGAAGCTTATCCGATATTAAATTGAGGCCTTAGTAGGGACATTTTCTTATAAATGCATCCAATAACTCCCAAGTACTACCCAAAAACACAAATTTAAACCAAATTATAATATTTGAAAAATAATTACCAAAAATAGTGATGGGTATTGCAGTAAATTATTAATTAATGAATTACTTTATAAAACACATCATATTAAACTTGAAAATCTTATGGACTTTTTTTTAAATTGCACAGCTCATTTCTATCCTTGGACTGCTTTTTGTAAACTAATAAAGGGGTAAATATGTCATTAATGAATGTTACAGAAAAAATATAGAACACAAAACTGGTCTTAATGCAAAGATCAAAATTGTGGCCTAAGTTAAGAATGTTTATACATTTAATTTATTTAATGTAATTTCAGAATTTTCCTAAAAAGCATTAGTAACATAAAATGTATGCGATTATATTTTCATTGTGTTCCAGGATTATTTTATGTTTACATTTTAGACTCAGTTGACTGTTTTAAGTGTCCGTGGAACCAATGGCCCAATCTACAGAAAGATAGATGCCTCCAAAAGACCATAGAGTTTCTCTCCCATGAAGAAGCTTTGGGTGCAACATTGACAGCTTTTAGTGTCTGCTCTTCCATAATCCCCATCCATATATTTGGTCTTTTCTTCCGTTATAAGAATACCCCAATTGTAAAAGCAAATAATTTCAATTTAAGTTGTCTTCTTTTGGTTTCCCTATGCTTCTGTTTTCTTAGCTCCTTGGCTTTCATTGGTTACCCAATACCTGAGAAATGCCTGCTGCGCCAGCCTGCTTTTGGCATGGTTTTTACCCTATGTGTGTCCTGTATCTTAGCCAAAACAATCATGGTTGTTTTTGCTTTTATGGCTACAAAACCTGGCAGTAGCTTGAAGAAATGGACGAGACCGAAGGTTGCCTACATGATTATTGTCTTCTCCTCCTTTTTACAATTCTTATTATGTACTTTTTGGGTACTTTGTGCCACTCCTTTTCCAGAACAAAACACTCAAACGCAATCTGGGACCATCATTGTTGAATGTAACGAAGGTTCAAATACAGCCTTCTGGTGCATGTTAGGATATCTTGGTCTCTTGGCCACCATCAGTTTCATTGTTGCCTTCTTGTCTAGGAGACTTCCTGATAGCTTCAATGAAGCCAAGTTTATCACCTTCAGCATGCTGGCATTCCTCAGCGTCTGGGTGTCCTATATCCCAGCTTCTCTCAGTGCCAGAGGAAAGTACACAGTGGCCATGGAGATCTTTGCCATCCTATCTTCAAGCTGGGCATTAGTGGCCTGTATGTTTGTTCCAAAATGTTTCATTATAATATTTCGACCTTACCTGAACTCCAAGGAACACCTAATGGGGAACTCTAAAGGGTGATTTTTGTAAACTATGAAAATAAATGTATATTCTTCAAAATAATTTAAATATGTAATTCCGTGTACAGAATATAGAGTGGTATATGCATTTGTATTTTTATATTACCTGAATATGTATAATCCTAGACTACTGATCCCATTATTTTACCATCTGCTTTGTTATATTATATCACTATCTGCTACATTTCATTTGCTTAAAATAACTTTTTAATTCTCTTTGTCGCTGTTCCAAGCAAATTAAATAATTCACATTGCATATTCTCCTATTATTCTTTTGTTAGTTTTTATTACTATAATTATACTAGTGTGCCTTTTAGACTCTCAGGGAATTTGAACCTAGGGACAGACTCTTAAAGTGACTATTCTCTATTCCTACAGATGAATGTGTAAATTCAATGGGTCTCAAATTTATTGAGTACATTATCAGGGCCTCTGGGTCAGTGGGCAGATTTCCACATGGGGTAGAGCATTTAAATGAATGCACTGCTTCCCAGTGCTCTCTTGGCGCATTTCTTAGCAGTATATACATGTAATATCTATATAATATGGAAAAACAAATAGAACAAGTGCAATAAAGAATATAAAGTGCACCTAAATTATACAGTTTAATGAAGAACACCAAAAGAAAATTGGGTGGACAACCCTTTCTCAATGTACGATGCCCTTAAATAACATAAGCACACTTACCTACATATAAACAGTCAAACAAACTATCTTTTCCCAGGAAACATCCAAGAAAACTAGAATACCACAAGCCCACCAGAACTTAAGTGAAGGTACTCTCAGCCTGCACCAATCATGGTGCTGGATGAGGTCATCATGTACCACGTGATTACCACGTTACCATGGCATCAGTAACCAGGAAACACAGTGCACAATCAAGAAAGCCAGAGGGAACCTTGAAAATAGCCAAGGATATGATGCAGTACAGAAGAGTTCATGGGATGCGTAAGAAAATGGGCACAGAAATCCTAAAAGATCATTAGAACCATAGGAACATTTTCTACCTAAAATTACATTTATCTCATACAATTACATGGGGAAATATTAATGTAAATAAAACTATGCCCTCAAGTCCCAAAAAAAACTGCAAGTAGAGGGAAGACTCAAAGATCCTAACTCCTAATCCATAGTGCCCTCTACTGGACAGCTGCATAAGTACACCTACTTGTGTCAAAACAAATAAAAGGGTATATATATATGTACCTTGTCTGGAGCCAAACAGTGGCTACAGACTGGACAGCACTGAAAATAACATCAAAGCCTCACAATGTGAGAGCCATTAAATAACCAGGTAGCCAAAATAGTAATGGAATGGCCACGCAGACAAAGTGGACTGCAAGTTTGAGTAATTTTCAAAGACAAGCTCAGGTTTCCTCGAAAAACGTTGTGCCTTTAGTGTGCAAAGTTGATGCATTTCATCTCAAGGCAGTATGTGCTTAAGGTTCCTGTGCAACAATGTGTATTTATACAGTACGTAAAGGAAATGTTCTTCTCTTGGATACAATTGTTTTTGTCATGTATATAATTATACCCAAATAATAGTCGATAAGTGTCAGATTGCAAAAACTGACACTTGGAGAAAGCATATAACTCTCCATAAGATCATTGTTTTTGAGTTTCACCATTAGAGTTATTTACTAAAGTGAGACCTTGAGGGAATTCAAAGTGAATTTTGAGGCTGAAAGAAATTGTAAGGCTGAAATAACCAAATCGGAAACATTCTCTAAGTCAACTATTCTTCCAGTTCAGCTGCTTTGTCATTATTATTAATATTATTATTTATATAGCTCTTGACTATATTATAAGAGGGGGAATTTAAGTATAAATATGACAACAAGAAAACTTACAGGAATGATAGGTTGAAGAGGACCCTGCTCAAATGAGCTTACATTCTATAGGAAGTGGGGTATAAAACACACTAGGACAGGAGATAGCAATCAAATAAGGTGGGAGTGAAGCAGAGCTGGAGGAAAAAGTAAAGTGCTGCCCTTTAGGAGAGAGCAAGGGACTGGTATGTGAGGTAAAGGTTACTCTGGGAGGCCATAAGCTTTCCTAAAGAGATGGGTTTTAAGGCACTTATTAAACAATTGAAAACTAGGGGAGAGTCTGATGGTGGTAGGCAGGCTATTCCATTAAATTCACCTTTGACTTCTCAATTTATTGCATAACCCTGCATTTATCATTGCTTCGCAGTATGCTTCCTTCTGACTCCCTTTATCCCATCATAATTTCTAAACAGTTGCCATATAATTTTCTAAAACTCCCCCAATAATGTAACATGCCTGATAACACTATGAGACATAACAAGATAATAGGAAATGTAATGATTCTACGGTCAATAAAATCATTCTATATAGTTCTTCCACTTTCTCAACATTGCCCACCTAAAATATATGATATTGTTATATATAACTCCTTAATGGAGCACTCCAATAGAAATTGTTTCATTTTTAATTTTTTTAACAACTTAGTATTTAAACCACTAATGAAAATAATGTGTGAATTTAATTATGTATTTTTCCCATTATTATCTAAAAACAGTTTTAAAACGTTGCCGATCCTTTTGTCTGCAACTTTTGCAAGCCCTCCCCTTCTAACCCTGACCAGACTTTCTGTGGCTGTCCAATCACAGACTTCCCAATGCGAAGTCTTTGCAAGGCAGGTGAGCTCACCAAACCAGGAAGTAATAACATGACTGGTTGTCTGAATGTCAGTCAGGGGGGTGTAACAAGGTAATTTCTAAATGTGCCATTTTCTCCTTTAACAAGAGACCCCTCAAATTGTGACAATTGAAATTTCCCCAGCAAACATGCTGTATAGTATTCTGGAATGTGTTATTGCTGTGGAATTTTATCTGTGACAGGCTGTTGTGGATCAGATTGATTCTTTTACATTATATGGTCACATACATTGATCAGTTCATGTCTCTAATATGTTTTGTAGGGGTGAGTACTTTTGTATAATTGGAATTATCATTATCTAAATGGAGTGAGGAAGATACCGTAGGAGAGAAATAAGATAGAGGTTTAGTATTTCATTAGGAACAATAGCAGATGCAGTGGTGTAACTAGAGGGGGCGGAGGGGGTGGTATACCACGGGCAGCACTTTTTTTGGGGTGGCAAGAGCCGGGCATGCTTCAGTCGGACGGAGATTTTATTGGAGCTAGATGAATTGACCTGGTAGAGAAGGAGTGATGTACACTTGATCATTGCACCCCTCGGGCAGGGATAAAGTATGGTGGGCAGGCTCTGGGCAGGGCAATCCAGGGTGGCTCTGTTATCACGTTTGCTCTCCCTGATCCCGAGCACAGGAGTGAACTGGCACACTGTGCACTGTAAATCTGAATTGACCTTGTTTTAGATATTTTCCCAGTAGTATGTGTAAGCTACTGTCTGTAACATTTGTAATCCGGCAAAAGAGTTCTTAAGAGCTAGCTCCTGATCTGCAGGTTATCTCTTGCAGTGCTGTCTTAATAATCTTTCACTTTGCTCCTCCTCCAAAAAAGCCCAGACAAATGTCTGTCAGTTAGAATATATAAGACAAAAATGAGGATCCTGATTGGATTAGCTTCTTTGTGTTGTTGTGTTCCTCATTCCCCCCTCCAGTCACAGCTCTTCCCCTGTTACCCACTCCAGTCACAGCTCTTGCCCTTTCACCCCCTTCAATCACAGCTTTTCTATCTTCATGGTCAGCTAATTTTGCAAGGATGGAATTGATTCTTGTATCCACCGTATCGTAAGCTGCCACCATGTTATTATGAGCACTAATGATTTCTTCCGTTTTGTGTTCAAGGTAGTCTGTACGTTCCCCCAGGGCTTTGATGTCCGCTCTTATTTCTTTCGCCAGTTTGGCAAAGTCTGCTTGTAGGGACATTTGCAGTCCATTCAGCATTTTTTGGATGGAGGAGTCGGTAGCTGGGAGGTCCTTTGTGGAAATCGAGGTAATATCGCTCCGATCGGAGCTGGAGGCCGGGGATCGCGGCCTACCCCTGCCATCTTGCGCGCGGCGTGGTGGTGAAGCCATAGCAGTAATCTGCATGGAAGGCGTTTTCAGTTTAGTTTTTTTTGTCGAACGTTGTGCCATGTTGCAGGGTAAGTTCTCGTACACCCGCTGGTCTGTTTGGAGGGTATAAGCTGGATTCAGTCTGCTGTTAATCGCTGTGGTTTGGGATTCTCACTCGGAGCTGATCGCTCACACGTCCATCTCCTCGAGCGGTCAGGCCACGCCCCCAATCACAGCTTTTCTGACTGTTACCCCTCTCCAATCACAGCTCTTGCCATTTTAACTCCTTCAATCACAGCTCTTTCCCTGTTACCCCCTCCAATCACAGCTCCCCCCATATAAAACACTGTGTGGCAGACCACTTGGTAGCCATACTGGGTACCTCCCCCAAATACACTCCCAAGCTATCGCCAGGACACAGTCAGAACTTCAGTCCCTAGCTGCCGAGGCTTGGCTGGGGTCTCATTGCTTCCCACCCTGAAACAGGGTCCTGCATCCAGCTTCCAGTGATCAAAGCTCTCTTGCAGAGAATATAGCTGTGTAGTGATTATAGCTTTACCCCACAGACATTAGCCGAGACTTAAAGGACCACTATAGTGCCAGGAAAACATACTCGTTTTCCTGGCACTATAGTGCCCTGAGGGTGCCCCCACACTCAGGGTCCCCCTCCCGCCCGCCCCCCGGCTCGGGGGGGTGGAAGGGGTTAAACTTACCTCTTTCTCCAGCACCGGGCGGGGAGCTCTCCTCCTCCTCTCCGCCTCCTCTCTTCCTCTTCGGCTGATAGCGCATGCGCGGCAAGAGCCGCGCGCGCATTCAGCCAGTCTATAAGAAAGCATTCACGAATGCTTTCCTATGGACGCTGGCGTCTTCTCACTGTGAAAATCAGTCAAGAGACAGCCACTAGAGGCTGGATTAACCTTAATATAAACATAGCAGTTTCTATGAAACTGCTATGTTTATAGAAAAAAGGGTTAACCCTAGCTGGACCTGGCACCCAGACCACTTCATTAAGCTGAAGTGGTCTGGGTGCCTATAGTGGTCCTTTAATGCTGGGAGTGAACTGGTTTAATGGGATATGGTACAGGCAGTTTATACACAGAGCCCCAGCAGGGGTCTTCATACAATTCAATACAGCCTCTGTTTCTTGGAGATAATTGAGTGTACTTTGCTTAAACTAATTACTTCCCAGGCACACACCTACAATGCACAAAATATTAAACACCCCAAAACTAACACAATATTACAAGGGACCCCCACAAGTCCTATATTCCCGAATAGCCTGGATCTGAGCACTGAACACAGCCGAGTTGCCCCCGAGGTGAAGTTTTGACCGACCGCACATGTGGCTACTTCCCAAAATAGTTCCATAAGAAAAGTGGTAGCGGTCGATCACTTTCGGGAGTCCCAAAATTAAATAAATACCGAACCAATTCTCTGGTTTATAGGTAGTGATTGTTTGCCTTGTTTGTGCAAACAATCCTACTGAACAGCGCTCTCCTGAGATGGTTAGAAAAGAAGCAGGCGTTCATCTTAGTTCTGCAGTGTTCACGAGTAAGTCTGTCCGATTTTAGTTCCATACACTCGACGTCCAAACACCGCTGCCTGCGTTCGTGAGCCAAGATGGCCGCCAACTCATATACCACGTGTTCGTTCATGTGAACGGCGGCCACACAGCCGAACACTTGGGATAGCAAAAGTGTGAAACTATGATGGAGGTGTGAGGAGAGATTAATAAGGGTTAACAAGCCCAGAGATGGGCTGCAATTCGTGAATTTGTTTGGTAACTGAACTGAAGAAGGGAAAACATATGAAAAGAGTATTTTAATGGTCGATTACATGACCCATAGTCCTTGGGCAGGAGACTAGCTAGCAGTCTCCTCCAGGAGCTTATAGTCTTTTCCTGGTTTTATAATAGATATTAACAGTTCTAACTTATGAACAATGTATGTACACAATAAACAATACACAATATGTAATACATTTAGGGATAAACATTTTCACTTTTTTTTAAAAATGCAGAAGAGAATGAAATATCTGTATAAAACTGTTAAACTAAATATTATATCAAACAGTTACCAAGGGAGAACTTTGACGAATAATTTCCAATACATCTGAAAACTGGAAGATCTCTCTCCACTGCATGAGCATTAGGGTCTCAAGCAGTTCTTGTCCCATTGTGGCCCGCAGTCGGGTCTTGATAAGTTTTAGCTTGCTGAATGCTCTCTTGCATGACACTTGTGTAAAAGAAAGGGTCAACAGGCACTCATAGGTGATAGGAAGATTTTCATAAGCTGCAAAATAAAGGTTTTTTAACAACAACCTAATGACAGCAAAGAAAGCACTGCTTACAAGAACTGCACTTTGATTCCTTTTGTACCCTTACTAGTTTGTCAGTAGATGGAATCCAGACATTAATCTCCTCATCCTCCTCCTCATCATTAAGAATTATTTCCACTTTCTGTGTCTCATCTTCAGACATTCTGTAAGACTTGGAAATAAGTTGGCAAAACGTATTAATTCATTTTTGAGAGAACATTCATTTACTTTGGCTAACTTAGAAATTCTTTCTTGTACCTCTCCATCTAGCACTTTGACATCTGTCCAAATTTTCTGAAAAGTGCAAGGATCCAAGTAGTGGGAATCCTTGACCAATTGTTTATTTTCTGAAAATCTCTTTGTTTACAGAATTGGTCTGATCACACTAGCTCGAAAACATTGCAAGATTCTCCAGGCAAGCGTTTGTTTTTTTCGTGCCACTCTTCAAACTGGAAGCATAGTCCAACTTCCAAAGAGTTGTGAACATCACTTTCATCCATCAACTCATTCGTCTTTATTGCAAAGTGTTCAGCCTTTTGTTTTAGATAGTTGAAATCAATTTTTTTCAGTTGCTCAACTGCACGTTTGACCATTTGCCATGCTACCTTAAAGTCAAGGCCACTGGTTTGTAATTATTTTGACACTGGCCCTATAATATATAAAAAAAAAAATATGTTTGCTGATAATCCTAAACTGTCAAAGATTGTAAAAAAAACATGAGGCCTCAGAACTTCAGAACCAAACTTCTGAAATAAAAGGGAATTGTGACATGTGTCATTAAGGGGTTAAATAAATAATCCAGGCACAATAACCACTACAGCTCAGTGTAGTAGTTATGGCGCCAGTAGTGCCAGGATCCCATCCCAGAGTAAGTAGTCAAACCGTTTAAGAACAGTTTGACAAATTACCTGGGGTCTGCTGGCATACAGGGCATAGGAGCAGTGGTATGTGTTAGAGGTGAAGTGTGTGTGAAAGGTGCAGTGTGTGTGTGTGTGAGTGGTGAAGTGTGTGCGTGAGGGCGGCAGGGTATTTCAGGGTTGCAGTGTGTGTGTTAGGGGGCAGTGTATGTGTGGGGCAGTGTGTGTGTGAGAGAGCTGCAGTGTGTGTGTATGTGTGTGAGCAGTGCAGTGTATATGTGAGGGTGGCAGTTTGTTTGTGGCAGTGTGTGCATGGGGGCAGTGTTTGTGGGGCAGTGTGTGTAGTGTGTGTATGTGGGCAGTGTTTGTGGGGCAGTGTGTGTGTATGGGGCAGTTTTGTGGGGCGTGTGTGTGGGGCAGTGTGTGTAGTGTGTGTGTGGGGGCAGTGTTTGTGGGGCAGTGTGTCTAGTGTGTGTATGGGGCAGTGTTTGTGGGGCAGTGTGTGTATGTGGGCAGTGTTTGTGGGGCAGTGTGTGTATGGGGACAGTGTTTGTGGGGCAGTGTGTGTGTGTGTATGGGAACAGTGTGTTTATGGGGGGCAGTGTTTGTGGGGCAGTGTGTGTGTATGGGGGCAGTGTTTGTGGGGCAGTGTGTTTATGGGGGGCAGTGTTTGTATGGTGGAGAAGGAGGGTAGGGAGGCTTTTTTTAATTTAATTAAAATAAATATATACTTTATGTCCCCCCTCCCTTCTTACCTTTACTGGGAGAAGGGGGGACATTTCTGGATCCCTGGTGGTCCGGTGGGGATTCCCTGGTGGTCCCAGTGTTTATGAGGTGAACTCTAGCCCGCGCTCCAGGGCGACATAACACGCTCGCGAGATTTGGAGTGTTGCCGTGGTAACCGCAGCAACGCTCCGTGCTCGCGAGAGTAGGACCCGGAGGAGCTGCTGGTAAGAGCTCCCGGGTCCTCTCTCACTCCCTCCCCTGCCGGCTCTCAGCAATGTGCCTGCGGACCGGGGAGGGAGATTTCTGATCTCCCTCCCTGGTCCACAGGCACATTGCAGGGCAGGCACTTGGACACCATCTTGTCTCTCCAATTTTTTGTAACTTTAAAAGTTTTTCCTGTCTATGTCATCCAGTTGGTCTTTCCAGATATTCATTATTTTGTGGGAGTCTCCAATAAAGGTTGCCAAGCTACTTAGGAGACCAAAAATGTTTTTGCTTCCAATACTTGACAGCAGTCTGACACATACAGGTTAGGGGTATGACTATAGCACCAAATACAAGCCGCATCTGGCACTACCTTCACGATCTGTGCACATAGTCCCACATACGCACTCCTCATATAGGATTAGAATTATAAGAATTACCTAAAGCATAAAACACAAATGTCATCTCAATCGCAGGAAGTCATGGCTAAAAAGTAAAATAGAGAAATAAAGGTGGATAATCTATTTTCTTGACATTCTAGGATTAGTTTGGCAATAACTAATAATGTTAATTAAATTAAGAAATGTGAGGCACACATTCTAAGAACTAAAAAAAATTATTGTAGGCAAGTGTGTTTATGAACTGCAATGATATCTGATTTTACTACAAGTTTAATTTATTTGTATTTATATTTATTTATTTATTTTGCTGTTAAATGGAAAAAAATAGAATTAAAATGTATTACTTTCCTCTGTATCTTTCTTCAGTAAAACAGGTTTTTTTGGGGGTTAAAGTTTTCTGGGTCAAAAATTTCAGTTGCAACAGATTTATATGTTATCCCTCCATATTATTTTGATATAACAAATACAAAGAAGGTCCTGAACTCACAAGAAAAGAAACATACATAACAGCCACAGAAGTTAAGCTCACACATCTATAATTTACAAAGGCAAAGGTTTTGAACCATTTTTTTTAATCTAGGCACCACACCTGCCTTTCTCAAATCCTCTGGAACAATTCCTGAAAGAAAAGAACCTTGAAAGAATCTGCTGAAAGAACATTTTGCTGTTCGTTCTTGTTATCAGAGAGTGAATATACATTTCTGTGACATAAAATGTAAGAACCAACCTTAACTTTTAAACTTTTAACAAAACACCAAAAACGATAGTTTAATTTGCGTAGGATCCCTTCCTGCTTACTCAAGTTCTTTGGACCGTTTGTCTCGTATTTTCTGAGCACCGCCTTTCTCTTTAGATGTTGTTTTACTCTCCATATTTATAAATATGAAACCAACTGTAAAATTTATTGAACACCAAAACATGACAATAAGTTACATAAAACCAACAAACATTTAGTAACGTAGGGATTTAACTCCTAAATGGCAGAGGATTGAGCAATGAGACTGCAGGGGCATGATCTATACACCACAACTGCCTCATTCAGCTAAAGTTGTTATTTTGTTGACTATAGTGTCCCTTTAAGTAAGCATTTTACAATCATTAAGCTCACACCTCACCTATTGTAAAATGAAGGAAAATAGCAGATTTACAGTCAGGAGAGACTGGCCAGTGGCCAATGTATTTATATTTAGCCAAAAACATCAGAATGGCACTTGCTGAATCCTTTGCAAATTGACATTTGCAACAATGACACAAACACAGGGCACACGGAGAGACAGTCATAGTGCCTGTAATTTACTCAAATTCGAGGTGGGGACAGTGGTGTATTCTGGTTTTGTGCTGCCCTAGGCATGACAAAACTCAGGCACCACCCCTCCCCGCCTTCTAAATACAAATACACACTCACTGGTAGACACATATACACTCAGTGTCAGACACATACCTTCACTGACAGACACACATACACTAGCTAACAGACATACACATTCACTGACATACACACACACTCACTCACTAACAGACAACATACACACTCACTAACAGACACACACACACACACACACTCTCACTAACAGACATACACACTCACTAACAGATACATGCAGTCACTAACAGACACACCCAATCACTAACAGACACACCCAATCACTAACAGACATGTATACACACTCACCAACAGACACATACTAACACACTCACTAACAGACACACACACTAAAACACTCACTAACAGACATACACATACTAACACACTCACTAACAGACACACACACACACTAACAGACACACACATAGTAACATACTCACACACTCAAAGACACACACACTCACTAACAGACACATACTCACTAACAGACACGCATACACACTCACAGACATGCATACACACTAACAGACACACACACTAACACACTCACTAATAGACACACACACTAACAGACACACATACTAACACATTCACTAACAGACACACACATACACTAACAAACACACACGTAGTAACACACTCACTAACACACACACACTAACATACACACACATAGTAACACACTCCCTAACAGACACACACACTAACAGACACACACACTCACTAACAGACACACACTCACATTTAAAAATAAAATAAAAATTAAATTCCCCAGCCTCCGTACCTTTGGGATTGCTGGGGTGGATTATCACTTTCTCTGGGGTCCAGTGGGGCAGCCGGCCGGTCACTGAAATCGACAAGGGAGCACTCCTGTTCAGCTCTCTCGCACACTGCGTAGTGATGCCGGGGCCGGATTTGCACTGGTGTGCAAATAAAAAATAAAAGGGTGCAGCTTTACTGTGTGAAAACTGTGTATGTAAAAAGAAATTATACAAACCCTTTAGGTGACATAATGTATAGATTCATATCAAATAATAAAAGCAGGGTCATAACCTTAATTAAAATGTTCCAGACTAATGTCCAAGTAAACAGTATTGCATAATTTCTGTTACTTGGCAGTCTGGGCACTACAGAGAGATAACACAAAATAAAGAATATAAGCAAAAAATGGACAGCGCTATATAATAATATATAAAAATATAACAGAGAGATAACACAAAATAAAGAACATAAGCAAAAAATGGACAGCGCTATATAATAATATATAAAAAAATATGAAACACACAACCTATACCAAAATCTATAACAAATATATAGGTTATTAGTAGGTCAAAAAAGGACTTCAGAAATATACTACTGCATATCAAATATTGCTGTACAAATTCTGTGCCATAAACGCAACATGTAAAAAATATATATACTAATTCACATAGGAAATGCTTACAAAACATCTAATAATAGTATTTAAATTATAAAATATAAATATGCAAAAAATAATGATAATGTACATTCGTAACTAAACGAATTGCACGTCTAATAACTAACAATTCAGTTAGCCCTTTAACCCCTGTTATCAAAATCTGATTACTAAACACACTATGTGTTAATAGAATGCCTTATTATTTATTGAATGTTAACAAAACTACACAGCCTAGCTATCTGACAACTGTCATCAAAATTTCACTTCAATTGCTTACATTTTAACCCCTTAAAGACTGAGCCAAATGTACACGTTGTAAACAAAACAAAACGTAAACAAAACCTGGCATTTGCGCTACATATCTGTCCAACCCTAATTCACCTCTTTCAGATTAAATGCACCCACCCTTATTATATATCATTTTATTCAGGGGAAACAGGGCTTTCATTTAATATCAAAGCTATGAAATGTAATTTAATATGAAAAAAATGGGAGAAAATAAGAAATTTTGTCATTTTTTTAGTTCTACATGACATTTTAACTGTCAGTGTCATAATACTGTTTGCTTTTACTGCAATAAAATACACATGTTTGCATTAAGCAAAGTCCCACGTGTAAAACAGTACCCCCTATGTACAGATTTTATGGCGTTTTCGGAAGTTACAGGGTCAAATATAGCACGTCACATTTGAAATTGAAATTCGCTAGATTGGTTACGTTACATTTGAGACTGTATAGTAGCCCAGGAATGAAATTTACACCCATAATGGCATACCATTTGCAATAGCAGACAACCCAAGGTATTGCAAATGGGGTATGTCCAGTATTTTTACATAAATATATATGTAGAATTAATATATATATATATATATATATATATATACGTATTTGTATATATGTATATATATATATATATATTTTTTTTTTTTATATATATTTTTATTTATATATAGGTATATATATAGTGAGATATATACATATATATTTATGTATATAAATATATATATTATTTTGTTTTACGTGTATTTTAATATAAATATATATATATATATATATATATTAATATCACAATACAGTTAGAACAAAATAACACACATCAAATATTTTTTAATTATTTATTTTAAATTTTTATTTTTTAACGTATTTACATATTTTTTTATATTATATATAAATATATATGTATAACAATAATTATATATATATTTAATAAGTATCAGTCTACGTGTAATTTGATATTTATATATATATAATTATATATATATAGTAAAATACACCTAGACAGTGTACGTGTGTGTATGTATATGTATATATATATATACTTAGGTCATATATAATATATATATATATATATATATGATCTAAGTATATGATTTTTTTTTACACTGATTTAAACTTTATTTTATTTGATTTCCAGCCAGCAGGGGGATTAACTGTCATTACAGGCAGTCCCCCTGCTGGCAATGCAGCAGCCAGCTAACCCGGCCATGTGATTGTGAGGTCCTCGCAGGGACCTCACTCTCACATGGCCGGGGGGGCCGGAGGAGGCAGGATACGCTGCCGGGGACTACCTGGGATCCCAGGTGAGTCCCCCGACCGCGATCGCTGGCGTGGGATCGCCGGCGACCGGGTAAGTTAGAAAAACCGGAGGGCGTACTGTTACGCCCTGCGGCGTTTAGAGCCGCTTAGAATAGGGCGTAATAGTACGCCCTCCGGTTTTAAGGGGTTAAAAGAGTATGAATTTCACAGTATATAAATATGTCTATGAACATCCCAGATCTGGTGGGACAGTCCCATTTTTGGATAACAAAAATAGAAAAGAGGTTCAGGCACTCCAACAGCTTCAGGTAGATTTATTAGAACAGAAAGTATGCTGCAACGTTTCGACCCACAAATGGGTCTTTGCCAAGCTCATTTTTGGAGTCCTGCCTTGCTGTACTAGATTTGCATATTTCCCAACATTTTAAATGAACAAAGAGTGAAACTTTTGTTTAGTGTGAGTGGATGTGTGGCCAGTGGAGGAGTTATTTAGAGAACTTCTAAGTGACTTACTAATACAAATGTATACAATTAAAATTTCATTTATAACAAGAACAATGTATCTTATTTACACAGACTGATTTTAAAACACATATACTGTAGTTTAAAGACACATTATTGGTAGTATTATTGCTGTGGAGCTCTGTTATACACAGACACATTACTGGGAGTTTTATTGATGTGGAGCTCTGTTATAGACTCAGCCCCATTACTGGGAGTATTATTGTTGTAGAGTTCTATTATACACTCAGACACGTTACTGGGAGTATTATTGCTGTGGAGCTCTGTTATACACTCAGACACATTACTGGGAGTATTATTGCTGTGGAGCTCTATTATACACTCAGACACGTTACTGGGAGTATTATTGCTGTGGAGCTCTGTTATACACTCAGACACATTACTAGGAGTATTATTGCTGTGGAGCTCTGTTATACACTCAGACACATTACTGGGAGTATTATTGCTGTGGAGCTCTGTTATACACTCAGACACATTACTAGGAGTACTATTGCTGTGGAGCTCTGTTATACACTCAGACACATCACTGGGAGTATTATTGCTGTGGAGCTCTGTTATACACTCAGACACATTACTGGGAGTATTATTGCTGCGGAGCTCTGTTATACACTCAGAGACACCAACAATTCAGAGCTCTTAGAAAAGAGGGACATTAGAATAGAAAAGAAGGACAGAGAGATTTTGGCCCAAAATAGGGACAGTCCCTCCTAAATAGGGACACTTGGGAGTTATATTATTATTATTATTATTATGATATTTATATTCCGCAGCACTTTACAATGGGTGGACGAACAGACATGTAGTTCTAACCAGACAAGTTGGACACACAGAGGGGTTGAGGGCTCTGCTCAATGAGCTTACATGCTAGAGGGAGTGGGGTAAAATGACACAAAAAGGTAAGGATAGTATTAGACTAGTGACAGTTGCAGAAGAGGAATCAGTCAGGAGCTAGTAACAGTTTAATTGATACTCTTTTATAAAGAATGGGTTTTTAACGATTTTTTGAAGGAGTGGAGACTGGGTGAGCATCTAACGGAGGAGGGAAGCGAGTTCCACAGGAACAGTGCAGCCCTCGAGAAATCTTGAAGGTGAGCATCAGAGGTGGGAGTATGGACAGAAGATAGACGTAAGTCTTCAGCAGATCGTAAGGCCTAGATGGGACATATTTGTGTATAAGGGAGGATAGATAGATGGGAGCAGCATTATGTAGCTATTTGAAAGCAAGAACCAGAATACCAGAATTCCATATTTGGAATCAGGCCGACCACGTGACATACCGCTAAGTGTATTGGGAATTGTAGTGATATGCAGCCAGATGGGCAGGGCAAGAGAGGAGGGGTGAAAGAGCATTGCTATTGGCAGAGTGAGGGGGCTCGGTTTCCAGCCAGTGGCGTGGATAGCAGCCAATAGGATGCAGCAGATCGTGCTGTGAAGATTTGAGGTTAGGGATTACATAGTGGGCGTGTAAAAAGATCGTGGAGGGGAAGATATATGAAATAAGGCACAGATAAAGTGTCTGTTAAGTCAAATTAAAACCCAAAAAGATTATATAAATAAATGATAAGGGAGAGAGGGATGTGATAAGGGGAATTAGATATGTTCTGTGTGAACAGTGAATGTGAATACAAATAAAGATAATACTTTATATAAGAACCATTAGTAAGAGAAATAAGATAAATAGAAATAAAATAAATATGAATAAGGGATAAATAAAAACAAATTATACAGTTTTTCTAATAAATAAATCTTAGAAATAAGGCTCAGTAATTGCATACATTATTGCTTATAAGGGGTAATAAAAAGTTAAAAAGGTCAAAATCTGCATTTAACCCTTTTGGGGTAAGGGTTTTTTAAAAGGAAAACCCAGTACATTTCTTTCTGACCTAAAATCTTTTTAATATCCCCATCTCTCCATGGTAGTTTGCATATTTGTATCCCTCTACATTTAATATTTAGCATTTTTGTTGTGCATTAAAAATGTTTTGATAAGCAGTGATTTGGATGGCCTTTTATAATATTACGGCAATGTTCTTCCAGTCTAATTTTTAAACATTTCGAAGTCATGCCCACATAATGTAAGCCGCACGGACATTGCAACTCACAGGATCTTTTATAGGATTTGATATTTTTGTTTTGTTGGATGTGAAGTGGGTGGTTTTTGTCTTTCTGCTGTGGTCTGTGGTTTTACACACTATACAAGTATTGCATTTTAAAAAAACCTTTAGAGTTGGATAAAAGGGTGGGATTTTTGTTTCTGTGGTCTATTGTGTAATTCTTGGTGAGGATAGTTTTAAAATTTGGAGCACCTCTAAAAACTATGCTGGGCTTTTCAGGGATAAAATTTCTTAAAATGTCACATTCAATACTAGACGGATTGCACCATTACCTTCTCCTCTCTTCACATACGTATCCAGAAAAGCCGTCTCCATTTGGTCCACACGGAGAATATCCCCCTTCATCAGACACTATTAAGGACTTTGTTTTGGTATCTTTCTTTTTCAAGGTTTTTCTTAATATTTACTACCATATTTTGAACTGTGTTTATCAGTAGCTGTACTACAGTCAGCTATGGTGCAACCTTTTATTTGTCTTGTCTTTTGTACTAGCATTTGGTAATAGGGTTTGGAGGGAACCCTATATTTAGGTTTGCTGCCTCGTATTCTTCCCATTTACAGTATTGGTTTATTTTAGCGCTGTTTCCTTTGTTTTTTAAGTTAATATTTAAGCCTATTGGGCACCCTTATTAAGTTATCTAGAATGTTATGCTCTAATTACATTATTAAGTTAATACCACAATAGGTACTTTTTCTAATATTACTGTTAGTTTCCTAGTTGTATCTATATTTAACTTGGGACTTCCTGCAGTTTATCGTCCCAGGTATTTCCTAATTATCAATGTCTAACTATTAATCTTTACTACTTTTGTATGGATTACCTGTTAGTTCTGCAACAATTTCCCTTTGAGGATTGTGCTATTCAGGAGTACCAAAAGGAGCTAAAACCACCCCAGTTTCAACTAAGCGGTTTGCATTTATTTTTATGTTCAAGGAAATGAATTAACTACGATACTGCGAATTGACTGTTATATATTTACAATAACTTTCCAATACTGTACATTTTTAAGCATATCTAGCTGTCATTAGTTGTAACCTAATTTCGGTACTCATTCTATTACTTTAGAAGCAACTAAAGCTAGTTAGATTGCAACATTGTAACTGATAGGGTCATATAATCTAATTTCATACTGAGAGAATATCTATTTGTCTAATAACATAGAAGTTCCAGTAGCTATACAATTTTAATACAATTTTTTCACTTTTTTCACACTATATCCACAGTTTGTCATGTGTTTGCATGTGTTGCCCCCATTTGGGAGCCAATAAAGTAGCTAATTACTAAATACATTTATTCCTTTTTTAATAAATGTTTTTTTCTTTTTTTAGACTGGTGTTGAATATCTAACGTTATTGGAATCATGCTTTTTTTTTTAACCTTGATCCAATCTCCTTGACCCTGCAACCAGTACGGGTTCTGTGACAGTCTTCTCTTACAGAGGTCGTTTTTTTTGTTTATCTCACTCTGTGTTTGTATGTCTCTCATTGGTTGTAAAATCGCTATAAAATACAATAAAGACTTATAAAAAAAAAATGATTCAAGAAATAACCTAGCCCAAATTCTCGGTAATGGCGCAAACCATTTTGCAATGGTTGGCCCTCTTATCTGGTTCCTGCCAGGCTACTGGTCTACTTTGTAGGCAGTTTTACAACATCTGACATTTACAAAGCTGGAGAAGACAGATGCTGATCCTGCTGCTCATTAATTGGCTGAGAATGTCAGCTGACCTCTCTCAGCCAGTAAATGATCAGGTGTTCATAGAAATTTGCACAGAATTGAAATTGGCTAGCTAAGTATGCCTCAATGATTCTGCTGGAGGTGGAATAACACCTCTGGCAGCAGAGGGGGTTAAACTGCAATGCACATCCAACTCTAGCACTTGAGCACTTTAAATCACTGAAGTGGTCATGGTGCTTGGAGTAACCCTTGAAATCCTAGAATGAAATCTGTATATTGTTTGACATGGCTCCCCTATATATCATAGTAAATGTTTTTCCTTTATTGACATGATGACATGCCATTTTGTTTTCCTTAATTCAAAAAGGAATTGAGCAAATAAGTAAAACCATTGATTTGTGGGAGATTAAAACAAACTCTCCAAACCCCTTAAAGCACTTCAGGAGACTCTGTAACACTCCAGCAGGGTAGTAGGAATGTAGCAAACTGAGTATACATGGACAGCCATATGTAAGTTAAACCTAATTCTTTGCATTTGAATAGAATAACAATAATTAGTAAGTAAAACCTAATTCTTTGAATTTGAATAGAATAACAATAATTAGAAACCAGGAAGTGTGTTTCCTTTCAAATATATTCTGGGATTTTAATGTTGTTATTACTCAGCGTAATGGTATTCCTTTTTATGGACTCAGAAGGAGGCTACTCTCTCTTTTGGTGGGTATGACCGAAAAAAACTACCATAATGGTTTTGACCAATATCCTTCTAGGATAGATCATACCGAAACTGCATTGGTCCAGTAGAGGGAAGTACATTTAAAATGTTTTTCGTTCAACAGTTCAGACTTTATACTATAATTTAAAATTCTCTTTAAATTTACTTTTTATTCACACTTTATTAAATAACCCTAATATTTAATTCACATTGTATTGTCTGAGTAGCTTGGGAAAACAAATCTTGTACAATTATCTGAATGTGTCGTCTGTAAAGAAGTGTCTCTCTTCTTTTGAAAACAATTCTTAATAGTGGGCAGTTATTCAAAGGATCCTATAATACCAATTTTAGGTATATTTGCAATAACTCTGTTGTTCCCTTAGATACATTTTGTGATAATATTAGATCAGACCAATGATCTTCTACAACTGGCTGAACTAGATTGACTTTTGTCTTTTTTTCAACTTTGATTACTGTGTCTGATTTGGAGCAGATGTCTGAGATGTATGTAACAATAACCCAGAGCCGATCTTGGGGGGTGCGGACCCCCCAGATGCTCTGTAGACTTCACAATATTTACACATTCACATTAAAAATTTCAGTTTTGTCTACACTAACAACACTGACAAACTGAGCGTGCTGGGCTAACTCTGATCTGCCTTCGTTTTATTGCTAAAATAATCCCTTTACCAGATAACAAGTAGAGATCTTATCCAAAAGTGCCATGAAACTCTAAAATACATAATAAATTTATAAAAAATTTAATATTTATGTTCACTTTCTCCAGTCCTTTTGATTTTTTTTGTTGTAAACATTTTCTTTACATTTTAGCTCAGTTATTTACTAGACTTGTCACTTTAACAAGACATGTTATAGTATTTAAATGTGTTTCCTTTGCTGTACTTTTTATGCATTGTCAATTAGTGAACGTTTCCTGTACATGTTTTACTCATTGAGTCTCTGTCTTTTACCATGAGTTTTTCTCGGGAATTTATGGTGGGTTTGAATAGTATGATGACACATTTTGGTATAAACATGCAAATCACTAGGGCCCAACTGGAAGACAAGATAGCAAAAACCTCCATGGCCATCACATATTGACCACGGGAGCTGAGAGATGCTGGGATATAGGACACCCAGACACTGAGGAAGGCCAACATGCTGAAGGTGATAAACTTGGCTTCATTGAAGCTATCAGGAAGTCTCCTTGCAAAAAAGGCTACAATAAAACTGATGGTGGAAAGAAGTCCAAGATACCCCAACATGCACCAGAAGGCAATTGGTGAACCTTCATTACATTCATAAATTATAATGCCTGGCTTTATTTGGGTATTTTTTTCTGGGAATGGAGGGATAACAATAATCCAATATATGCATAAAATAAATTGTATAAGGGAGCAAAGGAAAACAATCACGTAGGACACTCGAATGTCTGTCCATCTTCGGAGGCTGCTATCTGGTTTGGTGGCCATAAACGCAAAAACTACCATAATGGTTTTGGCCAAAATGCAGGAGATGCAAATAGTAAAAACCATGCCAAATGTAACCTGTCTTGCAAGACACCTCTCAGTATTAGGATAGCCAATAAAATTCAAAGAGCAGAGGAAGCAAAGAGATATAGATAACAGGAGAAGGCAACTTAGAGAGTAATTGCTTGCTTTTACAATTGGAGTGTTCTTGAATTGAAAGAAAAGTCCCAGAATGGAAATTGGGATCGCAGAAGAAGTGACACTCAAAGCACTCAAGGTTGCACCCAATGGCTCTTTATAAGAGAGGAATTCTAGAACCTTTGGAAGACATGTTTCTTTTTTTAGATTTGGCCACATATCCATTGGACACTTGAAACATTCATCTAAATCTAAAATAGAGATGTAAAGAGATGTATTATTGAATGTGCATATAGAGTTTGCACACATAAACAATTAAAACAATTTATAAAAAATAAAAATTAGGGAGCTAAAAAACAGGTTATCCTGCATATCCCAGGTGGGTGTAATACCATCAATGAGAGGGTCATTGCGCTGCATATTGTAAGTAGGATACCATTTATTTACTACCTATTTTGTGTATAGATATACCACACCATCAGTCATCTCTCTGCTTTGTTTTGTCCATAGATATTGGACAGCAAGTACAAAAGAGCTACATATATCCATAGACGGGATTTGTACCATCCAGGCGAATAACAGCAGAGCTCTTAGTAGCTCAGTAAAGTGTTAGTTGGCCCTTTATACTCTTTACACAAAATATTTCAAATATTGTTACATATTGCACTATTTGTTGTTCTTGTTTTTTTTCTTTTTTGAGGTTACCAAAAGTTACTCTATACCGGTGTACATCGATCGGATAGAAGCATTTGTAAATATATGTATTTATACTAACACAAGATTGTTGTACATTTTTAAACCCTTTTGGGCACAGTTTATCTGTTTGTTACTATTTGTCCATCAAGTTTAGCCTTTCTCACACATGTTTTTGCTGTTGACCCAAAAGAAGAAAAAAAACAGTTTGAAGTACTTCCAATTTTGCAACAAGCTAGTAAAAAATTCCTTCTTGATCCCAAAATGGCAGCTATTACCCCACTAATTAGAAATTATATCCCTGTATATTATGTTTTTGCCAGTATTTATCCTATTGCTGTTTAAACATCTTTAAGAACTCTGATAATACCAGCTCTTCAGGCTGAGAATTCCATATCCTTATTATTCTTAGCCGCAGGCTTGTCAGAGTGCCCACCGCCAAAAGTGCCTTCAATGGGGACATGAGTGGTAGAACAATGGAAGAAGGTTGCCTGGTTTGATGAATTATGTTTTCTTTTAGACCAGTTAGTGTCTGGGTGCATTTGAGTTATTTAACTGGGAAAGAGATGACGCCCTGTTGCTCCTCCTACCAACTTGATCGTCACAAGCTTTTCAATTCACTTCACTGAGAAGATCTCTACAATTAGGGAAAAGATCTTTCATCCTTCTCCTTCCACTAGTTGACCTATGCTATGGGAGGAAGGCAGGCCGGTGGAGGAAGTGATATGCTCTGGGCAGTATTCTGTTGGGAAACCTTGTGTCTTTGAATTCATGTGGATATTATTTTGACACGTACCACCTACCCAGAGATTGTTGGAGGCAACCTTACACCCCTTCATAGCAAAGATGTTCCCTAAAGGCAGTGGCCTCTTTCAGCAGGATGATGGACCATGCCACACTACAAAAATAGTTCAGGAATGGTTTAAATAACTTGACAAAGAGTTCAAGGTGTTGCCTTAGCCTCTAAATTTCACAGATCTCAATCCAATTGAGGATCTGTGGGATGTGCTTGAAAAACAAATCCAATCCATGGATAAAAATATTATACAACAGCCAATTGTAGCAGGGATAAAAGAAACATTTCACTGCCCAAATACAAAATTCCCAAATACTGTTCATTAAATATACCCCAAATAAAAACATGCGTGCATTTAATTATATATTTTAGCATTGTCGTTATATGTAAAACCAGCTTGCAAAACATGCAATTTTCTTATCTGCTGAATGTGCAAGACCTTCTAACCACTGTGGCAGACACTCTGTCCCTGGATTTTAAAGTTTATTTTATTCCCTTCGCCAATCTGTTTGGCCAAAGATGCCTAGTCCCTATCTCAACATTACCCCGGTAGACTAACAAAAGAACTACTGAATGACCGACCACCCAAATGCGGAGTGTGGTGCTTGTTAACCTTATTGAACTCTCTTAACACCTCCATAACCACAAACACCTCGACATTTTAAGCAGTCAGCTGAGTGGTCGTCGTTCACATGTACAAACATGTGGTGGCGGCCATCTTGGAATACGAATGCAGCTAGTGGTGTTTAGTCGTCGAGTGTATGGAACTAGAGTTAGACACTCAACGGCGCGAACCCTGCTAAGACTTCCATGTCCACAGATGTTCGGTATTATCCACAAGAAAGGGACGGCGTTCGATAGAAACCTCTCCCGAACTATAAGAACTATGGGAATGGACGCACAAATGATTTCATGGAACTATTTTGGGCAGGTGGCTCGTTTGCGGTCAGTCTAAACTTTACCCTGGTGGCGTTTCAGCTACATTCGTGGGATCTGAGTGATTTCGACATATGTTGGGCACTCAAATACAGGCTATCCAGGGATATAGAATTTGAAGGGGTACTTCCTTACTAATTGTGTATTTTGGGGTATTTTTATTATGCATGTCCTGGACCTGAGAGGTAATGTAATTATGTGTGTGCTTATAGTGCTGTCCCCTCTCAGGTCCAGTGGGGAATGCCCCTGGAATGTGTCAGCAGAAACCCTTTTCTTAGGGACCTGCATACAAGGCTAGTTGTGGCTCCATTATAAGGAGTCTTACTTTACACTCAACACAGAGTCTTGTCTCTTGTTGTAGGGAACTGCTATACAAGCTATACCTGCTTCTCTACTTGGATGACTACTTGGAATGCTGTAACACAACTCACACTTTGGAGAAGGATGTCTCTGGTGGTGGAAACCCCTCTACTTACACCCGCCCAGACTTTCTATGGCTGTCCAATCACAGACTTCTTAATGCACCTCTATGAAAAGAGCAGAGCAGGTGCTCTGAGCAATAGCACCCTCTAGCTAAACTGAACTAGCCAAACCAGGAAGTAACAGACCTGCCCCCTCCCCCTTCATTTATGTTTTCCCTTACATCTGTTTTCCTTCTTTCTATATTCTCAGTGCATCTTTTTATTTTAGTCTTTATCTTTTTCCTTGTTACTTTATGTCTGTTTGTTTACCTGTCTTTGCTCTCATGTATGTGTTTCTTTGTTTCCCGCACTATAGTATTATGTATGCCTCTTCCACCTTGTTTCTGTATGTATGAATGAATGGAGAATTAAACATATGCCTCCACCACCTCTTTATCAGTGGTTTCCAACCCAGAAGGAACACCAAAATGTGGAGTAAAATAATAAAATACCTAAATCCTGGACTGTTAGTGTTAATGACTGTGTTGGAGACATAATCTATATACCATGAGTCTGTGATTCTTAAAGATTATTATTATTATCACCATTTATATAGCGCCAACAGATTCCGTGGCGCTTTACGGTATAATTAGAGGGGGGATTTAACAATAAATAGGACAATTACAGGAAAACTTACAGAAACAATAGGTTGAAGAGGGCTTTGCTAAAATTAGCTCACAGTCTATAGATGTTGGGGTAAAAAACACATTAGGACAGGAAAGATAGAGAGTGAAGGGTTATGATGTTTAACCAGAGATCACAATTATATACTATGCTTATATAGTGGTGTGAGTGTACAGAGATTTAAAAATCTCTCTCAAATCAATGTTAATCTTACAAGGGTCATGGTCAGCTCAGCTCAGCACCTTCTCACCACTACTTGTTGGACCTCTAGTTAATATCACCATCTCTCATAATCGTTTGCCAGCATGCACAAGCATAGAGTAAACTGAACATATTAATGCTAAATCCCTGATATCTACTCACCAGTTTGATTTGTGACTTCTCCTTGTGCACATGGTACACACTGAAAGCAACAGGGTGGTTTATCCTGACTAATTGTTTTCCTGAAACCTGGTGGACAACTGTGACGACAGACTGAGACAGGGACCTTAAAAGGAAAACAACATTTTGGGGTTGTTATGTTTGATGAGACATTGTATGTGCAAATAAGAGACCCATCTTTTTTTATAAAATTTATTTTATATCTTATCACTATCCATTACCCTGGTTAGTGTGAAGTTGTACATTTATCACACACATGTATATATACATATATATATATATATATATATATATATATAATACACAAGATCCAGCTCACTCACCTATCCACTAAACAGCAACATTAATGTTGAAAGATTTTATTTGTTTTTTTAAAAACACCTAATCTAGGCAAAAATAATGGGGGTTTAGTTATATTATATGATCATACATTGCATAAGCCTGCCACAACATCAATGTACCCCATCTTTGGCAGGTCCTACACTAACAGCCTAATGTCTGCTCTTATTAGATTAACCCACTTACTTGAGGAAAAAATTCCATCTGGGGCTCTCTGCAATGTATGATCATATAATGTAACTAAACCCCCATTATTTGTGCTGCCACCCCTCACCCCGCCCCCCGTTTCATATGTATTAAGGCCATTTGGCCTGTAATTTTGGGAGGTGCTTGTTATTCACTACTAGCCTACTTAAGAGACCTCGAGGTCAGCGTTGAATGACCCTCCCACCACACCACATTATAAATAATTATTTTCATTTCTTTTTCCTGGGTAAGCCCTCTTCTTTCTCAGGCCTACCTCATCGTCGGTTCCGGCACACCACAACCGACTTGCTCTTTTATACCATCCTACGTTCATTATGGTATTTTACTCTGTACTATCATAAGCAACTAACACAAATATATATATATATATATATATATATATATATTCCTAAACTATGGAAAGCAGATACATTGATTTAATAAAGGCATACAATCATACAATAGCTTAAAGGCTTTTAACACAGGTTAGAAACTATGCATGTTATTTGTATGTTCCCATTCTCATAGTAGGCTGAATTCATAGGGTTTTAGCTTCCTAAATAGTAAGCAGTTTTAAACTTTTATAGTTTACCTGATCCATTCCTGAATTCCACATGATGGCACTGGTATTGACCATAAAGATGTTCCCATCTGGGGCTGCACTGTCATAGCTTCCAACCTTGATCTGCTTCATAACACCACCTGCACCCAACTGCCAGTTTACAATATCGTACACTGCAGGGAGATCCCCGTTTCTATCAAATGAAACGTGTCTTCCATTGCTTAGATTCACACGCACATTCTGCAGATAGTGACGCAGCTGAGGGATAAAGATATCAACCTTGATCAATGATTCATTGCCATATTCCCCAAGACATACCACACATTACTTCATTTTCATAAGATTTATAGTTGACGCTATTTTTTTGTATTATTCTTTATTTATTTATTTATGTGGAATATGACATTCAGCAATGTCAAGGTAACCACATATTTTTAAAATAAACATATTAATGTATTCCAAAGTTACATAGAGCACTACAAACGTAATGTATGTCAGCTAAACAGTATAAACTTTGTTATAGGATGACTGTCCATCTATCTGACCCAAACGCATATTTGTGGCACCCACTATCCCCCTTCTGCTTTCAGTACTGCCATGAGGTGGCTATTTGCATCATACTCAGAAACACTCAATCAATCACTCACTCATTGGCTCCATATGTAAGCATCGATTTCTGCACATCCTCTGTAATGGTGATAACCCTTTCCCCCGTTCACTCTGTCCTGCTTCGTTCGAACTTCCATATACACGACCATTCACACATTTACATTTGCACTACATCTATATGCGCTTACTGTAACTTGGGTAGCCTATTGGAACACGAAGGTACAACTAGCTTGTACAGCTCTCCTTCATGGTCAAGAAGGGGATGGATAAACCTTTCAGCTCAGTAATGGGCTGACCTGTGTCCATTTACCCTGAACAACCCTAAAAAGTGAAAGCGCTTGACATCATGCATAGTAATACAAGAATACACTGCCCATATACATACGTCTCTGGTAGCACTCATTCACACTCATATGTACTGTTGTCTCCCCTTAAACAGAGAAAAGATCATTATATATATATATATATATATATATATATATATATATATACACACCAGGAAGGCATTGTCAGTCCCTCATATTATAAACTAAGAATAGTTATTGTACATTGCAGATAAAAATAAAATAATAATACAAAAAAGTTAAATTGAAAAATTGATAACATTTGGTAAACATTTTAGGGCTTAGGTTGGGCAATAGTCCTTAAGTGATCTTGATGTGGCACACTGGACTTCAGCTAAATCAGCTCTCCACTGGACTAACAAATCTATGGTGGGTTCAGAAGTTGCGTCTTCCTTTTTGCTGATCCAATCTTGGAGTTCTGTCCTCGTTCCAGGTTGGCGTCTTTAATAGCTGAGACTGTGTCAGCATACGGTGCAAGGGAGGTTTGCTGCAGCTGCTGAAGTGCCTTAAAAAATTATGTGGGGTCTTTTTCCACCAATAGGGACAGGACAGAGTCTACCTGTGGCACTACAAATGTATCCAATGCTCCCCATCTGTATCTGATTAAATTATTGCACAGCTGCCTTGTTGTTGGCATGAACCTCAATTTCCCCAACAAGATTGAGAAGGACAAGTCAACGTAGACATACATTTTACAGTTATTCACAGTGGTAGAAGAGGTGTTTCCCAAAGTTAATATTGTTTTTAACTACTTTGTGGTATTTTGCAAAGTGTTGATTAGTGGCTAGACCCAAACCCATTAAAAAAGGTGGGAAAGTGTGATCTTCTAAAATGTTTCTTAATAACCAAAGGAATGAGTAAGGTACGTAAGGCCCAAAGGTGATTTTTTTAAACAGTGAATTTGATTTTACTCAACTCCTCTTTAATTGATCATTTATTTTTTTTAAACTGTTACTTACCTGCCATGCTTTAAAGTGTTTAATATTAGCACAGCTTTTATTGTAGAACGGCCCTCTTCCTTCATGACACATGTAGAGATCATGTAAAGATTTGGCTATGACATGAACAGAAGTGTATGCATTGTATGAACTTCTTAAATTTGACATGTCTGTGTATACATTGTTAATACTGTTTAATTCCTCTTTTCCTGTACATATTTTTGGAAAATTATTCAATGAACCATTGATGACATTCTGCTCAAGAAATTTACATTCAAACATTTTTTGCCAGAATACTTGATGTAACTTGTTCTCCAAAGTGTCAACCTTTCGAACACTACTGATGCTTAGATATTCTTTGAATCCTGGTATTGCTGAGCTGTGAAATGCAAAACCAATAGATCCAGCAAGTATTGCTTTATATTTTTCTGCTAACAATATATTTGAGGTTGACCATGTTTCACTTGCTACAAAAGTCCTGCCTGTAACATTGTAACTCAAAAGATTGTTCAGAAGTAGAGCAAAGGATATGTCACTAGAGAAGATGACCACAACTTTGGCTGTTGACTCTCTGATGACCTTTGTTAGATATGCAATATTTTTATCCATACGGTTAAACAAGATTAATTCTGTGAAAGCCACACAGTATCCAGCTTTGATAATTTCTTGTTTAATAACCTGAATGCCTTGTAATCCATAATCATTTCCAGCTGCAATTAATCCCACCCAGGTCCAACCAAAATGTATCAGCAGCTTGGCTAGCCCATTTGATTGGAAGTTATCACTGGGAACGGTCCTGAAGAAGGAAGGGAACTGTGTCCTGTCACTTAGGACTGAGCTGGTTGAGTAATGACTTATCTGTAAGTGAATTGAACAGTTAATCATGATATATTAAATAGACCCTGAACTCTGGCTATATATTCAATATATATATATATATATATATATATATATATATATATATATATATATATATTTTTTTTATTATTATTTTTTTTTTAAACTATATACATTCAAAATATATCTGCATGCACTGATTTTTTAAATCAGTTTCTCCCATTGTTCCATCATAACAAAGTTAAGAAGTATTGCCATTGTTTCAGTTCCAAATTGGAACTTTCTTCAGTACAAGTGAATAAATTATGATTTTATTTATTTTATTTATTTGTACATTGGACAGTGTTTACAAACCGACTTTTATTATGAATTTCTCTTTATCCTGTGCAGAGAGTAAAGCAGGAAAGACCATAGAGACTAACCTTCAATTTTTATTTTTTTATTATATTCTTTATTGAAAAATTTTGTTATTCTCATATCGTACAATAATGTTAATAAACATATATAAAAATTACAATCCAGTTAAAGAGTGAGTTATAATTGTACAAAGATCAATTTAACCTGATATGCATGAATATTACAATTTGATTCTAACAAAATACAACAAATATCATACCATACATTCCATATACATGCCATATATACTAACATTCACACTTTCAGGATGAGAAATTAATAGATCCTAAGATAAAGAATATCTGTATCCACATTAATATACATATTAATGTATATAGATAATTAGTAGAAAACCAAAATCCTAACTCCCAAACAGCATTAAATCATCTCTCCATAATCCTATTAGCAGCTCATCCCTATGTTACTCTCCTTCTCACCCTAGAACTATTTAGATTATTCTAGTCAGATTTTACATGGATCTCTTCATGGATCTGTTACGCATTCTTACTTTGCTACTCTTATTGAACCGTATATCTCATTGAAGAAAAATCCAGATAACACTGAATATATAGTTATAATCAAGGATCGAGTTTACATGTTATATAAGAGCAATATGATAGCAAGGCGGAACGCCTTATATGTTATATATATATCATAAATACTTGTATTCGAGGTATCAAAGTGAGGATAGATAAGTACAAAAAAGAACTATGACAAAGTCCACTTAAATTTGAGCATATAGAAATGTTCCCATTCCTTATATCACCTATTGCTATCACCACTCAGTCTCTATAATCTAGATAATATAGGGCCTGCCTTTCTGTCTTTCAGTCATATAATAATATAAATTTGTCTAGCCACATTTTATATATGCCTTTCTTGTACATTGAACTTGCTGTATTATTTAAGAGATTCTGTTCCATAGACAATTGAAATTTAATTTGATTTATAAGGTGGCTTTTTTGAAAGGGGGTAGAAAATTTCCACCTTCTGGCAATTATAATTTTAGCAGCGACCAGACAATGTGATGCTATACAATTATTTTTGGATGAATTAAAATTCCAATTAAAGTGTAAAAGGGCTGAAGTCAGATTTTCTTCTAATTTATTGTTAGTTAGTTAGTTTATAGAAAATTTCAAAGAGCCATGACCACATTGGTTTAACTATAGGGCACGTCCACCAAATATGTATATATGTTCCAACAAAAGAACCACATCTCCAACAAGTATCCTGTACATGTGGAAACATCTTTGATATTCTAGACGGGGTGTCATACCATTTGTATACCAATTTAAAATGACATTCTACCAAATTCAGACTGTGAACGTACTTTGTCATATTGGATATTGAGGTGCACCATTTCTTTTCTGTAATTACTTTGTCCAGTTCCTTTTCCCAAAACTCTATAATTTTATAACTCATCCAGCAGAGAGTTGGCAACTGAAGTAATTTTTTTAACAGTTCTATAACAAAAAATAGTTTCTAGATATTTAGAAATTGGGGATGTATTATCGATAATAGAAATATCTAAATAGTGTTTAATACGTAAATAAGTAAAGATTTCACTAGATGGCAATTGATACGTCTCTACAATCTGCTGGAATGATATTAATTTATTACCTACCATAATTTCAGATATTTTATCTATGCCTTGATTGATCCATCTAGATAATGATAAGTCATCTACATTCTGTTCGATTACGGCAAGAAAACAAGTCCTTGGTATCCGATTTATACATCCCAACTGTTTTTTAATTTCTTGCCATACATCCAATAATTGGCTAAGTATAGTAGATTTTATTTGGGCAAAAATTTGAGTATTGCCCTGTAATTCCTTCCAAATAAGGTATTGGAATTTATTAGGCAAGACAGACTGTGCTTCAAGTATATACCAAGGTTCGTCAACATATTGTGGATCTTGTTAATGGTAAATGTGTCTTATCATATTTGCATAGTAAATGTAGGAAAATGCAAACCCCCCTTTGAATATTTTTTAGACAGAGTTCTGAAACTAAGCCTCGTTTTTTTGTTTTCCCAAATAAACCTGGAAAAAAAATGATTGGATCATGGATAACCAAATTTTAGGAATCTTAAGGGGTACCATAGAGAAAAAATAGGACCACTGGGGTAATATATAAGAATTAATAATATTAATTCTCCCTATCCAAGTTGTCTCCAAATTTTTCAATTTTTGTAACTTATAATTCATATCTTTAAGCAGTCTCAAAACATTTTTCTCTACTGTATCCCAATACACGTCGGAACGACGATCCCAAGATATATTAATTCCGTGTTAGTCCAAATAAAATTATATCTATGAGAAAGTCTATCACAGTATCTTGTAAATTGTTATACATAGCCACAGATTTAGAAATATTCAGCTTAAAATTTGTGATTTCACTATAAGTGTCAATTTCTTGTATAAGGAAGGGCAGGGATAACTCCGGCGAAGTAAGTTAAATTAAAGCATCATCCGGGTATAATGATAGTTTTATATCCATATGTCTCATAGGGAAACCCTTAATATTTGGATTGTTTCTTATGCTGATAGCGAGAGGTTCTAACGTCAGAATATATAAAAGCAGGGATAAAGGACAACCTTGTCTGGTACCATTTCCGAGAGACTAACCTTCAATTTTCAAACACTGTCTGACCAAAAGGTGTACGATGATGGCTAAAGGGTAGGAATATGATTTTCTATTTTTTTCACATATATTTCTAATAAAAAAATATATATTTCCTTTTAATACATAAAAGGATTATTATATAAAAAAAAGCTTTGATGTAACAGTTTACTTTAAGAGAGGTTGGGTGACCCAAAGCACACAAGTAACTCCAATTAAAAATTCCTGAGAAGGAAGACTGTTTGTGTTTTGAAATGGCCAAAACAAAGTCCTGACCTTAATCAGCTGAAAAGCTGTGGCAAGACCTGAAGAAGGCTGTGCAATCAACACAACAACAAATATTGATGAACTGAACAGAGTCATAGGTAGAAATGGTCCACAGTTTATCTTCAATGTTCTACAAGTCTTGTAAACAGGTACAAGAAATGTTTGGTTTTGGGAGGTTCTCCAAAAGGTGGATCTACAAGTTACTAAATGCAAGTGTTCACTTACTTTTTTATAACTTGCACTGTGAATGATTGCACAATGCGTTCATATGAAATGTACAACTGCTTGCATGTTATTAGGCTAGTCAGTTTGTGTTTGCCTGCAATTGTGACTTTGAAAAAGATCAGACCACATTTGTTTGTAATCAATGTCAAATTCCTGCAAATTCCAACTGTTTCACAGGCTTTTTCTTACAACTATAATTTCTATGTTTAACCCCTTAAGGACACATGACATGTGTGACATGTCATGATTCCCTTTTATTCCAGAAGTTTGGTCCTTAAGGGGTTAAATGAATATGGTGGACAAAAAATTCCAATCATTATCACAAAAACCCTGATCATGTTCTTAATCATGGGTCATAATAAGAGGATTACAGCCTTACCTGAGGGTATCGGTAGAGACCTAGGATATGAGCCATGAGAATGGATGTGGTGGATAATGAATGACCAATGACAGCAACCGGTAGTGGACTTTCTTTGCAGCAGTAGTTTGGCATTGCCTGAGTCTGACCTGTCAACATCAACAGTGTTCCCAGCATCTCATTCTTCATCACAGCGCATGTGTTATAAACCTGGAAACCCAGCGCGATGTTGGGTAGGAGATCAACTCTGCTATTAACCTCCTCTACTGCAAACTTTATGGCTTGAAACTCTTTGTAGGTTTCAACCAGGAACCTGACATTAAAAGATCAAATGATGATGTTTTCAGTTTTTCAGGTCAAAAACACAAATAAATTAATTGCATATATAAGCCAATGTTATCCACGGTCGTCAGAAACTGCTGAAAGTCCAGGTAAGTACTGAAACATTGATGTGATTTAACCTAATCATGGTAAATAAAGACACACTTCTTTGAATAATAAGACCAGTGAGTGCCTTTCTTTGTGGAAATATATTTATATGAAACAATGGAGGAAGTCAGCGCTAATTAACAGACAATATGGAAATGGGCAGCAACCCAAACGAAGGAAAACCCTTCAGATCCTTCATACAAAAAGATGGAGAAGGGCCAGCAGAAAATAGAAGTAAAGTAAAGTAAAATAGTCCCAAAAATCTCACTAGAGCAGCAATAAATAGTCAAGGGTACTTCATAAAATGTAGATGAGTAGATTCTTCAGTGAGGATAGGTACGTCAGAATGTCTCAGGATGTTTGTTAAATTGAAAACAGAGACAAAGGCAACCAATAGTGCAGTAAGTCTAAAAATCCATAGTGCAAAAAAAGAAGGAAGTAGAAAACTCACATTTAAAAGAGCCATGGCCAGCTCTGGTGTGAAGGACAAACAGTGGTATAATCCCCGCTTATGGGATATATGAAGAGAGTGCGTCTATCAACACCGTCTGGTCATCCAAGGCTCCAAACAGGAGTAGAAAAGGCAACAATAGTGCTCTCAATTATGATAAAAGGTATGAGTTAAAATAAATAAAATAATACTCACATGCATAGAGCAGAAGTATATAAATTCACACAAAAGATATATCCAACACTTTAGAAATACAATAATGTGATGGAAAAAAAAACACTTATCTTCTTAGATAGTGATAGCCCTCTCCAGGAATATCCCAGACAATATTCCTTTAATATGGTACAAGACAACAGCAAGCGTATAGGAGAAAGTGGCTGTAGATCTACAGCCACTTTCTCCTATACGCTTGCTGTTGTCTTGTAGCATAGAGCAGAAGCACTGCTCTATTGGTAAAGCGTTGGTGGTATGATCCCCACCTCAGATTTCTTTGAGTACAGGAATGATAAAATGCCAGGAAAAGTAAAAATAATAAAAGTGCATAAAAATACAATAAAAAAAAAAAACAGTAACCAAAAAAAAACTTTTATTAATCTAAAATATTTTTAATTGTGTATTTTATTTATTTTTACTCATACCTTTTATCATAATTGAGAGCACTTTTGTTGCCTTTTCTATTCCTGTTTAGAGGCTTGGATGACGTTCTGGCATCCCACCTGTTCTATAATATGGAAATTATACACAGCTGATTATATATGCGCCTTACTCTTGTATTAAATTATTACAACTTATTTATTTGTTAGTGGTGTTATATTCTTTAATAATAAATATGTAAAAAGACTCTTACATGGTACAGAATTCTTCTGGAGGTTTCTCAGTAAACGTTATTTTCTGAAGTAGCATATCAACATAGAACGGGAGAACTGCTCCTATTAATATATCTCCTTCCCCTGAAGATCTAGGCAGACTAGAGGTGCTCGGGTGGCATCTCAGATCACCGTAGTTAGACGTTGGGACAAAGTACGATAGGACCAAGTGCCAAAGAGACAAGTAGAAATGGGTCATCAACCTGGGATCACACAGAAGACTGTGGATAAAACTTTTATAATAAATGAGTAAAATTAGGTTATCTAGTCATGAGACTCATAATTTACCTACAGTTCTCTCCAGAGCCAATCCTTTTACAACAAGAGTCGGGTTATACACTACTTATATTCTTCCTCAACTCAAGCTTATTTCCATAGTACACTTTCTAGATAGGTCTTAAGACATATACCTACTATCATCTTCTCAATTGATGTATATTTGCAAAAAATCTATACATTTTGTAAATCCACATTTTGACAAAGAGTCATCAGACACATCTTGACAAAGAGTCATCAGTTATTGCTACCTACCTTGGTAGCTATATGCTGTGTTTTGTTGCATGGTTTTCAAAGAAACTAATAAGTGGGGCATTTTAAACATGACAATGGGAGTTATTCACTAAAGTGTGAACTGCTGGTCAATTCAATGTGACTCCAAAGTAAATATCGACAATTTGCCAAAAATAGCTAGACTCAAAGGCTGGCTGCGAGAATTCTTCCAGGCCTGCTTTTGTGGCCTACGTTGAAATTAACTTTGGAGTCACTTTGAATTACTGTCAATTCACCGTTTTGAGAATAAACACGTGGGTTTAAAACATTTCCACCTATTTTTTTTATTTTTTTATTAATTATCTGTCATTCTTATTTGCACATTAAATATAATATATATATTTGGCATCAATTTGTAGACTATGTTTTGGTATTGGTGCATATAATCAGTGATCCTAATTGCATAGAACAGAGAGATACAGACATTCAATTAAACACGTCTTAACAAAACTTTGAAATAAATACTTATTTTCTCATTGTTTTTGCTATTTTTTTATTATTTAACAATGGAATTTTTTACCTAACAAGATTAATTATATGCATTCCATTTATTTTTTTAAATACTGAAATGCATTTTCCCATACAAGTACCAAAAATTGGAAGGAAAAATAAATCAAGGCAGATATCTGTAGTGTACTAATTGCTATTGGAAGTTATCAGAACAGAACTACCAACTAAACAATCAAACAGATGGCAGCAACTACGATCTCATGGAATATCTCTGCCAGTTATTGCATGCATATCATGTGGATAAAATGTAATCTTATAGCTTCTGTTATACTTGAAATATATATATTTTTTCCCAGCGGGATTTACTGCATATTATCACAGGCTAGGATCACAGGTCATGTTGTTATCAACGTTCACATACTATATGATATTGGACTGGCACATATGAGGTGTGTTCAAGGCAATTTTTTGCTTGTATTTACATGTTTTATATATTTTTGCAAATAAGTGTACCTTTTCTAAGAAGATTTGTGTGCAGTGAAATGTACTAATAAGGTCTGAGTGTGTGGACATTAGGGATCGCTTGGGGATAAATCAGAACAGAACTACCACTTCTCTGAAAATAACAGTTCTCTTGTCTCATTAAACACTCCGGAAGCCGTTGAACATAGCAGCAAAGGTAAGTGTGTGTTACACTGACTACTGGAGCACTTTTGCATTCAGGGTGACAATATAGACCCTTGACGCCCAACATCTGCCGAGAAATACTGTACAAGTGCCTGCAAGCTCGGGAACTCCTGCCATAGCTCACATAAGTGGCATAGTGTGGGTTAAATTAATTTGCGTGATGTGCTATGGCTGTGCCAGGACAACCAAAATTATGGTCTAAATTGAAAAATAAAAACAGTTAATATAATATAAATAGTTATTATATTGTCTCGTAATTTCTCTAACCAACTTTTTTTTATTTTTGAAATATGATGTCAGCGCTTAGGAGATAATCCCCTTGAATTTTAACAAGGGTGTACACATCTAAAATGTATCCAAAACAACTGTATCAAATAAAATTAAAATGCAGTATTAATGCATCAAAGTTCCTAACTGTAACAATAAAATATTGTACGAACAAAGATGCATTGAAGTCCAGTAAATATGACTGTTTGCAGGGTCCAAAATATAGGGAAGTCCACAATTATATCGAAGACACACTCTTGTGCTTGAATTCCCAGTAGATTGTGGTCACCATTTCAATAGGATGAGGAAACAAACAGATGGGGTTGTTGTATATGCTGCTAACCTTTCCTTCTAATGACTACTCAGACTTTCCTATGCTTTAATACTGCATTTTAATTTTATTTGATACAGTTGTTTTGGATACATTTTAGATGTGTACACCCTTGTTAAAATTCATCATATTTTAAAATTAAATATAGGATTTGGGAAATTCTTTTTTGTTTAGGCAGCTAATATCTAGAGGGTACTTTTAGTACCATCCAAAATAGGTATATTTAAAATCTTTTTGTGCGCTCTCTTTTTTCACTTCACAACTTTTTTTTCTTGCAAGTCTTAAAAGTAGTTTTACTGTCACTGTTTTGGTTAAATTCAGTCACAGGATCTATATATATATATATATATTAACTCATTTGTTGTTGAACTTATTACCCCCCAAAAAAACACAAATCCGAATGATTTTGAATTAATGCAGTATGCATTCACTAAATCACATAAATATGTATTTTAAAGGGACAATCAGATGCAGAAAGGGTGCATGGGTATAAATTAACTGTAGTAAGTTCTGTCTAACCCTCCTGAATGAGTGTGAATGATGTGCACAGAGAAATAAATGTCACACCTATCAAACACAGTTTATTTTTATGTCATTGCTGCTCTCAGTTTGGGATGAATATGATTAATCCATTTAATAATTGCAGTATAAATACAATTGGTCTTGCAAAATCAGAAATGCATGATCTAGTCAAAACATGGACAGATAGACAGACAGAGAGAGAGACAGACAGGCAGGGAGAGAGACACACAGAAAAAAGATAGATACTATATTATACCATCATCATATATACTTTGAAAATGTTCTCACTTTCACCCATGTATTGATAGAAAAATGTTTAAAACTTTTATCTGGCTGACACTTGTGATGTGGTGTAGCACACCAGTACTGCTTACCTCATGATGATTCTACCTTGCTCCTCACTGTTTGTGTTGGGATAATTTGACCTCTATATAGATTTCCAGCTACCAATTATCACTTGGTCCCTCAGGGACTTTTTGACACTTTACTAAGCAACAGGTCTGGAAAGAGCAAGGTTGATCTAAACAAGAGTCAATATGGATAAATAGAGGAAATGATTGTGTTCCGGAATTCCCTTAAAGGGAATCTCCAAGCACCATAAACACTACAGGTCATTATATTAGTCATGATGTTTTGCAGTCTTACCATTTTCTGTCAAACCAGTTTAACAAAATCTTGCACTCTCCCATCACTTAAATATTGGCTCATCTGCTGTTGCTCTGATATGCATGTTTCCACTACTGAAATATTTGCTACAAAGACGCCCAAACATTGGATGTCAATGATAGGCTGTAAGCAATGGGTTAAACACCACAGCTTTTTGTCATACTGCTTGAAAGCAGTTTAACATAAAATGGGGACATTATGCCCAAAGATTATCTGCACCATAAACACTATTTTTAACTGTAATTGTTATGGCAGCTAGAGAGATTCTTTGAAGTGCATTTGTTATGGTATACAAATGTTTAAATAAAACAGAAGTATAGAAATGTTTGTATACAAATTGAGCTAGCATAATTGATGGCAAAATTATAGATTTAAAGGAAAACCTTTATATTAGCCCTGTGCATTAAAATTTTCCATGGTATGCATACCCATTGTATAATCAAAACCAAAATGTTAACTGCTCACTATGCCAAACATACTCTACACATTTAAATAAAAGAGGCTTTTACTACCGATGTAATGGCTTCACGGGGTACCTCTGTGCTGCCGTTGGAGGTCCAGTCGGTAGCCTCCTCTGCCAGTGAGGAAGGCTCCCAGGGCTCTGCCTCTGCTGTCCCCCCTCCTCCCCCTGTTTCTGGTGGCCGTTCCTCCAGGGGGCCCAGCCTACCCCTGGCAGGGCCCCATGTCCCCCCTTCTCTCTATTGGGCCCCTCTACCTCCCCTTCCCCCTATAGTGGGTCTATCCCCAATGTGTGCTTGGTCTGGTCAGAGGTCATTGCCCGTAACTATTGGAGGGGCGCCTGGAGCCAGAGTGTCATGGAGCGCTGCCACCGCAAGTTAAACAGGTTTCCCAGTTTGTTTTGGAGGTTTGGGGGATCCCGATCCGCCATCGGGTTTTTGAGCGAGAGGCGGACAATTCTTTTCGGTCGGGCTCAACCTTTTTAATCTTGCCCTACAGGAAGCGGTGGAACAGGCCATGGGTGGTTTTGGTGGGGTTCCCCGCAGGCGGGGGTATGTCCTTGACAATTAAAAAGTTTGAGGGGTAAGTTTGAGGGGTTATGTTTAAGGATGGAGTGAGTTCAAAATGTTTGCAGGTCTCAACCTCCCCTGCTTCAAAGGGTTAACATTAGGTTACCTGGGGTGTCGTGCCCATCGAGCTTGGATAAGGTCGGCTGATAGCGGACATTGGAAGGATATTATTTTATGACGAGGGGGGAGGTCAGAGGAAGTTGTAATTAGGAACCACTGTATGTTTATTGGCAAGGACAGTTGGGTCACTGTATAACACTATGTGTTGAGTTATATATGTATATATGTTAAGTTATGCTTATTTATGTTTACAGAAAAAGGAAGAGAATTAAGAAATAAAGTTATGGATGTGTTATGCAGTAATTTATTTTATGTTATAATAAATGCTGTGGCCTGTTTCATCCATACTAAGTTGTCTGTCGTTATTGGGGGGTTGAATGGGGTTAGTTTATGTATTATGCTGCATCGAAATTCCCCACTATGTACATACAAGTTCCTTCACTGATTTCAATGCGGCACCATACTGATATGACCCACAAGATCCAAACTGCAGTCCCTGGCTGGTTTCTGTTCACTGATCCTTTTGGATCATAGCCTGTGCTTTGTGATTAAACCAGTGTCCAATATTAAAGTGGCACTGTCATGCCAAACTTACATTTCTCCTATTGTTTCCCCTTCTCTTCCTCTCTCAGAATCTGTTCTTCTTTTCTACCTGACTACAAGCAAAACACATATGGGATACGGCTGTGGAATCTAAAAAGAATATAGACAAAACATAGTGTAATACAATTTTAACAAATAATGTGCGCTGTACAAAAATGCACTCACAAGATGTAGATGCATTATGCGTTTAAAGGGTGCCACCCCAATGTAATTGGGGGGCTATGGATCCCTTTCCGCTGTCTGCAGGATAGCAGGAAATCAGGACTCCTGATGGTAGTATAAAATACTCCAGCTACACGGATTGGCGGAACAGATCTGGAACACGATGAGAGGGACATTTAAAAGGAACTTTGGACATTGAACACATTGTAATATTTGACTTATTGTTATATTTGATTTTATAATTTGTTTTCTCCTGAGGAAGTCTACATTGTAAGTAGACGAAACGCGTTGAGCTGTTTTTTACTGTTGCCTGTGATTCGTGTTTTTTACCTCTTCTTTACACCATCTGGGACAGAGGGATACATACATCTATTGATGGGTGTTTTTACTTCTTACTTCTTGTAAGTGGATTTAATTAAAGTGTGTCATTTTACATTGTGAAGCATTGCTGTACTATGTCCAGTTTTTTTCTTTTGGCATGCACCCTTGGATATTGAGAATGTGTACATCAGAAAATTTAAAGAGACACTGATGGGCTTGAAAAATTTGTATATCCTGTGAGTGCATTATTACCACTAGGGGCCCATTTTGTCGTATGGTGTTGCCCTATGAATGTTTCTTTGTCTCTGTTTTTATTTTAGGTGTATCTTGTATTTCATGTTAGTATAAAATAGCGGCTTTTATTATAAATCAAATAAAATTGGTAAAACAGCAGTAGTTGTGGTCTTATGCCTTTTGTCCCACACTTGGAACTTCCTCAGAGACCATAAAATCAAAGTAAATTACAGATGGTTATACAAAGATAACAGCCTAAAAATTCCCACCCCAGAGTCCCTTTGAATAGGGGTAATCCCTGAGTTCATTGGTGTTTCAGAGGGAGTTGTGTCTCCTCTGTGGTCCTACTGATTCCCTTCTTGCACTGGATCACCTGTAGATCTTCAAAGAATTACCTCACATGTCTCAGCTGGTAATTAGACATCTGCCGAAAACCGGAACCGGAAGTGCGTTCCATTGAACACTTCCACATTCCATTGAACACTTCCGCGTTCCATTCCCTGAGTGATGTGAGCCACAGTATTGTTTTGGCTCATTTTCCTGACACTATGTCATCCTTGGGGGACCCTCACCCTCAGGGGGGACATGGGATTAGGACGTGGCAGAGAACACAGCTCCCCACAGCTTCTATTTTTGCATATTACAAGGAGGGAGCCATGAGTTGGTAGTTCCCTCCTTGTAATAAACTAAACAAACAAACGAATGAAGACTAAATTGAAATTCGGTATTCGTTTGTTCTTTGCAGTTTCTATTCATTCATTTGTCAAATGAACGAATAGCCTAAACTTCCATCTAAATTTCAGACAATAGTGCATGCCCAGGTTTTCTACAGGACATGTGCGGGAATTTCACAGTGCTATCTAGTGTGGGCAGGTAAGGTGTTCCACAGGCCCTTCATCTGCCCACACTAAGATGGCGGCATCTAGGACCTAGGTCCAGGCATGATATAAAGCCTTAAAGAAAGGTAAAATTAGGGACCTAGGGGCATTTGGATGTGACTAGGGGGACAATAAAATGTAGTGGAGTCTGAGGCAGGTTTAAAAAAAAAAACGGTTGTGGCTGTGACAGTGTCGCTTTAAGGGTACCTGCAGAAATGCAATATGAGGTCTGAAACATGATGCCTGTCTGTTCTCATTTTCATGTCAAGCTGGGAACTCTGGGATAGTTGTGGAAACATAATTTCTTGAATTTCTGTACCCAAAAATGACCCCATCAAAGTCCAACTTGAAATATGCAGGCGATGCACACGAACAGTATTTTTGGGTATTTGCACTATGGGGAGTAGTATCATGTATGACCTACCCACAATCTTTTTGTTGCCTTTTGTTCATATATTTGTAGGTGAACTATTTTTCTTTAGTTGTGTTGATATATTCAGGATTGAAAATGTTTCCTTTATTTCATTTCTATATGTGTAATACAGGATTTTTTTCCCTTCTGCATATTATGTGTGTGCCATATCTATCAGACAATGGCCTTGATTTAATAAGTTTTTCAAATGATTTAACCCCTTAAGGACACAACTTCTGGTATAAAAGGGAATTATGACGGAATATTTCCGCCATGATTCCCTTTTATTCCAGAAGTTGTGTCATGTGTCCTTAAAGGGTTAATATTGTTAGAAAAACATTCCAAATGATTTATCTACAAAAGTCACCATGTTGTAGATGAATAATTTGGTAAGTTTTTCTAACGATATAAAATCCTTTGGAAAACTCATTAAATCAAGGCCTTTGTTAGGTAATAGTTTTATTTGTATTGTTATTTGTATTGCAATGTCTAGGAGACCCTGTGGATATTGGACATACAATAGCATAGAGATTATTTAACTACCTGGAAAACATCTCTGAGAACGAAAATTAGGTAATGTTACACCACACATTATAATATTTGGATATGGTTTAGGTTTTTAATAAAAAATAAAAAAAAATTGTTTAATGCATGGCATAGAGAAGTTGTTAACTGTTTTTTGGAGTAGTTTGTAAATCTCTTGTGTTAATGGTTGATGAATTACCTTAATCTAAGGATATTCAGGGATCTCCACTTTGCTGTGCCTAATATTTTTGATTTCTTGGACAGAAACAGTTTTTTTTATGTACGAAAATATCAACCATTTAAAACAGGTATGGGCAAATGGCAGATCCCCAGATGTTGTAGAACTGCAACTAATGTTATTCTTTGGCATTCTAAAGGTTGGCAAAACATCATGGCAGGAGTAGTTCTACAACACATGAGGCTTTACCTATTGCCCAGCCCTGGTGTAAAATATTAATTTATCTGATGCATCTGCACCAACATAAAACAGTGTATCTTGTTCAGGTTCATCCAAGGTCATCGTACTTGTGAGCTTGACTAAGAGTCCTGATTTCTTCACTCCCTTTTGATTACTTCTGTTTCCTCAACATGGATGACACAAACATTTATTAGGTATCCAATTGTTATTGGTGCCATGTCAGATATACATATCATATTATGCAACAAAATCTATCAGTTTTTTTTGGTCAAATATTTACCCAAACACAATATGGTGGGAAGAGTGGTAGAAGGCACAAAGGGAGGGAAAGGAAGAAAGATGACAGATAGAAAAGGTGAGATGTCTGTGAAATAAGGGTACATTTAGTATAAGATTTATTTTTAAATATCAGTTCATCAAATAGTGGTGAAAATATCTAAGGAATGAACTCCTTTGGAAATCCACAGTGGAGGTGTTTCGATAAATTAGCCATGAAGATGAAATAAGGAGATGGTTGCCAGCAAGTATCTTCACCATAACAATAATGTTGTGTTATTTTATACAGAATAATGTGGTTATTCTTTTGCTGCTCTAGTGTACAGACAATCCATCCCGAGGATTCAAAATAAACTAATGACAAACAAAGTGCTTCTAAGTTTTGTAGAAATTTGATGATGTGTATTTGTTTTTATTAATACTGCAGCCAGGTTAGTAATGAATCTGCAAGCTTTCTCAGGTGGGTTAGAATGAAGAAGATCAAGTGTTACCATGAATTTAGTCAATGAGCGAGAGGGACAATAGTTTCAAATCTGGAGCACACATTTTAATGGCTGGACATTTACGTAGTAGGTACAAAAATTTATTATGACAATTCACCACATTCCACAGTTTACCTTCTGATCAGGATTTATTTGCTTGTTCATGCAAATTCATACAACTATGTTCATATTGCCTAGTCATAAGTCACATTTTTAAAATAATTTAAGTAAAGTGCGTAAGCAGAAAAAAAAAAAGCATAATTTTTAGAGCCTGAAACATTTTAAACAATGATAAATCATGACAACCCCACTTTGAGTATTGCAGATGATCTATGCCAGGAAAATCATAAGGAAGAGAACCAAATAAAATTGGATAAGTTGGGCTCCAAGTTTTTTATGATTACAGATTTTTTTTTTTTTGTGAATGCACTAGGAATTTTCTATAGTTTTAGCCTGCACAAGGCTAAAGCAAATATGGATCCACAACACTGACATAATAATTGGTATAAATAAAGAGCTTTATTCCACTGCTGTGGACATTGGATCTCCAGTGTTGTGGATCCTTGATTTGTTTCGTACATTTAGAGGAATATTTTGGGATGTTGCGCTGGAGTTACCTGTTATTGTTCTTGCATCACTGGATATCAAGTGAGACTATCAGGATTTTTCACTAAAGTAAGAATTGTACGGAATTCAAAGTTACTTCAAAGTGAATTTCTAATCTAAAGTGACACCATAGTCACCAGAACAACTACAGCTGAATGGAATGTTAGCCCCTTCCAGTAGTTACCCACTACTATCATCTGCACCATCTGTGCATAGGCAATGGAAATCTTACACTTTTCATTAATTAAAGATTCCAGTGCCAATAAACATGGGTAGTTACTGACTTTGCTAAGGTCTCATAGGTTCCAAGTCAAATCAGGAGGCAGTGCTTCACATCGACTACTCAAGGCATTGTACAGATGTAATCTGTACTTAAATTTGTTGATAAATTGTGATCAGTAACTTCTGTTACAAATGTAATTAAGTTTAGAGCTCATCAAAGTTCAAAATTCTCATACCTGTCCCACATTTTTAATTCCAGGATCTGTTTATCAAATTTGTTGGGGTAATTAAAATAAATTAGGCTAATTTGCATTTTGTGTATGGTTTATATTACTCCTAATAACATAATTTCTGCCCATGATTGACTAATGACACGCGATTACAATTATTTACATGGAGGAAGATCTATTTAGTTTTGCTCATTATAGATCATCCATTGTCCATGGGAAAACATGAATTAAAAGAAAAAAATCATCGGGATTCTTGAGCTTGTCAATTCATGAACTGGATGTGCTTAAAATGTTATAGAGTAAGCTAAATAAGTTAAACATTGACCTTGAAATAATAATGTCCTTCATCTCCCACTCTCTTCATATTGACATAGCAACATCCTTATTGAGGAATAACATTGTACTGAGTGAGTGAATTAGAGATTCCTCAAAATTCTATTTGGCACATACAGACACAGTGAAAGTCTGAAAAAACCTATGCACTGTATTTACAAAATGAGAATTGTAATCAGCAATGCAAACAAATTAAAGTAGATATCTTTATGTATTAGCTTATGAAAAAAAACAACTAATCAGTATGTGTAAGTTTATTAAAAAAAATAATATTTTGAAAAAGTAATGAATATTTACAACACATTTACAGATATTTGCATTTTATTTTCTTTGCTGACCCTGTGCAATATATATATATATATATATATATATATATATATATAAATTACCTTTACAATTTCATAAGCATTCAGTCTGTGACTTTTGCCATCAGTTTTTCTCGAGAATTCATGCTGGGTTTGAAGAGTATGATGACACATTTTGGTATAAACATGCAGATCACTAGAGCCCAACTGGACGACAAGATAGCAAAACTCTCCATGGCTATAACATATTGACCACGGGAACTGAGAGATGCTGGAATAAAGGATACCCAAACGCTTATAAAGGCCAGCATGCTGAAAGTGATGAACTTTGCCTCATTGAAGCTGTCAGGGAGTCTCCGTGCAAGGAAAGCCACAAAGAAACTGATAGTGGAAAGAAGACCGAGATACCCCAACATGCACCAAAAGGCTGTTGGTGAGCCTTCATTGCACTCATAGATAATTATTCCTGGTTGTGTTTGAATGTTTTTTTCAGGGAATGGTGGGGAGATTATTAACCAAGAAATGCATAAAATAAGTTGTACGAGGGAGCAGAAAAAGACAATCATGTAGGAAACCCAAATGTTCGTCCATTTCCGAAGGCTGCTATCTGGTTTGGTGGCCATGAATGCAAGAACTACCATAATGGTTTTTGCCAAAATGCAGGAGATGCAAATAGTGAAAACCATGCCAAATGTAACCTGTCTTGCAAGACACTTCTCGGCATTGGGGTAACCAATAAAATTCAAAGAGCAGAGGAAGCAAAGAGATATACATACCAGGAGAAGGCAACTCAAAGAGTAATTGCTTGCTTTTACAATTGGAGTGTTTTTGTGATTAAAAAATAGTCCTAAAATTGGAAATGGGACTAAACAAGATATAGCACTGATAGCAGTTAAGGTAGCACCCAGTGGCCCTTCATAAGAAAGAAAGTCTGGAGTCTTTGGGAAGCATGTTTGTTTTTTTACATTTGGCCACATATCCACAGGACACTTGAAGCAATCATTTGAATCTAGACAAGAGATATCAAGATGTATTATTATGCATATCCCTACATTTTAAAACATAAATACAAAAATGTTGAATACTACAAGTTCAACATTTATTTGATTCAACTTAAAGCTTGGTTAAAATGATATGGGTCAAAGATGGTCACTTTTATCCACTAATATTCTCTCTCAGACCATGCTTTGTGTTAGTATCATTTTACAGATATTTTTCCCTTTCCACTAGACATGTCTGTAACGGAGCTCCCCGTACTCCGACCAAGTACCCTCCGTTGATGGACGCTTCCTAGCTTGTGCCGAGGACCACAAGCACCGCACTGGACATCACAACCACCGCAGACTCCGCAACCGCTGTATCTTGACTGGGGTTTTGCAGTCTTCCTTCCTCCCTGGATCAGCTACTGTCCTCCAGGACCGTTTTGGAAAGACCTCTTCCTTCCACCCTGAATGAACCTCCAGCATCCAGGACTGTGTGGGGAAGACCTCTCGTCCAATGAGAGCGTGTCAAGAACAAGCTCTTAAAAGAGCTAAATGATTCAAGCTCAGAGGAGTATGCAGAGCATAGCAATCCCCAGTGTGATTATAACAACTCCCTCCAATAACGAGACAAGGCTACATTTAGAGGGATCAAGAAGAACTGCCTAAACCTTTATTTTACTTGGGAATAGCCCATATGGTCATTACATTAACATTGCTGTAAAAACTCAATAAAATTACAAACAGCCAAATCATAGCAGGCAACATACAGTGAGTTATTATAACACAATGGCACATTTTTAAAGGGGTGGGGGAGACAATATTTAACAGAAAATATCTCACGTGCCTGCAGAATTAGCAATATGCAAATCTACCAGAATATGCAAATGACCAGTCTTGCTATTCAGGTAGTGCATATTGCTGTTGCTATCAACAGAGGGCACTAGACAAGCTCCATAGCCAAATCCACCTAGTTGGTAGCAAACTTCAGCAGTACAGGAGAGCAGGCAATACATTTCACAGTACACACACACACACTATAAACAATTACATTACACACACCCTGCACCTATAATGGGTACAGAGTGACCCAAACATAAGAGAAATAAAGCAACCTACATAAATAGTCTGTCTGAAGGTAGAATAGGGGCTTTAAAGCCAAAAACATCAAAGAGTCATAGTCACCGGGGAGGAGGCTGGCAAGCAGGCCTCTCCAGGACCAAGTGGCAAAGGGTACTTTGTCACAATGTCCATCTAAGACTCACTTTCAAGATGTATACTCTTTTCTTTCTCTCTCAGCAGATTGTCTAGTTTTCCAGACTTTTTTTTAAAATATGTAATCACTCATTCCACAATCTCTGCTTACTTTGTCTTTAATCACATCTCTCCTGTTGTTTTTTTTGTCTTGTCATTTTGTTTTGCCCTCTCTGTATGCATCAAACCTAAGCCTGTATCAATCACTCTCACGTACACTTTTTTTTATCCTAGACTATGTGACAGATGAGTCTTTTTCTCTTTCACAACTCTATTTACCTTCTGCCTTTTTGTCCATATGTGTATCAGCATCTCATCCCTTGGAATCTCTTTCTTATCACTAATGTGGAATTCTCTATATTACTAATCATAGTGTTTCAAAAAGCACTGCATACTGTGAGTTGCTGTACAGAGCTTGTGATTTACAGGATGGTAGTGGATGTCAAGCCATTCCAGTACCCTCTTCACAGCCTGGCCCATAAACTGGCAGTGGTTCCAAATTTGACATTAGATTAATGTATTGATCTACTCACCTGTATGATTGGATATTTCTCCTTGTGGGCATGGGACACACTGAAAGCAACATGGAGGTTGATCCTGCCTAATTGTCTTTCTGAAACCTGGTGGACAACTTTGGCGACAGACTGAGACAGGGACCTGAAGGTAAAAATAAAGCTTTCTGAGTTGTATCTCTATTTCATAGGAAATTGTGACTCTTTTTCTATCTATCTATCTATCTATCTATCTATCTATCTATCTATCTATCTATCTGTCTGTCTATCTATACACAGTCATGGGAAAAAGAAAGTTCTATGAATTCTAAGGTTTTACATATTAGGGCATACGTATAATCATATGTTTATTAGCATGTATTAAAATTAGTTAAATACAACTTCAGATGAATAACAACACATGACATATTACACCGTGTCATGATGTACTTAACAAAAATAAAGCCAAAATAGAGAAGCCACGTGTGAACAACTAGGTTCACCATTACTGCTTTCAAAGGAATTTAGAGACTAAGAAGCATACAGGTGCTGCTAATAAAATGGCCTTGATTAAATAATCAGCAAGTGTGACCAGAGCCGGTCTGGGACAAAAATTCAACCCAGGCATTTAAAGGCAGAGCAGCCCTCGGATGGGCTTGGCCCAAGAGGATGCATGTTGTGTCAATGACATTCATGCCTCTCCAAAGTGGGCACATTTGCTTAATACCCCTCAGGGCAGTCCACACGTAGCGTGAAGCTGATGTGTGTGTGAGGGGGAGACAATAGGGGATGTTGTGTGAGGGTGGAATAAGAGATCTAGAGTATGGAAGGGGGACATAGGGCTGCATGGTGTGAGAGGGGGCATGGGGCTGCATGGTGTGAGAGGAGACATGGGGCTGCCTGGTGTGAGAGGGGACATGGGGCTGGAGGGTGTTCCGAAGGAACTTGTGGCTGCTGGTTGTTGAGAAGGGATATGGGGCTGCAGGGTGTTGGAAGGGGACATGGGGCTGCAGGGTGAGATGTAGTGTCATGGGGCTTCTGGGTGTGAGGGAAAAAAAGGCTGAAAAAAAAGGTAGTGTCATGACTGTACATGTATATACATATATATATATATATATATATATATATTGCTTTTTTATACATATACATAGATCATCTACAACATCAAGCGCCTGCCTAATAATTCATAGGTCCCCCTTGTGCTTCCAAAACATCTGTGATGCATATCAAGGCATGGTCTCCACAAGACCTCAGAACGTGCCCTGTAATATTTTGCAATAAGACATTAGCAGCAGGTCCTTTAAGTCTGGCAAGTTGCAAGTTGGTACCTCCATGGATCATACTTGTTGTTCCACCATGTCCCACTGATGCTCAATGGGTTTGGGATCTGGGAAATTGGAGACCAATGCAACATGTTGAACTCTTTGTCATGTTCCATAAACCATTCCTGAACAGTCTTTGTATCATGGCCAACATTAAGGTTTTTAGGAATTTGAGCTACAGTAGCTATTCTTTGTGGATAACCTTGACTCCCCAAGTACATCAATGAGCCTTGGACTCCTATGACCCTAATGTCAATTTATCGGATGGCCTACCTAGCACCTCTTTTTGTAGGTACTATTAACTACCAGGAACACCCCACAACACTTGCTTTTTTGGAGATCTTCTGACCCAGTCATCTAGCCATCACTATTTGGCTCTTGTAAAAGTCACTCAGATGTTTTAGTTTGCCCATTTTTTCAGCTTTCAAAGCATGAAAGTCAAGAACTGACTGTTTACTCACTGCCTAATATATTCCACCCATTGAGAGATGCCTCTGTAATGAAATAATCAATGTTATTCACTTTATCTGTAAGTGGTTTTAATGTTTTGGCGTATCAGTGTTAAATTTACTGGAAGACTACAGCTCACATATCCAAAATAATTGATTATTAAGTATCAAGTTATATTCAGCTATGAAAAAAAAAAAAAACAACAACAACAATATATATATAGATAGATAGATAGATTCATGAACAAGCACTGGATGTAATGTTACCACACCATACCAATTCTACCAACCGTTAAGTGATATGTATGCAATTTTACTTAGAGTAGTTTAGCTTATTAGTTTTTTGTTTTTTTTAATAAACAATAATTAGTTTTGACCTCTCATAATTTACCTGATCCATCCCTGAATTCCACATGATGGCGCTAGTGTTGATCATAAAGATATTCCCATCTGTGGCTGCTGTATCGTAGGTTCCCACCTTGACCTGCTTCATAACACCATCTGCACCCAATTGCCAGTTCACAATATCGAACACTGCAGGGAGATCCCCATTTCTATCAAATGAGACGTGTCTTCCATTGCTCAAGTTTACATGTACGTTCTTCAGATAGTACAGCAGCTAAAGTATAAAGAGGTCACAACACTTAGTACGTAAGCCCCACAGCAAAATGTATTCTCTGCAGCACCCCAGGCTCCTGCATTGAATCCACATCATTGATGTCGATACATAGCATATGTCATGAAAATTGTATTTATTAAATAATAATTATTAAAATATAACTTACATTATGACATAGGAGGGAGGCATCACAAAGTGGACATTTTTCACACAAAATCAGCGCTTGCTCAACAGCACCCAAAATATTCTTAGAGTAATATCTTATGGATTTCTTGATAATAAACAAGAACAATTTTGTTGTGTGAGCAAATCATTTCTCTGCAATTGTATCCTTAAGTTGTTTTACTCATTTTGCTTTATTACAATATCCGAGTAGAACGGCATAGCAGCAGGGCCGGCGCGTCCATAAGGCGGCACAGGCGGCCGCCTTAGGGCGCACGGGCTCTGGGGGCGCAATATTTCAGTGACCGGCAGGAGGGAAGCTCTCCCTCCTGCCAGGCCACCATCTCGACCCCCGGCGCGGCAGTGCTGTGAACAGGCGCGGCGAGGGAGCTCTAATCTCCACCCTCTGCTCCCTCGCGCGCTGCCTGCTGATGCCGCGGGAGCCGGAATATGACTATGTGAGTGACTGTGTGTGTGTGTCTGTGAGTGACTGTGTTTGTGTGTCTGTGAGTGACTGTGTGTGTGTGTGTGTCTGTGAGTGACTGTGTGTGTGTGTCTGTGAGTGACTGTGTGTGTGTGTCTGTGAGTGACAGTGTGTGTGTGTGTCTGTGAGTGACAGTGTGTGTGTGTCTGTGAGTGACTGTGTGTGTGTGTCTGTGAGTGACTGTGTGTCTGTGTGTGTGTGTCTGTGAGTGACAGTGTGTGTCTGTGTGTGTGTGTCTGTGAGTGACAGTGTGTGTGTCTGTGAGTGACAGTGTGTGTCTGTGTGTGTGTGTCTGTGAGTGACAGTGTGAGTGACAGTGTGTGTCTGTGAGTGACTGTGTGTGTGTGTCTGTGAGTGACAGTGTGTGTGTCTGTGAATGACAGTGTGTGTGTGTCTGTGAGTGACAGGGTGTGTGTCTGTGAGTGACTGTGTGTGTCTGTGAGTGACAGGGTGTGTGTCTGTGAGTGACTGTGTGTGTGTGTGTGTGTCTGTGAGTGACAGTGTGTGTGTGTCTGTGAGTGACAGAGTGTGTGTGTCTGTGAGCGACAGTGTGTGTGAGTGACAGTGTGTGTGTGACAATGTGTGTGTCTGTGAGTGACAGTGTGTGTGAGTGACAAAGTGTGTGCGTCTGTGAGTGACAGTGTGTGTGAGTGACAAAGTGTGTACGTCTGTGAGTGACAGTGTGTGTGAGTGACAAAGTGTGTACGTCTGTGAGTGTAAGTGACAAAGTGTGTGTAAGTGACAAAGTGTGTGTGTCTGTGAGTGACAGTGTGTGTGTCTGTGAGTGATTGTATGAGTGTGTGTGCGAGTGTATGAGTGTGTCTGTCTGTCAAATCAGTGAGAGTATGTTTGTCATTGAGTCTGTGTGTGACTATCAGTGTGTCTGTCAATGAGTGTCAATCAGTGTGGGTCTGTCAGTGTCAATGAATGAGTGTGTGTCAGATCAATGAGTCTGTGTCTGTCAGTGACGTCTGTGTGTTTGTCATTGAGTGTGTGACTGTCAGTGTGTACAGAGTGTAGCGGAGCAGAGCGCGGTACAGGAACTTCTGTTTCCTGTACCTGGCCAGACTGACAGGAGGTGCTCACAGAGAGAGCACTCCCTGTCAGTCCGGCCGGGTACAGAAAACTGAAGCTCCTTTAGGGGATCTGCTCCACTCGGCAATGCAACAATAGAGGTAGGAGGCACACCAGGAAGGGGAGTGTGACCACTAAAGGGGTGTGGGGTGCACCAAGGGACAGGGAGGGAATGGGAGAGAAACACCAAGAGACAGGGAAAAGAGGGGGGAGGGGAGAAGAACACTAAGGGACAGGGAAGGGAAGGGACTACTAATGGTCAGGGAGGGGAGAGGGGCTGGTTAAGAGGCACATAGGTGAAGACGTTTTTTTTCGGGGGGGGTGCGGGGGGGCGGAAAAAGGCATCTTCGCCTATGTACCTAAAAATCCAAGCACCGGCCCTGCATAGCAGAAATCCCATGGCTAGATCTGGAGAATTGTGACTACTTGCTGAAGACCGTATTGCTGAATTGTATGCCATACAGATAGTTACAAATTATTATTCGGATTATTCACTAAAGTCAGAATTCAAAGTTAATTCAAAGTGAATTTAAAGTTTAAGATCACAGTAGTCAAATTGAAAGCATAGTTGAATTAGAGAAGTTTTCCAGTTTTGACCTTAAACTTGAAATTCACTAAGAATTCCCTTAGATTTTTCCCCAAAAAAAAAAAAAAGCCTGATATTGAATTCAAAGTGAATTTCAAAATTTTAGGCAAAAATAGCTCAATATGAAAAATTCAACTGTCTTTCAGTTTGGCTAACCTGGATCTAAATTTTAATATCAGCTTGAATTTATTTAAGGTTTAAGGTTTTTGCACATTCTGTTTAATTTTGAATTTCATATTTTCTTCTTTGCAGAAGATAAAAACTTCTAAAGTGGACACACTGTGCTTTAAGACCTGATTGAAAATGTAAACTATTTCTTTTTCATATAGGCTGTGTTAGTCATTGCCAGGAAAGTGTGGCTACAGCTGCATTAACAGAAACAAAACTGATTTAACTCATACATTTCAGATAATTAAGCAATGACTGCAGGTGCATTATCAATACATTAAAAATGTTTCATTACGTTTAAGTTGTTTTTTGTGCTGAGAGTATTGCATTATGTCTCCTAAAAGAGCAACCCCTGCTGATTAGTAGCCATGAACACCTGATGTATCCTTTGGACTTCACCTACCTGTGACCATCCCCTGGTCATTCATGGACTACAGAAGCGGTATAATGCCTTACCTTTCCCTTCCCCTATGGCCACGCTTCCCACATTTCCTCATTTTCAACTTTTTCTTTCTCTTTTATTCACCCTTTTCCTCCACTTTTATATTTAATTCCTTATACCTTTTCACCTACCCAACTCAACATGATGTCCTCTGAAACCCTTCTTCTGTGATCAGATGTTTTTCTGTCTACTGAAGACAGCCAACTTTGTAATTTGTATCTCTAAAGCTAGATTTATGCATCACATTTTCTCAGACATCTACCACCCCACATTACTTCTATTGCACCCTTCTTCTGTTGGCAAAAGAGATTTTCTGTGTTTTCTTAAAACTTTATATACAGTCATATGATTTAAAAAAAAGAATCTTTAATATGATACCTACTTTGCATTTGCATAATATATTGCAAGCACAAAATTGTATAACCCTACAACACATGTATTTAAAGTTCTACTTTTAACAGAATAATTTACCTGCCATGGCTTAAAGTTTCTAATATTCCCACAGCTTTTATTGAAGAATGGTCCTCTTCCTTCTTGGCAGCTATAAAAATTGTGCAATGATTTGGCTATGATTTGAATGGAAGTGTAGACATTGTATGAACCTCTTAAATTGGTCATGTCTGTGTATATATTATTAACACTTTTCAACTCTTCATTTCCTGTACATACATTTGTATTATTATTCAAAGCATAGGGGGTTTTTTGATCAGACAATTTACAGCCAAACATTTTTTCCCAAAATATTTTTCTAAGGCTGTTGTCTGAGGTGTCAACCTTATGACCACTGTCAATATTAAGATATTCTCTAAAGCCTGGCATTGTTGAGCTGTGAAAAGCAAAGCCAATAGAGCCAGCAAGTATGTTTGCATATTTTTCTGTGGATAATAGACTTGAAGTTGACCATGTTTCACTTGCCACAAATGTTCTCCCAGTAACATTAGAACTCAACATTTTGTCCAGAAGAAGAGCAAAGAATAGGTCACTGGAGAAGACGACCACCACTCTGGCAGTTGACTCTTTGATAACCTTAGCTAGATAGGGGATATTTTTATCTGCAAGGTTAGACAGAATAAATTCTGTGAAGGCCACACAATATCCAGCTTTGATCAGTTCTTGTTTAATAACCTGTATCCCCAATTGTCCATAATCATTTCCAGTTGCAATCAATCCAACCCAGGTCCATCCAAAATGCATTAACAGTTGGGCCAGCCCTTGTGACTGGAATGTATCACTGGGAACAGTCCTGAAGAAAGAAAAGAACTGTGTCCTGTCGCTCAGGACTGAGCTGGTTGAATAATGGCTGATCTGTGAAATGTACAGATACATTGTCTTTGTAATTATTTCAACAAATGTATAAAGCATGAAATTTCTGTGACACATAATATATATCATGGTTTCAAATTTTTACATGCTACTAACCATTTGCAAGTGATAATGTAACTCTGGTGAGTAGAAATTCATCCATGGACAGTGTGCCATGGATCCACTTGTCTTCTAGTGGCAAGTATCTTTTAGGCCTGGCTGGTAGTGTAGAGCTTAAAATTTTGAGCCCTGACTAAAATTGTATTTCAAACAAGTATAAATAGCTTTTGAGAATTAATACAATGAGCCACTTTTCACAGTAATGTGTTATTTTCAGTTGACTACAGCCTTACCTGAGGGTATCGGTAGAGACCCAGGATATGAGCCATGAGAATAGATGTGGTAGATAATGAATGGCCAAGGACAGCAACCAGCTGTGAGTTTTTTTGGCAACAGTAATTAGGTATTGCCTGTGCCTGACCTGTTAACATCAGCATTGTGCCCATCATCTCCCTCTGCAGCACAGCACAAGAGTCATAGACCTGGAAACCCAGGGTGATGTTGGGTAGAAGGTCAAATCGTCTGTTGACCTCCTCTAATGCAAATATCAAGGCCTGATACTGCTTGTACGTTTCCAATAGGAACCTGTATTGTAAAAATTAAAGTGCCAAATGTGATGGATTAAACAGGAAGTAAGAACAAAAATAAAGAAAATTTATTTTTAACATCCTTTTTTGGCCAGAAGTGCATCTCTACATATATTTGACATTTCCTTTCAACTTTACTCATGGTGGTATAGTAACCGAACTTTTAAGCACTTTTGAGCATTTGGAACTTATTCTATATATTTCTACAGGAAACTTTGCATCCTACTGATTACATCAATGAAGGGCAGTGGAGAAAAAACCCTGGACATAATTACGAGTTGTCCACCCCTAAAAAGTAACATTCCCAAACTTAATCACTAATGGTGTTCTTTGCTAAAATTGAGCTTAATCTACCAAAATATATTATGTCATCAAAATGTTTATATAATAAATTACTAGAGGTTAACTCTGATATCACTTATGATTGTAAATTTTCACAACCTACTCTGGGCATCACCTCAGTTCTATTTCTATAATAACAAAAGTAAACACAGCTGATAATGATTTATTATTAGCTCATATACTTCTAACTTATTATAAAGTATAAACTCTTTATATAGATATATGGATTCTTACATGCTACATTCTTCCTGAGGAGGTATCTCTGTAAAATTGATCTTCTTATATCGCATGCCAATATTGAAAGGAAGTACTGCTCCAATGAAGATATCTCCATTCTCCGAAGGTCCAGACAAACTGGAGGTGCTCACGTAGCATCCTAGATTTCTGTCGCTAGTCGTTGGGACGAGGTATGATAGGACCAAGTGCCAGAGAGATCGGTAGAAATGGGTTATCAACCTGGGATTGCAAAGAAGACTGTGGATAAATCTCTTGTGCTATATTATACTGGGGGATATGCTTGTTAATCTATGATTTGCCTTACTATATCTCCAGAATAATAATATTTTTCTGATAAATTGTTACAACTCTGGTAGGTCAGTGAGATTTACAGCTTTCATCACCAGCCAACGATCTACATCTAAATGATCTGTTCATCAAATCCACACTATTATAATTTGTCCGCCTAGTCTCGATTTAACAAGCTTTCAAAATGATCACAATCTGTTAGAAAAGTTTCCAATTGAGTTATCTACAGAAGTCACCATTAAAGTCTACAGAGATTATTGTAGATAAATCATTTGACAATTTTCCCAAGAATATTGAATCATTTGTAAATCTTATTAAATCATTTGATTGAAGGAATCTGCAATGTAAGATTGTTTGTGTGTGTGTATCTATCAATCTATTTGTATATATGTATCTATGTCTCAGAGTGTGTGTATTTATCAATGTGTGTATCTGTGTCAAGGTGTGTTTATGTCAATGTGTGTATCTGTTTGTCACGGTGTGTGCGTGTCAGTGTGTGTGTGTCAATGTAACATTGTTTGTATGTGTGTGTGTGTGTGTATGTATCAATCTATTTGTATATATGTATCTATGTGTCAGGGTGTGTATATATATCAATGTGTGTCTCTGTGTAAAGGTGTGTTTATGTCAACGTGTGTATCTGTGTGTCACGGTGTGTGCATGTGTCAGTGTGTGTGTGTGTGCATCTGTGTGTCAGGGTGTGCATCTATATGTATGTGTAAATGTTAATACGGGTATTTGCGTATCAGGATCTGTGCATGCATCAGTGTGTGTATATGCCAAGGTGTGTGCATGTGTATGTTTGTGTTGTGAGGTGTGTGTCAGCGTGTGTATCTCTGTGTGTGTATGTGTCAGTGAAATATGAATGTGTGTATGTGTCAGCAGTGAGTTAATGTGTATGTTTATCTGTGTAAGTATGTATGTGGCTGTGTATGTGTGTATATGCATACATCCAAGCAATCAGACACCAACACAACATGCAAACACTCAACAAACAACTGAATGCAAATATTAGATAGAAGCACACCTTTGCATTCAAAATTACACACAAACACACCCCTTCACTCAAACATTAAAACTACACACAAATGGACATCTGCATTTAAAAGCCAACATTACATACAAACACACCCCTGCAATCGAACACTAACATTTTATAGAAACACCCCATTATTCAAACAACAACACTTCACACAACAGGACACCTGATTTTAAAAGCCAACACTACATACAAACACACCCCTGCATCCAAACTCAAACACTACACAGAAGCACACCCACTGCATTCCAATGGCAACAGTACATACAAATACACCCCTACATGCGCACACATAGTCATTACAAAAACATGCTTACATTGAAACGCACAAAAACTGCTCAGAATTACAACTCTGCAAGGATGTACCAATGGTAGATCCTTAGCTGGCAAAGCACAGTTGGAGTTGTAGAACAGATGGCGATCTACCTTTTGGACACTCTTGCACTAGAGGGGGGAACCCAAAAAACTTTCTTGTATCAGGGCCCTCTCTGCATTAATTCCACCACTGCCTTTAGAAATGAACACAAGCCAGTTTATTTATTAAACAACATATTCCAGTACAAATGTTGGCAATTTGAAAAAAATCCTGCAGGTCAGCTTTATATGTTACAAATCAATGTATGGGTGACAACGCAATTTAGTGTTTCAATGCTAAGGATTTTCTGATTGTCTTGTCTAAACTGCTAATGAACCTGCAGTTTAACAATGCAAGGAACACAATTTACTAAACAGAGATTTATCCTGAGCTAACAGATATAACATTCTCTTCAAAATAGTATTGTGGTAAAATATATCCAAAGTAGTAATGTTATAGAATTTATCCCAGGATAACAGTTTTAATCTAAATTGCACAATTGTTTCTCTGCCACGCACAAGTCACTGTTTAGTGAATAGATGCCAGAGACTTAATTAGACATAAAGTATGCTGATTCTCTTACGGAGCCTACTGCATGGCTATAGAATGTTAGCTCACCTGCCAATGTCACGTAAAACCACTTATTTTAATCCCAATGTAAATTTTATGTGTATTTATCATTTTGGAGCATGACTCACCTTGACATTGGCATGTGAGCTTGCACTCTAGTCATAATTTATAAAAATAAGTATGTAGTTACACAGGAATATTGTTTGAAAAAGACTCAAGTTGATCAAGTTAAACCTTTCACACATTTTATGCTGTCGCTCCAAAAGAAAGCAAAAAAATAATAAATTTTATGTCTTTGCCAATTTTATTACAAATAAAAGTGAAAAAAATCCTCTTGTCTCCATAATGGCAATCAAATGTCTTCTTGGATCAACAGAGTGTTCACACGTATATTATATCCTTGAATATTCTGGATAAAAATAAATTCCAGTTTCTTTTCTTAAATATCAATAGTCTTATAAAAATGATCTGTGAAAGAGACAAACCTAGCTTACCTCATGGTCTCTGTATCTCATCCTCCTAAGTCATCTAATGATTTTGGGGTGATGTTAGCATGTGTATATATATATATATAAATATAACTCTACCAAATATTAAGGATTCCTAAAGGATTAACTCCCCAGCGTTTTGCTAAGCTACTTTGCCTAAGGTCTGGGGAGATGATGTTTAATGCAAGAAACAATTTGGTGACATATGCAAAACTCTGTCTTGTTCTTGCTTTGGAGTTTTCTTACTGAGACGGCAAGAATTCCCATAATTGGTAAATAAATGCAATGCTATTATATAATTATCCATAAAAAAAAAAAATAATTATGTATAAGCTCAATTTCCTTTCTTGTACAAAAAAAGCCATTATGACATGTATAACCAGCAATACAGTGTCAGCCTCCCCCTCACACCCTACAACACATTACAACACAATGACATGTATATACAGCACAGGTACAATACAGTGTCTGCCTCCCCCTCACACACTACAACACACTACAACACAATGACATGTATATACAGCACAGGTACAATACAGTGTCTGCCTCCCCCTCACACACTACAACAAATTACAACACAATGACATGTATATACAGCACAGGTACAATACAGTGTCTGCCTCCCCCTCACACCCTACAACACATTACAACACAATGACATGTATATACAGCACAGGTACAATACAGTGTCTGCCCCCCCCCTCACACACTATAACACATCAATATGTATATACAGCACAGGTACAATACAGTGTCTGCCTCCCCCTCACACACTACAAAACACTACAACACATCAACATGTATATACAGCACAGGTACAATACAGTGTCTGCCTCCCCCTCACAAACTACAACACGCTACAACACAATGACATGCATATACAGCACAGGTAGAATAAAGTGTCTGCCTCCCCCTCACACACTACAACACACTACAACACAATGACATGTATATACAGCACAGGTACAGTACAGTGCCAACCTCCCCCTCACACTCTACAACACAATGACATGTATATACAGCACAGGTACAATACAGTGTCTGCCTCCCCCTCACACACTACAAAACACTACAACACATCAACATGTATATACAGCACAGGTACAATACAGTGTCAGCCTCCCCCTCGCACACTGCAACACATCAACATGTATATACAGCACAGGTAGAGTGCAGTGTCAGCCTCCCCATCACACACTACAACACACTACAGCACAATGACATGTGAATACAGCACAGGTACAGTGCAGTGCCAGCCTACCCCTCATATGCTACAACACACTATAATGCAATGACATCAGGGCCAGATTAAGAGCCCAGTGGGCCTGGTGCTGACAATTATGACGGGCCTAATTAAAGAATCATATCGACCAAAACCATTAAAACACTCCCAAGCATCATGTATCTGATGGAGATGGTCCTGGAGAGAAAGAAAACAGCAGCTATAAGAAAACACGTACCCTATGCTAATCTCTCTAATTTATGTTTTCATCTTTCAAGTAAATCCATAACCCCTAACAGCAGTGTCCAGTCAAGCAGAAAGTCAATGGGAATGGTAAAAGGGTGTGCCACTGACACAAATCACGTAACCTGCCAAAAGGGCGAACATGCCCAAAAAGAGGACATGTCTGCCCAAAGAATTAGAAGGCCAGCCTGGCATGAATGCATGTCAGGCTGCCTGCCAATCATGCAGCTGGCCAACTAAGCGCATACTATGCAGACAGCACCCTGAGTTTGGCATAAATGCATCTAATGATGCGCTCACTCAACGCTTTCTAAGGACTGTTCCCTAGCACTCGCTGGTCCTCTTGTCTCCTTACCTTCTTACTAGCAGGCAGAAGCTCCTGGTATATAGTCTGGGACAGAGAAAAGCTGTATGTAGTGAGTGTAGAAGAAAGGGAACATGCCACAGTGTTAGAGAGAGCAAAGTCAGCATTACCTTAAAGGATCACTATAGGGTCAGGAACACAAACATGAATTCATGACCCTACAGTGTTAACACCACCATCTAGACCCCTGGGCCACTCATGCCTCCATAAATATAACAACATCTTACTATATTCAAGCCTGAAGCTGAAACTCTGCATGCTATTAGACTCATAAAAACAAGCAGTCTGCTGACATCATTAGAAGTGATGGCCTGATCCAATCACAGTGCTTCCCCATAGGATTGAGACTGACCAGAGTCAGAGCCAGCATGATTCAAACACAGCCCTGGCCAATCAGCATCTCCTTATAGAGATGAATTAAATTAATGTATCTCTATGAGGAAAGTTCAGTGTCTGCATGCAGAGGGAGGAGACACTGAATGTTTGGATGCATTTTAGGCAGCCATGACCCAGGAAGGATCTCTAACAGCCATCTAAGGAGTGGCCAGTGAAGTTATCACTAGGCTGTAATGTAAAGACTGCATTTCTCTGAAAAGACCGTGTTAACAGCAAAAAGCCTGACGGTAAGGATTCTACTCACCAGAACAATTTCAATAAGCTGTAGTTGTTCTGGTGACTATAGTGTCCCTTTAACTATATTCATTGTCAGCCAGTCCACACAAGTTTTGTTCCCATACATCCCTCTTAAGTTTCCATACTTAAGTAAGAGTATGTGAAAACTAGTTAGGGTTGCCACCTTTCTTGGAAAAACAATTTGCATAATTAAATATGTATGGGTGACATCACATGATGTAAATCACAAGGAGTGACATAAGAGAAAATGCTGTAAAATCACCAAAAAACTACTTAGTTTGATTCTGCTGTATAGATGGATTTCCCCCAGTGCCCCCATGTCTCCCAGTGCCCTCATGACTCAGTGCCCCCATGTGTCGATTACTCCAGGTCTCAGTGTTCTCAGTGTCTCAGTGCCCCATGTCTCCCAGTGTCCCCTAGTGACTCAGTGCCCCATGTCTCCCAGTGTCCCCTAGTGTCGTGTCCCCAGGTCTCCCAGTGATCCTATGTATCACAGTATCTCAATGCCCCATGTCTCCCCATGTATCCCAGGGTCCCCATGTCACTAGGACACTAGGAAGACGGGAGACCTGGGGACACAGGGAGACCTAGGGACACGGAGACACCAGTGACACTGGGAGACTAGGGGACTCATGGGGACAATGGGAAAATAGGGGACCCTTGAAGACATGGGGACACAGACACCAGGGACACACACACTAGAGACACTGGTTGAGGGACATGGGGACATTGAGACATGGGGACACTGAGACACCAGGGCCACAAACACTAGGGACACTAGCTTGGAGACATGGGGACATTGTGACACTTGAGGCACTGAGAGACATGGAGACACTAGGAGACATGGGGACAGAGAGACACTGGCAGACTGGGGGCACTGGGAGACGTCCCCATGTGTCTGTGTCATAATGTCTCCCAATGTCCCTTAGTGTCTCAGTATATGTCTCCTTGCAGCCTTTCCCCCCATCCCTTACGTCCCTGAGCTGTAGGCTGTCTCTGCAGGGTGGGAGTTGCTGTCTGGACTCTCTGTAGCTGCACCCCTGCAGATCAGTGAGTATAGATAGGCAGGGAGGGATATGCTGGACCTTCCTATCCCTGCCTGTCTCCACATACAGCGACCCCTACTGGCCAGTGCTGGTATTGCATAGTAATCTCTTGTTTATACTGAGAAAAATACCAGCATTTGTATTGCCAGTATCACTGCAATATTGGCACCAGCCAGGCAGCCTCAAATACTGGCTGTGCCAATAAAATAAAAGCCAGGTGGAATCCCTAAGAGTAGTGTGTGGGGGGGAAAAAAAATGTAAAAAATAAAAATAAAAAATAAAAATTCTTTTTTTTTTTAAATCAATGGGCCTATTCCATGGGCCTGGGCCTGGGCCTGGAGCTGCAGCTCCATCAGCCCCTATGTTAATCCGGCCCTGAATGACATGTATACACAGCATAGGTACAGTACAGTGCCAGCCTCCCCCTCGCACACTACAACACAATGACATATATACACAGCACAGGTACAGTACAGTGCCAGCCTCCCCCTCACACACTACAACACACTACAACACAATGACATGTATACACAGCACAGGTACAGTGCAGTGCCAGCCTCCCCCTCACACACTACAACACAATGACATGTATATACAGCATAGGTACAGTGCAGTGCCAGCCTCCCCCTCACATGCTACAACACACTATAATGCAATGACATGTATACACAGCATAGGTACAGTACAGTGCCAGCCTCCCCCTCACACACTACAACACACTATGACACAATGACATGTATACACAGCACAGATACAACGCAGTGCCAGCCTTCCCCTCACATACTACAACACAATGACATGTATATACAGCATAGGTACAGTGCAGTGCCAGCCTCCCCCTCACACACTACAACACAATGACATGTATATACAGCATAGGTACAGTGCAGTGCCAGCCTCCCCCTCACATGCTACAACACACTATAATGCAATGACATGTATACACAGCATAGGTACAGTACAGTGCCAGCCTCCCCCTCACACACTACAACACACTATGACACAATGACATGTATACACAGCACAGATACCACGCAGTGCCAGCCTTCCCCTCACATACTACACCATGATATTTATACACCGCTCAGTTACAATGCAGTGCCCGCCTCCCTCTCACACATTACACCATGACATGTATATACAGCATAGGCCCAGTGCAGACATTACTGGATTAAGGGTTTCAGGGGCCCAGAGCTGAATATGACAATGGTCCTAAATTACACCTCCCAACTTTAGCATCTTGTGAAGTGGGACATTGGTGTGAGGGTTAAATGGGGTGAGCCAGTGATACCCCAATACGGGCAGACCTGAGCTGACAGGTCAGACAGGCATGAATGCATGCCAGCCTGCCTACCATTGCAGTAAGGCAGTCCACCAAGCATACCCTTAACATATTTTATTGAGGTCAGTTCCTGATGTCTTAAAAGCTTTACACCAACAAACAAATTCGGGGAAGTGGGCAGGACCTGAAAACCAGGACTGTCCCACTGAAAGCGGGATTGTTGGGAGGCCAAATTGTTACATTTTGTTTTCCTGGTCTCTTGTGCTTAAAGGAGTATGTGTCTAACCTCTGTCTGCAGCTGGTAACTAGTAACTATATGTTCTAACCATCTCCATATACATGCAAACTGGACATTTCAAACAAAAAATCTTTACAAGGAGGCTGCTCGGAGAGCAAGAGGGGAAGGAAAAAAGGTTTACTGTCTATAACTAACTAGGACATGGGACACATAGAATCATTTGGGTAACTCGGTGCAATGGATATAGTAATGAACCCAAGGCACAAGGTTTGCACATTAAAAAAAATTAGTATTCATGCATTGAAGAAATACATCAAGTAACTTTGACAGAAAAAAAGTGCATAGCATAGAAGAGTGCATACCAAATCAATAGTACCAGTACAACAATAGTAATAAAGTGCTAATATCATACACCGACAAAAAAGGTATACTGACCAAGAGCAGGAGAAATTAAAACCCTGACATTTCGGCTCTTAAGCCTTCCTCTGGGGGACCTCTCACTGAATGATCCCACTTATACACTCTGTTAACTCAAACAAATAAACCTAAGTATAGTCAGCTGGATTTGGGGAGGTACTTTCCATTAATGTAGCGATGTATAGGGTCTTCTGTATATTGCCAGAGGATACTTCCGGGTGTCAGTGACGTCATGACGTAAATGAGTCAAATTACGTCATTACGTGCAGACGTGGTCACGCGTTCCGACATCACAGAGCAACTGCAGGAAAACGTAGTGGCCAAACTTAATATAAATCAAAGGAAAATGGTACTATTGCATTACGGCTAATTCTATGCTCTATCTATTGGCCAGTATATCCTAAATCTCCTGTAGTACATCACAAGAATATTATGTACATGCAAATACATGGGATATATTCTTACGTGAATCAGGTGCAATGGGCCTGGGGCAGAGAGAGGTGGGTACATTTTAGGTTACATTTTAGTCCTTCCACTTGTTTATTATGGCAAAGATTAGCCCAACCAAGACAAAGAGTTTAATATGATGCACAGCTAGGCCAATGAAGCTACATGTGCCTCTATAACACTTTGAGTATGGCACCTGGCATTTCAGGGCAGCAACAACAACAACAAAAAATCAGGCACTTTTTGTCTTTTGCAGTGTATATTTTAGATGTTTTATGCATGCAATGTTCAGTAAATAAATTAATAAAATGCAATATGATTAAAATAGGTAGGCACACTAACTGAGTTAAATCAGATTAAATAAACACAATGAAGTATTCGAATAGGGTGCTCACTCCTTATGTCCTATTTCCACAGTGACTTTAACAATCTACAAATAATACTGAATAAGCAGCACAACCATAAAGAATAAAAAGTCACTTTATTAATTGGGTCCAATATTTTAGGTATCCCAAAGATCATACCAAAGACATTGGTAATAATAACAAAAAATAATATTCAATACAAAAAAAAATGGTATACATTAGTCACATGTATTCATGGAAACAGCAAAAAAAATACATCAATGCTATTCATAGTGTAGAGTCACAATGATACCTCAAAAGAAACAACCCAACTTAAAAATGCATACCAGAAAACAGGTAAATAATCGAAATAGTGAGAAGAAGGAGAAAGACAGGATAGCCCCCAAAGATTCGGCATTGACTTTATCAAATTGCCTTTATCAAGGGATAAAGAATAAAAAGTGACTTTTTATTTTTTTATGGTTGTGCTCCTCATTCAGTATTATTAATAAATGAATAAAACTCACATTATCTTCCTCTTTTTTTGTGGGGGAAGGCAGAGGGTGCCTTCAATTCTTGTGCCAACTGGCACTTGACATGTAAAACCAGCTGTGAGTTAAGGAGCAGCTGGCTAAGGCTGTAGGTCAGTGAGCGCACTTCACTACTGATTTATGGAGTTTTCCCAGTGGGCAAGATGACTTTCTTTCTTTAATTATTATTACTATTTTATTATTTATAAAGAGCCAGCAAATTCTGTAGCCCTGTACACGGGTGGCAGATCCCATTGGCTGGGTAGGGTACTGGCAATGGAGGATGTCCATCCTTACCAGCATAGATGTGGATGTGCATGTGTGGAGCTGCAGGGCTATCAATCTCTCCGGCAATATATTGGAGTGATGGATAAAAAGCACTCTTCAGCAAACCAATTGCAGGCAATCAAATGGATTGTATTAAATGTATGGGAGATCAGGCAAGCACCAATCTGCAAGTTGGGTTTGGGCTCACCAGCGGAGCTGCAAACATGGTCTAAAGATGGTTCTTTTGTAGGTGTAAGCAGTTCTACACACATCCTACATCTTGCAGAAAATGGTGCAATTCAAGAAGCCAACACAAAGGTGAAAACTATACCTAAGCATTACAGTAGGATTGCTGGGCATTTCCATCATAATGTAAGGGTAGACAACTCTTAAAGGCAAAAGCAAGAGAAAAAGGGGCTTTCTTATACTATCTACAACAGGATGTCAGCATGTAGTGGAACTCTACGTTAGACAGGCTGCAAACAATTTTGGAACAGCAGATAGTTATATAAATAATAGGGCAGCTAGTGGCATGACAGACATCGAAATTCTAACAAAACCGTTTTTTTTTTTTTTTTTGCTGAATCAAGACTAGTAATCATGATTTTGTCATGTACCTGCCAGTGGTCCTAGAGCAGCATCTTTTCTGATCTGCTACTGTCTTACTTCATTCTTTTGTTTGTTTGTTGTGCAAAAAGGTGGTCTAGCACCACCTAGCGTCAATAAGACACAGATGTACACTACATGCTTGTATGTACCATATTTTTCAGAATGTACAGGGCTCCGAAATATAAGATGTATATTTTAACAAGAAATTTAGAAGAAAAAAATTAAATAACCTGCATCACACTTTCAGAAAATGTCAGCTTATGTCTATAGGGATGTGGATGGGGGTCTCGAGTCTCCTTCACCCTTTCCTTTGCCCAACCAGGGTAAAATCTAAAGGAGAACGCAGCAAATATACACAGGAGAAAAAAGTCCTACCACTAAAGGAAACAAATAAAGGAATTTTTAATTTGTCCAAGATACCTCTATTGCATTTAGATGTGATTGTTATTTGGGAAGGATCCAAACAAACTTTTAGGGATTTTGTTCAATATTTAAACTGCAATTAAGTTAATCTTAAATTCATTCCAAAATGGACTAAAAAAGAAATACATGTTTTAGATGTAACTTTTTTAATTAAGAGAGAAATATGAAATCTAAATATTTTTTTTTGTTAAGCTGTGACCACCAACCATGGTAACTAGGGTGGGACGTAACTGCTCAAACATTTCAGACTTTAAAATACAAGCTGAACATATAAAAAAAATTAATTAAAAATGGATAAAATATAAATAGTATTGAAAAAGAAATTAAACTGATAACAAAAAAAAACAGAAATGAACTTCTAATAGACAGAAATAAAAAAGTTCCTGCCGAAGCCTTTAGATATGCATTTGTACATAGGATGTATTTGATTATTAATGCAATATCTAGAAAAGTTGTGATTATTATATTTTATGGCATTTGATACATTTTATAATTGTGTGAAATATCCTGTGATTCTGTATATATTTAACTGATTGTGGATGGAGGATCTGTTTGCCCTATTTTTTCACTATTTTTCTCTTGTACACATTTCCACTGTTGTTGGATACAATTTAAATGAAATTTAAAAAAAACAATAAAAATTTTTTGAAAAGATATGCATTTGTAATTAAATATAATGTGGACCATTGGAGAATTACATTTTATTTATGTAAACACTGGTCTACATTATTCCAGAATCCAGTTTGTCATCCAAAACACCCTCAATTATTTATGAAAAAAATAATAATTTGAAGAATGTATTGTCCCCTAGCTATGTCAGGAGAATAAACAAAATAACAATACAATAAAAAAAAACAATAACAATAACAGATCGCTTTTGGATAAAGGCTTTAGGGGGATGTAGTATGAATAAAGCATGTTCACAGATAAAGTTGAGTCCCAATTCACAATGTCCAAGTTCAGTCCCCGGTGAGGTTTCTCCAATATGTTCTGATGTTTGTTGCCACACATACTTAGTGGTATATTTGCTAGAGTGTCTACGCATCAAGAAATTTGTGAGATGAACAAAGAGGACTCATGGAACACATGCCCCTCATTTATTCGGAAATAATACAGTTGTTTGGGTATAGAAAGGGATCCAACACATTAGAGAGGGGGGATAGAATTAAAAAACGTCTGATCGCAAAACATGCTGAATATATAAGTTGGATATACTGGAGCTGAGGGTATTGTACGCTTGAGGTCTATATCAACATTCATTAATTTGTTGTGCTGTAATTTTTTAAAGGTATGCTATGGGTGAGAATTGATTAATTTGAACACAAGGTCATGCATTTAGACTGGAAGGAAGAAGATTTCGTCTAAGGCAAAAAAATACATTTCTACTGTAAGAACAATAAGGATGTAGAATTCTCTGCCTGAAGAAGTGGTTTTATCAGACTCCATACAGATGTTCAAACAGCAACTAGATGCATACTTGCAAAAACAGAATATTCAAGGATATCATTTTTCAATGTGGGGTAATAGCTTAATTTTCCAAGGATAAATCTGACTGCCATTCTGGGGTCAAGAAGGAATTTTTTTCATGGTTTGTTGCAAAATGTGAGGAAGGCTGAACTTGATGGACGCAAGTCTCTTTTCAGCTATGTAACTATGTAACTATGTAACCCAATAACACATTTTCACATGTCTTTCTACATATCGGTAAGAAAGAAGAGGGAAAAAGAAGAAATATTTTTTTTTTTATAAATTATATGAACTAAACTTATTCACATGGAATCATTAGGGTTTACTTTATTTGTAATTATTAAATATAACCACACACGTTAGGTTTATATACCAATTGATATAATTAACACAATAAAATGTAATTCATTACAGCACAAAAGTTTGTTTTGTCATTAGATAAATAACATTATTTTACAGTTAATAAAATAATAACTAAGTGATAACAATTAAGCTCTAAGTTATTAAATATATTACTATCGGGTTTTGTATACTGATATAATTGGACACGTTGATTGGGTTTTGGGGTTTTCTCCATGTGTAGAATATTGCCTCAAGTACATAGGTATATATGATTTAATTATATTAATTTAATAATTCTTATAATAAATTGGCATTTGGAATGATTGCAATATTTGATTGAAGATATTCGTATACGTATTTATTTCTATTAAGTGCTGGAGAGATCGTTTGCGTAGCTCACAGGATCAGGAAGTTAGTAATAGAACGCATGGAAGCTGGTGGTAGAATGCAAGCGGAATTACTCATGGTGTTCACATGAGGAAATCAAGGGGAGAACGAGCTGCTGCTGCTGAAAAAGAAGGTGTACTCAAATTTAGAAGAGAACATTGGCAAATCAACTATAATGAAGAACTTATCATGGACCAACAGGACATGGGTTCCAAATCCAGTCCTTAAGTAGCCCCTAACAGTCCTGGATTTAGGGATTACCCTCTGGTCTCTAAAGTGTTTTTTGTTCTTTCTAAAAACACCTTAGAAACAACAGGGTAATCCCTAAATCCTTGACTGTTAGAAGAAATTTAGGGGGTGCTTGAAGACTGGGTTGGGAACCACTGAACTAGCAGAAATGTCTAACAAGTCGCCAATGAATGATAGGGATTAGGCCTAAATAGAGGGTGTTAAGGGGGGAGGGTGTTAGGCTGTAGGTTGTATAGTTATTATATTTTGATTGCTTTTATTTATTTTCATCACTGAGAAAGTCCACTAGGTGGATAACACTTTTAAACATTTTAAATTTATTTTATTGTCTGTTAATTTGTTTCCAATAAACCTTTCTAATACCTATCTGGATCCTTGATATTTTACCCTAGTTGTGCTAAAGGAAAGGTGAAGAAGGTCTTGTGGGAAGAACACTCTCAGTCTGCAACCAGTGAAGAGCAGACCAGAATCTCCAATGATTCCCTGCCCAGGACGATATATATGAATACATATAGAATATAATATCCAAGCAGCCCAAAAATGCCGTATTTCTATTTTCCAACAAATATTGTAATTGTCAATAAAAGCACATTAGCAGTCTATTTGGTGCCATGTAGTGGTTCCTGAGAGAACTGAGGGACTTTTTTTGTGTCTATGTATATTTTATATTTACTATCCTTGGTTTGTTATTTATTTATTTTTTTTAAATACTTTATTTTTTTAATTGACAGTCATAATACAGTAACAACTTGGTTTGTGGCTTGTGCAAAAGCCGTGTAGCATACTGACAATACTTGTTAACTGTAAGAGTTATATCTTGTGTAGGTATAAATAAAACATGTAAATTAATATAAGAAAATATAAAAAGATATAAGGGTGTGTACAAGTGAGGTGTGTCGTGGTTTGTAGCTTCAGTATCTGCTTATTTTGGGCACCGATTGTGTTAGCGGTGCTCAGGCATCCATTTCCATGTTAATATGTATTTGCGGTTGTTGGTATGACGGGTGCCGGAGCCTTTTAGTTGATTGATCCCAGAGGTGTGGGCCCATTCTCCACCCTTCCCCTCTCTTCCCCCCTTTTCTGAGTGCTAGTCACTCGTCGAATTGTTCCCATGGTGTCCATATATTTTGAAAGAAAGGCGTGGTGTTTCGAACTTGAGCTGTCATTCTATCCATTAAATATTATCTCTAATTTTGGACAAGACCAGAGTAAGTGGTGACGTCTCAGGCTTTATCCAGTGTTGGGCTAGCGCTCTGCGCTCTGCGCGGTATAGCATATTCAGTAGTCTCTGCTCGTGTCTGTCTAGTCCGTCAGTGGGTCGGGACAATAGGGTCAAGTGTTAGTCTTCTTTGTAGTATTCGGGAACTCAAGTCCGTCACCTCCCTCCAGTATAAATTGACTTTGGTGCAGTGAAACCACATGTGTATATAGGTGCCTTTTTCTATCTGTGGGACTGATCTTCATGTGGCTTTGTTTGACTGGAGTTGTGTACCACTGGAATAGTGCTTTATAAGCCTGTTCCTGTAGTGAGGTGTATATGGATGTTTTCGCACAGGCCTCCCATATGTCTTGCCAATCTGTGCCTTCTAAAGTTTCTCCCATATCCGCCTCCCACAGGTCTGTGTAATTTAGTGTTCCCCATTCTCCAGATTCGGAGCTAATGTGACTGTACAGGAGTGAGATCAGTTTCGCTGGCATGCTTTCTTTTAGGCAAGTGCGCTCGAAAAAAGTTAATTGTTTGGCTACATCTGTCCTAACTTCTGTGGTTTGGGCAAAATCTCTAATTTGTATGTAGAAAAAAAAGTCTTGGGTTTTCAGAGGTGCAACGGATTTCATGTGGTCATGTTACTAACTGATTGTCTACATATAGGTGGATATAGCATTGCAACCCTGTGGCCTTTAGTCTTTTGAAGTCTTTGGCTCTTAGTCCCGGTGGGAATGCTCTGTTCCGTAGCACCGATGCCATTGGGGAGGGTTTGTTTGTGAGTTTATATTTCTGAGCTACTTGGTCCCATAGACTTATTGAGTTTAGGACCACTGGGCATGTAGTCCTGAGGAACACTCTGTGTTCCCTGGGTGTCCATATGAAGAATTGTGATAGGTCGGCGCCAGTCATGAGGGATTCAAAGTCAACCCAACGTCGTTGGTCGATAGGGCAGTGCCAGTGAGCTATTTGGGCAAATTGAGCTGCTAAATAGTAATGGTAGAGGTGTGGTAATCCAAGACCCCCTCTCCATTTGGGGTTGTAAAGTATAGCGCGGGCTATTGTGGGCCATTTTCTCTGCCAGATGAACGTGTCTATAGCTTTCTGTATGTCCGTTAGGTCTCCGCTGGTGACCCTTATTGGTTGGGCTTGGAATAAAAACAAGAGTCTGGGCATGAGGTTTATTTTCACTGAATGTAGGCGACCCAGCCATGTGATGGGCTTGTCTGTCCATTTTTCTAGGTCGTTCTTGAATGTGGTGAAGAGTGGTGTGTAACTGTATCTGAATTATGCGTTGGGGTCTGCGGTTAGTCGTACCCCAAGATTTGTGATTCTAATTTGGTGCGTTCGTCTAATGTGCGTTACGTCTTGGTCTAGCAGGTGAAATCACTGAATTTTTTATAATAGCTTATATCGTACCCGTCAGGTCCGGGGGCCTTATTGTCTTTGAAGGTTGAGATTGCCGCTGTCACCTCCTCCTGTGTGATGGGTTATTTTAGAGCTTCAGCCTCTCCCTCCATCACCATAGGCAAGTCCGTGTGTTCCAAAAAGTCAGTTACATGTGTTAGATAATGGGCCTGTTCAGTGTTGTTACGAGGAGAGTGGTTATATAACACTTGAAAGTATTTTGTAAACACATCGTTAATGTCACTTGGGGTGTGGAACGTGACATTAGCAGAGTTACGGAGTGTAGTGATTGGTTTATAGCCGGGTCTGGGTCGGAGAGTCCTCGCTAGTAATGTGTCCATTTTGTTTTGTTGTTCCCTGAATACAGAGTGGTTACTCTTACTCTAAAGTCAGCTATATAAGGTACCTTGAGAAAGATGAGAGACTCACTCTAATTGAATATCAGGGGACCTCTTTGTAGTTATAGTTTTCAGAGGAATACTTTCAACCCATAACAAATGCATCTCTATCTATCTAAAACTTCAGGCATTACATTGGTGTCCAGCTTGATTAGCATTGTCTCAATCCTATTTTGACCACTGTACTGACAAGAAAGGTTTGCTTTGGAGGCCAGTAATAAATCATAAGCATCAGATGATGCTCTCAGGCTAGCTGTCCACTGGCTTGTCCATCGTAAGTAATAGTACCATACACCACCTTAAACCTTACTGTATGGTGGCTGGAGATTAGGGCAGGAGGTAGAGAGGACAGGCCAACTTCAGAGTTATATTGTTCAAAAGTAGTTTAACCCCTGAAGGTAAGACATTGCTGAGTAACCCCCTTAACAACTTCATTGAGTTAAACATTGGCAGGCATGATGTGATACAGACGTGTGATCCACAGTATTCATGTCACATGGCTATACTTTATACAATGCATGTAGGTTTAGATTTAAATAATATGCAGAGTTTCGCAAGCAAATTATTTTCTTATTATAGACATGGATCAAATGCAAGCCATGTGGTGTGTAAGATCTCAAACACAGCCAGCATGGGCAGAAGAGGGAAGCTTCAGTTCCAACAAGTAAGTGAACATTCAATGTCCCACATTATAGTAATACAACTATACAATTAGGATAGGTAAACAAAACAAACACTAAATTATAACAAAACATGATTGACATACTGGGACACTAGAGAAAGAGGGCTCTGCCCAAACAAGCTCACACTCTGGTTTAAGACAGTGTGCAGGTCACTTACTGAAATGTTTAATTTGTATGGTGTGTCTGAACACATTCATTTAGGGAACTGCTAAAAAATGAGGGAATTTAAGTGGTGTGCTAAAACATATTCTGCAGTTTTAATAAAAAGTAAATAAGTTCAATAAGACTTGTACAAAATACCAGTGGGCGAACTTAAAATTAGGGATAACAGTTAATATTTTTGAGAAAAGTGCTTAACATCTAATATGTTTGTTATATTAATGTTACAATGTTATTTCAAAAAAAAAAAATGAAGTCATGTTTCCTCTGGTTTCATTTTTTTTTTCAGTTTGAAAATAATTAACCTGAAAGCTTTCTTTCTCCTTATGGATTTGCATCAGTCTACAGGAAATCTCTCTGAGAATAAAATGTCTTTGAAGACTTTAATTGATCAACACCCTAGGCTGTATTTAAAGTGAATTCTCTACTGTACAATTATAATTAAATTAAAGACATTATCCACAAGGAATTCTATTTTTAACAAGCAGAATTAAAATGATGTTATCTTCATTATGAATTAGTTCCAGACCATTAACTTTGCAAAACGCATTGTTCCTATAATTATAGAAAATCTCAGGTGTTTTCATTAGGATAAGTAAGAAAATAACACGGATTTGTTTTGATTTGTAGAGAAATACAAGAAAAGCTCGGCTTGTGCCTGGCTCAGTACCATCTAAAAAAAAAAAAAAAAAAAGATAAAAACACATTCTAAAGGATAAAGTGAATAATGTCAAACAGTATAAAGTACACAGTAAAATCTAAACAAAAAAAAAAAAAAAGTAAAATACCTTAAAAAGATAAATAATAAATACAACTATAAGTAAATCAATAGTACCAATCAAATAATTTTGGAAAAGTGCCCAGGTCGCTGCTGTAAAAATAGAAAATGAAAAGCTAGCTCATTATATTATACGGTATTGAAAAAAAAATAGTGTTTAGATTAATTTCTTTAGAGTGATTCCTGGGTAATTCGGTAATATTTGAAGTTGGATTTTTTTTTACAACATTTGATTCAATTTCTAAATACCCCACATCATAAGCACATATCAAACCTCCAACAAGTTATATTTTCAGACAGTACCTTATACAGGCATTTTTTATTGTTTACATAAAAAATGAACCTTTTATTTAGTAATCGGTGTGCTTATTTAAAGAGTCATTTATTAATCTCCAAATTATAGCAAATTTTAATCTGAATTAAAAAATTGATGCCAAAATAGGTGATCTTGATAAAGTGTTCAGATATAAACTCAGCAAGGCTATTCTAGCCTAATTTGTATAAGTTGGATTTTAATTAGATAGGTATAATTCAGTGTTTAGAGAATAAGCCATAAAGCATTATTTTTTTTCTTATTTTATTATGCAGTAAAAAGTTTATGCTTATTTGGCGACAATAAATATTTAATACTAATTATGATTAGTATTAAAATAACAATTTATAACATATTTATGCATTATTGGAAATCTGAGCAACAGTTCCATTTAAAGTTGCAGATAAAATAAATAATATATTTCTTTGCTGTGCTTCAAAGATGGTGCCTACATAGGCCCATACAAGCTCCTACACTGGGCCAGCACTTCCATTAAGCCACCTAGGCAATTGCCTAGAGCACCAGACCCATGGGGGTGCCATGCCGCTGGCATCATGGTCAGAAAAAAAAAATGCAATTCAGGATAGCAGCCAGATGCCAGCGGTCGCAGAACACCCTTCACTTACACTGTGCAGCGCAGAACTACCTTACCCTGGCTTGATCCCCATTTCATCAGGGAATGCAAGGGCACAGTGTCCGTGCAATCCCGGCCCCTGTACTGTGCGTGGGGACTAGTGATGTCGTGAACCGTTCGCGAACCGTTCATGGCGAACTCCGGTCAGCTGACACATCCCTGCCAATCTCCGGCAGACCCTCCCTCCCAGACCCTCCTACTTCCTGGACAGCATCCATGTTGAAGGCAGCTTCAACATGGATGCTGTCCAGGAGGTGGGAGCGTCTGGGAGGGAGGGTCTGCCGGAGATTGGCAGGGATGTGTCAGCTGACCGAAGTTCGCCGCCCGTGGCGAACCGTTCGCGGCAAGTTCGCGAACGGTTTGTGACATCACTAGGGGGACATGTTAGTGGGAGGGATTCATGAAGGAAGCGGGGCAGGATGGCAGAGAGTGTCCCAGTAGGTCCTGCACTGGGTCCACTTTTCACTCGCGCCTGGCCCCTGCCCTGTACTTGGGGTCAAGTGGGTGGGAGCAGGAAGTGAGGCTGATGAATGGAGTGATGGGATACCAGGTTCTAAATGATATATGCAATGAAGGTAAGTGTGTATTTTAAAACATATGTGTGTTTGTGTGTATGTGTGTGTGTGTGCGTGGGTCTGTGTGTGTGTGTGAATGTTTGTCTGCATGGGTCAGTGTGTGTGTGTGTGTGCATAGGTCAGTGTGTGTCTGCATGGGTCAGTGTGTGTGTGCATGGGTCAGTGTGTGTGTGTGTGTGTCTGTATGGCTCAGTGTGTGTGTGTGTGTTTGTGCATGGTTCAGTGTGTGTGTGTCTACATGGATCATTGTGTGTGTAGGGTTCAGTGTGCGTGTTACCTTGGATAAAGAGTGAGGATCGGTAGTTTCAAAATGAAAAAAACACCCTGCCTCACTCAGGTTACCTCTAAACTGTAAAGATCAATTTGAAATAATTATAAACTTTATTAAATATATACAACTCACTAAAACACGTGTAGATGTGCAGTGAGGATGATCTAAGTGAAGAATTTAAAAGACTGCTTGGAATGTACTGTAAAACATTTACTACCATAGGGAACTCCCCGGGTCATCAAAAGTTACAGTGTAGCATAAGTAATGAGAGTATGTTACAAAAATAGTAACGAGTTGATTGTTGCCAGTGAACTGTAACACAAGCAGAGAGAGTTAAGTAAATGGTAGTCTTAGTTGAAAAAACGAATGAGATCTAAGATCGTCATGTCTAGGAATAATATGTGAATTAGACTAAACGGAATGCCTTCAATCTATGTATACATATCCTATAAGGTCAAACGATCAGAATCATCCATACGGTAATCCTACAAGGGTGGGGGGTGGGATGAGGGAAGCTAGAGAACAGTAGAGAATGGGTGCGTCTATATTACTGGGTGCATACTGAGGTACATGCCCACTAACTCCAGATAATGCGTGATAAAGTCGGAGGATGAGATTATACCGTCAGTGGGGGTTTAGTACTGTCCCATCAGTACTCACTTTGTAAATCCCCTGCTACTAACGGGGGTACCTCTGTACCGAGAGCATTCCACTTATAGCAAGTAGCAGTGTAGATGAAAGTGAGTTAAAGAGGGTATATCAAAAACAGGTCGGTGTGATCCCAAGATGTTACTACAGTTGAGTGCCCTAGGGTAAGAAGCACTCTCAGTAAATGAATTAAGTAACAACGAAAAAGGAAAAAAATTGTATACCCAGTATTGGCTTGGTATTTTTAAATAGATGAAGGGGTCTCCTTCAAAATAGACCCAACTTAAGGTATACCTAACCAGGACATACAACCCCACTCGGGGTACCCTGAAAAAACAGGGTACTAGGTAACTGCAAATGAGGTAATGTTCACACAGCTGCGCTACTAGAGCTGAGGACCCCTGACTGGGAGTCGTCCACAATGGTAGGTATATCAAAGGAAAAACCTAGTCCAGCGTGCAGGCTAATAAGTACCCCCTAAAATAATCTTCTAAGAAAAAAAAACCCTTTGAGCTAAATCAAACAAAAGTACAGCAGTCAGGAAACAATTGAATTAAAAATAAGTGAAATAAAGCATCGGTAGCCCGATGCACGTTTCGGTGGCAAACTCTACCTTTATCAAGAGCTTATGATCGGCATCTCCAGAGAGTCAGTATTTAAGGGTAAGTAGGTCCTGCCGTAAAAATCTAGGGGGAGCCAATCCCACAGGGTCCCTATGGTGAAGGAGATTAACACGTCAGAGTGGTTTCCCATGCGCATGCGTGGACACTTCAAAGTTTTTTGCCAATGTTTTATAGTCAGTTAGCATCCATGCTGTGAAGGTTAACCATGATGTGCGCATTTGTATACACTTATACGTTTATCCACCGAATCATAACACCTATCCTAATGTGAGGGTAACCTTAAGTGTATAAATCATACAAACTAGTAAATCAGTAGTGGATATATGAAAATAATGGAGAGAGAACACAAATCAACACACTTGTGATCAATTTCTAACGTTGGATCTTGAAAAAAGCACACATAAAATATGAACTCTTGGTGTTGGTGTGAGGGTTTCTGTACATGCCTCACTCTAAGTCCACAGATATTGTATGAGCAAATGTATAGCTTATGAGGGTTGGTTTCAGAAAGGGTTCCACACCCTTTTGCATATGTACGTAGAGAAATCTAAATATGCATATATGACTGTGTGGTATACTATCCCCATACTGGTCAGTAATCAAACCGTTTGACTCATTGTTGTGTATATGATAGTACTCCATTAGGCTTCATAATGATCCCTAAATTGTTATTCATTAAATATTAGGGATGTGTATTTTTGAATACTCAATTAGAATTAATAATGATCCCTAGAAAATGGTTCATAAGTATATGGAATGTGTATATTTCAATATCAGGTATATGGGTAGTTATATTCAACCAAAGACTCGAGTTGGAGAGCTCAGTAATTAATTATCATAAAATTGAAATAGAATGGTATCCTGGTTCAAAAACATCAGAAAGTGCATAAATAAAGTGAAAAATAGAATCAAATAAATAGAGAAGATGCAATGACGGGTATTGGCAAAGTCTCAACAATTGCAAATGTATGGGAAATTATTAGATCAATGGGGCAAAAGAAAAACCCTCATTAAGTCCCTGAGGTTGAAGTGTCTTAAGTTTATAGATCCATCTACATTCCCTCTGTCTGAAGAATTTGTCATAGTCGCCACGTCTCTGGTTCTGTTTGACCAATTCTAGCCCACAGAACCTCAGGCCCTTTGATGGTGCTCCCTAAGGTGTCGCGAGATGGATGTTTCAAGTCGATTTTTTGAGGACTTGACATGTTCTTTAATTTTCCCTTTAAATGCGCGAAACGTCTTGCCCACGTACTTAAGCCGCAGGTGCAGGTAAGTAAATACACCAGACCCATCATGTTACAGTTGAAAAAGTGTATGATTCTGAAGGTAAGTTGTCCCATACTATCAGTAACACTCTTGGATTCTCTAAGGATATACTTACAAACCACGCATCTGCCACATCCGAAGGTAACACATGGGGGGGTTACCCAACCAGGTACCTAGTGAATGTGGTTTGGGAGAGAAACGGCTTGGGACTAATATATCGCGTATATTACAGCCCATTCTTGCTGTCATGTCCATGTGTCGACCAAGGACTTCCTTTAGATGTATGTCATTAAGCAAGATCGGCCAAAATCTTTGGATAGAATTTCTGACCTCCTGCCACCCTGAATCTTATGTGGCTATCATACGGATGAATTTTTGCTTGTGTGTGTCTTTCCTCACCAGGCAATCTAACAAGAGATTACTTCTATCTGCCTCCAAAGCCCTCCTATATGCCCTTTTGAGGCATTTATTGGGGTATCCACTTTCCCTGAACGGTTTTCTAAGTTTTTGAGCTTTTTCTTTAAAATCTGAGATATCACTGCAGTTCCTACATAATCGTAGGAATTGTCCCACAGGTATCCCCTGTTTCAATGTCCTCGTATGGACACTTTCCCATTGGAGTAGAGAGTTGGATGCTGGTGGTTTCCTAAAGAGGGTTGTTTGTAATGTACCCTCATCCGTAATGGAAATAGTGAGGTCCAGGAAGTTCAGGGAGCATAACCCAAATTCAGACGTGAACCTAAGATTATCACTATTTACATTCAAGAGTGAGACCAGATCATTGAACTCTTCTGGGGTACCCTGCCACACAACCAAGATATCATTGATGTAACAATGCCACAGCTGTATCTTGGGTAGATATTGTGCCAAGGTGTTCAAGGTCTTTGTCTGATTTTCCCACCAACCCAGGTGGAGGATGGCATATGAGAGAGCACAAGCTTTACCCTTTGCGGTTCCTCTCACCTGGTGGTAGAACTTGTTATTAAACAGAAAGTAGTTGTGTGACAGGATAAACTCCAGAAGTCACACAGTGAATGCAGTATGTGGGCCATGTTCTAGACCTCTCATGTCCAGGAAACACTTCACATGTTCAATACCTCTGTTATGAGGAATTGATGAATATAAGGATTTAACATCCAGACTACATAGGCTTGCTGTATTCAGAATTTTAAGATCTGTGAGAAGATTTAGGGCTTGCTTAGTATCTCTAATATATGAGGGGAGTTGTTCTACATTTGGTCTCAAGATATTGTCAATGTATAGACTACCGTTCTGGATGAGATTGTCCACTCCCAATATGATAGGGTGGCCTGGGGGGTCCTCCAGATTTTTATGTACCTTTGGCAAGTAGTAGAAGGTTGCTATTTTAGGGTGGCGATTCAAGATAAACTCGCATTCGTCACCTGATAGCAACCCTCCACTGCGGCCATCATCAAGAATCTTTGTATTTTTGTAGGAACTCAATTGTGGGATCAGATTTTAGGACCCTGTAAGTCTCAGAGTCACCCAGTATATTCTGGGCCATATTGATATTTTTATCGGCATCCATCAAGACTATATTCCACACCTTGTCAGCTGGCTTAATGATGAGATCGCTGTCCTCTTGGAGTGATTTCAAAGCCATTTGTTCCTTCCTAGAGATATTATCATTGGGATGGAAATTAAGGGATTTTAGACTGATCTTCTCAATTTCACTTTTGGCTGCTTCCAGAAATAACTTGATGTTCCGAAAGCTAGCCAAATTGGGGGTTTAGCGGTTCTTTGGTTTGAGTTCCGTACGTTTCTGAATCATGTCACTGTCATTCTCGTCCAGGAGGGACAACAGGGTAGTCATTGTCAGGAAACTGACAGGGATCCAATACGCAGAGTGCGCACAGAAGGAGGTACGTATACCGGACCTTAGAATGGCCGGACTAACGTAAGGACAAAGCAAGAATAGTCAAAAGGTAAGCCGAGGTCAAGGGAGCCGGAGGACAGGTAAGCGAGATACAAGCCGAGTCAAAGGAGAGGAGAGGACAACAGGACAAAAGACAAGCAAGGGTCAAAACCGGAAACACTAGATAAAGAACGCGCTGAGTGACTAGCAAGCTAGAACCACGACAGGGCAATGAGCAGTAGTAAAGGTTTCCTTTAAATACCCTGTACCTAAATAGAGACCACGCCCCCAAAAGGTCCGGAATAGCGGTTCCCGGCACTTTATGCAAATGCCGACGTCATGACGTCGACGCTAGCCGTCGCGTCATAAAAGGGGGAGGAGCTAGCGCGGCCGGCGCGAAAACGGCCGGAATATGCCGAAATGCTAGGGGAAGGGAGCCCCTAAGCAGAGAGGATGTCCTCCCTGGATACATCACCAACAGGTACCCTGACAGTACCCCCCCTTCTAGAAACGCCCACCGGGCGGATGGGACCTGGCTTAGAAGGAAAACGAACGTGGAAGGCCCGTAGAAGACGAGGAGCATGCACGTCTATACCAGGAACCCAAGACCTCTCTTCTGGACCATAACCTTTCCAGTCTATGAGGTATTGCAGCTTCCCCCTAGAAATACGAGAATCAAGGATGGACTTGATGATATATTCCTCCTGACCATCCACACGGACCGAGGATGGAGGAGTAGAGCGGGAGGAAAATCTGTTACAAACAAGAGGTTTCAATAACGACACATGAAAAGAGTTAGGGATGCGTAGAGTAGGAGGTAGATCCAGCAAATAAGAAACCGGGTTGATCCTCCTCAGTACCCTGTAAGGACCAATGTAACGAGGAGCAAACTTCAAGGAAGGAACTTTCAGGCGAATGTGTCTGGTACACAACCAGACCCTATCCCCCGGAGAAAAAATAGGAGCAGGACGTCTACGCCTATCAGCATGTGACTTAAACACCGCGGAACTACGTTCAAGAATTTGTCGAGTCTGATCCCACAACTTTCTCAGGTTGGCTATATGAATATCAACCGACGGTATACCCTGGGAAGGAGACACCGACGGAAGAACAGTAGGGTTAAAGCCATAGTTCAAGAAAAAGGGGCTATTATGAGTGGAACCACAAACAAGGTTGTTGTGAGCAAACTCCGCCCAAGGAATCAGACCGACCCAGTCATCCTGGTGTTCAGAAACAAAACAACGTAGATATTGCTCAATTTTTTGGTTAGTGCGTTCGGCTGCTCCGTTAGATTGAGGATGATAGGCCGAAGAAAAATTCAGTTTGATGCCCAACTGTGAACAGAAGGATCTCCAAAAACGGGAAATAAATTGGGAACCCCTGTCTGACACAATCTCATTGGGAATACCATGTAAACGGAAAATTTCTCTAGCAAATATCACGGCCAGTTCGGGGGAGGACGGAAGTTTAGGCAAGGGAACGAAATGAGCCATTTTAGTAAACCTGTCAAGGACCGTGAGTATAACTGTATGCCTATTGGAAGCCGGTAGATCAACAATAAAATCCATAGCCAAGCAAGCCCAAGGTTTGTTGGGAACGACTAAGGGCTGCAATAAACCACAAGGGAGATCCCGCGGAAGTTTATTCCTGACACAAACATTGCAAACCTTGACAAAGTCTTCCACATCCCTACGTAAACCGGGCCACCAGAAGTCTTTTGAGATCAGGCAGTACGTTTTGTGGATGCCAGGGTGACCAGCGATCTTGCTATCGTGGAAACAGCGAATAATGTCCACTTGGAATTTGGGAGACACGAACAAGCGGCCCACAGGAGTACGTTCGGGAGCAAGAGATTGTTCGTTCTGAATATCAGCGAGCAATGGAGAGTGTATTTTGACATTGGTGTTGGCGATAATATTGACTTCAGGAATAATAGGGAACAAAGTATCCTCTGTAGAGGTGGTAGGTTCGTGCTGACGTGACAAAGCGTCTGCCTTAGTGTTCTTAGAACCAGGCCTGTAAGTAAGCACATAATTAAAGTGTGTAAGGAACATAGACCAACGTGCCTGCCTGGCAGATAATCTTTTGGCCTCCCCCATATACGATAAATTTTTGTGGTCAGTCAAGATAGTAACTGGGAGGACGGTGCCCTCTAACAAATGTCTCCATTCCTTTAATGCCATAATGATAGCTAAAAGTTCTCTATCACCAATGTCATATCTCCTTTCAGTGTGTGACAGTTTCTTGGAAAAAAAACCGCAAGGGTGCAGCGGCTTATCTAAACTTTGTCTTTGGGATAACACTGCGCCTATCCCTGTTTCAGACGCATCAACTTCAAGTAAAAAGGGTAGAGAGGTATCAGGATGAACTAATACAGGTGCTGAGGCAAAAGACTGTTTGAGCGTTTCGAAAGCAGATAAAGCCTCAGTAGACCAGGTTTTGGTATCGGCTCCTTGTTTGGTCATATTAGTGATAGGAGCGATAACAGAGGAGTACCCTTTAATAAAACGTCTGTAATAATTAGAAAATCCAAGAAATCTTTGTATGGCTTTGAGTCCCTTAGGTAAAGGCCAATCTAAAATCGATTTTAGTTTGGTCGGGTCCATCATAAACCCGTCTTTGGAAATTACGTAACCTAAGAAAGTTACCTGAGACTGGTCAAAGCTACATTTTTCCAATTTGCAATACAATCCATGTTGTAAAAGTTTCTGTAATACCTTTCTGACTTGTCTATGATGTGAATTAATGTCTCTAGAATGGATTAGTATATCATCCAAATATACAATTACACATTCATGTTGGAATTCTCTAAGAACTTCATTGATCAAGTCTTGGAAGACGGCCGGGGCGTTACAAAGCCCAAACGGCATTACGGTATACTCATAATGCCCGTAACGGGTATTAAATGCTGTCATCCATTCATCTCCTTGTTTAATTCGCACTAAGTTATATGCTCCCCTTAAGTCAAGTTTAGTAAAAATACTCGACCCCTTTAGTCTGTCAAAGAGTTCAGTAATTAAAGGAATAGGGTAAGCATTTCTGATAGTAATTTTGTTCAATCCCCGATAGTCTATACAAGGACGTAAGGTACCGTCTTTCTTTTCTACAAAAAAGAAACCCGCCCCCGCCGGAGAAGAAGACTTTCTAATAAATCCCTTGTCTAAATTCTCCTTGATATATTCCTCTAAAACCAAGTTTTCCTTGGTGGATAGAGGGTATACCGTACCCCTGGGAGGCATAGTACCAGGGAAAAGTTTAATAGAACAGTCATAAGACCGGTGGGGAGGTAAAGTATCCGCCTTACCCTTGTCAAATACAGATTTGAGGTCTAGATATTGTAATGGTATCTGAACGTCTGTGGATTGAGAAGTGTTAGCATAAGAGTTCACGGGGCAAACAGAAGTAACTCTCTGCAGACATTCTTTCCTACAACCCATACCCCAAGAAACGATTTCTCCACCCTCCCAGTCAATCTGAGGGTTGTGTCTCTTGAGCCAAGAATATCCTAGAACCACTGGGACTGCCGGGGAGGAAATTAACAGAAGGGAAATCAACTCTTCGTGGAAAATACCAACAGTAAGCTTAACGGGTTCGGTCTCATGGAATATTACTGGTTCAGATAAAGGTCTACCATCTATGGCCTCAACGGCCAAGGGTGTATCTCTCAATTGGAATGGGATACAATGCTTATTAGCGAAAGTTTGGTCTATAAAGCTTTCTGCTGCTCCAGAATCTAATAATGCCATCGTAGTAATAAACCCCTTTTCCCAAGCTAGAGAGACAGGAATCAGAAGCCTATGGTCTTTTTTATTATGCATAGAGGACAGTAATGAAACACCCAAGGCCCGTCCTCTAAGGGAACTTAGGTGCGAGCGTTTCCCGGACGATTAGGGCAACTGAGACGTAGGTGACCTCTCAGCCCGCAGTATAAACAGAGACCCTCCCTTCTTCTGTACTGTCTCTCAGCCTCAGATAAGCGAGTATTACCTATTTGCATAGGTTCTGGTGGAGTAGGATTATAGGAGTCAGGGTTCTGAAATGAGGGAGCGAGTCTTACAGGAAGTCTAGTAACTCTTTCCCGAGTGTTCTGCCTCTGTCTCATGCGTTCATCTATTCTGGAAATGAAGGATACTAAATCCTCTAAATTTTCCGGAAGTTCTCTAGTGGCAATTTCATCTAGAATTTCATCAGACAACCCATTCAAGAAAACATCCATAAAAGCTTGTTCGTTCCATTTCACTTCTGCTGCCAATGATCTAAACTCTAGAGCATATTCTACAAGGGTCCTATCTTGTTGTTTAAGGCGTAACAGGGATCTGGCCGCATTAATCTTCCTCCCTGGGGGGTCAAAGGTTCTTCTAAAAGCCGTGACAAACGCAGTGTAGTTGTAGACTAAAGGATTGTCATTCTCCCAAAGGGGATTGGCCCATCTAAGTGCTTTATCTATTAGCAGGGTTATAATAAAGCCTACCTTAGCCCTGTCAGTGGGGTAAGCCCGGGGTTGTAGTTCGAAATGTATACTTATCTGGTTTAAAAAACCACGACAAGCATCAGGCGAACCCCCATATCGTAATGGTGACGTGACATGGGAAGATGCGCCTACAGTGGCTACTTCCAAACCAGTACTTAGCGAGTGGCTAGCAGTGGAACGTATTTCTTCAGACTGGGTACTGGAGCGTGTCAACAAAGTTTGTAACGCTAAAGCCATTTGGTCCATTCTATGGTCCATGGCCTCAAATCTGGGGTCAGGAGGACTAGCACCTGCAGGATCCATCATGGCCCTGTCGTAATGTCAGGAAACTGACAGGGATCCAATACGCAGAGTGCGCACAGAAGGAGGTACGTATACCGGACCTTAGAATGGCCGGACTAACGTAAGGACAAAGCAAGAATAGTCAAAAGGTAAGCCGAGGTCAAGGGAGCCGGAGGACAGGTAAGCGAGATACAAGCCGAGTCAAAGGAGAGGAGAGGACAACAGGACAAAAGACAAGCAAGGGTCAAAACCGGAAACACTAGATAAAGAACGCGCTGAGTGACTAGCAAGCTAGAACCACGACAGGGCAATGAGCAGTAGTAAAGGTCTCCTTTAAATACCCTGTACCTAAATAGAGACCACGCCCCCAAAAGGTCCGGAATAGCGGTTCCCGGCACTTTATGCAAATGCCGACGTCATGACGTCGACGCTAGCCGTCGCGTCATAAAAGGGGGAGGAGCTAGCGCGGCCGGCGCGAAAACGGCCGAAATATGCCGAAATGCTAGGGGAAGGGAGCCCCTAAGCAGAGAGGATGTCCTCCCTGGATACATCACCAACAGGTACCCTGACAGTCATAGATTGATAACCTTTCAAGATTTCAATCATTGCTGAAATAATACTGTAACGGATCACCTGGCACCCTGACCGGGTACCTCTGTTGAAGGATACTCCTAGCGCTTCCTGAGGACTCCAAGCACTGCAGCAGACACCACAACCACTGAACCGGAGAAGCATACAAATGCTCTCAAGCATATGAATGCTGAACAGGAAAAGCATACAATCAGCTTACACTCCTGGCAATCAGCATACAATCCAATTTCCCCAATAACGAGACGACACTTCATTTTGAGGTCAAGCAGAACTGACTGTACTGGCACATACAGCCTCTTTTATTCACAATCCACAAACATAGTACTGCCCACAGGGTTTTGAAATACAACCAATCAATCCTTACAATACACACAGACACTCCCACACAAAATCATCCCCTCTGTCTGTGATATGATTACTAAACACAATGGCTAATATAATTATCACAGGCAGAGCAATACAGTATTATAAAACATATCACAGGGAGCCCAAAACATGCAATAACCCCATCCCCCATGCGGAACCGGGGGATCTGGGTGAACCACATATCCAAAATTCACCCAGATCCGTTCAATAGTTTGGAAGATACAGTTTAATGCAGATTCCACAGAATATATACAGGCTATATGAAAAACAATTACTGTATAATGTGTCTCCTATTGTATAGTCCAAAACCACTGCACAATGTTTCTGTGCACAAAATACCGGCGAGATGGCACCGTGTAGAAAAGTCCACACAGTGTCTGTGAGTTAAAATGGCCGCCATCCATTGTTCTCACCATGTGCTTCATCCATTGTTCTCACCATGTGCCTCTGATACATGAAATGGTGGCCACCCAGTAACTCCACAGTATGTCCCCAGATGGGTCTTAAAGGGCCAGCAGCAGCACAACACTAATCCATTATGCCCAAATCATGTCTTTAAAGGGCAATACATCCCAGGGGCCATAGTCACATGGCAGGAGGCGGGCAATCAGTCTTCTCCAATGCCCAGTAGCGAGGTCGGTTTCACCACAAATACCAACTCTTATATGCCAGACTACTTAGGGCTTAGTCTGAAGTAAATATTTTGCTCCGTTCACATTTATTATTTTACCTTATATTAGGCAGCAAACTAAGAGTTAGCAGTCCTAAGTTAAAGGACCACTAGAGGCACCCAGACCACTTCAGCTTAATGAAGTGGTCTGGGTGCCAGGTCCATCTAGGATTAACCCTCTCTGCTGTAACCAACAGAGAAACTGCTATGTTTACAAATGGGTTAATCCAGCCTCTAGTGGCTGTCTCATTGACAGCCGCTAGAGGTGCTTCCGTGCTTCTCACTGTGATTTTCACTGACTGAATGCGCGTGCGGCACATGCGCATTGAGCCGATGACGGGGAAAGGAGGAGGAGATTCCCCAGTGCCGAGGGAGCCCGGTGCTGGAAAAAAGGTAAGGGATTAACCCTAGAGCCCGGCGGGAGGGGGGCCCAGAGGGTGAGGGGGACCCAAGCACCCTATAGAGCCAAGAAATCTAGTATGTTTTCCTGCCACTATAGGGGTCCTTTAACGAACACAGATAGAAATCTTTCATGCTTAAATCTAGAGATTCTGTATGATTACAAATAACAACTGTATCCACGAATTCTGCAATCCGAAATTGACACACTTATAACCCTAGGCATTTGCAACATAGTTACACTACTAAAGGCGCAACGATACACTGTATGTAATTGATCTACCATTAGTATTTACAATTAGACAGGTTGATTCACGTAACTAACAATCCATTTTTTTTTCAGCACTGTAGTTAGAAACAAATTTATTTCTATCATTGACAGTTTTATTGAAACTATTAAAGGTTATATTTTAAGTTTTATTAGGGCACTCATCTCCCCCCTTTTTTTCTTTCATTACTACTTCCCTGGTTATCTGGGTTATCCCCAGCAAGAGTCTATTCCCTAAACTTCCATTGTTTGATTTTTTATTTTTTGAAATGTGAGGGATCAAGCAATTTTTTTTGTCCACCACCGCATTTTTCAAATGGATGCGGCCATTTATATTAGAAGTGATGGTGTTCATCTTACATCAGTTTGATTTATTCAAGCTAGCCATGCTGGAGGCAATCGAAAAAGCCATGGCTTGTGTGGTGGGGCACACCTGCTGATTGATGTCCTTGCCAACTGGGGTGGATCAGAACTAAATGCGTATGATGATGTAGTGGGGTCCAAAATGGTATGGATGTGCTCTAAGCTAAAGGTCGGTTTGTGGTCAGCTCTAAGCGGGTGATAAATCTGGAGGTTTGGTTAAGGTATGGACTTGCCCACTGAGCAAAAGGCCAGATAGTGGTCAGCACTAAGGGGAAAAAATCCTGGAGATGTGGTGAGGGTTGATAAGATGAGGGGGAGGTGTAGCACCCAGGGAATTGTTAAGTTAATAATTTATGGATTGTTAGTTATTGGCAAGGAAAAGTTTTTTACTGTTATATATAATTTATATTTTAGACTGTTACGGTTAGGGTATAGCTGCATTTATTCAACTGCTGCAAAAGCATCAATACAATAATGTTAGAAAAATCTTAAGCTACACCGACATATGCCACTTGGTGGAGCTAATACCATATGGATAATTCTGTTTAAATGACAGAGTAAATGGTGACTCACAGTTTACTGCTGTTTAGATTAGCCCTTACAAGTTTGTCAATGAAATGAATGTTTTATAACAATGCTTTATTTTCATCATCAGTTGAATCAGAATGAGTTATCCATGATAGAAACATGTTTGTACTCTGTTTGTACTCAGTGACTTATAATTTATTACGAGTAGTAGAAATCCCACACATTACTTATCTAATTTTAAAATCTCCATTATTGCAGTTTTCTAAAGCTAGTACAAAGGACCAAAATACATGTTAGTAATTGTAAAATCATGTTTTGTTTTTTTTCATTTCAATTTCCTAAGGGTTTTACAGGGTGTACCACATAAGGACAATTAGAAACATAGAAACATAGAAACATAGAATGTGACGGCACATAAGAACCATTCAGCCCATCTAGTCTGCCCAATTTTCTAAATACTAGTCCCTAGCCTTATCTTATAGTTAGGATAGCCTTATGCCTATCCTACGCATGCTTAAACTCCTTTACTGTGTTAACCTCTACCACTTCAGCTGGAAGGCTATTCCATGCATCCACTACCCTCTCAGTAAAGTAATACTTCCTGATATTATTTTTAAAACTTTGTCCCTATAATTTAAGACTATGTCCTCTTGTTGTGGTAGTTTTTCTTCTTTTAAATATAGTCTCCTCCTTTACTGTGTTGATTCCCTTTATGTATTTAAATGTTTCTATCATATCCCCCCTGTCTCGTCTTTCCTCCAAGCTATAGATGTTAAGTTCCTTTAACCTTTCCTGGTAAGTTTTATCCCGCAATCCATGAATCAGTTTAGTAGCCCTTCTCTGAACCCTCTCTAAGGTATCAATATTCTTCTGAAGATACGGTCACCAGTACTGTGTACAATACTCCAAGTGAGGTCTCACCAGTGTTCTGTACAATGGCATGAACACTTCCCTCTTTCTACTGCTAATACCTCTCCCTATACAACCAAGCATTCTGCTAGCATTTTCTGCTGCTCTATTACATTGTCTGCCTACCCTTAAGTCATCAGAAATAATCACCCCTAAATCCTTTTCCTCATATGTTGAGGTTAGGACTCTATCAAATATTCTGTACTCTGCCCTTGGGTTTTTACGTCCAAGATGCATTATCTTGCACTTATCCACATTAAATGTCAGTTGCCACAATTCTTACCATTCTTCTAGTTTACCTAAATAATTTGCCATTTGGCTTATCCCTCCTGGAACATCAACCCTGTTACATATCTTAGTATCATCAGCAAAAAGACATACCTTACCATCAAGACCTTCTGCAATATCACTAATACAAATATTAAAGAGAATGGGTCCAAGTACAAATCATGAGGTACCCCACTGGTGACAAGTGGGGTACCTCAGGGATCTGTACTTGGACCCATTCTCTTTAATATTTTTATTAGTGATATTGCAGAAGGTCTTGATGGTAAGGTATGTTAAAAAAAGCAGCTTATAAAAAGATAACAGTTCTAATGTATGACATTCACGTAAAGTTGTAAAAGTGTTTCATACACAATCTGTCCATGATTGTAGATATTTAAAAGAGGTCACATTTAAAATTATCTTGTATACTGGATTTCTTGCAACCACGTAACAATTTACAAATGTTTTTAAAGTTAACATCTTAAAACCATTTCAACTTAAAGCGTCACGGTCACCCCCGCCAGTCTACTTTGTCTCAGTATTTATCCCACCGACATCAAGCCGTGTCAATTCTCTATGGCATCACCAGTGACAGCTGCTGGGAAATTAGCTCTATCTATAGAAGATACCATGGTCTGGTGGAGGTCCTACGTAGACCTCAATGCTGCGCTCTCACCAGGAGCAGAAGATTACAAACAGGAAGAGGATAGCGGTGCCTGCAAGGGACAGCTCCGGGGAAGTAAAATTCACCTTTGCCTGCCATCCTCCAGCCACTGGACCCCCAGCGGTGATGTAAGCATCAGGGGTCTATGAAAATTATGCAGCATCCTCAGATGGGGCAGATCCACTTTAAGTCTACTGTATTTATCGCAAATTGTCTGTGCTAAGTCAAGGGGGAGAACCTGATTCAAATTGTAGGCCAAAATAGAAAAATTTAAAAACATACTCCAAGTAAACCCCTTTTTAACTTTTTGATTAAATAATATTAGCACAACATTTATTTGAAGCAAGGGGAGCATAGGTAGCATGTAAACATAACATAACACTGCAATTTTATATGTGAATGCTGCTTGTGCTAATAAGAAATCTTTGGCCTGAGTAGTAATGAGTGGTTGTGATTGGCTGAGTGTGTCAGCTGATTACATTCAGCCTATCAGAGTACGATTGTTGGTAGGAATTTGTATGCCTTCAAGGAAGTGTGTGATATCTCCTCTAGCAGAGGAATGGCTATTGGAAGCCAGGAACCCTAATTTACTGTTAAACTGCTTGGAAATTTTATAACATGACAGGAGGCTTCATATTTGCTTAAGTCTCTCTTTACTAGAACTCCACAGCAGCACATTAACACACAGAAAAACAACCAATCAGAAAAAGTTAGGTACTATAAAACTCCCCTCTCCACACATAATTTCCTCTTTCTTTGCTGCTCCACATCAGTACAGGTCAGAGTACCACTGCCTCCTGATTTTAGTGGGTGGCAGTGAATGTTATCTTATGCCTTCTTTAATTGTATATTGATTTTAGGGGATTTGTTTTACTTTCCTCTCCCCTGTTTATTCCATTACTTCTACCTGTCTAAGTTTCCCTTAGGCCTGTGTAGCCTTTATCTGGCTGACTTGATCTACACTTGCAAACCCTTTATACTTTGCAGTATAGAGTTATGACTGTCTTTGAGATATACTGTCTGTCTGCTTTGCACTATTCTGTCACTGTTATTTGTATTTGCTAGCAAACATATGATGATTCCCCCTTTTATTTATCCGGGTTCTGGGTGTTGTATAGTCGCGGGGCTTCTACCTTGTGGCTCCCTCCGACTTCCAGAATGTCTGGACCGCTGAGTCTATCACGGGCGGTCCCACGTGCTTGCCCCACTTGTGGTTTTCCCGCAGCCTCCTTGGAAGTAGCGCTATTGCGTGAGATCCAGATGGCCGGAGTCCCCCACCCTCACCTCTTCAGTGTTATCGGCGCCATCAAACTGCGGCTGGTGAGTGCTGCTGCCCACGTGCACCCGGACAACAAGGGAGAGTGTGGATGTTCGCTGCCCTCCCACAGTGTTTGCTCTACTGCAGTGGGGTAAGCAGCATCCTGGTTGTCTCCATGGGCACCAGAGTTCCCCGAGATGCCATTGTAGCTAACCTGTTACTAAGGTTGATGCACCTTGTGCATAATGTCCAGGATTGTGTCTTTGCATGCTTAACTCCTTCCTTCCCTCTACATTAGCCTGGGATTCTTATGTGGGGTGGATTTTTTATAACTCGCCTTTGGGAGATGATGGGATTTTAGTATCCCCTTCTATTGTTTGGTCCTTGCATTCATTCAGGGTGATAGTATATTTGTTTTTAATAACCCTTGTTCATTGCCTAGGTTTTTGGAGTCTAATTTTTTCATTAGGTGACATACCCTGGTCTGTTTAGGTATTTCTCCGCACTGTAGGTCACGTTGTGGTGCATGCTGCATCCTTTTGGTGGGTGTTGAGTCCAGCCTGGGGCTACCCCCAGTGGCACTGTTTTTTCTTTCCCACCATGTCAGGTTAGGACCTCCCTAGACAGCTCATATACTGCCTTTTATGTCGATACTTTCAGGGTGCGCTGCATGGCGATGTTTGTGGTGTTTTTCTCCATTATTTTTCTTATGGCCCACTCCCTGGTGGTTCCTTGTGGTAGACACCTCTGTCAGGGGTAGATTTCTGTTGATACTCCTTCCAGGATCATTATGAAATACAAACAGTGACCAGTGCTCAGACACCAACGAGGGAGCACAGGAAATCTTTGGCCTTTAGCTGCTAGTCCTTTAGCTGCAAATCCTGTATCCTTTTTTAAGTCTAGGCAGTTTTAGCTAAGTCATGTATAGTTCTGAGTTATTTCCTGTTGGGTTTACCTGTTTTCCATTTCCTTTCCATTATATTGCCTTCCCTCTGAGGTATGTGTTTTTACTTTATCTCAACTTTAATTTTAGTTGTTTCTTTATTTCATGTCTTCTGGTCTTTTCGTCTTGCTCGGGACGTCGAGAGGTCTGACTTGGCCTCCTCCGACTTCCCAGGCTCTCGTGGATCGCGGAGAATGTCTCCAACGTTTTCTCAGGCTACCGGCAGCCATCTTGGATCCCATGCACTAGCGCGAGATCAGTCTGAGACTGATATGGACTCTGGTTTGTATTATAAGAGGGTGCGACCCTCCCATAACCTTAACCCGATGCTGATGCAAATTACATGATTAGAAGATGACCCCCTCTCATATACTGAACATGACACTAATTTTATTATTAAAGGGCGCGGCCCTCCCATAACATCAGCCTGATGCCGATGTTGATGCAAATTGCATGATTTGAGGGTGACCCCCTCTCATATAAGGAGCCAGGAGCTCCCCTCATGTGCACAGCCCAATATGACTACTTATACTGTTCCCATCAGTTTACCATTTGCGTTGAAGTTTATTACAGTACTGGATTCTGTTTCCTTTCTTGGAGGGCGAACCCGTCTCTTGACACTACTCGACATGGTTATTTATCCTGCTACCGTCGGCCTTTCTTCCTCTTACAGGCTTATACCAGTACAGAGCACCGATGTCTTCTTAGAGGGGCGTCCCTCCTACATTCCACTCAATATGGAGGTCTGGGCTACATACCGTGTTTTGCCACTGATGCTACCGCTCTTGCAATAAGGGCTATGGCTACCTCACTGGAACGTCTAGGAGATGCTGATTCATAGAGACTGGGTAAGAGGAGAGAACCCCTCCATTAGATCTAACAACTGTGCTACTATTTATTTTCTTTATATAGGTGCCACCTGTTCGGGCATGGTAATGCCTGTTTAAACTGGCTGTCACTGTTGTAACTCCTATAATTGGCCTGCTGGGTCTGTGCCACTGTATCCCCACTCAGGATATACTCACTGAGGTATTACTGGGGGAGATCCCCAACGTTATTTACATGATGCCTCATTGGACAGGGTATGGGCTGTTTTGAGCTGGCTGTCTCTGGTACAGCTCCTATGATTGGCCCACTTTGTTGGTGCCCCTATACCTCCCTACTGGATATACTTCTGGAGGTTGTACTGCTAATGGGTGAGCCCCAGTTATTGCAGGTTTGTAGGTTATGGTATAATCTGCATTGTATCGAGCAGGCAACCGCACTCTGTTTATTTTTAGGCACACCATTATGGACAAACTGATCAGGTAGTTTTTCCCCTATCAAAGGTAGCATGAGATTTTGATGCCTCCAAAGAGCAAACATGCACTGCTTTACTTGGATGGCGGGAATGGGGAAGTCCCACACCCCGGTCTGCAGATACACCGTTCGCACTGGTCGCATGGAAAGACTGAAGTCACTGGTTGACTTTGGGTTCCCTGGCTGTTAGCAATCTTGGGATATATGGCAGGACTACCTTTTCTCCTCTGAGAACATATCCGGAGAACATGATTTGGATATGGAGGACTATCCCTCACGGGAGCAGCCGTCCTGGTTTTTGATCTTTGGCTCACCCACCTATTCAGGTACCGACAAAGATGACTGTTTGGACTCTATGGGGGAACCCTTATTCGATGTTGAATCCTACACAGATGTCACAAAGTTGGGACACAACCTCCTACTGGAGTACTGCTCAGGGTCTGTGTCTGGTTTAGATCAGGCTACCCAACATTCTTGAAACCTGGACACAGTCCCTGCTTCGGACGGTTGTAGCTAAACTCTCATTTTTTTTGCTATTCCTATTCCCTGGATTCAGCTGTCATTAGCGAAGGGTCTTTATGTTCTATCTACGTATTAGACAATGATATAAGATCACGGGACTCTAGACGAAGATGGGGGTATTCCTTCATATGGATACCTAGACTTCAGACCTCAAATTAAAATACCTGGGTCCCTTGTCCTATGGCCTACTCTTGAAAATAACATTCCTCTGACAGTCAGGAATACTGGGACCTAGATGCCTCACTCTATTATACCCTATCTTTGGTGTGACAGGCTTTTGGCAGGGCTGGACTGAAGCAGGATCGTACATGCAGTTATTCTGATTATTCCACTCCATCCCTAATCAGTCGACAGCCCCATGGACGGACATCCTGATCCAGACCCGCTCATCAAGGCCCGATTCTGTTTTTCCAACCTGCCCACTCTTCAAATCGCTTTTGACTCCTTTGTGGTCCACCACGCGACTACATCACGTGACGACTCTTCTTCGTTTATGCAGGTCCCAATTAACCCATGGATCTGTACCGCTTATCACTTTTCAACGAGGATACCTTTGGATGGAAATCTAAAACTCTATTTACGTTGTAACGGACCGTTTTGCACACAAGGGGTAAAAACCGTTTAGGCGATCGGCCCCCTTTCCAGAGATCCAGGCACAGCTACTGCAGAACACCAAAACTCACGAACTGGATACAAAATAGCACTCCAACTCCCGAACTGGAACCTCCCAAATAGCTGCTAGCAGACGAACAGGAAAAGCAGACGAACAGCTTACACTCCTGGCAATCAGTCTCTAACAGCATACAGTGAATCCCCCCAAGAACGAGACAAGGCTCCGTGTTGAGGGTCAAGCAGTGGTCTGAGGTGCTGGCACACCCAGCCTGGTTTTTATTACAGTGTTTCAAATACAGGACCACCCACAGGGAGGGATAAAACAACCAATCATATCACAGTTACATCCCACATATTCCCTCCCCTTATCCTGAGAGGAAACTCAATTATACAAACAGTTAAAACATACTTTCTACCCAACTTTCATAACTCCAAAACCATACATCACATTCACATAAAATTACATATTCTCAATCAATCCATTCAGGGGAACAACATATTCAAAAATGGCACAAATCAGACAAGGGGTTCAAAAGTTAGTAAAAAGTCCTTTGTGACTAAATGAAGCATGGCTTTCTGGCCCAAACCAGTTTCAGAGTCTTCTATCCTGGAGATAAGTAATTGAATTATCTCCCAGGACAGACACAAGACTCCATTAAGCACATGGTTGCAAAAAGACACAAAGCACTTTAAAATACATAAAGTCACATTTATACATAAAACACAGACATTTCACATATCCCCAGATAGCTCAGGTCTGAGCGCACATTATTAAGTGAATGGCGCTCGGACCACACAAATACAGTTTAATCACCATGGAGCCAAAAGTCTTTACAGTCAGTTTCATACGAATGGGCTCCATGGGATTCCCATCTGGGGTATAACACATTCAAACAAATCTACTGAAACCCCAGGCAGAAAAGCACGAATGAAGCTTTTCTGCAGGCAAAAAAAAGTCTTTTAAAAGGGGGCCATAGTCCAAAGGCAGCAGGCGAGCAACCAGGCTTCTCCAATGCAATGTGGCGAGATTGGTCTCGTCACATCTCTCCCCTTTTCCAAACAGACTAACAGGGTATCTGACCTCCTGCCGGTCAGTGCCCTTGTTAGTCCAGCAGCCCACCCACAACAAATAATCAACAGCACAGCCCACCCACAATAAATGGTTACTACACCTGGGTAAAGGAGAAGCTTGTCCATGTCCAGGTGCCTCACCACGGCTGTGCTGGGTACGGGTACGCTGACTGGGTGGGTTGCTGCGTGGGCAGAGACCAGCGGCACTCTGCCCTGTTGCCAGCGCTACTGGGAGGGTAGCCTGGTTGAAGCCTGGTTGTTGGAGGGGGAGACCGACTGTCTCCCCTTTAACTACACCACTCTGCTGCTGGAGACCGACTGTCTCCCCTTTAGACACACAGCTCTGCTGCTGGAGACCGACTGTCTCCCCTTTAGATACACCGCTCTGCTGCTGGAGACCGACTGTCTCCCCTTTTGTTGCACAGCTCTGCTGCCGGAGGGGGAGACCGACTGTCTCCCCTTTGGATACTCTAAGATGTTGCTGGGGAGAGGGGGTAACAGGCTCCTCTCCCGATAGAACACTCTGCCGCTGGGGAAAGGAGACTGAGCTCTCTATTCCCTGCCCATTAATGATCCGCCACTGGGGAGAGGTGGTAGCAAGCTCCTCTCCCATACATACTTTCATCCTCTGTGGAGGGAGACCGACTGTCTCCGCTCCCAATACAGTGTCCTGCTGCTGGGGAAGGAGACTGGGCTCTCTATTCCCGGTAGGACACTCTGCCGCTGGGGAATGGAGACTGGGCTCCCAATTCCCTGCTGTATCTCCCGCTGGGGAATGGAGACTGGGCTCCCAATTCCCCAAAAATCATGCTGCTGCTGGGGGGCAGGAACAACTACCTCTGCCCCCTGTAGCCCAGCCTGCCGCTGGGGAGGGAGGACGCTGCTCTCCTCTCCCTGCACTTTACACTGCCTTCCCGGCATATCACTCTGCTGCTGGGGGGCAGGAACAACTACCTCTGCCCCCTGTAACTCAGCCTGCCGCTGGGGAGGGAGGACGCTGCTCTCCTCTCCCTGCACTTCACACTGCCTTCCTGGCATATCACTCTGCTGCTGGGGGGCAGGAACAACTACCTCTGCCCCCTGTAACTCAGCCTGCCGCTGGGGAATGGAGCTTGGGCTCCCAATTCCCTGCAATATCTCCCGCTGGGGAATGGAGCTCGGGCTCCCAATTCCCTGCAATACCGGTGGAGAGACCTCGGTCCCCTCTCCACCTGCCGCCTGGGGTTCCTCCCAGTAAATTTCAACAATATCTTCCCAGCTGAATGGGTCTGAGACTGGATCTGTCACTCTGCTGTCCTGCGGAGCCTTCCCAATGGAGTGGAAGAGATCTCGGTAGTCCTGCTCCAGTTCCCACTCCAGGGTTGCTAGGTGAGCCAGGTCTTGCTCTACCTCATGGGGGTCATCCCAGTCATGCCTAGCCTCCCTCTCGTAGAAAATTTCCTGAAGTCTGTTCTGCGCAGGGCTCCCGAAGTCAGGCTCTGCAAAGGACTCCCATAACAAGCCAGGACCATCAAACTCCTCTCCCTCTGGCTTGTCATGCTCAGCTGTCCAGGGTATATACTGTGCCATATACCACCAGAGCGCCTGGTAGGCATCCTCCAGCCATAGCTCCTGCCATACCCGATGCTCTAGTTCCTTCACCCATTCCTCCAGGGGCTGCTCTCCCAGGAAGGGCATCCGCAGGGCCACTTGCTTCTGCAACCGCTGCTCTTCACTGGGGAGACTCTCACCCCGCTGGTATTGTACATTATCCAGGGCCTGGTACCAGATGCCTTTCCTTAATGCATCCCGGCCATCCAGGTCCTCCTCCTTGTATAACACTGCTGGTTCCATTCTGTTGCTTTTAGGGTCGCTGTACTGGGACATGCGTTGCCCCCACTTGTAAATCCAAAGAAACGGTGTCTCCTGTAGCTGTCCTTCTGGCTGTAGGAACGATCCCGCCGCTTGCCACCAATTGTAACGGACCGTTTTGCACACAAGGGGTAAAAACCGTTTAGGCGATCGGCCCCCTTTCCAGAGATACAGGCACAGCTACTGCAGAACACCAAACTCCCGAACTGGATACAAAATAGCACTCCAACTCCCGAACTGGAACCTCCCAAATAGCTGCTAGCAGACGAACAGGAAAAGCAGACGAACAGCTTACACTCCTGGCAATCAGTCTCTAACAGCATACAGTGAATCCCCCCAAGAACGAGACAAGGCTCCGTGTTGAGGGTCAAGCAGTGGTCTGAGGTGCTGGCACACCCAGCCTGGTTTTTATTACAGTGTTTCAAATACAGGACCACCCACAGGGAGGGATAAAACAACCAATCATATCACAGTTACATCCCACATATTCCCTCCCCTTATCCTGAGAGGAAACTCAATTATACAAACAGTTAAAACATACTTTCTACCCAACTTTCATAACTCCAAAACCATACATCACATTCACATAAAATTACATATTCTCAATCAATCCATTCAGGGGAACAACATATTCAAAAATGGCACAAATCAGACAAGGGGTTCAAAAGTTAGTAAAAAGTCCTTTGTGACTAAATGAAGCATGGCTTTCTGGCCCAAACCAGTTTCAGAGTCTTCTATCCTGGAGATAAGTAATTGAATTATCTCCCAGGACAGACACAAGACTCCATTAAGCACATGGTTGCAAAAAGACACAAAGCACTTTAAAATACATAAAGTCACATTTATACATAAAACACAGACATTTCACATATCCCCAGATAGCTCAGGTCTGAGCGCACATTATTAAGTGAATGGCGCTCGGACCACACAAATACAGTTTAATCACCATGGAGCCAAAGTCTTTACAGTCAGTTTCATACGAATGGGCTCCATGGGATTCCCATCTGGGGTATAACACATTCAAACAAATCTACCAAACCCCAGGCAGAAAAGCACGAATGAAGCTTTTCTCCAGGCAAAAATAAAGTCTTTTAAAAGGGGGCCATAGTCCAAAGGCAGCAGGCGAGCAACCAGGCTTCTCCAATGCAATGTGGCGAGATTGGTCTCGTCACATACGTTCCCCTTATTTTGGTATTTCTAGACTTCACAATCTCCCAGAGTGGTCGATCCTCGTTTCGCCACACTAATTCAGTTTTTGGAACCCTGATTGGACGCTCCCTTGGGAGTACTTCGGCTACCATAGTTGCAGGTTCCAATTGAAGTACTGAAAACATCTAGTCTACGATTAGTTTTCTCCCGCACCCTTCCAGCGAAGTAGATTCATTCTCAGATGAGACCACTTGCTTCGTAGGCCACGAGGGAACGAAAAGACCCTATTCGGTCCTGTTACGGAATTGGTGGTAGACTCGGACGCATTGCTTGAGGTAGGAGGGTTGCTTGCATGACCACATCACCTAGTGAGCCTGACACGATCGGAGGAGACACCTTCAACATCAAGGGTCAAGGCCTGGTGGCAGTTTTTACTCGCGGTTTCAAGTCTGCCAATGTTCTTCAGAATTTTGCACCTGCAGGAAAATGGTTAATATGTCGGCTTTGCAGTTCATGGACCGTCTTCTAAGAAACAGGTTGTGGATCTAACAGAGGATTGAGTTTTTTCTGTAATTTGTGGTACACCGATGGCTGGCATCTTCATCGATCGATCTGCCGTCACTTCTCGCAAGTGGAAGGTCCATTTGGGGTTGCGCTAGTTATCTCTCGGAATAGGTACCAGCAAAACAAACATCGTTGGATTTGTTGGTGGAGCGTTAAAACAGCAAATATGAAGCCTCCTGTCATGTTATAAAATTGTAGATTATGCTAGCTTTAGTGTAACTATAATCTTAAATTTATTAATGACAAGAGGTGAATATTTCCCTCCCATTCTTATCCCTCCCTTGTTTAACTTTAATAGTTTGGGTTAATCAGGTACATATGCAACTCTGCTTGTTGTCTCTGCTACCTGTCACTTGTTCTTGTGTCCGTTTCCTAAGTAAGGGTTGTGATCTCTGTCTATTACGGTATTTCTGGTTGTTACACTGGGTGTCTACATGTTTTGTTCAGAGTACATTTCATTGGCTGACCAACCTTTTTCGATTCCGTTTTTTTCTCGTTTCAGTTTACAGTCAGTCGACGTTACCAGGTTTGACAGTTCTCCTCGAATGGTGGACATAGTTGTATTCATTGTATCTAGGACTTAGTTTTGTTCTGTTTTTGTCGCAGCTTGAAAGAGGAAATTATGTGTGGGGAGGGGAGTTTTATAATACCTAACTTTTTCTGATTGGTTGTTTTTCTCTATGTTAATGTGCTACTGTGGAGTTCTAGCAAAGAGGGACTTATGCAAATATTCACCTCCTGTCATTAATAAAATTAAGATTATAGGTACACTAAAGCTAGCATAATCTATAATTGTGTAACCCAGAATGGAGGGACAGTGCCAGGGGACTCCAGACACTATAACCAATTCAATTAGATAAAATTATTATAGTGCCTACAGTGTCCCTTTGATCAAAAGCACTCCTTACAACTGTGAACAATCAGATTCCTTTATACAGGTCATTACCAAGAATAATACAACAAACCACAAAGTGTAAATATTTAGTGCTGTTTTTGCAGTTTTAATGAATAAACTCGCAGTGTTGCGCCACACTAATTCAGTATATCGCCGCCACGGACTCCCTTTCCCTGTGTGAAGTAGCTCTACCATGTAGTGAAAGTGAATATAGCTGGTATAGCTTTCCCCCATACATTAGTCTAGACTGAATGCTGAGTGTAGATCTGTTTATTTCAGGCAAGTATTCTCAATTTATACACAGACTCCAAGCAGAGGGTCTCCATACAGAAATACAGTAAGCTCCTCTCTGTGCCCCAGAGATAATTGAGTCAGGAAGATATAACGCAATTATCTCTCAGTTACAGGGAAACATAACAAATATCATACAACACCCCAAAAGTACATCCCACAAGAGTCACATCCCCAGATAGCCCAAGTTGGCCAAAAAGTGCACAGATCAGTTCGGTGGTGTGGAATCTCACTGGGGTAAAGTCTTGACCAGCCGGGCCTGAGGTAGAAGCCCAAAATAGTTCCAGGGAAATGGTGGCAACGGCTGGTCTCTGTTCATGGGTTCCTATACAAAAAACACACAATATATTCAAATGCTTTTAAGTAGCGAATGCTCCCTCCAGTCCGTAGTTCCTATCTCCCAAATTCCATTCATTTAGCTGATTGGGAACTGGGACGAGCAGTGGTTCCATCTTTACCGGTGTTCGCGTGAGTGCCTAGTCTAAACGAATTCCAGGCACTTGATGACCAGGTACCTGGATGTACCCATTCTGTTGTCCCCGTGCGTTTGGTCACACAAAATAGTGGCCACCCAAGGGAGCATTTATTAATTGTTTCTGTCGTGGTTTTGCACTTGATAACTGACGTTCCACATTCTAATGGGGTGCTGGGGTGGTCCTCATTCGGTAGCCAAACTAAGTGAGTTTGAACGGAAATTCAAAAAGGGAATGGTAACGATCTATGTGATGGGGTATTCCTTCACAATCACATTTATAAAAAAAGAAATAAAATAAATTATGAAATTATTTTAAACACTACTATTGCAAAACAGCCTTTCATTATGATAGTGAACTCCATGTAGTGTTGGACTTTTCACCATATGTATATATATTGTACTAAGTTCTGATAGCTAAATATAAGAATTGGAATATTGCCTTATAGGAGTTAGAACATTGTCTGCTGGGATGAAACAATAAAAGGCTATATTTGTTCACCGAAGTAAAGAGTGCTAGTTGATCTTTGTATATCTCTATGTATGTTGAAAAGAAAGGTCACTTGCATCCAGTAATTAACTAAGGGAAGCCATTGCTCATCAGATATTGACAGCAGATATGTCTTGCTATGCTCTGCCATTGGCTGTAGTATGACAGAGAAATTTGACTGAAACTAGATGGATTGCACCCATACTCTTCTGGAACCATATCCACTGCAATAAGCTGCTGCCATTTTGGTGCTTGAAATATCTCCTAACCAAGGGTATAGACTTGCGATTCTTTGCACCACAACCAATGCAAAAAAAAACTACAGTTGTTATGGTGCATAAGATGTGCATTAATTTGAAATATATTGGTAAATTCATTAATTTGTATTCTTAACTTGGAGAACTCCTTTATTGAAGGCCAGGCTGTAGATGATGCAGCTGGTTAATATCCTCTGTTTCATTATAATTATAATTTGTCACCATATGGGAAAACTGTCAATGTGTTTATTACTGGATCATTCAGCAGGGAGTATGCCTTATTTAACACTTTATTTAAAATATACATAGACATGACTGCACACATTAATCCTCCCTAGATCCATTATTCAGGAATGTAACAGTTAAAGGGATTCTGCTTATAAATACAAGAAGGAACGTTTTATGCGGCACATTGAAAAGAAGAATGACTTACAGTAAGTACAAAACAACACTGTGTTATATTCTCTATATCCTATTACAGGTCCTTTGCCATACCACCAAATGCCAAACACTTCCCATTCTGTCACCGTATCTATACTGAAACCATATTACTACATCTGTAAACTAAACCAAACACAACCCGTTCTGTCACCGTATCTATACTAAAACCATATTACTATATCGGTAAATTAAACCAAACACAACCCGTTCTGTCACCGTATCTATACTGAAACCATATTACTATATCGGTAAACTAAACCAAACACAACCCGTTCTGTCACCGTATCTATACTAAAACCATATTACTATATCTGTAAACTTCAACCAAACACAACCCATTCTGTCACCGTATCTATACTAAAACCATATTGCAATATCTGTAATGCTCAACCAAATGCACCCCATTCTGTCACTATATATATATATATATATATATATATATACTATATCCTATTACTATCCCTGTACTACTCAACCTAGCACATCCCATTCTGTCGATGTATACCCGTTATATTGTATTCCGACTGTATAATACACTACACCTTATTTAACTTTTGCTATCCTTGCCTAGATGCATTCCTTGCAATGTATTTACCAAGAAATGAACATTTAGCTTTTGACAGATGTGAAGAACATCCTGAGGTCTAGATATTATTAGTACATATGTTGTGATTTTGTTACTACTTAGGTAAATAGTATTTGATTCTATCAACCTCAGAAGGATGAAAGTCCAAGTGGATCATGTTGAAAGTGAAATCTATGAATTAAGATACTGGAGGTGGCTTCTTTACTCTGTGAGACAGGCCCATTTTTACTTGACATCTTGTAAGTTTTCTACCTCCTGGAGTCTATATATATATATATATATATATATACAGGGAGTGCAGAATTATTAGGCAAGTTGTATTTTTGAGGATTAATTTTATTATTGAACAACAACCATGTTCTCAATGAACCCAAAAAACTCATTAATATCAAAGCTGAATATTTTTGGAAGTAGTTTTTAGTTTGTTTTTAGTTATAGCTATGTTAGGGGGATATCTGTGTGTGCAGGTGACTATTACTGTGCATAATTATTAGGCAACTTAACAAAAAACAAATATATACCCATTTCAATTATTTATTATTACCAGTGAAACCAATATAACATCTCAACATTCACAAATATACATTTCTGACATTCAAAAACAAAACAAAAACAAATCAGTGACCAATATAGCCACCTTTCTTTGCAAGGACACTCAAAAGCCTGCCATCCATGGATTCTGTCAGTGTTTTGATCTGTTCACCATCAACATTGCGTGCAGCAGCAACCACAGCCTCCCAGACACTGTTCAGAGAGGTGTACTGTTTTCCCTCCTTGTAAATCTCACATTTGATGATGGACCACAGGTTCTCAATGGGGTTCAGATCAGGTGAACAAGGAGGCCATGTCATTAGATTTTCTTCTTTTATACCCTTTCTTGCCAGCCACGCTGTGGAGTACTTGGACGCGTGTGATGGAGCATTGTCCTGCATGAAAATCATGTTTTTCTTGAAGGATGCAGACTTCTTCCTGTACCACTGCTTGAAGAAGGTGTCTTCCAGGAACTGGCAGTAGGACTGGGAGTTGAGCTTGACTCCATCCTCAACCCGAAAAGGCCCCACAAGCTCATCTTTGATGATACCAGCCCAAACCAGTACTCCACCTCCACCTTGCTGGCGTCTGAGTCGGACTGGAGCTCTCTGCCCTTTACCAATCCAGCCACGGGCCCATCCATCTGGCCCATCAAGACTCACTCTCATTTCATCAGTCCATAAAACCTTAGAAAAATCAGTCTTGAGATATTTCTTGGCCCAGTCTTGACGTTTCAGCTTGTGTGTCTTGTTCAGTGGTGGTCGTCTTTCAGCCTTTCTTACCTTGGCCATGTCTCTGAGTATTGCACACCTTGTGCTTTTGGGCACTCCAGTGATGTTGCAGCTCTGAAATATGGCCAAACTGGTGGCAAGTGGCATCGTGGCAGCTGCACGCTTGACTTTTCTCAGTTCATGGGCAGTTATTTTGCGCCTTGGTTTTTCCACACGCTTCTTGCGACCCTGTTGACTATTTTGAATGAAACGCTTGATTGTTCGATGATCACGCTTCAGAAGCTTTGCAATTTTAAGAGTGCTGCATCCCTCTGCAAGATATCTCACTATTTTTGACTTTTCTGAGCCTGTCAAGTCCTTCTTTTGACCCATTTTGCCAAAGGAAAGGAAGTTGCCTAATAATTATGCACACCTGATATAGGGTGTTGATGTCATTAGACCACACCCCTTCTTATTACAGAGATGCATATCACCTAATATGCTTAATTGGTAGTAGGCTTTCAAGCCTATACAGCTTGGAGTAAGACAACATGCATAAAGAGGATGATGTGGTCAAAATACTAATTTGCCTAATAATTCTGCACTCCCTGTATGTATTAAGGCAGTTTTGCCTGTATTTGTGGGAGGGGCTTAAATTAATTCACTCCCCTATATAAGGGACACCCCTTACCTGACTCATATCGCTTGAGGTCAGCATCAGAATGATTTCCACTTCCGGGTCATCCAGACGCCATTTTACCTGATTACTCCATGAGGGTTTCTAAGCTGAGCTGTGTCAGGAATCCAGCCAGAGGCTTTTCCGGCCTACCACCTTCTTTCTTCAATCTATCGCTGTGGATGGTGTCCAAGTGACTCACAAACCGTAAGTTGACCTACCCATTACGCCAGGCATCAGTCCCACGGCACCATGCAAGGGTCAGGTCTTCACTTTACTGCTGCATTTTGTCTAAGTCTGTTCTAAAACCATTGCATGTTCATGCATATCATTCGTTTAAACCCCCTACTGGTCTTTGGGTGTACTACAGACTTCTTAGACATTATCGCATTTCATGTACAAACCAACGAACCACTGCATCTTTGCCTACACACTGACCCCTACCGGTCATTCGGTGTACTACAGGCTTCTCAGACATTATTGCATTTCATGTACAAACCAACGAACCACCGCATTTTTCACCTACACACTGACCCCTATTGGTCATTCGGTGTACTACAGGCTTCTTAGGCGTTGTTTGCATTTTCATGTACAAACCAATAAACCACTGCATTTACACCTACACACTGACCCCTACTGGTCTTTCGGTGGACTACAGGCTTCTTAGACATTATCGCATTTCATGTACAAATCAACGAACCACTGCATTTGCGCCTACACACTGACCCCTACCGGTCATTCTGTGTACTACAGGCTTCTCCGACATTATTGCATTTCAGGTACAAACCAACAAACCACTTAATTTTTCACCTACACACTGACCCCTATCAGTCATTCGGTGTACTACAGGCTTCTTAGACATTATTGCTTTTCATGTACAAAACAATAAACCACTGCATTTTCACCTACACACTGACACCTACCAGTCATTCTGTATACTACAGGCTTCTCAGACATTATTGCATTTTATGTACAAACCAACAAACCACTGCATTTTTCACCTACATACTGACCCCTATCAGTTATTCGGTATACTACAGGCTTCTTAGACATTATTGCTTTTCGTGTACAAAACAATAAACCACTGCATTTTTACCTACACACTTACACCTACTGGTCATTCAGTGTACTACAGGCTTCTCAGACATTATTGCATTTCATGTACAAACCAACGAACCACGGCATTTTCGCCTACATGCTGACCCCTACCGGTCAATCGGTATACTACAGTCTTCTCAGACTTTATTTCACTTCATAAGCAAACAAACTAACTACAGCATTTTCGCTTTTATACTGACTCCTATCTGTCATACGGTAGGATTAACCCCTTAGGGACACATGACATGTGTGACATGTCATGATTCCCTTTTATTCCAGAAGTTTGGTCCTTAAGGGGTTAAAGGGTATTTTTACCATACAATCAGCATTTATGACCCCTACTGGTCAACAGCAAAACTGTCTTCACATGTCATATACAATTTACCAGCCAATATAAATTACACATAAGATTGTTTTAACCCCTTAAGGACACAAGACATGTGTGACGTGTCATGATTCCCTTTTATTCCAGAAGTTTGGTCCTTACGGGGTTAAACATAACCATAAACCATAAATGAAACTCCAGCACGGGCTCAAATTCAGGTTTAATTCACAATAATTTACATTTCACATCAAGACCAACAGTGGTTCTATCAACACTGCCACCTACAGGTCTGTCAAGTACATTGACAATTTTCATGGGGTTTTACAAACACCAAAACACTTACACCTATAGGTCAACAGACAAACAACATTTCACATACCAATCAGTATCCAACTACACTGCCACCTATAGGGCACTCGGCAGATCTCCAGTGCACTTGCATTTTGCAACACCATGTTCACTGACCCCTACCATTCAATAAGACATACAACAATTCACATAGCAAGCACTATATCAACATCAGGTATAAATACATATATTATTACACAGTAGCAGACGCGTCTGTATATACGTAACTGGTAATATAGTTCACATACATTTTTCACAGCACGCTGCTCACGCAACAGACTTTCCCCTAGCAAGGGGACATACAACATACAAGGTGGGGACAGACCACATTTTCACTTGTACATACGGCACTTAATGGGTTAAGATTGATACATATTTAACCAGTATGGCTACGATGTTTAATATTTACACATCACGTCACTTTACTTTTCACATATACTGTACGTATTAAGATAAGCTTGGTCTATGCCATATTTCCTTATGCCATACGGTTTTATCCATTCAGGTTACAGTTACTACTAAAAAACCTATACGGATTGTCAGGTTCAATACCATACTACCAGGTACATACACCTGCTCACGTAGTTATCCATCTCTTACCTTCCCTGGAATAGTAATAGTGTACTGGCAATTAGGGTTCTAGGGCCCAATAGGTATTACCCCCTTTTTTATCTGCATTATGCTTCGGTTAGTGGTCCCGCGAGGCCAACACCCCGCCTCACACTCGGAGGCATACACCCCTCGGGCCACTCGTGAGCTAGCCGCCTCGCATTGTATCATAGAGAGGACCTCACCTGTCACTCCCCTTCCTATTTTCTGGTTACTGTCACCGAGAGGCCAACATCCTGCCACAATGTTCGGTGGCCACACAAAATCCCCTCGCGCCAAGCATAGATAGAGCCTCTCAAGCCACTTGGCAACTAGCAGGGCCTCACCAGTCACCAAAAAACACCAAGCCTAATCGTTTCGCCTTACGGCTTAGCTAGCAAGCCAGTACAAGAACCCTGGGTACAAATAATTGCAATCTTTATTGTTATTTAAGTATTTCTCCAAAAGATGGTGAAGAATCACCTCTTCCTAGCACCCCGGCTAGAACTGATACACCTTCAAGCAGAGGAGATGTTGCTAGTCCTGCAGCAATCAGATCCTGGACGATCCCACACATTACCACCGACCTAAGGAGGTGACAAATCCCCTACCCTGCTACAGCAAGAAAAGCAGAGTTATTCAAACTCCTCCATACATCAACGGACAACACAGAGGCAGGGGAAGGCCCAGCTACATCAACTCAGGTGACGCCCAGGCTATGCTAGCCTCACTCATAAACTCATGAGCCAAAAAATTTTATGACAGACTGGCAATCTCGAGTTGGTCACCACAGCCCTCACAAGGCTGGGCCTCACGTTACTGTACAACCAGCACCAACCGAAACTCGGTTACCTGGTACAATCAATTCTTATGACACACAAGATGTTAACCCTGCACGTATGATCCCAGCACATTGGGGAAGCAAGGCATATATATGTATGATGATGTATCTGTGATGGTCAGATTCAGGGATTCCAGGTAAATCGGGAACTGACCATCTCTTGGATGGGTTGGTATTTGGAATATGTAGAGATGTTTATTTGTGCAGGTACCCATACAGAAGGGGTTCTGTCCCAAACAAATGGACGAGCACTCTCAGGCTCCAGGTACCAGCACCTCTGAACTACCAGAGACGATTGATATGAGTAGTTGCATTGCATATAGACTGTTGCATATATGTTCAAATGGTTCAGGGCACATGACAAACCATGTGGCCCAATACAACTTACAAATAACGTACTCACCATCTGTACACACCAATGCATTTTTCAACACTACTGACTCATCACCCTTCCAGACTTGTAGTAGATTTACTAAAGCTCTGGAGCTTCAAAGGGCTCCCATACAGGTATCATAAACACACCTTCAAGGAATATAGCATGCCCTCACTTACAGTCAGCACAACAAAACCATTGGCTGAAAACACACTCATAGCCAAGATTTGCAGAGTGGTCTTCCAATCTCCACCATTTACAGCATGGCACCAAACACACACATTGGTATTGTCACAAGGAATCTTCCCTTAAACAAAGACTAACCATAGACTTATTGGCACCACACACCTCCACTACCCCAAGTCTCAACTCCCTTCTTACTATACAACACCATTGATCTACCTTTACAGCTATCACTCAAGCATGGGTTAAAGCTTGGTTAAGTAAGACCAATATCATCAACGCAGTAAACAGCTACCATCTACCCTACACACTGGCACTTACATGGCATAAATTGGGCAATCCTTTCCCTGGTCAACTTTCGAGCTACAGATTAACTTCTATCGCTATTCGCAGATACTCTGTGCTGGTTATGATAACATATCCAGAGGCATTACAGTCATACACTATCTAGAAGACTTCTTGTTGCTCAAAGAAAGCATATTTTTCACTAGAAGCCTCATGGCAGCTTAGTCTGGTTGACCACTTGGGCGTCCCAGTACCCCATAAGAAACAGAAGGCGCAGACACTATCATCACATTACTGGGCATATGACTTGAGTCGGCATCCATACACGCAAGTTACCACAAGACAAATAGGGAACATTCTCAACTAAATCAATCACTACCTCCTGCTTAGTACTTACAACTACAAGGAACTACAATCCCTACCAGGTTCCTTAATTTTGCCATGCCAATCATACCACAAGACCACGCTTTCACATCCAGAGTACTTTCCCCTTTTTTCCACACTTCCAACATGACGATCAGAGGAGGTGCCTAGACACCTCAGCAACAGTAGACCTGCACATGGGGGGGGGATTTCTTAACCACTTGGCATGGTAAAAGCATGTTCCTTCCAGGATTGTCTGACACTTCTCCAACCAGATGGTCAGACGCAGCGTATACCACGGGTTTGGCAGCGATCTACCGGGAACAATTGCTTTGGGGCTGTTGGCCATGGCATCCAGGTTTGGAATTTTTTCCACCACTTCAGCCCCTTTGGGAGATCTACCCCATTGTAGCAGCTGCTGTGGCATGGGGTAAATCATGGTCAGGGTCATCAATCCGTTGTTACTCAGACAACTAAGCACATATCATATCATCAACAAACGCCACTACTCATCCATAAGTTCATGATGTTTCTGGGGAACTCACTTGGTTGGCCACTTATCACATTTCACTTTCATGTACCAGACGGGGGTATACATCCCTGCCGACAACTGTCTCATTTATATTCCAGGCATGTTCATCATACGCTTCCTACAGCTGCCCATACAGTCACGTCCACTCTTTCGTTCCAGAGACAAAATCATGGATTAGACATACTCATGCAGCATAGCATGCACTATCCCACCTAGCACTTTCGTCCCATACTTGTAGAACGCATAACACAGCTTTTCACCTGGCTTAAAGAATCTCATTGGAACACGACATAGCTCAACCTGTGTCACAAAATTTCTCCTAAGTTTTGCTTATTTTTGCCACCTTAAACTTAAACTATCTCATACACCATTAATTATATATTTTACAGGCATTCAACAACACATGATAACCTATGGCCAAAACTACCATAAACTTCATGCTATCATACCAGAAAAGAATATACTCAGAGGTTCTCAGGAATCCATTCCCCCACGTTCCTCTCAGAGATTACCAATAGCCATCCAACTGTTCATCCTTATCGGACCTATTAGATCTACAACCATTCAATTATACTACCAAGTCGGCCATTACCAGCCATGCACATTGCCTTTTATGCCTTTCTCAGGCCAGAGAATCCACTACCATCACCACCACTCAGACAGATCATTGTCTTCAACGATCCCACGTACGTAAACACATATATCATTACCTATTGGCTCTACCACATTCCGAAATGAGTCAACATGCACCAACAGTAGAGATAACATACTATCCTACCCACAACAAATGGTGCCCACTTTCGGTCCTAGATTCCTACCTTCAAAATCCTTTCAGGAATTAAATACTGTAATGCATTTAAGGAAATGTCTGGTTAATTTGTATATATTTGTTGACTGTATTAAATCTTTGATTATTCATTTTTGCCCTCTTTATTTACAGGCCTACCGTATCGTCGGTATCGGCACACCACAACCGACTTGCTCCCTTTACACTATCCTAAGCTTATGCTGGATCCTTACTCCATATACGGCTATTTTGCCCCTTACACAAGTATTAAGGCAGTTTTGCCTGTATTTGTGGGAGGGGCTTAAATTAATTCACTCCCCTATATAAGGGACACCCCTTACCTGACTCATATCGCTTGAGGTCAGCATCAGAATGACCCTCCCACCCACTCCTCATTTCAACACTTTCTCTTTTCTTTCCATTTACTTTACTTTCTTACTCCTTGGTGGGCCCTCTTTATTTACAGGCCTACCGTATCGTCGGTATCGGCACACCACAACCGACTTGCTACCTTTACACTATCCTAAGCTTATGCTGGATCCTTACTCCATATACGGCTATTTTGCCCCTTACACACATTATATATATATATATATATATATATATATATATATATACACATATATACATATCACATTACGTATTTCACCAAATTCAATCTTTCTTTTTTTAGAATCCCCTTGGCTTAATATCCACTCTGATTTTAAGGTTGTATTTCCTTGTATATCCTTATGTGCAATCTATAACCCCATTTTTTAAATATCCCTACTTGGTTATATATATTTGTGTTATCTAATCAAGGCTGTATGTCTGTGTGAGTACAAGAGTCTCCCTAGGCCTTGACATGAGCTATAAACCAACAACTGGAGATTCAGTGATAATCTACTTAGTTTTATTCATACCAAGTGTTCCACTACTGCTCCTTCAAAATGCTCACACTAGCCCAAGTATTAAGCATTTGTTTGTTGGTTAAAGTGTGAATTGTATTCATGTAGTTATTATAAAACAGTAAACCTTTCCTGAGATTCAGAGACCACTAGCTACACCTTGAGAAAGAATTCTTAACCCTAAAATCTTTCCAATATGATCCATTCTCCTTTAACAAAAAACTCCTGAAAATTACCTAAAAGCACTTTCTTTTGTATTTTTCATTTTTTAGTGGGAGAGGGGCCAGATTATACTTTTGTCAAACTTCACTGTTTGTATAAGGTTTTGTGTGCAATTCAGGAAGTCAGGAAACATCTCCAACATGCTAACTACAACATAATAGTCGGTACACAATGATCATTCTATTCCCCACACACTAGTTCTATCTCATCATAGGTAGTAAATAGAAGGTCTGTTGAAGATTTATAATCTAGCCATAGTGGAAGTGTTGGGGACAGTTTTGGTTGAATCTGACACTAGATGTTATATCTTTCAAAATAAATGCATGCATCAATAAACAAAAACACAAAATAACAACGTTACATCTTTGCATAGTTCTCAAAAGTATTACAATCGTCAGCCTGTTCCTCAGAGTTAACAGTAATAAGTTAAGCTTGCTCTGTTTTCCATATAAATAGCTATTTCCCTCATATAGGAAACATGATGATCAGTATATACAGAGCCCTCTGGCATATAATCCTGTCCCACCTCATTCCAGCCTTTTGCTTTGAAGACCAACAGTGCAAAATTGGCATCTCAAAACTCAGTCGGATGAGCCAGCCTGGAGATATAATGATAGGAGCCATTTTTCCTGTGCACATTGACCGAGTGATCGAACGTGTCACGTTTAATGAGAGACCACCTGACGTCAAATGTACCGAGTAAGGACTATTTTTAAGGGTTGTTCTATTTTAATAAGAGACAATTTTCTGGTCTTGCTCATGTAAGTGGCTTAAGCATAATTGAGATTGCCAACTTACAAATCTTTTCATTTGTTAGCAGAACAATATACAGTGTGCATATTTTTACTCCCAGCACTAAAAACAAAAAGTAAAAAAGCCTATCAATTTCAACAAAGCACATATTATTTTTAGGTGTATCTAAATACAATGTAAGATAAAAGGGAGCTTTAGCATATACTGCGTGTAAATACTAGACTTATGCATAGTGAGAAATGTTTTACTTGGCAGATCCATTTCTTCCAAAAATAGAAAATGTTATCAGGACACACGAATTTCAGCCGAATGTTGGTTTCGTGTGCCAGAAAATTGGAACCAAAATTCCGATTCAGAAACCAGATCAAAAAAGGATGCTAATATGAGTGTGCTGCCAAATATATAATTATTGTAATATTATGTTTATATGTTTTCCTACATTTGATTCATAGAGCAAGTGGGAAAAAGTGACCAATAGAGGGAAAAGCATTAGCAGAAGTAAAAAAAAAAAATCTATATATTATCATTTGATCAGTCATTAGCAGTTTGATGAAAAACCAAGACTCAAGAGCTATATATTGTCCACACAGTTGTGTATGTTGTCATAACAGGTAAAGAGTTGTACCATGTTTGCTATGGAAACAGTGAGATTAAAGGTGAAATGTCTCTTGTTTTAATAAAAATAGGCACATTTTTGGAGAAACTGTTGATGTATTAAATATCCAAGCAAAAGTATCTCCACCAGTGTATTACTGGTATATTAAATGACATCACACTGGTAAAAGTTATTTTACTTTGAACAGTCATTGAAGAAATGTGATGTGGAAAGTTTTTAACAGAGATAATGTCTGGAGGTATAGAACTGGGTCAGATATTTGGCAGATAATGGAATGTCAAACATTTTGCAATAACTTGACAGATATTTTCTATTATTTTCAATTTTATTAAAAAAATCAATGAATGTAAGTCATACTATTTCTCTGTCTGAATAGGAAACTGCCTCATTAATACAGAATGTATCGTGTAATTTACATTATATTGACCCTGGGACTTGAATTCAAGATATTTGGTTTGGCTAAGCCTTTAACTGCCTGCTTAGAAATAAACATTTTACAAATAAACTCAAGGTTAACCCCTTAAGGACACATGACGGAAATATTCCGTCACAATTCCCTTTTATTTCTGAAGTTGTGTCCTTAAGGGGTTAAGAAGAGACATGGTTCTGGCCTCCCTTAGTACAATTAATGGAACAAAAGTGATTGGAAGATCATAATGATCATGGTAACTTTCTTGTGATTTTTATTCCTTCAAAAACAATTAAATAATAGAGCAGACAAAACAAATAAACACATTACAAATAAACAGAACAGCTGGTTAAGGACATCTCCATTAAAACCTTAGATCTGGTACTCTGGGAGTTATGTGTCAAGAGAACCCAGCAGAGACACTGCTGTAATTGTAATTAAGAGATGGGAGAATCGCTGGAAAACAAAATACAAAATATTGTTAGAATTGCTTGCCAGTAGGACAAGAACAATTGGCACAATGCCGCAGCAGAATCCAGTGTTTCATATCTTGGTAAGGAGAGTTTAAATGCTCAAGCCACAAATGAAGGTTCCCCTAGTAAACAGGTCACCTTTTAGTTTTAGTTTTATTATAGTGAGTATTATTCATATAAATGTGATCCATACATTGAGGGATAGAAGGACCTGAAGTCTACATAAATGAATCGCATGTAAGAACTTGTTATATTTTCTTGGAGAAAAGACAATAATCTCTCCAAGTTGTGAAGTTATAACCAAAGATGTACATCAAAGTCTCCTATTTCACATGATGATAAACACAGGTTCTACTTATTGGGGTGAAAAATAACTTATTTTCCTTTTACTCAAACTCAATTTCTGAGCATGGAACATCATTTACAACAGCATGGATGGGTTCCTCAGTCTTAGATAGACTTTAGATTTCTGAAAAATATGGATGGTGGATTACCAAAAAATTACCCACACATGAGGTAGACACATACAATGTACACTGTGGAATGCTGTTGTTTTTGCTAAGATTGTATCTAGGAATCATGTGGGGAAATAACAGTTGAAAAAAGAATTCACACGAAGAATATTTTAATTGTATTTACAAACATCAAGACTATTCATATATTCCTTTCTACAATATATACAATAGATACAAATACACCAGTGTGCAGGCAGAAAACACACCTAGTGGGTAATAGGTGAAAATACACAAAAATGACCCTTATTTAGTAGTGTAGTAGATGAAAGGACTCCTCATATGTCCTCAAAACAATATTAGTATACTACCAAAAGGCAATCTACAACACAAAAAATAATAGAGACGGACATAGAGTAGTAATGTAATATAATGGGGATTATAGAGGTAAATGATTACACTCACAGACCCAATTTGATTGAAGGCATATCATAAATGACGATGAATAAACCTATTGACGTTCCACAAGTCTTGAAGTTTACTCTGTCAGATAGGCTTGTAGGGGTGATACAACAAGTCACAAAGGCACAGGAATGCTGATTATTTCTGATGACTTAAAGGTAGGCAGACAATGTAATAGAGCAGCAGGAAATGCTAGCAGAATGCTTGGTTGTATAGGGAGAGGTATTAGCAGTAGAAAGAGGGAAGTGCTCATGCCATTGTACAGAACACTGGTGAGACCTCACTTGGAGTATTGTACACAGTACTGGAGACCGTATCTTCAGAAGGATATTGATACCTTAGAGAGTTCAGAGAAGGGCTACTAAACTGGTTCATGGATTGCAGGATAAAACTTACCAGGAAAGGTTAAAGGATCTTAACATGTATAGCTTGGAGGAAAGACGAGACAGGGGGGATATGATAGAAACATTTAAATATATAAAGGGAATCAACACAGTAAAGGAGGAGACTATATTTAAAAAGAAGAAAAACTACCACAACAAGAGGACATAGTCTTAAATTAGAGGGACAAAGGTTTAAAAAATAATATCAGGAAGTATTACTTTACTGAGAGGGTAGTGGATGCATGGAATAGCCTTCCAGCTGAAGTGGTAGAGGTTAACACAGTAAAGGAGTTTAAGCATGCGTGGGATAGGCATAAGGCTATCCTAACTATAAGATAAGTACAGGGGCTAATGAAAGTATTTAGAAAATTGGGCAGTAGTAATGTCGCGAACATAAAATTTTCGGTTCGCGAACGGTGAACGCGAACTTCCGCAAATGTTCGCGAACGGGAGAACCGGGCGAACCGCCATAGACTTCAATAGGCAGTCGAATTTTAAAACCCACAGGGACTCTTTCTGGCCACAATAGTGATGGAAAAGTTGTTTCAAGGGGACTAACACCTGGACTGTGGCATGCTGGAGGGGGATCCATGGCAAAACTCCCATGGAAAATTACATAGTTGATGCAGAGTCTGGTTTTAATCCATAAAGGGCATATATCACCTAACATTCCTAAATTGTTTGGAATAACGTGCTTTAAAACATCAGGTATGATGTTGTATCGATCAGGTAGTGTAAGGGTTACGCCCGCTTCACAGTGACAGACCAAACTCCCCGTTTAACGCACCGCAAACAACCGCAAATAGAGGCGGCTCTCTAATTAGGCGGTTTAGGCGGCCGCCTAAGGCCTTGCGCTAGCTGGGGCCTCGCGGCCGCCTAAACCGCCTTATGGCAGACTGTGTCAGGTCCTCGGTCATTGACCGAGGACCTGACACCAGGAGCGGGCCTGCCCGGTATGCCGCCAGGTGCGAGGCCCCTCCTGGCTGCCCGGCCACCATCACAGACACAGGTCTGCAGCGCCGCAGTGAGCAGAGCTGCAGACCATGTGTCTCACGAGAATTGGCCAATCAGAGCGTTGCCGCGGGTTACCACAGCAATGCTCTGATGGTCTCGCGATATTACACGGTCTGCAGCTCTGCGGAGCTGCAGACCGGAAGAAGTGGCCACTGGACCATCAGGGAAGAGAAGGTAGGCTCCCTCACCACCCTCAGCCTCCCCCCACAAGCCTCACCACCCTCAGCCTCCCCCCCACCAGCCTCACCACCCTCAGCCTCCCCCCCACCAGCCTCCCCCACCAGCCTCCACCACCTCAGCCTCCCCCACCAGCCTCCCCAACCCCACCAGCCCACCACCTCAGCCTCACCACCCCTCAGCCTGGGAAGGGGGTGAAGGAACACAGGGAGAGGGGTGAGAAAAGGACCACTGAGGGAGGGGGGAGGTCCACTAAGGGGTTTGGGAGAGGGAGGACCACTAAGGGGAAAGGACCACTAAGGGGGGGGGGAGAAAGAGGATAATGACCACTGGGGGGGGAGATTACCACTAAGGGGGTGGGGGAGGAGGGGAATGTCTACTAAGGGGTTTGGGAGAGGGAGGGCCACTAAGGGGGAAGGGGGGAGTGAGAAGACCACCAAGGGGGGACTAAATGGGGCCAAGGGAGAGCACTAAGGGACAGGAGGGAAGGGGGAATCAATAATTGACAGGGGGGGAGAGCACTATGAAAAAAATAAAAATAAAGAGCAGCTCCCCTCTCAGTCTCTATCCTACTCCACAAACCCTCTCTTTTACACTACACACATACACAATGCATCCCCCCCACACACACACACAGAAATATACAATGCATTCCTACTCAGACACACCCGAAACACACAATGCATCCCTTACGTTCACACAAACACTCATTCTCTTACACACAGAAACAAAATGCATCTCTTACACAATCAATGCACCCCTTACAGACACACACTGCATTCAATTAAATACACAGAAACACACCTTGCACCCCTTACACACACACACACACCCAGAAACATACAATGCATTCGTTACACGCAAACACACACTGCATCCCCTATAAACACACTACATCCCTTACAGAAATTGGTATCCTTATACACTACATTCTATAAGAACACACACACATTGCATCCTCTACAATAACACATAAAACATCCCCTACACACATACACTCCACTTCCTGTGAGAGAACTCATGGGTGGGCCATGTAGGTATTTATGGGTGGGCATTGTAGGCATACTCATGGTCAAGCCCTGGGGGCCTAGACCTTGAGCTGTGTAAGGGGCCCTAAAAAATGGAGCTGCTTCCTGTTTGTTAATTGTTGTGAGCACTGTTACAAACAGTCTCCAGAGAGCCTCTTCTACACCAGACCTGTGGAGCCAGACTGAGCCCATCATCAGCCTCTTGTCCTCATCTGGTGGTAAGTAGGCAATCCAATATATTATTAGTGGCAACTAATCTCTAATTTACCTCACATTAAATGGATACTATAGTCACCAGAAGCACTACAGCATAATGTAGTGGTTCTGGTGTCTATATGTAAACACACTGTCTTTTCAGATAAAAGACACTTTGTGAAGACTGGCGTTGGCCCATATGGGCGGGGCATTGTGATGTTACATGGTGGGCAGGACATGGGGGGGGTGACAAATTTTTATTTGCCTAGGGCGGCAAAAATCCTTGCCCTGGCTGTGGGGGAGATAGCGGTGTCCCAGTCCCGGCCCCGGAGGGATGGGCTGTGGGGGAGATAGCGGTGTCCCGGCCCTGGAGGGATGGGCTGTGGGGGAGATAGCGGTGTCCCGGCCCCGGAGGGATGGGCTGTGGGGGAGATAGCGGTGTCCCGGCCCCGGAGGGATGGGCTGTGGGGAGATAGCGGTGTCCCGCCCCTGAGTGGGATGGGCTGTGGGGAGATAGCGGTGTCCCGCCCCTCGAGGGATGGGCTGTGGGAGAGGAAGGTGTCCCGCCTCGGGAGGGTTGGCCGTGGGGAGATAGCGGTGTCCCGCCCGACATGGGGTGGCAAATTTTTATTTGCCTAGGGCGGCAAAAATCCTTGTCCTGGCTATGGGGGAGATAGCGGTGTCCCAGTCCCGCCCCGGAGGGATGGGCTGTGGGGGAGATAGCGGTGTCCCGGCCCTGGAGGGATGGGCTGTGGGGGAGATAGCGGTGTCCCGGCCCTGGAGGGATGGGCTGTGGGTGAGCACCTCCCGGCCCTGGCCTAGTGTCAGACTGGGTGGCAACGAGCGCATTAGCAAGGCTGGAATAGTAGTGGAAGCATAGTGAACATTGATTGGCTGTGAGAGCTGTCACTCAGGGGTTCTATCAGCTCATTGGCTATTCAATCGGAAAGCGTGTCCAGATAGACACTGTCCCCGGGCGCCTAGTTTAATGGTACTGCCTGCCGTCAATCAAGACATCCAGCAAATCAGAAGCCGAGCACAATGATTGGCTGGCTGTCATGTCACTCAAAATAGCGGTGTAAGCATTCACTGCGCTGATTGGTTGGAATGATTGCCCCGCCCTCTTCCACCGGTTCCCCGCCACCGGTAGCTAATCAGAACGCGAACCTGCGCCGGGTGGGTGGAGCTCGGAGCTTTGGCTGTCGCCCAATCAGAGTCATTGTTTGTGTGGGGGGCCGGTGTCTGCCGCAGTGAGGTCCGTCGGAGCGAGCCCGAAATACGGACTGCTTGACAGGTGAGACCGGGGATTCAGGCCTACACCGGGGCGGCACCGGCGGGA
>OW240914.1:19867616-19907616 GCA_933207985.1 Pelobates cultripes
GGTGTGGGGGTAGTGAGGCTGAGGGTGGTGTGGGGGCAGTGAGGCTGGGGGGCGGTGGAGAGGCTGAGTGGTGTGGGTAGTGAGGCTGGGGGGGGTGTGGGGGGTAGTGAGGCTGAGGGCGTGGGAGGGTAGTGAGGTCAGAGAGATCAGATGAGTCCTTCAGGACTGTAGTGGACACTGAATACACTAGCCTAGCTATCAATTTCCCTATCAAATCAGCAGCAGCTATACTATCCCTCCTCTTACTAAGAATGCAGCTTCACAATGAATGTAAAATGGATGCTGTCCAAAAGGTGGGAGGGTCTGGGAGGGAGGGTCTGCTGCTGATTGGCTGGAATGTGTCTGCTGACTGTGAGGTACAGGGTCAAAGTTTACTCAATGATGACGAATAGGGGGCGAACCGAACAGCGCATATGTTCGCCATCCGTGGCGAACGCGAACAAGCGATGTTCGCCAGGAACTATTCGCCAGCGAACCGTTCGGGACATCACTATTGGGCAGACTAGATGGGCCGAATGGTTCTTATCTGCCGTCACATTCTATGTTTCTATGTTTCTAATATAGTTGTCACATCAGGTCCTCTCAGGCTCTATGCATGAAAGAAACTAATGGTCAGATAATCTCAGCAGTGGATATATGAGGACTGTACAATAGCATGCCATTTGGTCAGCTCTAAAAGCAACTAAAAAAAATGCAATAAATCTTTAAATTACATAATGCGGATCATAAAGATATATTCTTTTTTGAAATAATGATTAAAACTGCATTGGAATTTCACTGAAATTCACTGAAATTTCAACACTGAAATTCCAACACAACCCAAAAATATCATAAGACAAAGAAAGGACAAACCTGAGGTGACAAAAGGCAGAGCTTTGCCTCAAATTTTTGTCAAATCCTAGCAGTCATCACAAATGATGATTCAGACATGGGATTCAGACATTGGAGAAACCAGCAGTCTTGCGGGATCTTCCATGAACCTCAATGTTGAATGCCTGAGAGTACAGCACTGACATGGCTCCTGACAACTGAAGTGCCAGGAGCTGAAGAGGAACTACAGGATGAAGATGGCAGCAACCGCAAGTGACAGCTTGAGGTAAATAAAACTTACCTTCCCCTGCACCCCGTGGCCATCAAACTTTCACCAGATCTGCCACTTGTGGTGGATCTGCTTTAATCCTATTGCAGTTATGCCAGTCATGAAAAGTCAAAATGCTTAATGGCATCCACTCCATTACTTCTAGATAATTATTTATCCAGATAAGCTTTGATTAAACATGCAAACAATATGCATTTTATCCTGATTCTTACCAAACATTAGAACCACTACTGACCCAGTTGTAGTCTAAACCAGCTGGGAATTGCTCTTGGTGTTCAGGTGAGTGACTAAATCAAGAGTAGCATTACTGAAATGATTGTATCTATTCTTCATTGAAATTAAATAATAATAACAATAACAACGTATTTAACCAGGAAAGGTACATTAGTATTACTCTGGAATTCAAGTACGTCCTGGGGATGTAAGTAGTTGTTTTTCAAGGAGACACTTCAGTTTATGAGTATAAAACACCAATGTGGTCTCATACGCTTTAATTTCACTTGACTAATAGAGGTATGGCAACATACACAATTATTTTGGTTTTAATATTGTTAAATTATTACAAAATTAACTCTGTTCCAAGAGACCAAAGTGGTTTTCACTTGAATTTGTTTTTCCAAATTTCCTATAAAATTATTATATTTTTAAAGAGCTTCTCTAAATCAGAATTAAACTATTTCTTAGTCCACTGTGTAAAAATAAAACCTGAGCATTTGAAGTAACTGCATCTGCGATACACTTCCAGACTTTACGTGTACTGCTAGGTAGCACTGCCCGGACAAGAAAGTGATCTGCCAATCAGTATGTAATATCTTTCTATAGGAGTTGGGCTTTGATTGAATTGGTTTGAATCAGCATCGGGAAATTATTCCAAACTGATTAAACTTTTCAATTGATTTATCTACAACAGTTCTTATAGAGCTTAATGGTGACTTCTGTAGATAAATCATTTGAAAAGTTTTTCAAAGAGATTGAAATAATTAACCAATTAAATTAAAGCCTTAATGCTATACTTCCTCAGAGTATAGAGCAGGGCTTTATAGATAGACAGGTATTTGTGGAAATGTTTGTTTCATTTTCAGCTGTTTGCGGAAAATACAACTCCTGGAAACTTTTGTTTGTTTGTAATACCATCTATAAAGGATAAATATTATGTGTGGTTGTCATGATAATTTCAGAATGCTTTTTTTAATCCTCAAGGTTCTTCTTCAGAAACTATCAGAGTCTTCAGACCTTGAGATTTGCAGTGGAAGAGATCAATGGAAACTCTAATATCCTCCAGAATATTACTCTGGGTTTTCAGATTTATGATTCTTGTGATGTGACCAGGCTGGCTTTAGAAAGTGCATTACAAGTATTAACAGGACATGACAAAATTGTTCCAAATTTCCAATGTTTTGAACATATTCCACTTAGTTCCATGATTGGCCCTTCAACATCCACTCAGACAATGCTTGTGGCTCATATTCTAGGACTCTACAGATATCCGCAGGTAAAAGGCATTGAAAATATATATTCCAACATACAAATTATTATTTTGAATAAGTCTTTCAAGTCATCTTGTAGGGCATTTCTTTTTCATTAACTGGTGTATACAGTTGTGTGCAAAAGTTTGAATACCCTGGCAGATATTTTTAAATGTTGGCATTTATTTAGAAAATATGAAGGATCATGCAAAAAATTTATTTTATTGAAAGATAGTGATCATATGAAGCCATTTATTATCACCTAGTTGTTTGGATCCTTTTTAAATCATAATGATAACAGAAATCATCCAAATGGCCCTAATCAAAAGTTTACATACCCTTGGATGTTTGGCCTTGTTACAGACACACAAGATGACACACAAAGGTTAAAATGGTGATTAAAGGTTACTTTCCCACACCTGTGGCCTTTTAAATTGCAATTAGTGTCTGTGTATAAATAGTCAATGAGTTTGTTAGCTATCATGTGGATGCACTGAGCAGGCTAGATATTGAGCCATGGGAAGTAGAGAAGAACTGTCAAAAGACCTGTGTAACAAGGTAATAGAACTTTATAAAGATGGAAAAAATATCAAAAAAATATCTAAAGCCTTGAAAATCCCAGTCAGTACTGTTCAATAAATTGATACCACGGTCAAATAGTCAAAGAAAAGTTTCAGCCACAACTGCCAGAAGAATTGTTCGGGATGCAAAGAAAAACCCACAGGTAACCTCAGGAGAAATACAGGCTGCTCTGGAAAAAGACGGTGTGGTTGTTTCAAGTAGCACAAAACGACGATACAAAAATGAGCTGCATGGTCGAGGTGCCAGAAAAAAACCTTTACTACAATGCCACAAAAAAGCCATATTACAATATGCCCGATAACACCTTGACATGCCTCACAGCTTCTGGCACACTGTAATTTGAAGTGATGATACCAAAATAGAGCTTTATGTTCCCAACCAAGCGCTATGTTTGGTGAGGGGTCAACAAGGCCTTTAGTGTAAAGAATATCATCCCCACTGTGAAGCATGGTGGTGGCTCACTGAAGTTTTTGGGATGTGTGAGCTCTAAAGGCATGGGGAATCTTGTGAAAATTAATGGCAAGATTATTGCACCATGTTATCAGAAAATACTGGCAGACAATTTGGAATCTTCTGCCCGAAGGCAGCCCATGGGACACTCTTGGACTTTCCAGCCTGACAATGACCCTGAGCTCACGGCCAAATTGACCCTCCAGTTGTTACAGCAGACAAAAGTGAAGGTTTTGGAATGGCCATCACAGTCTCTTGTCCTTAATACCATCGAGCCACTCTGGGAAGATCTCAAAAATGCAGTTCATGCAAGACGACCAAAGACTTTGCATGACCTGGATGCATTTTGCCAAGATGAATGGGCAGCTATACCACCTGTAAGAATAAGGGGCCTCATAATGTTTACAAAAGACTGCACACTGTCATTGATGTTAAAGGGGCAATACACAGTATTACAAACTAAGGCTATGCAGACTTTTGAACAGGGGTCATTTCATTTTTTTCTTTGTTTCCATGTTTTGTTTTAGGATTGCGCCATTCTGTTATAACCTACAGTTGAATATGAATCTCATAAGAAATAAAATAAATGTGTTTCCTGCTCACTCATGTTTTCTTTAAAAAAGGTACATATATTACCAATTTTCCAAGAGTATGCAAACTTTTGAGCACAACTGTATCATTATCTGGAGTAAGTATCCTAAGCAGGAACCTTGTCTGTCTTCTAAATCTGTTGACTGGGATTGGGTTAGATGTTTCTTAACGGTTATGTATCCTATTATCTTAATAGACTTCTGACAGTTTTCTAGCCCTATCCATGCTTATTCATTATTAATGTAAAGGGACAAAAGATATTGAACATTTTTTTTTTATAAAATAAAAGTATATACAGAAATTATTGGTATAACAAAATTAAAATATGCCACATTCGATGTCATATATATATATATATATATATATAGAGAGAGAGAGAGAGAGAGAGAGAGAGAGAGAGATAGTGCATTTAATTGCCCTATTTGTATTGAAGACAAATTTGAGTTCTCCAGTTGAAACGTTATAGATTTTCTCCAAAATATACTAAGTACATTTCTCTGAAACAAAATACTGCTTTTAAAATTGTGGCTCTTTCTTAACAGATTGCTTACTCATCATCTACCAACCTTCTTGGTGATCGGACAAAATTTAAATCCTTTTTCAGGACTATTCCCAGTGACACTTTCCAGTGCCAAGGACTTGCACAGCTGGTTCTGCATTTTGGTTGGACCTGGGTTGGACTGTTATCAATAGACAATGATTATGGTTTGCAAGGAATTCAGATGGTTAAGAAGGAACTTGTCAAAGCTGGGGCTTGTGTGGCCTTCAGTGAGATCATTCTTACAAGTCAACCAGAGCGCAATGCCAGACACATAGTCAAGGTGATAAAGGACAGCACAGCAGTGGCCATTGTTGTCTTCTGTGGTAATGTTGATTTGGTTCCAATTCTGGGTGAGATGAAGAGACAGAATGTTACAAATAGGATATTTGTTGCTAGTGAAGCCTGGTCCACATCAAGTGCAATATCCTTGGAAACATTTTCGGACCTTCTCTCTGGCACAATAGGCTTATCCTTTCAAAGTGGAACTATACCAGGGCTAAAGGAATTCCTGAACAATATACACCCAAGTGAAAATTTAGGAGGGGCCTGGGTTAAATTATTTTGGGAAGAAGCATTTAAATGCAAATTTTTTGATTATAATATCACTCGATCTTCGAAGACTTTCATTAAAGAATGCACAGGGACAGAAAGTCTAGAAAGTCTCAACAATAGCTATAATGATGTATCTAGATTAAGACACACGTACAGTGTCTACAACGCAGTGCATGCTGTAGCCAATGCTTTGGCGGATATGAAAAACTGCAAACGTGAAGAAGGTTCCTTTGTTAATGGAAAGTGTGCAGACATTAGGAATTTTAAACCATGGCAGGTAACATTCACATGGAATCTTCTACTAAAAATAGAAGGTTCCTTTGCATATAGAATAATTAGTAGGATAGAATACCTCCTTAGATATGCCATTACACAGTCATTAAGTTGGTGTTAATTTGCCACCAGGCACGTTCTGTTGGGCTCCTGATTCCATTGTACCAGTTCAGAGTCCGCAACTTTCAGTGCTCACTGCAATGCTTATTAGATTGCATATACAAACTGCACGATGTATGTGTGTTTCCTCAATGTCCTTTAAAAAGTACTTCTTAAAGAACATACTTTAAAATGGCCAGCAGAACACAGGTAACAATTGAAACCATTATTAAACAGTTTGTCAGCTTACACTGGTGGGCACTGGTGGGCACAAATTTAAAAAATTGCCAGCTTACACTGGTAGACACAATTTGCCAGCTTACACTGGTGGGCACTATAATCATTACAGTGCAGTCTAATGGTTATGGGACTTAAAAAGGTCCTTTAAAGTATTTTTGAAATAAAGAAGACATTTTTAAATGATACAAAAAGGTGTCTTCACTGATGTAGTGTTTGGTTTTGGATTGTATTCAATTGCAGATATAAATGTTCTCAAAGTCTGCAAGTAAAAGGCACACACAGCTGGAGTCACACTCAGAACATTGTCAGTAATGACACAAAACAGCAAAAACTATACATTTCACAGTGGCAAACAGAGATGGGATCCGGCCGACAATATAGCGGTCTTAATCATTGGTAGAATAATCCCAGACAGAATAAACATTCTGTAACCCAATTTTAACCTTTCATTATACACAGAAAAGCAAGAGGAGATTAGGGGCACTGGAATATAATTTATGCCTGAAACTATTACGCAACCTTTCCTTTCCTTATAGTTGCTTGAATAACTCTTTAAATATTCTTTTGCTTAACCTTGTCCCATCTAATGTTTCCTCGTTTCCCAAGTCTGAATTAAATTCTCCCCTTTTAAACCATGTACAATTTAGTATTCCAGGTTTATGTCATTATCATATTGTTTAGTTATGCATTCATATTTCACAAAGTGCTAGAATAATTACATTTCCTGTTTCCAGCTCCTACACTATCTGAAGAAGGTGAAGGTGATGATGAGCAGCGGGAGGGAGCTTTACTTTGATGTGAATGGGGATCCACCAGCAGTCTATGACATTGTCAATTGGCAGATAACTCCAGAAGGCACCATACAACACGTCAAGGTGGGGAGTTATGACATGGCAGCACCTAATGGTCAAGTCTTCAGCATTAACAAAAACGATATAAAGTGGCCGACCAGAGACCAAAAGGTTTGTAAATCTAAGCACCCCTTGGTTTGTCCTCAATCATATCCTCAACCGGTTTTCGCTCACTTGTCTTATTACAGAGAGAACCTGTACCATTTGCACATCAGACTGATTTTAACCATTAGATCAGTCCAGATCCGAAATGGTCGCAATTTCTCCTTGCACAAGAGATACAATAATGCCAGACATGTCAGCTTTCTTTCATCAGTGAGGTGTTGCCCTTCCATGCACAGTGAGCACACACAAAATCACCCACCCTCTGCACAGAAACATTTATGAACTAAAGCAGGGTTCTCCAAACCCTGAACACTGGAATAGCTCAATAACTACCCAGACACAAACATTATTTTACAAAAGATTCCTTCCTTCCCATAAGTACAATATTGACCATTTGAATTTATCTAGCTTTCACACCTTCTCTAAATAACAAAAAAATTTACTTTTGGATCTATGCTGATTCTTCAGTTCCTGTCTGGAATATTGCAAGATCCAATATAATCTCTAATGAGTTTCATGCCTTCTATCCATTTATGCAAAATGGCTGTTTTAAAGTCATAGTTATCTATATTTCAAGTAAACATTATGTTTTAATGCGGTAAGAGGTGGGGGGCATAGACAGCGAGCTGAGCTGTCAGTCAGCTCAGCTTGCGAACGCACGTACCGCACTCATGCGCGTTAGAGCGCTCATTGTTCATTCATAGGCGGCATTCAATGTCGCTCTATGAAGTACCCAACTGGTGCAGCGTGAAGCCGTGCATGCGCATCAGATTGCTATGGTGCTTCTCTAAGAGAAGCGTCTGATTGAGCTCTGCTACTTTGTCATTTTGACGAAAAAGGGGGCACTGGATTGGAGGTAAATTTATATGATAAAAAGCATTTGGATTTTTATTTTTTTAATGACAAACTAATATGAAAGCAAGAAAGAAGTCTAGGGGACCTGTCTTTCTTGCTTTCATATGCAGACTATAGTGGTCCTTTAACATTTTAGTACTCTTTAATCTCATATTTCCCACAGGCTCCTGTCTCAGTCTGCAGTGAGAGCTGTCCCCATGGCTTTCGAAAAGCTGTAAAAAGAAGTGAACCAGCCTGCTGCTTCCATTGTGTCCCTTGTCCACAAGGACAAATCTCCAATCAGACAGGCAAGTGAATTCTTTAACCCATTAAATGTTATGTTAGGTATGAGAAAAGGCACCTATAAAAACACCAATGCATTGTCTTTGAAGGAAAAAAAGTGGAAAAGGTTTGGAAAAAAGTGACAGGCATACAATATATGATGTTTAGCTATTTTAAAGTGAACATATAAAAGAAAAGATGGTAATCATAGAGATGATGTTAGTGTATTTGACCCATGCTCTAAGGACTGACTATACATTTTTGTAAAGCTAGCATTTGTGGAAATGCTAGAATACTGAAATTACTTAACTCCAATTTTAGAACCTTTATTTAAATGCCTACTCTAAATTAAACACTACTCTTTCAATATCATGATCTTATTTATATTTTCTGATGAGCAAACAAAACCTAAAGGTCTTCAGCACTCATCCATAAATTCGGGTGGTTTATTCCGTCATCAAAGTGAAAGGGCAATGTTTCACCAAATACGTGTCTTTCTTAAGCAATCACATATACAGTGAGGGGAAAAAGTATTTGATCCCCTGCTGATTTGGAACTTTTGTCCACTGACGAAGAAATGATCAGTCTATAATTTTAATGGCAGGTGTATTTTAACAGTGAGAGACAGAAAAACGCATGTCAAAAAAGTTATAAATTGATTTGCATATCAATGAGTGAAATAAGTATTTGAGACTGATCATTTCTTTGTCAGTGGGCAAACGTTCAAAATCCGAATTTGTCCTCATTATACATGTCAAATTGTTGCCCTTTCACTTTGATGGCTGAATAAACCAATTTAATTTATTGTTAAGATCTTTAGTTTTTTTTTTGGCTTATCACCATGGTTCATGGTGAACAGGGACTCCACCTTGTAGCACCGGCACCAAAATGTGCAAAATGTGTTTGTGAGTCAATGCCAGTAGAGTAAGTCATTGTCATCTGTACATTTTTTAATTATGTTAATTTTATTTTGTTTTTTAGACTCTATTGACTGTTTGATATGCCCATGGGATATGTGGCCAAATAATCAGAAATCCATGTGTCTTCCAAAACACATAGAATATCTCTCCTATGATGATCAACTGGCAAAAACATTGACTGCTACCAGCATCTTGTCATCTCTAGTCCCTGTTGTCATTTTGAGAATTTTCACACGTTATAAAACTACTCCTATAGTAAAAGCCAACAATTATACTATAAGTTGCCTCCTTCTGGTGTCGTTGTCCCTTTGTTTCCTCTGCTCTAATGCTTTTATTGGTTATCCCCACCCTGAGAAATGTCTTCTTCGTCAACCTGCATTTGGAATGGCATTTGCCCTCTGTATCTCTTGTATTTTGGCTAAAACTATACTAGTGGTTTTTGCCTTCATGGCCACAAAACCTGGCAGCTTTCTAAGATTATGGTCCAGTCTGTGGGTATCTTATATTATAATTTGTATCGGTTTTCTTCTACAAGTCATTTTGAGCATAATATGGTTATCTATAACACCTCCCTTTCCAGAAGTGAACACTCACGCTAATCCAGGGCTTATCTGTGTTGAATGTAATGAAGGCTCTCCAATTGCTTTCTGGTCTATGTTTGGGTATCTTGGTCTCCTATCCATTACAAGTTTTTTTGTAGCTTTTCTTGCTCGAAGACTTCCCGATAGCTTCAATGAAGCTACATTTATTACATTTAGCATGCTTGCTTTCCTTAGTGTCTGGGTTTCTTTTATACCAGCCTCACTCAGTTCAACAGGAAAGTATATTCAAGCAATGGAAGTGTTTGCTATCCTGGCTTCAAGTTGGGCCCTAGTGATTTGCATGTTTGTCCCTAAATGTTTTATCATATTGTTTAGACCTGATATGAACTCTAAAAACTATCTGATGCAGAAAAATCCAATTAGGAAAAAATAACCAAAATCTTACAACGATGCTGCTGTTTAAAGGGATTATGGACACAGACTTCATTAGTGTATATCATTTGTTATGCATTAATAAAACGTATTTTGAACTAATAATATGTTGAGCATATTGATACTAGATAATATGGTAATTATCATGTACAAAAATTACTTTTGGTATGATGACAATAATTATGTACTCCACTCTATTATATATAAGACATGAACAATTGAAGAATGAAAACACAACTAAGACAAGTAATAAATTGGAGAAGAAAAGTATGCCTAGAAGTAAATAGGCTTAACAGGTAGGAAACGCCCCCAAACAAAGAGCTGCCCAAATATGAAGCAATGAATAAGAATATATGAAATAAGAAAATAACTAAGTTGCTCATAATAAAGAAAATAAACTAAAACAGGGCCAGTCCGTAGACTATATACAAGATCAATAATAAATAAGTAAAAAAATGTGTGCTGAAACATAAAGGCCTTATGTACTCAGTGGTCTCCAGCTATATACACTGAATTCACTAAGAGAGGGCCAAGGAAGAGGGTTAAGGAAGAAATGTTCCTAGGCATTATTTACCCAGCCAAAGATGCTGAAGATATCAAATGTATGACTATGTCCAGCATACACAACGTGGGCTACTACAAATGGTAGGACCAGAGCTAAGTGCTCTTACCTGGTTTCTGTTTGCCATCATAATATATACAATGCATATTTAATATCTGAAATAAAGTTAGACAATTTAGTCCCATGCATCTTTTCATTAAATATTTATATATTTAGCTTTATCCTTTAGGACACTATGCTATTTCTATAATAAGAATCCTTTGATAGAAAAAGAGTTTACATTTTAAAGTAGCACTCCAACTACCATAGTCACCATAACCACTACAGTGTGCCCTCCAGTTAAGTGATGGTTTGACTTCATCCCTGCGGTCCTCCAAGCGCTGCTTCAGGCCTCTCTACAGCTGGAAGTGAGAGCTGGAACCTCTGTCTATGAAAATGTCACAGGGAAACGTGATGTGGATATAACTGGGTGTGTTGTGCGCAAGTCTATTGACAAATGACATTGTGAAATCAGATCTCTTCACCACCAAATATGTATAGATATACTTATAAACCTAGTTTTGGGAGGGACTTATTGGTGAACAGTTTGGGTAATTTGCTTGATTGATGGGTTAGGGGAGTGAACAAGGTATGCAAAGTGAAACAGGATTGGAAGAATTAATAGTTTAGTTAATATGCTGCCCATTTGTTCCGATGCTTCCATGATATTGCATTCTAATAGCTGTCTGCACTCTCAGTGCTCTCTCAAATAGTCAAATGCCTCTGATGGAGAGTGGCCACACTAAATACCGTCATCCATTTCCAAATATATGCAAACATATGGCTTAGCCAAGTATTGGTTGAGCAACAAATAAATCAGGCACTTAAAAAGCTACCTTTGTTGCCGTCACTACTTTATTGTGTGTTTTTCCATAACAGTGGGCAATTTAATATTTTTTAGAGTAATCTCTGAATAGAAAAAGTTTCAACTCAATGTTTAGATGATGTGCTCCACCAAATGAAACATAAAGTGTGAGTGTAGCGCTAACAAAAACACAAACTTACCACCCTGTGTCAATTTGTAGGGTGTCATCTAGGTCTGCTAACTTGGAGCCAGATACAACACGCCTATTTATAATTTAGAGGTGGCTGTTTTTAAAATATATTTTCTCTCTCTGTATTTTTACTTCTATATATTTGTGGATATCTATCCTGAAGATCAACTTAAAGAAGGTATTGGTTGCATCTTTAAAGGCATAGAAGCCTTTGTGTTTAGAGCCTGTATCATTAAAAGGCTCTAATAAACGTGAGGTTTTTCCCACTCACCTTGCCCTTCACTTTCATTTGTTTGTACAATAATACACTGTAACGGAGCTCCCTGTACCCCGGCTGGGTACCTCTGCCAAGGACCGCTTCTTAGCTGGAACAAGATAGGGGACTGGCTCTATTCCCTCCAAGGGACTGGACGACTCACAGTCCTGGGAGCTCTAGTCCTTACAAGGACTTTCCTCACTAAATCCTCCATAAGCTGGAACAAGGTGTTGAGCAGTGATAAGCCCTTTTCCTTCCCAGTAACCAGACGACACATAGTCCTGGGAGTACAACTCAACTAACACTTTATTTAGGGCCACATACAGCCTTTTATGAAAAAGCCCCATGCAAGGGGTCTCCAACACAACATTATAGGGTCATCCCTCCCATGATTCCCTGTGACTGAGAGATAATTCAGTTCCCAAATGTATTTTGTCACACATGGTTTGTTAGACACAGACCCATACATGGTGCCTCTAACACGATACAACAGGGGTTTCAATCCCAAGATCCTGATGGGAGAGGGAGGAGGGACAATGCCCTGCTGGTACAGGAAAAGGAAGGGGAGAGGCACAGACAAGCAATACATTAAGAAAAGGATGGGGAAGGGGGAGAGGCACAGACAAGCAATACATTGTTAAATAGCCGTGACCTGAACCTCATAAGCAGGAAAGCATGTGGGCATGATACGCAGTGATGGTGTTTCGTCACATACACTATTGTTTTTTTGTTTTTTTTCTCTTTTATGTATGAAACCAACCCACATAATATTTGATTGTTGTTTTGTCTTTTACTGTCATTGGGTTTTTTTGTTTGTTTGTTTTTTCTTCAAAAATTGTGTTCTTAATGCGGTAAGTGTTATACAGTTTACATGATGTTTGATATATACAAAAGTGTCATCATTGATATTATATTATATACATTATTTAATGGAGAAATAACACTAATGTAGTATTTGTCAATAATCATAAAGAATATACCCAATATCAAGGTATTAAGAAGAAATTAATAATTGCAAATTAAATATAAACAGATGAATATACATAAATTTAACACCCATCATGGTTTAAATGTAATATTTTTAGATACATTTTTCAAATGATTTATCGACAACCGACTTTAATAGTTATTTCAGTACATAAATAATTCAAAAAAAGATTATCCAAAAATATATCATGGGTATATAACCCTGTATATCACACACTGACACATATGAAGTTAATGTGCAAAATTCTATGAATGTGAATGCCTTTGTATGTTTCTGATACATATACATATGTGATGTATATGATGCATATGCAGTTTTAAGGTGTGTGATTTGTAAAATATATTTTTGTATATTGTGTATATAAATTGTCTATTTTATGAGAGTTATTCACTAGTTTGAATGGCCCCAAACCGAATGGGCCAAAACAATCCAGGTGCATATGGGACTACATTTGGACTGCAAAATTTAGATGTTGTTGAATGTAAAAAACAAGAATAAATAAACATCCTAAGGGAGTCAATAGGATGCCTATTGCTATAATAGAAATGTAAACCTCTATATGACCTACTAAATATCTAAACTTAGGGACATTCTCTAGAATAGGGCCTGATAAATAAAAGGGGGAGCATTGAGTGAGCTGGACTGATGAGCACTGCGTTAAGGGCCACTTTAAATATTAACAGTGGTTGACCTATTGGCATCAGTTAATTATTGTTTGAATCCATCGCCATCCTCATGATCGGTGATCCCAATGAAGACATCCCTTCATCTTTCACATGCATGCTGATGTCCTGAGAAAGGGTCCATGTGAACTGAAATATTGCTTTTTGTGTTTGCATGCTAACACATGATAATTATGGTTAAAAGTTTATTTTTTATTTCCACAAGTATAAGATTTGTGAAAGCCTTGTTTGGGATTTGTTGTCATTTATTTTTGGTCACATTTACTAAGTGATCTCAGCTCTGTCTGAGATAAGGAGTGCTCTATGAATTTTGTTTTATTTTCCACGTATTCACTGCCCTGGCCATGTGGCTTTGTTTGGGGGTGAGCACCAAGGTTTAAATACATTTTTACCTATTTTTCTTCTAAATATATTTTATTGCATGTGTCTAGCTAACCAACATTCTTAACCACTAACAAATATGGCATCTATAAGGAAAAGGGATGTATCTACCCTGCGCCCACTCATTCTGGGGAATGCACAGCACCAGTAATTAACACACAAAAGCACTTGAACATCAATATACTAACAAAAAATTAACTTTGATAATAACCCACACCCCATTCCCACCTGCAGTGGAGCTCCCTGTACTTCAGCTGGGTACTTCCGCCAAGGACCACTTCCTAGCTGGAACAGGGGAAAAACTCAGTGCATCTTCCCCACTCACCGTGGCTTGACTGGGGTCCTCCCGGAGGCTCTCAATTCTGGAGCAGTTTAGGGGACTAGCTATATTCCCTCCCAGAGACTGGATGACACACAGTCCTGGGAGCTCTAGTCCTTTAAAAGGACTTTCCCTGCTGAATCCTCCATGAGCTGGTGCTACAAGGTGCCAAGGTGCTAAGCAGTGACTAGCCCTTTCCGCTCCCAGTAACTAGACAACACATAGTTCTGGGAGCACAACTGATTTTAATGAGCCAAAGTCGACCTTTTATGCACAGACCCCAGCAGGGGTTCTCCATTGTATTCAACACAAGCTCCTCCCAGGAATCTCTGTGCCTGGGAGATAATTGTATCAAAAACTGGTAAACTAATTATCTCCCAGGAACAGAGAGCCAAACACAAAAATATAAAAACATAAAAGTACCCCAAAACATAATAAAAACATAAAATAACCCCACAAATAATTCATCTTTAAATAGCTCTGATCTGAGCATCCAAGTTTTCCAAATAGCGCTCAGATCCGTGCAGTGTAGGGGAAACGCCACTGTGTTCTGACTGGCTGCACATGTGGTCCTATGCCAAAATAATTCCAAGGTGTTTAGTGCTTTTGCCAGTCAACTTTTGGGAACTCCTGCGGTCACAATACGGGGTGCTCCACCTGGCTCTTAGATAGTGTTTGTTCAATTTTTATGAATGAATTAATCAGTTACACTGTAGTAAATGTTGTAATTATCATGCAATTGTGTATCCTGCTTCCATTTGTTGTTTCAGTTTTTGTAATTTTTGTCAGATCGGTATTCTAATTTTTTTTTTAACATTGTTTGATTAAACAAGCTTACAGAGAATACACAACACATAAAAGGCCTATATTCAAGACCAAACATTTGTGTCTTTCTTTGATGCAGTGTGAAAGATGAATAAGGAGAATTACCTCAAGCAGGCCAATGTTTGAAGGGACACTATAGGCACCAAAACAACTTATGCTTAATGAAGCAGTTTTTGTGTATAGATCATGCCCTTACAGTCTCACTGCTCACTACTCTGCCATTAAGGCATTAAAACACTTTTGTTTCTGCTTATGCATCCCTAGCCACACATCCTCTGGCTGTGACTCACACAGCCTGCATGGAAACAAAATAGTTTCATTTTCAATCCAATGTAATTTACTTTAAACGTTTGTATCTCCTGCTCTTTGCATTGAACTTTATTACATACAAGAGGTTCCTGTAGGGTATAGCAAGCTAAAACCAGAGCAGGAGATAAGAAATTCTCAATCAAACAGAAATTACAATGAAGGAAGTATAAACAATAGATGACTCTTTACAGGAAGTGTTTAGGAAGGCTGTGCAAGTGACACACAGAGAGTTGAGCGAACCCGAACTGTAAAGTTCAGGTACGTACCGAACATTACGTTTTTTGGACCCCGGACCCTAACACGGACATATCACTGTATGGCTGGGTTGGAGTTCGGTGTTTGGCGATTTAATGGCGTGTTTTCAAAGGCTGCAGGGCAGCCAATCAACAAGTGTTTGACTTGTGTGCCGTTATGATTTAGTGTTAACAAATGGAGACTTGGTATCAGATATTTCAGTAAGCGAAAGTTTAGGATCCAGTGATCACAAGTCAGTGTGGTTTAATAGAAGAACAGTGACTGAGTCACACCACACAAAAACAAAAGTTTTAGACTTTAGAAAAACAGACTTTTCTAAAATTAGAATATGTGTAAAGAAGTCATTATCAGACTGGAGAAGTTTAAATGGAGTCCAAGATAAATGGGATTATTTCAAAGTTGCACTACTGAAGGCAACAGAAAATTGCATTAGGCTTGTCAGTAAGAGCAAAAATTAAAGAAACCACTGTGGTACTCTGCAGAAGAGGCCAAAATAGAAAAAAACAATATGTTAGCGTTTAGTAATTATAAAAAAAACAGAATGAGGAAGATAGACAGATCTATAAGATTTGGCAGAAAGAGGCTAAGCAAGTTATATGAGCTTCCAAATCACACACAAAATAGGGTGTCAGTAAAGAGTCAGTAAAAAAGGGGGACACAACATTTTTTAGATGCATAAATGAGAAAAGGAAAGTAAAACAATAATTAGTTAGATTAAAAACAAAAGAAGGAAGATATGTAGAAGATGATAAATGTCTATTTTACTGCCTTAATGAATATTTTTGTTCAGTATTGTAGCGAAGAGCTGTTATTACACAGGTTATCTCCACTTAAGATCCCAGTAAGGCTGAGGAACAAGTATTAGAAATCCATAAGGCAATAATTCCAGCAGGCAAAACAATCCAGCAATATCCCAACATCAATCCCAATGACTGGACGACACACAGCATCAGGAGCAGAACTGACTTTTAATCCACACAACCTCCTTATAAAGCATTCTCCCATGCAAGGGAGGGATTCACCATAATTAGGACAGTAGCCAATAATGTCACAGTTACCTCTCACACATCTCCTCCCCTCAGTGTGACACATAATCCCATTAAACATGCTGTAGTTTTCCCCGAGTTCTGGATGTACCCCAAAACAGTTAGGTACAATGGGTTAAGTGGCACCCCCTGGTAGCCCTGATCTGGTTGACCAACATATCCAAAATTCACCCAGATCAGACCAGGGGTTCAGGAGTTAGGTGGAAGAGACAATTTGACCGACCGCACACAAGGTGGTAGCCGAAATGGGTTCCATGTGTTTTGTCCCTGCGGTCGGTCTCCGTTCGGGAGGTAAAATACATAGAAATACCTGACATCCACTCTTAACATTGCATTTGCTTGAATCCCCTTGTTCGGTACTTTTAACTTACCGAACGAGGGGTTGATTAGCCCTTCCGTTCGGGAGTTACGGAGCTCTGGAGGTCTCAGCGGTGTTCGGGTAATTGAGTGTCCGATTTGAGTTCCAGACACTCGACGACCAAACACCGCTGAGGTTTTGTGCGTAAGATGGCCGCCGCCATGTGATCGTATGCCGAACGGCGGCCACCCAGATACATCTAGAAAGTACCGATTGCACCAATTAACTTGCGGTTAGAGAAGTGTGAAAGCCTAATAAGGTACACACTTCTCTCTGGGGTGGTCTACTGGTTCGGTAGTTTTCATTCGTATGGAATACGATGAAAACTAACGAACAAACATATGAATGCTACATACAATTTTTAGTTATACATGAGAATAAACACACAAATTACACTTTTAACATAACCCTTAAGGACAGTCCAATGCCATCCACTACAAGTATATACAGATGAAAATGAAGGAAAGGGACCTCAGTTAGGAAAGAGGACAAATAAGTAATAAGAGTTTACAGAAGAAGAGGTTCTATTTCAACTGTCAAAGGTAAAGACAAATACGTCAATGGGGCCTGATGGAATACACCCAAAGTTTTTAAACAAGCGTAGTGGTGTACTAGCAAAACGATTAGCGGATTTATTTAACCAATCATTGTTAACGTGAGTAGTCCCAGAAGATTGGAAATTAAAGAGTTAGTAGGGAGGAGCTGGGAAACTATGGGCCAGTAAGCCTTACTTCAGTAGTGGGCAAAGTAATGGAAACCATCTTAAATTACATGGATTTCAAGATCAGAGACAACATTGGTTTACTTCAGGAAGGTCATACCAAACTAATCTTATTGATGTTTTTCATTGGGTAACTAAAATAATAGATCAGAGTGGTGCAGTAGACATTGTTTACCTAGATTTTAGTAAGGCTTTTAACACTGTCACACATAGAAGGCTTATTGATAAACTGCAATGTTTAAGTTTGGATTCCATTATTGTCGAATGGGTAAGGCAGTGGCTGAGTGACAGGCAACAGAAGGTTGTAGTCAATGGAGTATATTCGAAGCATGGTCTTGTTACCAGTGGGGTACCTCAGGGATCTGTACTTGGACCCATTCTCTTTAATATTCTTATTAGTGATATTGCAGAAGGTTAAGACCTTCTGCCATATCACTGGTAAGGTATGTCTTTTTGCTGTTGATACTAAAATATGTAACAGGGTTGATGTTCCAGAAGGGATAAGCCAAATGGCAAATGATTTGGGTAAACTAGAAAAATGGTCAGAGATGTGGCAACTAACATTTAATGTGAAAAAGTGCAAGATAATGCATCTTGGATGTAAAAATCCAAGAGCAGAGTATAGAATATTTAATAGAGTCCTAACTTCAACATCTGAGGAAAGGGATTTAGGGGTAATTATTTCAGATGGCTTAAGAACACATGACAAGTGGGACATGTCATGATTCCCTTTTATTCCAGAAGTTTGGTCCTTAGGGGGTTAAAGGTAGGCAGCAATGTAATAGAGCAGCAGGAAATGCCAGCAGAATGCTTGGTTGTATAGGGAGAGGTATTATAGTATAGTATAAAGAGTAAGAAGTGCTCATGTCATTGTACAGAACACTGGTGAGACCTCACTGGGAGTATTGTACTGGAGACTGTATCTCCAGAAGGATATTGATACTTTAGAGAGAGTTCAGAGAAGGGCTACTAAACTGGTTAATGCATTGCAGGATAAAACTTACAAGGAAAGGTTAAAGGATCTTAACATGTATAGTTTGGAGGAAAGACAAGATGGGGGGATATGATAGAAACATTTAAATACATAAAGGGAATCAACCCAGTAAAAGAGGAGACTATATTTAAAAGAAGAAAAACTACCACAACAAGAGGACATAGTCTTAAATTAGAGGGGCAAAGGTTTAAAAATAATTTCAGGAAGTATTACATTACTGAGAGGGTAGTAGATGCATGGAATAGCCTTCCATCTTAAGTGGTAGAGGTTAACACAGTAATGGAGTTTAAGCATGCGTGGGGTGGGCATAAGGTTATCTTAACCATAAGATAAGGCGAGGGACTAAAGAAAGTATTTAGAAAATTGGACAGACTAGATGGGCCAAATGGTTCTTATCTGCTGTCACATTCTATGTTTCTATGTTTCAATTGTCTATGTTCATTTAAAACCTGAGTAACTGAACTGAAAGCATAGTCGAATAAGAGCATTTTTCCAGTTTGGATATTAAAATTGAAATTAACTTAATTTTCCCTGAACTCTCACTTTAGTAACTCACCAATGATGTGTGATGAACATATTGTAGTAGCCTCAAATCCTTCAATAAGCTTAGGCCATGATTTAATATATTTGTTTAAGCTTTTCAAATGCTACAAACCACAGGTTTCAAAAAAAAAATCTGAACAATTTCCCTGCTGGCAGCCAATGCCCATAGGAGGGGAATGAGTGTGAAAAGTGATTTTAAAGTCCCCCACCAAATACCAATGAGTGCCCAATTGCTAGTTATATGATACGTTAATATGAGAATTGCCATTGAGTCGGAATTTGTTCATTCCCACCAGATTTTGTCTATCGAATCTGCAATCTTCTAATGATTCACCTACAAAGACTCCTACATAATGGCAAATTCTGTACATAAATCATTTGAAAAGCTTTTCTAACAGACTTTTACCATTTGAAAAAGTTTATCCAAAAATATTAAATTGAGGCTTTATTATTGAGCCTTCTGTAATCAAAAAATTATTATTTTTATTCATACAAAGTCCATGCTTTGATAATCATTCATGAGTACCCGGACTCTTTGACATGCAAAATTTATTTTTTTGGTTTGACCTACTTTGAAAAGGCTACTCATGAAAAATATCAGCATCATGTTCCTTATGTCACACATCACTGTAGTGACACTGCAATGGATCTGTCACGGTACCTGGATCATATTTGCACCCTTGTACTATGCAGAGTTATGCCACAATACCATAATGAAACAATGCTACTCACTCCTTGATGCACACTATTATTGATGCACCCTATTATTATTTTCAGACACTGCTTAAATTTGAGACTAATGGAAGTTTGTTTAGGCTTTAGGATGGGTTAAATGTAGCGTTAGGGAAAAGAGGTTTTTAGAGTACAGATATGTTGAGTTTGAAGAATTATTTGCAAAGCACTCACCCTCCTGTGATTGATAGTGAAACTGCAGGAGCTGTTATACAGTGTGTATCACTCAGTGAGATCCTATAATATACAGTGTGTATCACTCAATGCTGCCCCTGCTCCTCATGTGAGGCATTTCATATGTGAGTGGTTATGACAGGGCAGATGAAAATTTTCCTTACACTTCCTGTCCAGCCTCACACACATACACTAATGGAGCTGAGGGAGCACTGAGTTTTATTCCCTCTATAAATGTCCCTGTAGCTCTGTTATCAATTATTGGAATACTAGCTGAACTACTGACTGCACTGGTCAAGCCTCCAGATACTTATCAATCCCCACCAGCCCACCTAAGCTCCAAAAAGACACATTATAATTGCTGTAAATCGGTGCCTCCTTCAGGATAAGCAAATTAAGGTAGGTGCCTACTCTGTCTAATGGCAAATCTGGACCTGCACACTTTGTGGAGAATGCATCAATTCCAACGATACGTACACCAAAGCATCTTTGGGGCAACAATATGTTCACATGCTCCGGTGCCATAATAATGATGCTAGCCTATAAGAATCCACATACGTACCTTTCTCCCACAGTTTGTAAATGGGGAGCTAGTGATAGGCTGACAACATCAGCTGACACTCTGAGTCTCGCAGCAGCGGCTGGTTTGAGAGAATTTGCGCCATCTTTAAAACTTTAGGGGTAAATGGTTTAACTACTTAAGATAAGATGGCACTCAGGACTTCAAGGTATACTTTATGACAGTTCTGGCTATGAAGGGTTATAAAGACAAACCAGTGTTATTGCCTATCTATTTTGTATAAAGGTGAGTGTGAGACTAGAAAAATAAAGAATGGCAAGAGGTTTTTTTCTGAAGTATCACATAAACTGTGTGTCTAATGTATCTCATGTTGGTGTTTTAAATGTACATATTTTATCTTCTGATGTTTTGAATAGTTTGAGGTGTAAATGTAATGGAAAAACATAGGAGAATAGAAAAATAAAAGTTAAAATTTTCAGATGAATTTTTAATATTGGTTCCTGGCACATGGCCCCATTGCCTATTGAAAGAAATAAAACACGATGTAAATGAGTTTCTCGCACTCCAAATTATGACATTACCTGTCCATCTTCAGTAGCCCACTTTATGGCATTCTTGTTGATGGAGAAAACTGGACCAAGCATGGTTTTTGATTCATAACTGCCCACCTTGACATGTCTTACGGAGTCGTTTGGACCAAATCTCCAATTAATGATGTCATAGATGGCAGGTGGGTCTCCATTTTAATCAAAGTAAAGCTCCCTCCCATTATTCATCATAGCTCGCACCTTCTTCATGTAATATAAGAGCTGTAATAAAGAAATGCAACGTAAGACATTTATATGGTAATTGTATTTCAAGTCCATAGTAGGATACAGAAGAATATATTAATATCAATGTAGGTGTTGTTTTAGAGTGTGTCGGTGTGCATCTTTATATATAGAAAAGATAAATTTGTTTCTACATATAAATGAATGTAAAAAAGGAAAGTTACTTGATATGGTTTGAAATGTAGGGCATCTGCACAACCTCCACTGACAAAGAGTCCTTCTCCATTATTGCAGTTCCTCAGATCGTTCAAAGCATTGGCCACCACATAGACTGAAGAGTAGACATTATAAGTTACTCTAAATTTTAAAATATCGTTATAATATTATAGAGGGTTTCTAGATTTTCAGTTCCTGTACACTCCTGTTTTGATGACATGTGGCTTGTGTAGTTTTTATCATCTGGAAATTTGATCTAAAGACGTCCTCCCAAAACAGTTTTACCCAATCTCTTCCCAAAGACATATCAGGATGGATCTTACTGAGGAATGTTCTAAATCCAGGGATGTTTTCACTGTGGAGAGCTAATCCTATTGTACCATAAAGAAGCCTTGAAAATTTCCTGGTCGAGATTAAAGTGGATGTAGACCAAGCTTCACTTGCAACAAATACTTTCCCTGTAACATTCTGTTTCATTGCCTCCTCCAAAACTGGAAGAAAATCAATATCATTTGAAAGAACAACCACTACTGTGGCTTTTGACTTTTTAATTACTTTGACTATGTGTGGTGCATTGCGATCTGATTTACTCATTATAATATTTTCAGTGAAGGCCACACATGTTCCAGCCTTGACTATTCCTTGCTACACCAGCTGAAGTGCTTCTCGACCATAATCATTGTTGACAGCTAATAACCCTACCCATGTCCATCTACAATTTAGCACCAATTGGGAAAGCCCTTGGGCCTGGATGACATCACTTGGAACAGTCCTGAAGAATGATGGAAACTGTGCGCGGTAACTCAGTAGTGGGCTGGTTGAAAAATAACTGACCTGTTGGAAAAGGACCAAAAGTGTGCTTGCAAATGAACATAACATATGTTAAATGTAACTTTAGTTAGAGTGCTACACATAGATACTCAGCCCTAATGAAATGCTCTTATGGTTTTTATTTACCATTTAATATTGATTTCTTAAAAGTAGCTTTGACTTGGGCTGTTTACACCAAGATCTACATACTTTGTTCATTTTAACATATGTTAGATGAGTCCAGTTGCATATACATTTAAACATATATTAAGTTTATTTTACTATAAACTTGATTTTTGTTAAAGGGGCACCATTTAAGTATTGTTAATAATCAACAGCCAATAGATGTCTGAAGCTAAATATTGCTGACAATTTTGCCTTGGTCCATCTCAGTGTTTAACATCTGCACATTACTCATTGCCACTTCCACTGATACAGAACACCACTTAGCATTTACCATTTTGCAAATGGTGAAAATGTATATTTCTTTCAATGTATTGCTGTAGCAGCTCCACAAGATGCTATAAAAGGTTTGCACTACATCTACATTTGTCTGTGAAATTTGCCCGTGGTGTTTACAAGCCGATTTGCCAAATTTCACAGGTAATTTTCGGAATCTATATACCATATGCTTTAGTGCTTATTACTAAAATATTTAATGTATTTTTTTTAATTCAAGATGTATTACGTTGTCTATTTATTTTTACATCTCATTAATCAAGTGTAATTTTTAGTCAGAAAGTAAGAGAAGGATGTTTATGACTGTCTATCTTATGAACCAGGCGTTACTTAGCATTTAGTGATTATTATTAATCTTGTTGGAAATGTCAAAATGGCTCAGAAACCACTATTCACCATGTTTCATTTTGTAACATGGATACAACTGTAATGCAACAATGCTACTCACTCCTTGATGCACTTTATTATTGATACACTCTATTATTATTTTTAGACGCTGCTTAAATTTGGGACTAATAGAAGACTGTTTAGGCTTTGGGATGGGTTAAATGTAGGGTTAGGGAAAAGAGGTGTTTAGAGTACAGACATGTTTGAAGACAAGTTTGAAGAATTATTTGCAAAGTACTCACCCTCCTATGATTGATAGGGGAATTGCAGGAGCTTTTATACAGTGTGTATCACTCAGTGAGGTCCTATAATATACAGTGTGTGTCACTCAATGCTGCCCCTGCTCCTCATGTAAGGCATTTCATATGTGAGTGGTTATGACAGGATAGATGGTAACTACGACAATTGTATGTATTACTACTTGTCACTAAATGATTGTGACAACCTTGGAAATTACAACTCAAAAAAGAAATACTAAAATGTCAAAATGAGCCCCGAAAGCCCATTTGACACAAAAAGGTCCCTTATAATATGTAAAAAGATTTTAGAGAAAAAGATTCAGTTTTGCAATAAAGTTGTGCTTATTCTCTAAAATCCGTGACTCCCTATTGTGGGTTACCCCCGCTAAAGGTTCCCTTAGTATATTATCTAGTCCATTTTACACATACTAAGCTTTGAACCTTGGAAATTAGTATTATAAGTACATATAATATATGTGAAAATGTGCAAGCTTGGGAGATATTGCATTTATAGCAACATAAAATTTATATTATTATTATCATTTATGTAGCACAAACATATTATGCATACTTTTACAATTTTATGTAGAGATATAACCGAAAGTACCACAACTATTACAAGTGTTTATAAAAAAAAACTCAAGAGGTTATTAGGGATGCTCAGATGAGCTTACAATCTGAAGATGATCCTATATGATTTTTAATCTTCATACCTCACCTCAATATATAAGATATGTTACTTCTAATAACAACATGTATGATACATTTTTTAAATAAAATGTCAATTAATATAGAAAAAATATAAAATGGAAATTAGGCTTAAACAAGTTTTAGAGCATATTGAGCTCCGTTGTTCAATTTTTTTGAGAACATTTATTTAGAGCAATGACCACAAGATCTCTTGAAATATTTTTGTTCTTTAAATGTTATTTAAAAAGAAAATGTATTTTAAAACAGTCAAAATCTCCATACCAAGGTAACCATTTATACGATGACAGCCTTGTCATAGGTAGAAGGAATCTCATAGACAACTGGTTAGAAACCCAGACTCAATAACTATTAGACTTATGCAGTCAGTTCCAGTTTGCAATTTATCTTAATTTTGTCCAATCAGGTGAATATCTGAATTCCATAACTTTGAGGCACCATATTGCTGTAAACATTACAGTTTCTCTGGAACTATAGTTGTTTTACAATGCAGCAATGGGTGCAATAGGGACACTGTACCCAGATCCTTTCAATGAGCTGACGTGATCTGGGTGCCTATAGTGTCCCTTTAAGTGTATATTTACAGTACACTGGTTGCCTATTTCCATGCCCTTTTTGGTTTGTCTGATTTGTATTTCTGAATCATATAAATGAGCATAAACCATCTGAGCCAAACTGCTACCTGGACGACTATTTGATTACTCAAATAAATTTTTATTTTTGGATGAATTGATTCAGCTTAAGCAAGCTTTTATCTCTGCGTGAGTTTAGTAATTACTATTATGACAACAAAAGAAACAGCTCTGTTGAGAAATAATAAAGTTATAAGTACACTGTAACCTAAAACATATTTTTTTTTAAAAGATGAAAAAAACAACAGATTCTTACCTACATAAATTTTGAAAAGAAATTGAGGTCTAATGATCTGCTTGTGAAACATGGAAAGAAAGAGGATCTGATTTTAGTCTTTAGTTTCACTTGCTCTTATGAATATAATTAAAAACATTGCAAGCCTCATAAAAATTGTACAACACAAAATAATATAATGAAAACAATATTTATTATTCCAAAATGTATTTTTTGATCAACGGGACTTCCCCCAAAAATGAAAAATAAAATATCTACAAAGATATAAATAAAAAATATTTATACAAATGTATACTCAATAATGTTTAAAGAGATAAACAAAAAACCATCAATTGAAACTATAAACTGAATGCTGCCACCAGGCTCATTTCCAATTCACACTGCTAATACTAAGCCACAAAGTCCTCACTAACTACATTTCCTTTTTACTTAAAGGGACTCTCCAGTGCCAGGAAAACAAACCTTTTTCCTGGCACCACAGGTCCCCTATCCCTCCCAACCCCATCCCATGTTGCTGAGGGGGTTAAAACCCCTTCAGTGACTTACCTGTATCCAGCACCGATGTCTCTCGGCACTGGTTCAGGGTCCACCCACGCTCCTCCCCTGTCGACGTCATCTGACAGGGATGACCTAATGAGCATGCGCGGCCGCCGGCAGGGGAGACCTAATGCGCATGAGCGGCAATGCCGTGCACGCGTATTAGACATCCCCATAGGAAAGCATTGAAAAATGCTTTTAATGCATTCCTATGGGGATTTCAGCAACGCTGGAGGTCCTAACATAGCGTGAGGACATCCAGCGACACTATAGCACACTTTTCGTGTGCTACAAACCTGGAAGTGCCCTCTAGTGGCTGTCTACTAGACAGCCACTAGAGGAGGAGTTAACCCTGCAAGGTAAATATTGCATTTTCTGAAAACTGCAATAATTACACTTGCAGGGTTACGGGTGGTGGGAGTTGGCACCCAGACCACTCCAATCGGCAGAAGTGGTCTGGGTGCCTGGATTGTCCCTTTAACAAATACACTCCTTCTAGTTCCTCTCATTCTGCTATCAACCATCTCCTGATATCTTCCCAGACTGCTATCTCTCAACTACTGTATTTTTCTAGGTCTGCCCCATGCTATGAAATTCATTACCCTGCACTATCAGACTATACACTAGGTAGTGAAAGGGTTAACATTCACTTTTTGTCTGAACTAGACCAAATATAATGATAAAAATTACCCTTAACACCACCATGCTTAATTGTAACATAAGTAATTTCACAATTTTACTCTAAAACTACTTGGAAAGATTCCACATGAGAGGTCCGTGTATTTTTTAAAATGTAATTATTTTTGTTACTATAGTATGCCATCTGATCATGTCAAGCCTTAACACCAGTATTTTTAAAACAAATTTCACCTGTGGGTATCTGAACAGACCTAGTATATGTGCCAACAGAATCGAGTGTGTGGAAATAGAGTGACCTATTATGGCACTCAGAGGAACCTGTTCAAGACAACGGAAATTTGGAATTTGTCTGTATCCTCCACTTAGTAGCTGTAAAGTCCTATCCAAGTCCTGAAGAGTTACAGCACAGGACTCAAATACTTGAAATCCAATAGTTATATTTGGCAGCATACTGTAATTTCTGTTGATTTCTTCTACAGAAAACAGGAGAGCCTGGAACTGCTGAAAACTCTCCATGTGGAACCTTGTGGGTAAACAGGGTATAACATAGAATCTATTTAAGCATATTATGTTTAACACACACAAGCGACTTCCAGCATAGCACAATATACAGAGTAATATATGATTTAACAGGTGTATTAAAAGAAAAAGCTGAGTTAAATACTTTCAGTCAGGTGAAAACAGATGATGCAGAGCTCGTCAGATAATTTATCTAGGTAGGGATGGTGTCATGGTCTGGAGATGCCATATTGAATTTTGTACACATGATGATGTGTTCCTAGAGGGGTAAGTTCACAGAGTATTTACATGACAGTAAGATAATGCTTTATAATAGATTATTTCACTCAAGGAGCTGCATGACTTTGGGACTTCGCACAAATTTAGTTTTGGTGCCAGATTCACTGCATTTGGAAATAGCAAATTTAAATACATATTAATAAAAGCTGCATTACTTTTTTTTCAATTTAACAATTTTTGTTATATTGTTCAGCATATAAAAAGGACATATGAAAAGAACACATTTAACAATACAGTAGATACGTTTAACAATACAGGAGAGGTATCAATATTTTACAGGTATATAAAGTCTGTGTTTAATAAGCTTAGGTTTATATAACCTATTTCACATTGTTTTCATTAAAGGTTTGCAGGTGTATTTTTTTTAAAACAATGGGTATCTAGAGTAGAAGTTGGTATAATTAGGTAACCTTTACACTACAATATCACTACAATACATTTCCCCGGCAGTTAGTCATTACAGTGCTCTTCTCCTGTTCGTCTTCTGCATGATGTCCCTGAACCATGATAATATTTCTAAAAGTGCAACTAAAGCAATACAATAACTTAATTATTTAAGCTTAACGTAAGAACATAAAAGAAAAGACAAAGTGACGTTTCCCTGGCTGAAGAGAGTGATAAGTTATCCGTGTGCGGACCTTATTTATATGATCCCCGTAAGCCAGTGTTTGCGGGTCTGTTAATGGTTATCCAGGAGCTCTATTGGTTTATATGAATTAGTAAAATTAGATGGGTGTCTCCATAACAGACGCAGATGAGTCACTAAGATGTGCAGATCTTAGAGGAATTTGTTTTCCCATGATAAAAAGATTGAGTAAGCATTGAGGTAAAATTATCAGGGGGTGTTCTCCATTTGCATATAGTTTTCCCATAGTTCCTTAACATAATCTATATGTTTCCTTGGTCTAATTTGTTTACACGCCATGTCCTCGTAGTCTAAATTTATCATTATTTCATGTTATAGGGCCTCTCGTGTTAGTAATGTTGTAGATTACTATGCTCTTGCTATTAATGTGTATGCATGCTAGTCTGTCTGGCACCATATACCATCTGTATGGTATTTTTCAGAAAAGTTCTAAGTGGGATGTGCATTTAGTGTTTCATTTGTGTGCAGTGGAGGATCTTTCCCATTATTCAATAGGTATAGTGTGTTGTAAATCCCTGGGCCAGGATTCTATAAAGCTTTTTTCATCACCCTTGTGTATATTGTTTTAGATGGAGTTGGTGACAGGCACATTTTTTCAAATTTAGTCAAAAGTGGTTTTTGGATTGGGATGCCTTGGGCATATTTTAGAAATAGGGATTTTAGTTATAAGTAAGAATACATTTCTTTATTTTGCATATTTCGTATGTGCTTTTAATTTCCGGAAATGGTAATAATCTCTTATCTCTACAGAGCTGATAAATATGAGTACTTCCTCCAAAGGACTACAATGTGTGGTCAAATGTGGGGACACCCAATTGTATGCAGGAAAGTAGTGTGGCCTTCATTTAGGGGCCAAAATAAGTGATGCAGACCACCCATACAAGTTCAGTTTGAATCAAGAGCCACCCACTGAGGTGTGCCCACTGTAACATTGGCCAACAACACAGAGGCCATTAGCGCTTCACAGTAATATTGTTTTACATAAGTAAGACCTAATCCTCCCTCCCCAACAATACAACACCAAATAAGATATATCTACAGAGATATAGAACAAAAAATGCTACTTATTGAGTAGTATAGTACAGAAAACCTTCTGTATATTAAATAAATCCCTCCCCAACAAAAGCTGTATTACTTTTTGATACTAAGGAAGGTACAAAATAATCACTAACATAAACAAGAATATCACCACATAAAACACAATATGCCTCACACTGTACACTTAATCCTGGGTGGGCTCTCATCGAAGAAGAATTGTTGATACATTTTATCAACATGCAGTGGTATCATTACTCCTATCATAATATCTCCACAGTCAATTCAACTCTTTCTCTCTTTCCGTGCTCACTGCCTCCTCTTTCCACTTTCACAAGATTAATTAAGCACAGTTTGTCATGCTCATCTTTATTCCCTCTTTCCCTCTGTCATATTTTTCAACCTCTTGGGTTCCTCTACCCCTTCCTCTTATATTGTAAGCTTGTTTGAGCAGGGCCCTCGGCAACTCTTGTTTCTGTCAATGTTGCTTTGTATGTCAATACATACAACATTGCTTTGTTATTTTATTGTATAATTGTAAACTGCTTAAGAATATATTAGCATTAAATAAAAAAATAATTATAATAGTTTGTCTTAAACTTTGTGTTCACTCAATGGGTTTTGTTCATATTGAGTCAATAAGCTAAAACCAAGGTAAAAGTAGTTTATTTCGCACAAAGCTATTCATTATGAATTTGAATTGTGAATTGTCTGGAATTCATATTAAATTTAATATTTTGGGATACAATAATCAGACTGGAAACATAACTGTATTGGAAAATGCTTTCACTTGTCACCCACTGGCAATAATTCATACTTTAGTTAATAACTCTGACTATTTTCAAGCATACAGATTAGGGCACAGTACAAATACAAAAAAAATGCAGGTTTCCTGTGGTCACCTTCAATTGGGCACCTATGGTGGAAGGGTGGGGTGCTCAGCCAAATAGGAATTTGGTCTGGATTCAAAATATACACAGAACATTTGTAAAAGCATTGGTATATTGATTAGAATTAGAGCCTTACTGACTGCATAAACAATTCAACTCTGTCATTGTTATTTACTAAACGCTAGAGTACAGTGAATTGAAATTCAAATTGCAAATTCCAGGTTAAAATATCCAAACTGTGAATATAGCTAAGTTGGAGAGTGATTCTAAGCCAGTTATTTGTGCCTAAAGAATGTCATGATGATTTCAGTTAACTTTGAATCCAGACCAATAAATAAAAAAATAAAAGAAATAACAATATAACAATATAAACTCTGGTATGCCTGCATGTAAAAGGAATCCAGCTGTATGCCCCTGAGGAAGTTCAAAAAACATTGAACGAAACGCGTAGGGTTTGTTCTAGTGTACAGAGTTTATATTATTATTTTATTTATTTATTTATTGTCCTGGTTTTCCTTCTTACAGAGTTTATATTTTTATTTATTTTATTTATTTATTGAATGTTTCCTGGTTTTCCTGGTGTTGGACTGGGCCATAGCTGCTGCTGGCTTAGATGAAACCGACCTGTGATAATCATAGAAGGCGAAACCCTTGTACTTGTGCCCCAAATCCACCACCTTGTGTAGCTAGAGGTCGAATTCCTCTCGCCTCTGAGGGTATCCAGAGCAGATGACGTCCTTGTATAGTCCAAAACCGAGAATGAATTTGGGGATGGAGAGCTTTTTAATGAGGCGTGGGCTCCTTGTTTTGAGGATCACTGACATGTCTCCAAAACTAAAAGCTCTATTCTCTACAATATCCTGTAAATGGCTTTGGGCCAGTGAGGCGATCTCCCCACCGACCCATGAAGGCACACAGATAGCGCCCGTCCTGCAGGGGCTGGCAGGGAATATCACAGGATGGACCATGGCCATTGCGGCCCACCGGGCATTTTCCCAGTATGCCCGATGGCCAGTCCTGGCCTGGGGGAAGAGCCCTAGAGAGACAAGTTGTCTTCATGGAGTGATTCTTGTGACATCCAATGAAGAGATTAGTAAATACAAAACTTTGAGTCATTGGTGAAATACCGTATATAGAACTGGCTTGCTAACTATTGCCGGTGGCGATGAACTTAACTAACCATGATAGGTGAATCCCTACTAATCGCCAAGTGGTGCGGAGATTTGGCCTGTGGGGAAATGTGGCCACGGAACGATGTGGCTGGATGTTGGCCTTTTGATGACAGTATAGAGAAAAAACGTTTGGCCGTGGCATGTGACTTTCTAAAACAACCCCTGTAGAAGGAGATATGAGGCAAATAATATAACGTGGGGCCATGCGGGTGATACCTCCGCATGAGGTGGAAAGGGGGGGGGAGTCTCATGGAAACTAGAACGTAAAAGTATTAGAGCAGCTCCTGTCCCTTGCAGCCAGTTCTCTATCCCTGACGGGGCTTGTCTTATGGAAAAGCAGCATATGCGTAACTGTACGTACCTAATAACAGGATGAGATAGACCCTGAGTAGAAAGCTGGAGGGATAATGCAGGTTTAAATATGCCTATTTAAAAGAGGATCAATTATTAACTAATGATAAGTGGAGTTTTGGTTATATGCTAGTGTATATATGTATATATGTATAGGCAGGCAATGTAAAAGAGCAGCAGGAAATGCTAGCAGAATGCTTGGTTGTATAGGGAGAGGTATTAGCAGTAGAAAGAGGGAAGTGCTCATGCCATTGTACAGAACACTGGTGAGACCTCACTTGGAGTATTGTACGCAGTACTGGAGACCGTATCTTCAGAAGAGAGTTCAGAGAAGGGCTACTAAACTGGTTCATGGATTGCAGGATAAAACTTACCAGGAAAGGTTAAAGGATCTTAACATGTATAGCTTGGAGGAAGGATGAGACAGGGGGATATGATAGAAACATTTAAATACATAAAGGGAATCAATACAGTAAAGGAGGAGACTATATTTAAAAGAAGAAAAACTACCACAACAAGAGGACATAGTCTTAAATTAGAGGGACAAAGGTTTAAAAATAATATCAGGAAGTATTACTTTACTGAGAGGGTAGTGGATGCATGGGATAGCCTTCCAGCTGAAGTGGTAGAGTTTAACACAGTAAAGGAGTTTAGCAGGGCCGGCGCTACCTGTAAGGCGGACTAGGCAGCCGCCTAGGGCGCCCCTTGGGAAGGGGCGCCGCCAGGAGCGCCGGCCCCCCTCATGCTGCAGCCGCCCGAGCGCTCTGTAAAGAGCCACAGGCGGCTGCAGTTTTGCCCGGGCGGTGCGTCCATGAGGGCAGACCGCACCGCCCGGGCGCAGCCTGAGGAGAGGGGCTGACAGGAGGGAGCGCTCAGCGCTCCCTCCTGTCACTCCCTCCCTGTGGTTGAGTTAAGTGGGTACAGGGGAGTTAGTTGCCTCTGTACTGAACAGGATGCACACTGAGTGTGCACTTCCTGTCCGGCCGGGTACAGAAACAGATGCTCCCTGCACCGACCATACTGCCCGCCACGCCTACTACACAGGTAGGGGAGGAGGGGAGAAGGAAACAGGGAGTGGGGGAGGGGAAGAAAGAAACAGGAGGGAGGGAGGGGGAAAGAAAGAGGGAGGGGAGGGGGAAGAAAGAAACAGGGGAGGGAGGGGAAGAAACAGGGAGGAGGGGGAGAAGAAACAGGGAGGTGGAGGGAAAAGAAACAGGGAGGGGAAGAAAAAGAAACTCATAGAGGGGAGAAAGAAAGCTAACAGGGAGGGGGGAGAAACTAACAGGGTGGGGGGAAAGAAACTAACAGGGAGGTGGGGGGAAGAAACTAAGGGGGGAACTAACAGGGAGGGAGGGAGACATTGACGGGGAGAGAGAAATTGACAGGGAGGGGAGGAGTGACAGGGGAGGGAGGGGGAATGAGAGTAACAAGGGACAAGGGAGGGGGGAGAGATTGACATCCATCACACACACAATCACACACAATGCACCCCTTACACACAAAGACAATGAACCCCTTGCACACAGAAAAACACACAATGCATTACACACACAATGCACACACACACACATGCAATGCAACCCTTACACACAATGCATCCACACACACACAAAACACAATGCATTCCTTACACACACTCAATGCACCCCTGCAACACTCAAAGCACCCCTTAGACTCACACACTTCATCCCTTACATACACAGAAACACACCTTGCAGCCCTTACACATACAAACACAGATTCACACAATGCATTCCTTACACACAAATCAGGACATTCCCTACACACTCCACCCCCTGTGAACAAACTCATTGGTGGAAAATGAAGGTGGACCCTGGGACCCAGACCTTGAGCTGTGTAAAGGGCCCCCAAAAAATGGAGCTGCTTCTCGTTCTCCCAGAACATTGATTTTGTGACCACAGTTACAAACAGCCTCCAGAGATCCTGTTATACACCAGACCAGTGGAGCCAGACTGCAGCTAGAGCCCATCATCATCCTCATCTGCTTGTAAGTAGGTAATCTAGTATATTATTCGTGGCACTAATCTCTAATTTACCTCACATTAAAGAAACACTATAGTCCCCAGAACCACAGCAGCTTAATGTAGTGGTCCTGGTGTCTATAGCCTGTCCCTGCAGGCCTTTTAATGTAAACACAGCAGCACTGCAGCACTAGCGTTAGTTAACATGGCAGGTCATATGGGTGGGGCATTGTGATGTCAGGGGGGGGGGGTGTGAGGCAAACTTTACTTTTGCCTAGGGCGGCAAAAATCCTTGCACCGGCCCTGAGTTTAAGCATGCGTGGGATAGGCATAAGGCTATCCTAATTTTAAGATAAGGCCAGGGACTAATGAAAGTATTTAGAAAATTGGGCAGACTAGATGGACCGAATGGTTCTTATCTTCTGTCAAATTCTATGTTTCTATGAGATATTCAAGTTCCTTTAGAATATATGGTGACAAAAGACCATGTAAGTCAAGAAAGTTACCTATAGTTATATCTGCATTTCTACAGTTTAACAGTATCCTGTCTGCTCATTTCGATGAGTTATTTTCCGACCAGCTCTATCCTGAGCGATACAACTCAGTTCCCTTCATTCTTCAGGACTGTCCCAAGTGATGTCTTTCAATCTAAAGGTCTAGCACAGCTGGTGTTACACTTTTCCTGGACATGGATAGGGTTAGTGGCTGTGGATGATGACTATGGATGCCTCAGCATTCAGGTTATTATACAGGAGCTCCTTTGGGGTGAAACCTGTGTGGCATTTGCATGGAACAAATTCCTCACATCACAAAAATCATCAAAGAATCAACAGCTACAGTTGTTGTTCTTTTTACCACTGATGCAGAGGCTTTGTTACTTTTGGATGAGATGCTGAGGCAAAATGTAACTGGTAAATTGTTTGTGGCCAGTGAAGCTTGGTCCATTTTAAATATGTTAACAGTGGACAAATATTCTTCATTACCCTCAGGAACTATTGGTTTATCATTCCAAAGCTCAACAATCTCAGGATTTGGAGAATTTGTGAACTCTGCTAATCCCATACATACATAAAGGGAATCAACACAGTAAAGGAGGAGACTATATTTAAAAGAAGAAAAACTACCACAACAAGAGGACATAGTCTTAAATTAGAGGGACAAAGGTTTAAAAATAATATCAGGAAGTATTACTTTACTGAGAGGGTAGTGGATGCATGGAATAGCCTTCCAGCTGAAGTGGTAGAGGTTAACACAGTAAAGGAGTTTAAGCATGTGTGGGAAATGCACAAGACTATCTTAACTATAAGATAAGGCCAAGGACTAATTAAAGTATTTTAAAAAAATTGGGCAGACTAGATGGGCCGAATGGTTCTTATCTGCCATCACATTCTATGTTGCTATAAACGTACCCTTAATTGAGCCTAAGAAAGAGAACTCTTACGGGATAGGAGTCTCTTATGTGCTCCTGAAAGAAAAAAATTGTAGATATGTGTAATAAGTAGTAAAGTATAAATGTAAAATGGAACGAAATTTTAAAAATTTACATTTTAAATTTTTTTTAGACCTGATAGGTGTTTTAGTAACTCTATGTGTCTTAAGTTTGTCAACAGTATTGCTTGCCAAAGCTGGAAACAGATAGCGCAACAGAAGATTGGTAAGATATCGTATAGAGGTTCCCGAACATGGGATGTAATAAGACAAGCCCCTTAACTGGTCTTAACGTGTAAACATAAAAGGCAGTACAAGTACACATATGATATAAGGACAATATGAGTATCGTGCAAAGGAAAAGCCGTATATAAAGAATAGTATATGACTGTGTTTAAGCTAACAGACGTACTAAATAGCAATTGTGACAGATTTATTTGAAATAGTATCCCGTGAGACAGAATCCAGACAATTAGTGAGCAACATTATTACCGTGCGGGTGGAGTTTATTATGTTAGTAACCCAGGGAAGCTGATGCACAAGTTAAATAAACCTTGCAGCCGGGGATAGTGAGGAAAGTAATGGGCAGGGCTCGTTAGATCTAGGGAACTAACCTGCAAATATATGCAAGAACAAAACTGAAAAGTGTCTGTGATATTTAAGTAATATCTAGGAACTGCTTAGAACGAACAGTTAAACTGTACAAATATGTGAATTACCCAACATGAATCATGACTTTATACAAAATTACCAATCGAATAGCAGAAACAAATTACAGTGGTAGTCTTTAGGTATTCTAGGATTTAATGGACATATGATATAGCCAAAGTACGAATGATAGAGTGTGCAACCGTACGGCTTAATTGATCGAGTGTAAGAGACAGGGGAACAGCTTTAACAGTGATTTAAACAAAATATATATTAATGAATAGCTTTAAACGAAATGGATTTTAAACAAATGGAATTAAACAAATGGAATTAAATGGAATTAAACGAAAAGGCTTAAAACAAATGCTTTAAACGAAATGGATTTAAAATAAATGGATTCATACGAATTTATTTAAATGAATTGATATAAACGAAAAGGCTTAAACGAAAGGATTAAGCGAATGACCAATTTTAACAAATGTATTAAGCTATCGGAATATAAATGAACAGAATTTTACAAACGGCATAAATTTATGCGAAACAAAGGGAGCTAATCACTGCATTTGTTAGGCCCGAACGTGGGAACACCATGAATGAGTTTCCACATGTACAAACATCTGTGTGCCGCGTCTTGCGGCCGGAAGCCAGTTTACAGAGTTGGGACCTGGGTTGGAGGCATTGCAGGCGGTTGGAGCCCTAGATGAAGCTGCAAGCTGGGTTTAGGGAGCTGCAAGCCGGGTCAGAGAGGCTGAAGTCAAGTCCGTGGCTGCTGCTGGAACAAACAGAAGGCAGAAAAAAACGGTAGTGCTTGTTGTCGTGGCAACATCGCTCTAACAGGAACCCGCATAGGTAAACGGGGGGTAGAGCTTTTATAGGGAAAGCACCTCCCACAAATTCAGGCCTATGGGCTTTTACATATATTATTTCATTCCAAGTGTATTTTGATATAAATATATATATATATATATATATATATATTAATATCAAACTACGGTTAGAATTAAATTATATATATATATATATATATATATTTTATTATGATATTTATAGAGCGCCGTCAAATTCCGCAGCACTTTACAATGGGTGGACGAACAGACATGTAGTTGTAACCAGACAAGTTGGACACACAGGAACAGAGGGGTTGAGGGCCCTGCTCAATGAGCTTACATGCTAGAGGGAGTGGGGTAAAATGACACAAAAAGGTAAGGATAGTATTAGACTAGTGACAGTTGCAGAAGAGGAATCAGTCAGGAGCTATTAACAGTTTAATTGATACGCTTTTATGAAGAAGTGGGTTTTTAACGATTTTTTGAAGGAGTAGAGACTGGGTGAGCATCTAACGGAGGAGGGAAGCGAGTTCCACAGGAACGGTGCAGCCCTCGAGAAATGTTGAAGGCGAGCATCAGAGGTGGGAGTACGGACAGACGATAGACGTAAGTCTTCAGCAGATTGTAAGGGCCTAGACGGGACATACTTGTATATAAGGGAGGATAGATAGGTGGGAGCAGCATTATGTACAGATTTGAAAGCAAGAACCAGAATTTTAAATTGAGCTCTATATTTTATAGGAAGCCAATGTAGGGACTGACAGAGGGGTGAGGCATGGGAGGTGCGGGCGGACAGGAAGATGAGCATCGCCGCCGCATTCATTATGGACTGTAACGGCACTAGTTGGGAGCACGTAAGACCACTGAGAAGCGGAATACAGTAATCAAGGCGAGAAAGGACAGTGGAATGGACCAACACCTTAGTCGCATCAGGCGTTAAGTAGGGACGGATGCGCGCAATGTTTTTGAGATGGAAATTACAGGATTTGGTGATAGATTGAACATGAGGCTTGAAGGAGAGGTCAGAGTCAAAGAGAACACCTAGGCAGCGAGCCTGCGCGGTGGAACTGATGGTAGCACCGTTGACTTGGAGAGAGACAGACACAGGAGTAACAACACTTAAGGGAGGAAAGACCAGAATTTCAGTTTTGGTCAAGTTTAGTTTAAGGAAGTACGCAGCCATCCAGTTAGAAACAGCAGAGAGGCAGTCAGAGACACTAGTCAAGAGGGACGGGGAGAGATCAGGAGAGGACAGGTAGATTTGCGTGTCATCTGCATAGAAATGATATTGGAAGCCAAAGGAGCTAATTAGTTTACCAAGGGAGGCAGTATAGATGGAGAACAGTAGGGGACCAAGGACTGAAGAGGAGTTGGGGAGAAGAAGCAGAGCCAGAGAAAGAAACACTGAAAGAGCGCTGGGAGAGGTAGGAGGAGCACCAGGAGAGGGCAGTATCTTGTAGACCGATATTGCAGAGGATGAGAACAAGCTGTTGATGATCAACAGTGTCAAAAGCCGCAGACAGGTCAAGGAGAATTAGGATAGAGTAGTGACCACGAGATTTTGCAGTGAGTAGATCATTGGATACTTTGGTCAGTACCGTTTCCACAGGGTGCTTAGCGCGGAAACCAGATTGAAGCGGGTCTAGCAGAGAGTTGGACTCGAGGAAGTCTGTGAATCTCGCATACACAATTTTTTCAAGGATCTTGGATGCAAAAGGCAGTAGCGAGATAGGATGATAGTTGGATGGGGAGTTAGGGTCAAGATTGGGCTTCTTTAGAATTGGGGTTACAGTTGCATGTTTGAAGGGCAATGGAAATATACCAGAGGAGAGAGAGAGAGATTGAGAATTTTAGTGAGAGGTGGAGAAAGAGAAGAAGACAGAGTACGGATGCGAGGGAATTGGATCTAGGGAGCAGGTTGTAGGGCGGGAGGACTGGAGCAAAGCAGAAACCTCTTCCAATGTAGCGGGTGCGAATGAACATAGAACAGCAGAGGGAGTGAAGTTAGGGGAAGTATTGTAAGGGGAAGAAGAAAGATGAGATATCTCTTCTCTGATTGTAGAGATCTTGTCAGTGAAGTGAGTTGCAAAGTCTGTGGCGGTCAAGTTAGTAGGTGGAGGAGGAACAGCAGGGTGAAGAAGAGAGTTAAATGTGTGAAATAGTCGTTTGGGTTCACGGGAGAGTGTGGTTATGAGGTTATAGAAGTAATTAACTTTTGCAGAGGAAAGAGCCAAGCTGTATGAGATCAGCATAAATTTACAGTGGAGAAAGTCAGATGCACAGTGAGAGTTTGGTGTGCCAGGGTTGTTGTATATATATTTATATAGAAAAAAAATGTAAATTATTTTTAGTTTATTTATTTTTACTTATTATTTATTTTTATAATATATACAATATATAGTTATTATATGTATTATATATGTATTTATGTGTGTAATTTTACTCTAAGTATATTTATATATATATATATATATATATATATATATGTATATATTAATTTAAAAAAAAACACTTAGTATGACATTATATATGATATATATATATATATATATATATATATATATTTATAAGTAAATAGTTTGTCACTCTCCTTCTCCGTATTCTAATGTATCCGCCTGGGTGCCATCCGTGGTGTGTCCAATATGTAAGAAAATAAGAATCCAAGGTGCACTCACAGGGGTTGGTGAAAAAATATATTCTTATTTATTTAAATCTTGTGCATAATGCAAAACAAACCAACCAATGTTTCGACCCCTGCGGGTCTTTTTCAAGGTTGAAAAAATAAATTAGAATCTATTTTTCACCAAGCCCTGTGAGTGCATCTTGGATTCTTATTTTCTTGAGTTTATCAAAACATTAACATTGCCATCCCCAGGGTCAGTCATTCCAAAATATTGCAAGAGGCTACTGTTTTAATCCAAACCTTCATCAAGACAACTGGGCCCAACTACCAAAGGTACTTCAGTAGGGACTGTAGATCTCCTGACTAACATGCAAAGTGTAGACACTAAAGTCTACCTGTCAGATACATACACAGTGCAGCATAGAGAGAGATGTAAAGTTGCACCAGAGCTATGATATGTCCAGCAACTGGAGATAACGAGATGGTTAAATAAAGGTTAATTGAAACTGTAAGTGCAGCTCACACTTTAATTTAAAATCATTTTCCTTGTTGAGTTTAAAGTAAGTGAACTATGCCCTAAAAATAAATAATAAAAATACATAAATCCCCACAAATGTTACATTTCCTGGTCAAGTTTAGGAGACTGGCAGGCATGATTCTCCAGGAGCTCGTGACGAACTCATGTGGAGAGGGAGATGAGCTTTGGATATGTTTATCACAGATTGCTTGTTGTGAGAAAAAATTAACTTCCCTTGACCAAGAACTGAACCCAAACCTCAGTGGAGACAGCACCGAACCTTAACCACTAGACCACCAAGAAGCTTTGAAGTGTCAGACACTGTGAGAACATAAGCTTGTGGTACCCAGGAGCTCAACGTTTCCACGTAACAGTGGAAGGCACTGAAAATGTCAGCAAAGTCCATGCCAGCCTCCTACCCACAAATTATGGGCCCTGCAGGGAAATCTGTAAAAGACTACCAACTTGACCGACCGTTAGCACTGATTTCATGGAACTGTTTTGGGCATAAGACCATGTGCACGCTTGGTCAAAATTATGACTGCCAAGAAACTCCTGAACCACTGAACTGATCTGGGTGATCTTTGGATATGTTGATCACAGTTGGCTTGTTGTGGGAAAAGGTTAACGTTCCCTGACCGGGAATCGACGGGCCGCGGCGGTGAGAGCGCCAAATCCTAACCACTAGACCACTGTAAGGTGCCAGCAACTGTAAAAACACGAGCTTGTGGTACCCAGGAGCTCAAGGTTTCCACGTGACAGTGCAATTCAAATACTTGCCTTTTAAGGCACTGAAAATGTCACCAAGGTCCATTCTGACACAGATTTCCTCAATGCGCCCTAATTAGACTGCAGCACAGCAAGATTGCTTACTTTAAAGGCAACAAGGAAA
>OW240914.1:19945116-19955006 GCA_933207985.1 Pelobates cultripes
TTATCTCCATTTGCTGGGCATGTCATAGCTCCCCTCCCTCTCCAAGTGAGTTTGCCACGAGCTCCTGGAGGAGCCTGCTTGCCAGCCTCCTACCCACAAATTATGGGCCCTGCAGGGAAACCTGTAAAAGACTACAAAAACTTGACCGACCGTTAGCACTGATTTCATGGAACTGTTTTGGGCATAGGACCATGTGCACGCTTGGTCAAAATTACGACTTCCAGGAAATTCTGAACCACTGAACTGATCTGGGTGATCTTTGGATATGTTGATCACAGTTGGCTTGTTGCGGGAAAATGTTAACTTTCCCTGACCGGGAATCGAACCCGGGCCGCGGCGGTGAGAGCGCCGAATCCTAACCACTAGACCACCAGGTAACTGTAAGGTGCCAGAAACTGTGAAAACACGAGCTTGTGGTACCCAGGAGCTCAAGGTTTCCAAGTGACAGTGCAATTCAAATGCTTGCCTTTTAAGGCACTGAAAATGTCACCAAGGTCCATTCTGACACAGATTTCCTCAATGCGCCCTAATTAGACTGCAGCAAGATTGCTTACTTTAAAGGCAACAAGGAAAACGATTTCAAATTAAAGTGCGAGCTACACAGCTTCAATCAACCGTTATTTAACCGCCTTGTTATCTCCATTTGCTGGGCATGTCATAGCTCCCCTCCCTCTCCAAGTGAGTTTGCCACGAGCTCCTGGAGGAGCCTGCTTGCCAGCCTCCTACCCACAAATTATGGGCCCTGCAGGGAAACCTGTAAAAGACTACAAAAACTTGACCGACCGTTAGCACTGATTTCATGGAACTGTTTTGGGCATAGGACCATGTGCACGCTTGGTCAAAATTTACGACTTCCAGGAAATTCCTGAACCACTGAACTGATCTGGGTGATCTTTGGATATGTTGATCACAGTTGGCTTGTTGCGGGAAAAGGTTAACTTTCCCTGACCGGGAATCGAACCAGACGTGTTAAAGCGGTGAGCGCGAGATCTTCCGACCACCAGGGAACTGTAAAAGGTGCCAGAAACTGTGAAAACCACGAGCTTAGCAGGTGCCAGGAGCTCAAGGTTTCCGCGATGACAGTGCAATTCAAATGCTTGCCTTTTAAGGCACTGAAAAATGTCACCAAGGTCCATTCTGACGCTACAGATTTCCTCAATGCGCCCTAATTAGACTGCAGCAAGATTGCTTACTTTAAAGGCAACAAGGAAAACGATTTCAAATTAAAGGTCACTGAGCTACACGGCTTCAATCAACCGCGTTATTTAACCGTCTTATTTATCTCCATTTTACTGGGCATGTCATAGCTCCCTCCCTCTCCAAGTGAGTTTGCCACAAGCTCCTGGAGAACCTGCTTACCAGCCCTACCAAATTATATGGGCCCTGCAGAAACCTGTAAAGACTACAAGAAACGACCGACCGTTAGCACTGATTTCATGGAACTGTTTTGGGCATGGGACCATGTGCAGCTTGGTCAAAGTCACGACTTCCAGGAAATTCCTGAACCACTGAACTGATCTGGGTGATCTTTGGATATGTTGATCACAGTTGGCTTGTTATTTGCGGGGAAAAGGTTAACTTTCCCTGACCGGTCGAACCGGACGCGGGCGGTGAAGCGCCGAATCTAACCACTAGACCACCAGGGAACTGTAAAGGTGCCTGAAACTGTGGCTCACGAGGCTTGTGGTACCCAGGGCTCAAGGTTTCCCGCATTGACAGTGCAATTCAAATGCTTGCCCAGCACAGGCACTGAAAATGTCACCAAGGTCCACGGCTACAGATTTCCTCAATCGCCCTAGTGGAGCTGCAGCAAGATTGCTTGCTTTAAAGGCAACAAGGAAAACGATTTCAAATTAAAGTGCGAGCTACACAGCTTCAATCAACCGTTATTTAACCGTCTTGTTATCTCCATTTGCTGGGCATGTCATAGCCCCCCTCCCTCTCCAAGTGAGTTTGCCACGAGCTCCTGGAGGAGCCTGCTTGCCAGCCTCCTACCCACAAATTATGGGCCCTGCAGGGAAACCTGTAAAGACTACAAAACTTGACGAGCCGTTAGCACTGATTTCATGGAACTGTTTTGGGCATAGGACCATGTGTGCAGCTTAGTCCAAGTGACTTCAGGAAATTCCTGAACCACTGAACTGATGGGTGATCTTTGGATATATTGATCACAGTTGAAAACTGTTGCGGGGAAAAGGTTAATTTTCCCTGACCGAGAATCGAACCGGACGCTTGGCGGTGAAGCGCCGAATCTAACTCACTAAGACCACCAAAGAGGAACTGTAAGAAGTGCCAGAAACTGTGAAAACGAGCTTGTGGTACCCAGGAGCTCAAGGTTTCCGCGTGACAGTGCAATTCAAATGCTTGCAGCACAAGGCACTGAAAAATGTCACCAAGGTCCATTCTGACACAGATTTCCTCAAAACAGCCTAGGTAGACTGCAGCAAGATTGCTTACTTTAAAGGCAACAAGGAAAACGATTTCAAATTAAAGTGCCAGCTACACAGCTTCAATCAACCGTTATTTAACCGTCTTGTTATCTCCATTTGCTGGGCATGTCATAGCTCCCCTCCCTCTCCAAGTGAGTTTGCCACGAGCTCCTGGAGGAGCCTGCTTGCCAGCCTCCTACCCACAAATTATGGGCCCTGCAGGGAAACCTGTAAAAGACTACAAAACTTGACCGACCGTTAGCACTGATTTCATGGAACTGTTTTGGGCATAGGACCATGTGCACGCTTGGTCAAAATTACGACTTCCAGGAAATTCCTGAACCACTGAACTGATCTGGGTGATCTTTGGATATGTTGATCACAGTTGGCTTGTTACGGGAAAAGGTTAACTTTCCCTGACCGGGAATCGAACCCGGGCCGCGGCGGTGAGAGCGCCGAATCCTAACCACTAGACCACCAGGGAACTGTAAGGTGCAAGAAACTGTGAAAACACGAGCTTGTGGTACCCAGGAGCTCAAGGTTTCCACGTGACAGTGCAATTCAAATGCTTGCCTTTTAAGGCACTGAAAATGTCACCAAGGTCCATTCGGCTTTAGATTTCCTCAAGCCCTAGTGGAGCTGCAGCAGATTGCTTACTTCAAGGCAACAAGAGCGATTTCAAATTAAAGTGCGAGCTACACAGCTTCAATCAACCGTTATTTAACCGTCTTGTTATCTCCATTTGCTGGGCATGTCATAGCTCCCCTCCCTCTCCAAGTGAGTTTGCCACGAGCTCCTGGAGAAGCCTGCTTGCCAGCCTCTCCTACCCACAAATTATGGGCCCTGCAGGGAAACCTGTAAAAGACTACAAAAACTTGACCGACCGTTAGCACTGATTTCATGGAACTGTTTTGGGCATAGGACCATGTGCACGCTTGGTCAAAATTATGACTTCCAGGAAATTCCTGAACCACTGAACTGATCTGTGTGATCTTTGGATATATTGATCACAGTTGGCTTGTTGCGGGAAAATGTTAACTTTCCCTGACCGGGAATCGAACCCAGGCTGCGGCGTTGAGAGCGCCGAATCCTAACCACTAGACCACCAGGGAACTGTAAGGTGCCAGAAACTGTGAAAACACGAGCTTGTGGTACCCAGGAGCTCAAGGTTTCCACGTGACAGTGCAATTCAAATGCTTGCCTTTTAAGGCACTGAAAATGTCACCAAGGTCCATTCTGACACAGATTTCCTCAATGCGCCCTAATTAGACTGCAGCAAGATTGCTTACTTTAAAGGCAACAAGGAAAACGATTTCAAATTAAAGTGCGAGCTACACAGCTTCAATCAACCGTTATTTAACCGTCTTGTTATCTCCATTTGCTGGGCATGTCATAGCTCCCCTCCCTCTCCAAGTGAGTTTGCCACGAGCTCCTGGAGGAGCCTGCTTGCCAGCCTCCTACCCACAAATTATGGGCCCTGCAGGGAAACCTGTAAAAGACTACAAACACTTGACCGACCGTTAGCACTGATTTCATGGAACTGTTTTGGGCATAGGACCATGTGCACGCTTGGTCAAAATTACGACTTCCAGGAAATTCCTGAACCACTGAACTGATCTGGGTGATCTTTGGATATGTTGATCACAGTTGGCTTGTTGCGGGAAAAGGTTAACTTTTCCTGACCGGGAATCGAACCCGGGCCGCGGCGGTGAGAGCGCCAAATCCTAACCACTAGACCACCAGGGAACTGTAAGGTGCCATAAACTGTGAAAACACGAGCTTGTGGTACCCAGGAGCTCAAGGTTTCCACGTGACAGTGCAATTCAAATGCTTGCCTTTTAAGGCACTGAAAATGTCACCAAGGTCCATTCTGACACAGATTTCCTCAATGCGCCCTAATTAGACTGCAGCAAGATTGGTTACTTTAAAGGCAACAAGGAAAACGATTTCAAATTAAAGTGCGAGCTACACAGCTTCAATCAACCGTTATTTAACCGTCTTGTTATCTCCATTTGCTGGGCATGTCATAGCTCCCCTCCCTCTCCAAGTGAGACCACCAGGGAACTGTAAGGTGCCAGAAACTGTGAAAACACGAGCTTGTGGTACCCAGGAGCTCAAGGTTTCCACGTGACAGTGCAATTCAAATGCTTGCCTTTTAAGGCACTGAAAATGTCACCAAGGTCCATTCTGACACAGATTTCCTCAATGCGCCCTAATTAGACTGCAGCAAGATTGCTTACTTTAAAGGCAACAAGGAAAACTATTTCAAATTAAAGTGCGAGCTACACAGCTTCAATCAACCGTTATTTAACCGTCTTGTTATCTCCATTTGCTGGGCATGTCATAGCTCCCCTCCCTCTCCAAGTGAGTTTGCCACGAGTTCCTGGAGGAGCCTGCTTGCCAGCCTCCTACCCACAAATTATGGGCCCTGCAGGGAAACCTGTAAAAGACTACAAAAACTTGACCGACCGTTAGCACTGATTTCATGGAACTGTTTTGGGCATAGGACCATGTGCCGCAGCAGGTCAAAATTAGACTTCAAGTGCAGACCACTAGACAGTCTGGGTGATCTTTGGATATGATCACAGTTGGCACATTTGTAGGGAAAAGGTTAACTTTCCTGACAGGGAGTCCGAACCGGGCAGCGGTGAAGGCCGAATCTAACTCACTAGACCACCAGGGAACTGAAAGGTGCCAGAAACTGTAAAAACCACGAGCTTGTGGTACCCAGGGCTCAAGGTTTCCGTGACAGTGCAATTCAAATGCTTGCCTTTAGGCACTGAAAATGTCTGGGTCCATTCTGACACAGATTTCCTCAAAGGCGCCCTAATTAGACTGCAGCAGATTGCTTACTTCAAAGGCAACAAAAGGAAAACGATTTCAAATTAAAGTCACGAGCTACGAGCACAATCAACCGTTATTTAACTTGCGTCTTGTTATCTCATTTGCTGGGCATGTCATAGCTCCCTCCTCTCAAGTAGGTTTACTTACGAGCTCCTGGAGGAGCCTGCTTGCCAGCCTCCTACCCACAAATTATGGGCCCTGCAGGGAAACCTGTAAAAGACTACAAAAACTTGACCGACCGTTAGCACTGATTTCATGGAACTGTTTTTGGCATAGGACCATGTGCACGCTTGGTCAAAATTATGACTTCCAGGAAATTCCTGAACCACTGAACTGATCTGGGTGATCTTTGGATATGTTGATCACAGTTGGCTTGTTGCGGGAAAAGGTTAACTTTCCCTGACCGGGAATCGAACCCGGGCCGCGGCGGTGAGAGCGCCGAATCCTAACCACTAGACCACCAGGGAACTGAAAGGTGCCAGAAACTGTGAAAACACGAGCTTGTGGTACCCAGGAGCTCAAGGTTTCCACGTGACAGTGCAATTCAAATGCTTGCCTTTTAAGGCACTGAAAATGTCACCAAGGTCCATTCTGACACAGATTTCCTCAAGGCGCCCTAATTAGACTGCAGCAAGATTGCTTACTTTAAAGGCAACAAGGAAAACGATTTCAAATTAAAGTGCGAGCTACACAGCTTCAATCAACCGTTATTTAACCGCCTTGTTATCTCCATTTGCTGGGCATGTCATAGCTCCCCTCCCTCTCCAAGTGAGTTTGCCACGAGCTCCTGGAGGAGCCTGCTTGCCAGCCTCCTACCCACAAATTATGGGCCCTGCAGGGAAACCTGTAAAAGACTACAAAAACTTGACCGACCGTTAGCACTGATTTCATGGAATTGTTTTGGGCATAGGACCATGTGCACGCTTGGTCAAAATTACGACTTCCAGGAAATTCCTGAACCACTGAACTGATCTGGGTGATCTTTGGATATGTTGATCACAGTTGGCTTGTTGCGGGAAAAGGTTAACTTTCCCTGACCGGGAATCGAACCCCGGCCGCGGCGGTGAGAGCGCCGAATCCTAACCACTAGACCACCAGGGAACTGTAAGGTGCCAGAAACTGTGAAAACACGAGCTTGTGGTACCCAGGAGCTCAAGGTTTCCACGTGACAGTGCAATTCAAATGCTTGCCTTTTAAGGCACTGAAAATGTCACCAAGGTCCATTCTGACACAGATTTCCTCAATGCGCCCTAATTAGACTGCAGCAAGATTGCTTACTTTAAAGGCAACAAGGAAAACGATTTCAAATTAAAGTGCGAGCTACACAGCTTCAATCAACCGTTATTTAACCGTCTTGTTATCTCCATTTGCTGGGCATGTCATAGCTCCCCTCCCTCTCCAAGTGAGTTTGCCACGAGCTCCTGGAGGAACCTGCTTGCCAGCCTCCTACCCACAAATTATGGGCCCTGCAGGGAAACCTGTAAAAGACTACAAAAACTTGACTGACCGTTAGCACTGATTTCATGGAACTGTTTTGGGCATAGGACCATGTGCACGCTTGGTCAAAATTACGACTTCCAGGAAATTCCTGAACCACTGAACTGATCTGGGTGATCTTTGGATATGTTGATCACAGTTGGCTTGTTGCGGGAAAAGGTTAACTTTCCCTGACCGGGAATCGAACCCGGGCCGCGGCGGTGAGAGCGCCGAATCCTAACCACTAGACCACCAGGGAACTGTAAGGTGCCAGAAACTGTGAAAACACGAGCTTGTGGTACCCAGGAGCTCAAGGTTTCCACATGACAGTGCAATTCAAATGCTTGCCTTTTAAGGCACTGAAAATGTCACCAAGGTCCATTCTGACACAGATTTCCTCAATGCGCCCTAATTAGACTGCAGCAAGATTGCTTACTTTAAAGGCAACAAGGAAAACGATTTCAAATTAAAGTGCGAGCTACACAGCTTCAATCAACCGTTATTTAACCGTCTTGTTATCTCCATTTGCTGGGCATGTCATAGCTCCCCTCCCTCTCCAAGTGAGTTTGCCACGAGCTCCTGGAGGAGCCTGCTTGCCAGCCTCCTACCCACAAATTATGGGCCCTGCAGGGAAACCTGTAAAAGACTACAAAACTTGACCGACCGTTAGCACTGATTTCATGGAACTGTTTTGGGCATAGGACCATGTGCACGCTTGGTCAAAATTACGACTTCCAGGAAATTCCTGAACCACTGAACTGATCTGGGTGATCTTTGGATATGTTGATCACAGTTGGCTTGACCGACCGTTAGCACTGATTTCATGGAACTGTTTTGGGCATAGGACCATGTGCACGCTTGGTCAAAATTATGACTTCCAGGAAATTCCTGAACCACTGAACTGATCTGGGTGATCTTTGGATATGTTGATCACAGTTGGCTTGTTGCGGGAAAAGGTTAACTTTCCCTGACCGGGAATCGAACCCGGGCCGCGGCAGTGAGAGCGCCGAATCCTAACCACTAGACCACCAGGGAACTGTAAGGTGCCAGAAACTGTGAAAACACGAGCTTGTGGTACCCAGGAGCTCAAGGTTTCCACGTGACAGTGCAATTCAAATGCTTGCCTTTTAAGGCACTGAAAATGTCACCAAGGTCCATTCTGACACAGATTTCCTCAATGCGCCCTAATTAGACTGCAGCAAGATTGCTTACTTTAAAGGCAACAAGGAAAACGATTTCAAATTAAAGTGCGAGCTACACAGCTTCAATCAACCGTTATTTAACCGTCTTGTTATCTCCATTTGCTGGGCATGTCATAGCTCCCCTCCCTCTCCAAGTGAGTTTGCCACGAGCTCCTGGAGGAACCTGCTTGCCAGCCTCCTACCCACAAATTATGGGCCCTGCAGGGAAACCTGTAAAAGACTACAAAAACTTGACCGACCGTTAGCACTGATTTCATGGAACTGTTTTGGGCATAGGACCATGTGCACGCTTGGTCAAAATTACGACTTCCAGGAAATTCTGAACCACTGAACTGATCTGGGTGATCTTTGGATATGTTGATCACAGTTGGCGAAGCTATGGAAAAGGTTAACTTTCCCCTGACCGAATCAACCTGGCCGCTGGGCGGTGAGAGTCAATCAACCACTAGACCACCAGGAACTGTAAGGTGCCAGAACGAAAAACACTGTTTGTGGTACCCAGGAGCCTCAAGGTTCTACGTGACAGTGCAATTCAAATGCTTGCCTTTTAAGGCACTGAAATGTCACCAAGGTCCATTCTGACAGATTTCTCAAGGCTTCTAATAGACTGCAGCAAGATTGTTACTAAAGGCAACAAGGAAAAACGATTTCAAATTAAAGTGCGAAGCTACACAGCTTCCAATCAACCGTTATTTAACCGTCTTGTTATCTCCATTTGCTGGGCATGTTATAGCTCCCCTCCCTCTCCAAGTGAGTTTGCCACGAGCTCCTGGAGGAGCCTGCTTGCCAGCCTCCTACCCACAAATTATGGGCCCTGCAGGGAAACCTGTAAAAGACTACAAAAACTTAACCGACCGTTAGCACTGATTTCATGGAACTGTTTTGGGCATAGGACCATGTGCACGCTTGGTCAAAATTACGACTTCCAGGAAATTCCTGAACCACTGAACTGATCTGGGTGATCTTTGGATATGTTGATCACAGTTATTTGTTAAGTGAAAAGGTTAACTTTCTCCCTGACCGAATCAACTCGGGCCAGCGGGCGTGTGAGAGCCAAATCCTAAATCCACCAGGACCACCAGGGAACTGTATAAGTGCTGTAGAAACTGTGAAAAACACGAGCTTGTGGTACCTAGAGCTCAAGGTTTCACGTGACAGTGCACCAAATGCTTGCCTTAAGGCACTGAAAAAATGTCACCAAGGTCCATTCTGACACAGATTTCCTCAATGCGCCCCTAATTACCTGCAGTAAGATTGCTTACTTTAAAGGCAACAAGGAAAAACGTCATTTCAAATTAAAGTGAAGCTACACAGCTCAATCAACCAAGTATTTAACCGCCTTTGTTATCTCCATTTGCTGGGCATGTCATAGCCCTCCCTCTCCAAGTGAGTTTGCCACGAGCTCCTGGAGGAGCCTGCTTGCCAGCCTCCTACCCACAAATTATGGGCCCTGCAGGGAAACCTGTAAAAGACTACAAAAACTTAACCGACCGTTAGCACTGATTTCATGGAACTGTTTTGGGCATAGGACCATGTGCATGCTTGGTCAAAATTACGACTTCCAGGAAATTCCTGAACCACTGAACTGGATCTGCGATCTTTGATATGTTGATCACAGTTGGTTTGTTATGGAAAGGTTAACTCTTTCCTGACCGAATCAACCCAGGCCGCTACCGTAATCCCCTAAATCCACTAGACCACCAGGAACTAAAAGGTGCCAGAAACTGTGAAACACGCAGCTTGTGGTACCCAGGAGCTCACAAGGCTTCCACGCACAGTAATTCAAATGCTTGCCTTTAAGGCACTGAAAATGTCACCAAGGTCCATTCTGACACAGATTTCCTCAATGCGCCCTAATTAGACTGCAGCAAGATTGCTTACTTTAAAGGCAACAAGGAAAACGATTTCAAATTAAGGTGCGAGCTACACAGCTTCAATC
>OW240914.1:19965553-20086604 GCA_933207985.1 Pelobates cultripes
GGCACTGAGTGAAGCTGGGATATATGACACCCAGACACTGAAGAAGGCCAGCATGCTGAAGGTGATGAACCTGGCTTCATTAAAGCTGTCAGGAAGTCTCCTGGCCAAGAAGGCAACAATGAAGCTGATAGTGGCCAAGAGACTAAGGTACCCCACAATACACCAGAAGGCAGTGGGTGAACCTTCATTACATTCAACAATGATAAGTCTGGGTTGGGTTTCAGTATTTAATTCAGGGAATGGAGGAACAAGAGACAGCCAAGTGATGCACAAAAGAAATTGTAAAAGAGAACAAATACAAATTATGATATAGGATGCCCGAGGCATGGTCCATTTTCTTAGATTGCTGACAGGTTTGGTGGCCATGAAAGCACAAACCACCATGATTGTTTTAGATAAAATACAAGAAACACGGAGGGCAAAAACCATGCCAAACACAGTCTGGCGCCGAAGACACATCACTGCCTGAGGGTAACCAATGAAAGCCAAAGCACATAGGAAAGTGAAAGGGACACTAGGAGAATGCAACTTAAGAAATAATTGTTAGCTTTTACAATGGGGGTGGATTTTTGCTGAATAAATAGTCTTAAAATAAAAGCAGGAACCAATGAGGAAGTGAGGCTCCCAACCATTATAGCAGATCCTATTGGGTCTTCATAGGAGAGATGCTCTAAGGGTTTTGGAAGGCATAGTGATTTCTGAGGATTTGGCCACTGATCCCACGGACACTTGATGAAGCCAATAGAATCTGTAATTGAAGCATATACTATTATTTTTTTGAATAATATTTTCCGCTGTTGATTGTTAGTAAGTAAATGACTATCCTGGTGACTTTGAGTCACTTTGTAATTTTCTCAATTAGTGGTTCTCAAACAAGTCATCAAGCTATATCAGTGATTGAGGTTTTGTCAAGATTCTCATTGGAACAGAATTGGTAACCATATGATCAGTAACTGTTGCTTTGCCCAGAGGACTAGGTTGAGAGCCAAAGCTCTAGAAAATTTAACAGTTTAACAAATAATTCAATCATATAGGTTATCTAATTATAAAGATTACTTACATACCATGATTCAGTACACATAAGTATATGCTGTTGTATCAACATACTTTAAAATTTGGCACAGCTACATCGTACTAGACCAATGTTACTCAAATGACATACATGACACGACCCATTCTTAAACTGAAACCCTGTGATTCTTCTTTCATGTTCACTAGAAACAACCTAACTTCATTAGACTCTCCCCAAAGTGAAAAAATTTTTTTTTTAAACAAACTTGCCTGGTATCATGGAGTCCACTAGGCACACTCTGGTATGACGCATTCTGGTGTGGCTTGTACACTTACCGGAGGTTCTGCATCCACGCTCCTTGCCCTCTTCTGGACATGCTGTCCCCTGGCATTCTGACAGTTGCTGGCTGCTGACAAACAGAGCCTTTATATGGCTCTGAAGTCTCCGCCCTCTGTTACATTTGGACACTGGTATGTAATAAATAATATGCCTATGCTATCCTTTGGGGAACTTCTTGAAAGTAGAAAAAAACAGTTTTGGGTAGAAACCTACAGTCTTCCAAACAGGAAAAACTTTTTGTCATTTGTATAGGATTATCCTAAATCAATTGTATGCCTTTCATGATATTAATGTGGAATATAATGAGACTTTATTAACACAATTACTATTAGTAATAGGACTATTTTACCCTGGAAAATAAAGATTTGGGCATTATAAAGCACAATTGACTTATTTAGAAAGTTAATTTCTTATTTCAATTATTCATCCATCTGCACAGTTTTGAATATGATTATGTTGTTAGCTTTTACTGTTTTCACTAGTACATTATATCAAATTGCTTAAATACTATGAGATTAACTCTTTTCTGATAGTTTCATGATGGGAATGTTTATAGATCTTTGCACTCCATATCCCCTCTTATCCACAGATATGACATTTTCCTGATGGATATGACTATCGCACTACTTCTCTGCCTTGTCTTGTGCATCTCTCTCTCTTTTCCTTGCTTTTGTTAATTTATCTCGCTAACCATCTAGCTCCACAGCTTCCTTCAACATGTTTCTCTTTCTTTTCCCTTTTTTCTCCAATATATGACCTCTTGCATTCTATTTTCTTGAATCCTTACCCCATAATATCATTGTAGAATAGATTATTAAGGCCTTCACTTGCCTGTCTGATTAGAGATTTCTCCTCGCGGACAGTGGACACACTGGAAGCAGCAGAATGGTTCTCCCCTTTTAGTTGCTTTACGAAAACCAGGGGGGCAGCTCTGACTCCAGACTGAGACAGGAACCTGGTAGACATTTAAAGTTTATTATACGCTATATGGTATATAGTTTAATATTCCCTATTATACACCTCATTCTTATTTTATGGTAATTTTGATGATCCTGCACTAACGTACATGTTGTGCAGGGAAATTATCCATATTGTTTCTTTACTTTCTCTCCTGTTTGCTAGATAATTGTTAGAAGAACATCTTGGGAAAGATAATGAATAATAATTCTTGATTTGCCATCTACCACAGTGTGACTACGAGGTTAAAGGAGTGTCTCCACTTGGTGTTCTATTCTAGTATCATCGAGGCTGACACAAAAACAAATAAGACAGCTAGAACTGAAAACACAATGCTCCTAAGGATGAAAACAAGCTAGCCAGAAAAACAAAAAGATTTACTCTGGAATAGAGTTGGACAAGTAAAACATTACTTAGTTGTTCAAAATCTGATGGATAACTGGAAATTCATGGTTGATGAATCTTCCATGGAAACAAAAACTCTCATTGGACTTTTTAAGCAACTGTGGAACCAAGAATATCGTCTAACACAATTATTTAAATATGTGGGTTACCATCAAAACACCCTTTTGTGAAGAGTCATATGAAAGACATTCTCAATTTTCTAAATGAGCAGTTAGCGTTTACACCAATGCTATTGCCCAATTATGTAGAAAGGCTTTCAGAAAGGGGACACTATGGGCACCCAGAAAACTTCAGCTCATAGTAGTTTGGGTGCAACGTCCCTGCCCCTCTTAGTCCTGCTATGCAAAACATTGCAGTTTTGACAGCCTCTTGTGGTTGTCTACCAGACAACATCTAGCATTAGTGAAATCCCCATTGAATTAATGTTTTCCTATGGGGTAGGCCTAATGCGCTCACGTAGCTTGACGCGTATGCGCATTAGGTCTCCCCGGTGGATGACGTCAGAGGAGGCAGAGTGCTAACGTAGCGCCAAGGGACATCGGCGCTAGAATTGAGTGAGTTAATAAACGAGGGAAGGGGGACCAGATGGTACTATAGTACAGATTAGTATTCCTAACACTATAGGTTCTCTTTAACTTTGTGTACATAGCTCCACAATAGTAGTGAGCACAATCTATTTTGTTTCAAGCAGGTTGAATTCTATATTCAATCTGAAACACACAATGTAACTTGTGACGAACTGGACCTCGTCACGGTTCCTTGGAGAGGCATACTTGCCAGCCTCCTACCCTGTGACTATAACTCCTGTGTTAAACCCTATTTGAAAACACTGTTTGTGCCTCTTTGGACTTGTGAAGCAGAACTTCGAGCTGCCGAAGAAATTTGAAGCGGCACTTCGAATTACCAAACAACCGCATGAACCAGAGACCACCCTGGAGCTTGTTAACACCTATTAACAACTTCTCACCGCAGTGTTCTAATTGTTCGTCTGGGTGGCTGCAATTCCTATGGACAACCACGAGGTGGCAGCCATCTTGTTGACATGAACGCAAGCAGCGATGTTTGTGCATGAATCTCATGGAACTAAAATCGGATACAGAAACTCCCGAACACCACTGGACTTTCATCATTGCCTGCGTTCGATTCTATTCAACTTAGAAAGGCACTGTTCGGTGAGATCATTCATCTGGATAAAGGGAACAAGCTCCAGGGTAAGACTATTGACTCTGTTCGGTTTGTTCAAACTACCGAACTAGACCGACCGCATGCCCTGATTCTCTGGAACTGTTTTGGACATGGGACCATGCCTGCAGTCGGTCAAATACATGACTTTCATAAAATTTCTGAACCCCTAAATTGAGCTGGGTGATTTTTGGATATGTTGGTCACCCTGATCAAGGCTATCAGGGGATTTGTGGGGATATTATGTGTTTTGGGGTACTTTTTGGACTTTTTAGAAATATTTTTTTTTTTTGCTACCTGGAGATAATTGAATAGATACAGGGTCTGACTCAATTATCTCCCAGGCAGAGAGAAGGGATTGTGTGTTTGTTATGGGAGTGTTGTGCATTTAATCACTGTTCTTATTGGTTTGTAAGTTTGTGACCCCAACCAGGCTGCGGCGGTTTTTGATGCTTATCATGTCCGGTGCTGTGCTTATGGTCCTCAGCATCAGCTAGGAAGCATAGATTGGTAGGGGTACCCAGTAGGGATGCCAGGTGATCAGTCACATAACTATTTCATGGTGCTTGTGAAGAACAATATTTGTTAACTGAAGTATAATTGATTAGTATATTAACTAAATTATTACATTTCAAATAGAACAATACCAAACCATGCATACAGTCAATACAAAAATGTTTTTTGACAAACTCAATGGATATATCAGAGAAGATGGATGTTAAGATGTTGCTTTCATATATTTCAATTATTATTATTGCTAAATTCAAACTGTTATTTTCTGCAGTACTGTCCAATGGATGAATAAAATATATAAGTAGATGAACTGATGGAGAGGTGATGAGGGACCTGCTCTAGAAAGGTTTACATTATAAATAACATAGTTGTATGTTATATTAAAATTTTTGTATAATTAGTAAGAGACTGTCAGGCTTACAATATGCTTCTGAGGATACATGTAACAATTAGGACATCCAAGGAAGAGTGCAGTGGAGAGTGAGAGGAGTGATTTCGTTGAATTGAACGTACTACCTAGAGATGATCATAAATTTTAGATAATGTTGTTTGTTGTTGAGACCCTAAATTGTTAAATGAACCCAAGAGTATTCATGAAGTTAGAAAAGAATGACAAAAGGGTGGTGAGAACAATACAATTTGACAAACGAATAGAAGAGGTTGAAATCATGCTTTAAGTACAACTGTTACTAAATATTTGCCTGATGTGAGATTGTTCACTTATCTGCAAGAAGTAGATTTGATGTTCTTTCAACCCTGTATGGGAAAAATAAAGACTGCTTTTGCTGTTTTAGCACTCTAATTCAAGAATATATTTTTGTTAGTACCTCTTGCGTTAATATTTTTTAGTCAGATAGAAATGACAAAGGGAAGATATATGAAAAGGATGTTAGGTGGCAGAAAAACAGAAGTCTAAGTTATGTCTCACACCACTCTGCAATGTTTCTGCCTAGAATACATGCAATGTAAATCTTGTCCTCTTGTGTATCTTAGGACTAGTGTTTGTGTCCTTTAAAAAGGAAATTTAAAAAAGGCTCTACTCTCTCTGCTTATCTCTTTTCATTTTTAACTATTTTACGCTTTATGAAAAACAGGACAACTGAACATTGTTGGACACCGTAAGTGCATCATGTCTATTGAAGGGATACATTATGTCAAGCAAAAGATGTACAGGTAAGTATTTGACCTGTTGGTCTTCAGTTCCCCAGACTATGGCACTTGTGTTGATGGTGAAGACTTGTCCAAGAAATGCTGATGTGTCATAACTGCCCACGTTGACATGCCTTATGGTGCCATTTGGTCCAAGCTGACAGTTTATAATGTCATGTGCAGCAGGAGGGTTCCCGTTTCTATCAAAATAAAGCTCCCTCCCACTACTCAGTTTTATCTTCACTTTCTTCATATAATGCAAGAGCTAAAAGAGAAGGCAGATGAAGCCTATTAGCCAGTCAGAGATGAATTAGTCACAGCTGTATTTTAATTTTAAATGTATTTATCTGAAATCGCTTGAACATGATTAAAATAGTGAAAAGAGACAAAGCTGTCCAAATTTATTATAGATGCTCTAAAATGAGGACCTTGTCTCAATTTGCATTTTTTACACAATCATTACACCCTTCATTGCACGTTTACTCTTGACTCAGTCTTACTTAAACAGAACTGGCACTTCTCTGGAGAATAAAACACTGAAAAAGAAATTTGTAATTATTTGGGATTGTAACTAACATGCTTGTATATTTTTGCACATTTATTAATGTTGTATATTATCCTCTCCCCTAACCCAAAAGTAACTGAAATCATATTTTTATATATTGTATTTTGATGTTAGTCAAAAAACAGTCCATAAATGCAGAGAGTTGTTTCCCCCTGTCCCTTGAAGTGACAAATGTGTCATGAAGGGTATACGCCCCTTCTTGGTCTCTCCATTCTGCAGGTGATCTTCTCCTGTCCTTACTGCTGACTCAAGCTTACAGAACTTCTCTCGGGTAGCCCTATACCTTTGGAACAGCCTGTCAACCCCTATTAGATGCTACCAAAGTAATCAATAATTTTGCTGGCTCTAGGTACAGTGCACTGAGGTCTACAAGTGATGAGAGTGCAGAACCCTCCTTTATTTGCAATCATTTTAGGAGTCTGTCAAAAACCATCTCTTTAGAAAAGTTTATAGCCACCCTGAGTAACTTCACTTCCACAAACCTGCCTCTAGCTCCCTTCTAGAGTGCCACACACGATTCACCCCTTCCAGTTCAGCTACCTCCCCCAACTCGTCGTTTGGTTGCTATCCCCCTTGATTACCAAAGTAATCAATAATTTTGCTGGCTCTAGGTACAGTGCACTGAGGTCTACAAGTGATGAGAGTGCAGAACCCTCCTTTGTTTGCAATCATTTTAGGAGTATGTCAAAACCCATCTCTTTAGAAAAGTTTATAGCCACCCTGAGTAACTTCAGCTCCACAAAACTGCCTCTAGCTCCCTTCTAGAGTGCCACACACCATTCACCCCTTCCAGTACAGCTACCTCCCCCAACTCGTCGTTTGGTTGCTATCCCCCTTGATGCTCCTCTTATTGCGGTTTTTATACCCCACGTTGTTTGGTTGCTATCCCCCTTGATGCTCCTCTTATTGCGGTTTTTATACCCCACCTCCTCTAGATTTTAAGCTCATTAACCTTTTGTTCCTGTAATATTTTGTAATTGTCTCATTTATTGTTAAATTCCCCCTTTGTGATAATGTGAAGTGTTTCAGAATAGGTTAGTGCTATATAAATGCCAATAAAAATAGTAATTGGAAGTTATTTATTTATTTATTATTTTCCCATAAATGCTGTTGCAACATTTACTCTGTTGAGTGGTCCACTAGCTATAAGTATAAAACACAATTACTTCACCAGCATTTCCATGACTTGGCATCTATGTGTTCCGCAGATGCTCTAGGGACAGTCATGAATGCTTGGATATGCAAAGGATAGAGGATATACGAGCTTGGACATTTGTATCGTACTGCCATATGTCTATATGTGCCTTTAATGGGCCTGCATAAATGGTACCATAGAAGTAAAGATCAGTTGCATTGCATCCTTAGCCATGGCCAGGACAGTCTGGCATGTGATGCATATGAAGAAATCTTTTAAGAAAAATAGCACATGCCATAGCTAATGTTAGTTCAAAATCTCACTATTTCTATTTCAGTCTAATATAAAGAATACAGAAGGGCATTTAATAGAGACAATTCTCTGATACTAAGATTTGTGTACTCTTATGAGAAGTCAAACAGACATTTAGACACACACACAGAGAAATATAGATAGATAGATAGATAGATAGATAGATAGAAAGCCCACTTTAAGTCCCTCTCCTGGATGTTGAACACCCATCTGCCACTAATGGGTGGAGTCCAGAAGGGGCACTAGGTTTACCTCTAATATTATAGTAATAGTCCCCACACGCTGACCACAGTGGGGGGAACATAAGGATGATTTTCTTCTCCAGTGCACTCCTTTATTTGAGTGTTTGTAGACACTGTGCCATTTTTAACATCTACAAATTTGCATCCAAAAGACTTCTCCCAGAGAAGCTCTGCCCAAATACCACCAAAAGTCATAGATGGGCTAGGAAGCATAGATTGGTAGGGGTACCTTTTTGAGGTGCTCTCTAAGCCCTGGTATTGTTCCACGTGGTATAGCTAAGCCAAGATTGCCAATAAGAAGCCTGGAGTATTTCTCCATGTTAAAAAGAGTTGATGTGGACAATGCTTCACTGGCAACAAATATTTTCCCTGAAACTTTACTTAACAACATCTCATCCAGAATAGGAATCAAATCCAAGTCAATAGAAAAAACAATCAAAACCTTGGCTGTGGAACTCTTCATCACTTTGACTATTTGTGGAGCATTACGGTCACGTTGACTTTTAACAATGTTCTCAGTGAAGGCTACACATGCCCCAGCCTTGGCTATTTCTTGTGTGACCAGTTGAATTCCCTGTTGACCATAATCATTGTCAACAGCCAATATTTCCACCCATTTCCATCTAAAATTCAGAGCCATCTTGGCAACACCTTGAGCCTGGAATGTATCGCTAGGGACAGTCCTGAAGAATGAGGGGAATTTATTGCTATTGCTTAAAAGGGGACTAGTTGAAAAGTGACTAATCTGTTAGGAAGTTAAAAAGTATTTAAAAACAATCAGTCATTTATATAAAAGCATTCATTTTACTAAACTGATTTACTAATTAATAACCTGAAGAATATCCAGTTTAGCTGATAAAGCACAATTTTTATGAAGCTGCTGAAACAAATTATAAAATACTATAAAATCACTCAGAAAAAGCTGTACAATCTTGAAAGATTATGTGAACAAAATAGAACTATAATAAATATATCGTATTTTTCTGTGTATAAGATGCCCCCATGTATAAGACAACCCCTATCTTTGAGCCCAAAAGTAAGAAATACATATTTTAAATATCTATAGCACTGAAGTTCAGTTTGGCTGATCAGGATTGTTACGGTACCTCCAGTAATAAATGTGCAAACCGCCGTTTAGTGAATGCTCCCCGTTCGCAATAATGTAGCCTGGTAGCGTATGCAGTATAATCATGCGAACCGCCAGCTAGGGAACACTCCAAACTCCCGAACGGTACCTGTATAGCTCTTTCCCTTCACGAACTCCAAATCCATGAACTGACAATATTAGCCGAACGCCAATATCTTCCAAGCGGCAAATAATCCAAATAAGCAGTCTCTAGTCGCCGGTAATAAAATCCCCCCAATAACGAGACCAAGCTCCGCTTTGAGGGTAAAACACGAACTGATTTACTGTGGGCTACCTGCCCGGTATTTATGCAGGTCTCCCACTTAGTGGACACTCCCCTAGGGGACCAAATGGGAGACTGGAATTACAGATGGACATGGGGACATTTTGGACATACATCCCCACAATATTCCCAGCATGCATCACAGTTCGCTCCCCTCTGCTCGGGGGATAATTGGGAATTATCTCCCTGAGCAGAGGCAAATCGCCATTTTAAGTACAAGTCACAAAACACATAAAAATCTATAACTTAAAAACTACCGAACATATTGCATTCGTGTAACACATCCCCAGATAGCCTGGATCTGAGTGCATATTATTGGTGAATAGCGCTCAGATCCCATTCGCATAGTTCAATCGCCATGGAGTCAAAGTCTATTACAGTTCTTCGGTATGCGATTGACTCCATGGGACGGCTATCTGGGTTAAGTCCATTCGTGTTGTTGAATCTCCCGAACGGCCGGCATTCGTATGCTTTTGTCGATTGAGAAGGGGAGGTCGACGGCTTCAGCGGTGTTCGGTTGAAAAAGTGTCCGTTTTCAGATCCATGAAATAATCGTCGAACACCGCTGGTCTTTCGCATGGTTAAAATGGCCGCCGCCTCGTGGTCGACATACGAACGACGACCACCCGGTATTCGGTTTTAATTGAGAAGTGTCTGTGGTTAACCGCAACGTTCTAATTGGGATCAATAGGTTAACCAGCAGCACACTTCTCTTCTGGGTGGCCGTCCGTTCGGTAGTTTCGTTCGACAAAACCAGACATTCCCTAAAACAAAGCATACGAATGGGAGAATTCATGCAACCGGCAAAACAGGCGAACACAGTACTTTTAGTCCAGACAGATGGGTCTGTCACAAGGATCCCCTACTTGTCCCAGGCCATCTCACACTCTGGTAGGCCAATCCCCAAGGTCCAGCCACTTCCGGACACTGGGTTCCTGGACTGCAATCCTGCTATTGGTGGCAACGATGCCCTCTGCCCACGGTACCCTACAGGGAATGTCGAGCCAAGGCCTCACCCTGTGGCGTCTATTTGTAGTCCGGAGATGTCAGGTCTTGGCATGGTCCAGAGTGATGTGAGGAAACATGCGGTTGTGCAAGATCTCTCAGACCCGTGCACACAATCGATCAAATTCACGGATAAGTGTCTTCAGGTATATCAGCAGGCTGCATCAGTGTATAACACAACCTATGCCCGCAGGAGCCTAGCAGTAGCGAACCCAACAGTCAACTGAGTGTTCGGTCAGTAAGTACCATAAGTATTTGACTTAATAATTAGATTTTCGAAACAGCTCCAGCAACATGCAACTAGCTCGGTTTGCTGTAAGGCCTCGCACACAAGTGTTTTTCTTTCTAACCCCTGCAAAAACATTCCGTTTATAAGATGACCCCCAATTTTAGACTAAAAAAAATTAGAAAAAAATAGTCTTATACATGGAAAAATACTGTAATCATAAAATATCTGTACATATTGTGAATTTTTGTCATTTTAAAGATACTACTATCTTTTAATACACTGCTTTTCTCTCAGAATACAGACAAATGTTTAGCAGATTTCCAGCATTAAAAAAAATAGTTTTCTTGTGTTTGTCTCCTTATACATTAAAATAAAAGATGCCCTTATCACTTTTGTAACTAAATTCTTAAATATTTTAGATATAAATAAAGCATATCTCCCAAAAATAAATCACTTGAAATGCCTTTTGTAACTGTTCCTTTAAATGACAAATTGCCGTGCTTCCCTGGATTATGGAGGAGCCTATTTGCCAGCTTCCTCCCCCATGACCATGGACCGTGTGTGTATGGCCCTTTGAGGACAGTCTGTGAGCATATTGGGGCTTATGGATTTATGGGACCGGTGCTGGCCCTTCAAGCACATTTTTGGGACATAGAGAAAATTGTGACAAGGCCCCTTTAAGACCGTGTCCCCAGACTTGTTTGGGACACTGCCCCTTTAAGCCTGTGTCCCCAGTGTCCCCAAACCTGGTTCCTGGCTATTTCCCACTTGATTCAGTAAATGGGGCTTACTGAACCAAGTACCACACAGGCGGACCACCCAGAAATGGAAGTGTGCAGGCAATTTACCTCCCAGGTTAGTAGCCTGCTGTAGGTAAATTGCTGAACGCTGGGTGGCCACTGTTCACGCAAACGAACATGTGGCGGTGCCATCTTTATTCATTCAAATACGGTCAGCGGTGTGTGCAGCCAAATTCATAGAACTAAAATCGGCTGCACATTTCCGCAAACACCGCTGACCTGTACCTTCTCCCATACTGAACTTTTAGCCGCAGAGACAAAGTCCCATTCGGCGATTTTTTCAGCCTGAAATAGACCGACCGCACAGCCATAAATCTATGGAACTGTTTTGGGCAGAAAAATGTGCTTGCGGTCGGTCATAAAGGACTTCTGGCTAACATTTTATCTACTGCATGGATTTGTCTGATTTTTGAGAGTGTTTATATTTAAAGTGTGCTGATTCTGAATATGTCTTTTTATGAAGATTGGACGTATATTTTTAAAGTTATAGTACATGTATAAAAACTGTATTTTTCCTGTCTGTGTTAATTATGTTAAGCATTGTGTACCATAATTATATCACAGGCAGAGGGGAGGATTTTGTAGGTAATTGCTGGGAGTTTTTTCTGTAATGTACGTGTGTTATTGGTTGTTCTGAAAAACCCTGTGGGTGATCCTATGTAAGAAAAACCTGCATAAAAGAAGGCTCTTTGGTGCCAAGTAATGTAAAAAAGCATGTTAAAAGAACTTGTGTTAAAGGTTCATTCATAAACATGATTCGAAATTAAATTAGAGTCTCAGCAACACAAGGACTTGGACGTGATATCAGATTATATACATATTTTTAAATAAAGGAATGAATGTTGTTGTTTTTTTTCAAAAACAGAACATTCAAGGATATAATTCATATGTATGTAAACAGATTGTTGATCCAATGAGATATCTGATTGCGATTATGGAAGGTACAAATAGAATAAACTAACAAGTGCCTCTTATTTAATAATTGACAATGCAGTTGATGAGTCAATGCTCTGAGATACACATTAATGTCGATATCAGCATTGTCAAAGTCAAGACATGTTTACAAGCAGATCTATGTGTCTTCAACATAAAATTATCAAGATAGATGGACTCGGTTGGTCCATCAATGTTGGAATTAAAGAACACAGTACAAATAAGAGAGAATAGACCATTGTGGTTGTGCATGGTAGGCAAGGATCATGATTACCAAACAAGTTCCTCAATAACTACATGTCATGAAGTAGTTAAGTAAGTAAGCCATAGGGTCCATATCTTTGAATATCTGTTGTATTTTGTTCCCAAGTGACCATCTAAGTTCTTCCATTTTCCATTAAACGGTTATTTTAATGCTAGTTGTTGGATTTGTTTCCAGTGTAATGCAAAGAGTGCCGTAGCAGTTGTGATCATGTGAAACATCAATTAATGCTTATACTTGTGTGGGATATCATCGTGGTGTAGCAGCATTCATTCTGGAGAGAATCTTATTCGTGTTTGCAACGCTTTTTCAATTGCTGCATGAATTGCCTTCCAGTAAGGTATTATAAGGGGACAGATAAAGTGAAATACAGGTCCACTAGATACAGGGAAATGTTCCTCATGTTAATCTACTTTAGCAGAAGGTATCACCTCATAAAAATGCACTTCCTGTCACTGAAAGCAGATTGAAAGGTCACCAGAAAGATATTTCAGCCATTCCTTTGGGGAAATTGAGAAACCGAAGTCTGTCATCCACTTAGCAGCATTTGAGAATGTATCATTCCGTAGCAGATAGAAAGTGTTTTGGCAGTAGTCATTTGGTTTGTACATAAAGATCCAAAAATTGTAGGATGTCAGGAGCCCTCTTAGTGTGAAGGTAGAGATATCAAGAAATGCTGAACGTCTGTATATACAAATTGGTCTACGACTGTATGACGTCTATCTGTGAGAATGTCATGTAGTGGTCATGGCTCTTGTAACGGATCGACGGGCACCCCAACTGGGTACCTCCATTGAAGGATGCTCCTAGTGCTTCCTGAGGGCTCCAAGCACTCCAGTCGACACCATAACCACCGTGGACTCCTTCAGAGAGCAGGACAGGAACAAGCTCTTACAAGAGCTTAGCAGTGAATATAGCAAGAGAATATGCAGAGCATAGCAATCCCTTGTAGCAGATTCCCCAAATAAGAGACGGTACTCCAAATTGAGGGTGAAGTAGAACTGACTGTACTGGCACATACAGCCTCTTTTATTCACATTCTACAAACATAGTACTGCCCACAGGGTTTTGAAGAACAACCAATCAACACATTACAACAAAGCTAACACTCCCATTCATTACATCAGAAATCCTCCCCTCTGCCTGTGATACAATTATCTCAACACAATAGACTAACTTAATTATCACAGGCAGGAAAATACAGTATTATAAAACATATCACAGGGATGCCAAAAATGCAATAACCCCATAAAAAACCTCAGAACCGGGGGATCTGGGTGAACCACATATCCAAAATTCACCCAGATCTGTTCAGTAGTTTGGAAGATACGGTTTAATGAAGATTCCGCAGAAGATATACAGGCGATATGAAAAATAATTACTGTTAAATGTGTCCCCTGTTCTGTAGTTTAAAACTACTGAACGATGTCTTTGTGCACCAAATACCAGCGAGATGGCACAGTGTAGAAAAGTCAAAACAGTGTCTGTGAGTTAAAATGGCCGCCATCCATTGTTCTCACCATGTGCCTTATCCATTGTTCTCACCATGTGCCTCTGATACATGAAATGGTGGCTATCCAGTAACTCCACAGTTTGTCTTGCAGTCTATCCAGCTGAACCAAGAGATGAAACACATGAGGAACAGTGCAACAAACGAAGGGAATCATAAAAAATATGGACAATAGTCATACTTGTGCACAATCTCCAGTTTTGTCACAGGGCACAAATAGTGTTTTCAAATGCCATATATCCTAGGGCCATAGTCAGAAGGTAGGAAGTGGGCAAGCAGCCCCCTCCAAGAACATGTGGCGAGGTCTGTTCTGCCACAGCTCTGCTTACTCAGAACATCTCTCAATTGTAGTTATGGCTTAGGTGAGATCTGTGAGAGAAATGCACCCTGTCTCCCAGGGATAAATAAGGGTTATTTGTGCTTGGGTAAAGAGGAGTGTGACGAATGTTCTTTACCCTGGACGTTTGCCACAAACTCCTGGAGGAGTGTGGAAACTAGCCCCCTGCCCACCGACTGTGGACCATATACTGTCAGGGATCCGCTAGGAGGGGAGGCTGCACGCCACTTGCAGCACTCACCCTCAGTCCATCGCCGCCCACGGTCTCCCCTCTGCTTACCTGTCGGCGAGCGGCGTCTACTCTCTGCCGCTCACCGCCCGCGTCCTCCCCCCCCCCCAGCGGCAGCATGTATAACGCTGCACGCTGGGAGATCACTGAACTATGTAAACACCGGGGTCACGTGAGTGACCCGGCGTTAAAGGAACAGTACCACAATCACAGTGGGAGGTATAGATATCCCCCACGTGTGATTGTTAATTCTGATTGGAAGTTATCCAATCAGAATTAAACCAAGGGTATTTATACTTACCTTTCCTGTCCCTCAGTGCCCTGTTGTGGTCTTGTGATACCTGTAGCATAGTGTTCTCGTGTTGCTCTCTGGTTACTGATTATTTGGCTCGTTATTCCGATTATCCTGTCTTCTCCACTCCTTTGACCTCGGCTTGTTTCTCGTTCTCCCGTTTTCTGTCTCCCTTTACTTGGCTTGTCTCCTGACTATTCTTAGCGTGCTTAGCCCGGCCACTCTAAGGTCCGGTACGGCACCTTTTCTGTGTGTGTGTGTGTGTCAGCGTGTTAGGTTCCCCGAATCGTGACATATACTTTGTGCCGAAATTAATACTTTGCCTTCTATTCCCAAGACATTTCCCTGGTTTATTTCTAGGGTTCCTATATGTGTGGAAAGTATGTTTAATAGTTTGTTTTATGATCTGTAACTCTAGTGCCTAGGGATAATTGGGTTAAGCAAATATCTCTTTTGGATATCATAATGAAACACAAGATTTTTTTTTTGTTCTTCTTCAAAGCTAATGATCATTACCATATTAAAGGACTTCTTATCTGAAAGGGAAGCAAGACATATAGCAGATGTGAGAGTTGGTTTGTACAGAGCCCAATCCACTAATGTGCAACTTCTCACACCTTACAGAATAGCTCTGTTTGGGGTCCCTGCTTCAAAGAGGAACTTAAGTTGTAAGCTCTGGCCTTCCATGCAGTCAATTAACCACTTTTGAAATATAAAAATGTGTTTGTGGGGTATTTGGAACTGTAGATGTTTCTGAGGGATAATTAAATTAAAGAAGTTTCCTCATGCCATTATCTCTCAGGCACAGAGGAACTTGGGAGGGAAATTCCTGTAATGTTATATGAGAGACCCCTTGTAGGGGTCTGTGCATAAAAGCCATGTGTAACCAAATAAACAGATATTCCTGTTGTACCCTTCATAAGGTCTCGGCTGATGTTTGGGTAACCAAGGGCTCTGATCATTGCTTCACTTGGGATTTAAGAGACCTACAACAGATAAACTCAGTCGGAGTATAGGGGATCTGTTACAAGGAGGTATGGATGATGACAACCCAAATCTGTGTGGTCTTGATGGTTGGTTGTGTGTTCTGTATTACAGTGTGTAATTGGTCTGATTGCCGGGCAGCTGTAGGTATTGTGACCTGCATAGAAACTTGTTCCAAATGTATGCATTGCTTCTGATGGAAAAGAGCAGGTCATACCTTTTGTCCTGTACTCCGAGTCCCTGAACATTGTTCTAAACTGAAGACAAACAGTAATTGGGGACAAGGAGAAGCCCTGTCTCTTCTTTTTGCAAATTGTAGTTGGTGGGGATAAATGACCATTAACATTGGCCTGTGCTAGTATAGATAGTGAATCTAGGACATTCACTCATAACTTATACCTTTTGCAGTGTAATGTTTCAAATAGAAGGACTCAATTTACCCTATTTAGAGCTTTTTCAACAGTAATAGAGAGTAATATCAATGGCTTCTTAGTACATTTAGCTATGTGGAGGAGGTTGACTTTAGTCGTGTTATCTTTGCCTTATCTATGATGGACAAATCCTGATTGATCAAGGGGGTATCAAATTGGGGACTACAGGGCAGAGTCCTAAATCAAGATCTACATATATTAATGGTATTGGTGTCAGGAATACTGGAACCTGAACACACAGACAGAATCCCTAAACGAAAATCCATATACCAGTCCTTGGCTGGGTTAATGAATACACAGAGTCAGTATAACAAGCTGAGGTCAAAAGGAGTAGAGAAGGCAGGGGAAACGATTAAGCAAGCCAAGGACAAAGGAGTACAGAAAACAGGATAAATGTAAAACAAAAGCCAGATAACATTACCAGCTTATCACAAGAGGAATGCGCTATTTGGCTACCAAAAACTACAATAGGGCAACAAGGAACGGGAGAGGTAAGTATAAATAGGCATAAACTACTTCTGATTGGTCCAATTTCACTTGGAATTGACCACTATTCGTGGAAGGTACTTGACTTTTCTAATATGACCTCTGACATAATTTTCATGTGCCAAATTCGTTCTACTGAACTCTACAGTCGGTTTGGTGAACGCCGAATTGGGTAGTTTATTAGGACGCATACTTATACACGCAGCACGCAATCGTGCAGTGTCAAACTGAATGCCGGAGGGGATCGTGGCACCCAGAGCCAAGCCAGAAGGTAAGCAGGCAGAAAGCCTGACAGAACCCACACCCCTCCAGAAGACCACCAGGAAGGCAGGAAGCAGATGGCTTCAGAGGAAACTGAGCATGAAAAGCACATACCAAATGAGGCTCATGCACATCAGAAGGATAGACCAAGGAGCGTTCCGCAAGACCATAACCCTTCCAGTGGACCAAATACTGCAAAGCACCACAAGAAAATCTAGAGTCAACAAGAGAATGCACATCATATTTCTCACTGCAGGCAGCATGGATGATGCCAGGACGAATGATAGGCTTGGTGAATCTATTGCACAGCAAGGGTTTGAGAAGAGACGTACGAAAAGTGTTAGAGAGGAGGAAGGCAATTCCAAGGAATAAGAGAAGGGATTGATCTTGAGCAAAAACTTACAAAGACCAATAAATTTGGGTGCCAGTTTCATCGAAGGAGCACTTAGACGTAGATTCCTTGTAGATACCCAAACCCTATCACCCAGAACATAGCTAGGAGCTGCAGCCCTGAGGTGATCAGAAAACCATTTATGGGACATGGCTGCATAAGACAAGGCATGCTTTACCTGCTCCCACATCTTTTAGTAGCAAGGTGTGCATCCAAAGTGGATATTCCCTTATCTGAAAACACACCAGCTAGGTTAAACACCATAAGCCAACATGAAATGACTAAGTCCTGTAGAGGCATGAGTAACTGAGTTCCTAGCAAACTCAGCCCATGGAAGTAGACCAGACCAATTATCTTGGAGTTTATTAGCAAAGCAACGCAAGTACGGTTCCAGAGATTGATTCACCCTTTTGAGCAGCATCATTAGATTGAGAGTGATGGGCTGAGGAGTAGGAACGTTTTACTCCCATCTCTGCACAGAAACCCCTCCAGAATTAGGAGATAAACTGAGGACCCTTGTCAGAGTCTACGTCAACCGGTATACCATGTAATTAGAATATTTCCTTTGCAATATATTGGCCAGTTGAGCATCTTGGAAAACCTGTCTGTGACCATAAGAATGACTGTATGACCTTCAGAGGAAGGAAGGTCTACAATAAAATCCATAGAAAGATGTGTCCATGGCATCTGAGGGATGAACAGAGGCAATAGAAGACCAGCTGGTTTATGAGACACAGATTTAGATTTTGTACAGACTTTGCATGCCTGTACATAATCCTTGACTTGCCTAGAAGGCCACCAAAACTTTTGTGTGATGATTTTAAATGTTTTCCATATGCCAGGATGACCGGCTATATTGGAATCATGAAATAAAGACAATAGTCCCTATCTGTGCCTTTCTTTTATATATAATAAATCAGCAGATTTATCAGGAGGTACCTGAATTAATATGGTCTAGTAAAAGGGAAGAAACAGTAAGGCGAGTGGCTGCAATTATGTTGGAAGGAGGTACAATGGGTGTTATTTTCAGTAGTTCGAATTGTCTGAAGATGGCATCTGCTTTAACATTGTGATAGACAGGCCTTTATGTAATCGAGTATTGAAAGTGTGACAAAAACAGGGACCATCTTGCTTGTCTGGAAGACAAACGTTTAGCCTTAGCTATATAAGAGAGGTTTTTGTGATCTGTTATCACCAGAATAGGATATTAGGAACCCTCTAGTAAGTGTCTCCATTCATTAAATGCTAACACTATAGCTAGAAGTTCCCTGTTGCCAATTTCGTCATTATTCTCAGAGTCGGATAATTTATTTGAAAAGAAACCACATGGGTGCAGGGGATCTTTAGGAGTCTTTCTCTGAGAAAGAATTGCTCCTACACCGGATTCAGAAGCATCTACCTCTAGTATAAAAGCTAACGATGGATCAGGATGTATTAACACAGGAGCTTTGGAAAATGCTTCTTTCAAGAATTGGAAGGCATTAAGAGCTTCTGGTTTCCACTTAGCATCTATTTTAGTCATGTGAGTAATGGTGCTCATTTTAGAAGATACATTTTTTTTAATAAATTTCCTATAATAATTAGAAAACCCAATGAGTTATATATGCAAGACACCCACAGACATACCCATTTCTTGTGTTTCATGTGTGAGAAGTGGCTTGTCTAACGGTCTACCATCTATGGCCTCAACGGCCAAGGGTGTTGCCTTTTGGATCAGAGAAAAGGCAGCTGTGTCAGTAAAACACTGATCCATTAAATAATCAACCCTGAATCAATCAAGGCATTGGTTTTGATAGATTTGTTTTTGACATGTAGAACAACAGGTATCAAGAGTCGGGTTGTTACATTGTAAGGGGATAATGTCATTACACCCTCACTAGGCTTTAGGTGCTTTAATGTTCCTGACGGCTAGGGCATTCTTTTCTTAAGTGTCCTTTTTTGCCGCAGTAAATGCATAAACCCTCCTTTCTCCTATAAGTCTTCTTTGCCTCCGTTAACTTTGTAGCACCTAATTGCATGGGTTCTGGTGGTGGTGGTTGTGGTAATGCAAGTAACGCAGTGGAAGGCAAACTGGGAACAGGATTATGTATATACACACCACCTATACACCAATGTGTTATAAGTGAAAACCAAATAATATAGTTCAGCTTCCCAGGGGGCCTTCCCAAATAGCAACCCCTTTACAACACAATATAATTATATATTAAAAAATATATATCTGAAAAACGCATAGTAATGTGCTGTGGTATAACAATATTAAAGAGATACTGGTTACACTCACAAGATGTCAGTGGAAAAAGTGCCTTGAATATCTCCCCACAGGGAATTGGGACTGTGGTAACATCCACTTCCCTTCGCTTCTAGGAACCGATTATGTCTCCGGAAAGAAATTTCAAGGATCAGGATCAGATGAAAAATATTATTTTTATTTAGGCAAAAAGTTAGCCCATAAAATGTTAAAATAATATAAATAATCACAAATAAAAAAACTGTGCAACTTGTTTCCTCCACACAAGGTGGAGTTCCTCAGGGACAATCAATAAATATAAAAACCTAACACAAATAAATGCATTCTAATCTGATCCCTCCACAGTCTCTTTAAATAGGGCTAGTCCTCATCTCCTAGTGGGTGTTTCCAAAGGCGTCCTCTGATCCTGGAGCTTCCGATAGGCTTTCAGTAAATCTGTAACTGAGACGAGCCATCTTTGTATTACAGCCAGAATCTGTTAACCATCTAATTTTCACACCAAAGAGTTCAAAGGTTCTGTTTGCATTCCAGCGCCATGACAGTTGTGTTCCACCATCGCAATTCTGTATGCATCCTAGTGTATTCCTGACTTTGAGCATATATATGTGTCCAACCTGGTTTGTCAACGGGCATTAGTCAATATAATGTAAGAAACAGCTATCTCTTACCAGGGATTGTGAGTGATACTCTAAAGTGCCTAAGCAGTGGAAGCAGCTCAACACAAAAAGTGGAATACCCTTTATCCACAATACAATACAGATATAAAAGAAAATGGTATAGGCTATATACCAACAAGTGGAGCACTATTACAATATGGATAGTAAAGGGGTAGACTCACCCCTTCAATACAGTGACAATCTGGAAGTATACACTTGAGTATGCATACAAAGGGAAATAAAAGGAAAAACAATATATAGTGCAGATGGTTTTCAAATGGAGATGAGCAATAGTACAAAATGATTAAAGCACTCACATGGACTGGAGCCTATATGGTATTGGCTCTGTAAATAAATCCTTTTTGGGCAGCAACACACACCTTGTCCCAAATGATATTCCTCCAGGGATAAAGAACAAGAAAGAGACAAACCAGCTGAGTATGAAGCTCCTGAGATGCTCCTGAGGAAGTCTGTGACAAAAGACGAAATGCGTTGAGCACTTTATACAGCCCAGGAAGGATTTCAGCAGCTAGAGGTACTAGAATTACTTTGATCGATTGGCAGCCAGTGAAGAAATATCGCTGAAGCCCTGAACTACCTCCTTAAAGACTGCTGTATCCAGGGTAACAGCCTATTGTAGGCTAATACACATATTGATTTATTTCAATTGTGCCACTTTATTTTCCTACAAGTCCTTTCTAGCCATCAGGAACCACATTTGGGAAGTGCTATCCCAATAAAAGCAGCACACTGTCAATCAACCTCAGAGTCGGCAATCCAGGGCTCTGTTGAAGATGAGCATAACCATTACCACCAATACTATATTTACGTCTTCATACAGTACTACTCAGCTGGTTTGTCTTTTTCTTGTTTTATAACCCTGGAGGAATATCATTTGGGACAAGGGGTGTGTTGCTGCCCAAAAAGCAAAAAAATATTTATTTACGGAGCCAATACCATATAGGCTTCAGTCTATGTGAGTGGTTTAATCACTTTCTACTATTACTCATCTCCATTTGAAAACCATCTGCACTATATATTGTTTTTCCTTCTATTTCCATTTGTATGCATACTCAAGGGCATTAGCCAATTGCCTGCTGCATTATTCATCTGGGAATAGAAGGTATGAATTTTAAGAACTATGGCTCTTTTAGCTTTGTGTTCTAGAAGTTGATTTGACTTTAGTTTACTATGTAACTATGTAATTGTCACATAAATACACATAAGTTTCTCTGTATGTTCAGTTGTTGTTAACATGTTTTCCTAACAGCAGTTGAAGAGACAGTCCAGGACACCATAACAAGTTCATCACAATGAAGTTGTTTTGCTGAAAGGGGCTCCCAGGTGCCATCTTGCCTTAAAGGGATAAACCCCCTAGAGAATGGCTTAACTCCAAAGTCTAGACATGGCCCCACCTGCTGGATAGCAAATGGAGGCATATGGAGTTACAATAAGGAATGGAAGAAGAGATATTGTAGGTATCGTGTATCAAACTCCCTCAGGGAGGTGATAAGAAGGAATGCAGGTGACAAAATCGCCATGCCCTTCCTAAATAAATAAATAGGGTGTTAATCTATTTAATCAGCCTTTGCCTTCTGGCAAGATATATATTTATTGGGCAAATTGTTCAGAAATCAACGCCTGACTGTTGCTTGGCTTCCATCTTTAAATGTGCTATATTATATATATAATTATTAAAAAATGTTTATGCATACATAATTATTTTCCTCTGTTACTCTGGAAGTGTTTTTTGCACAATCTGTAAAAATAACTTATTTTGTTTACCACACAATAATTTGTGTGTGACCTGGAGTAGTGTTGTATTTCCCCTGATTTTTACATTTGTGCAGAATTTCGACTGGAAAGTGAATGTCAACATTGGTCACAAGTAATAATTTGATGAGCATGCACATCCGACGCATATATTAATATACAATCACATAACTGTTCATGTGCACACTTATTTGTGAATAACCACTTTTAGGCTATATTTTTTCAATTTCTCCTTAGGTAAATGAATTTGCCTTAAAGGACCACTCTAGGCACCCAGACCACTACAGCTTAATGAAGTGGTCTGGGTGCCAGGTCCAGCTAGGGTTAACCCATTTTTTTATAAACATAGCAGTTTCAGAGAAACTGCTATGTTTATGAATGGGTTAAGCCTTCCTTCAATTCCTCTAGCGGCTGTCTCATTGACAGCCGCTAGAGGCGCTTGCATGCTTCTCACTGTGATTTTCACAGTGAGAGCACGCCAGCGTCCATAGGAAAGCATTGATAATGCTTTCCTATGCGACGGCTGAATGCGCGCGCAGCTCTTGCCGCGCGTGCGCATTCAGCCGACGGGGAGGAGAGAAGGAGGATCAGAGGAGGAGAGCTCCCTGCCCAGCGCTGGAAAAAGGTAAGTTTTTACCCCTTCCAGAGCCGGGCGGGAGGGGGTCCCTGAGGGTGGGGGCACCCTCAGGGCACTATAGTGCCAGGAAAACGAGTATGTTTTCCTGGCACTATAGTGGTCCTTTAAAAAAAATATACATTTGCAAGAAAATGTATGTGAACCCTTTGGAATGATATGGATTTCTGCACAAATTGGTCATAAAATGTGATCTGATCATCATCCAAGTCACAACAATAGACAATCACAGTCTGCTTAAACTAATAACACACAAAGAATGAAATGTTGCCATGTTTTTATTGAACACACCATGTAAACATTCACTTTTGGATATGGTATTGAATCAAGGGTTTCTGTTTCTGTAAGGCTTGTTCATTACCATACCAACGACTTCATATCTGAGAGGCAAGCAAAACATATGACAGATGTGAGCTCAGACTTCCAGTTACACATCTGTGTGACTTCCCACACCCTACAGAAGAGCTCTGCTGGAGTCCAAGCTTCAAAGAGGAACTGCGCTTGTTAGCTAGGATATTCCATGCAATCCAATTAACCCCTTTTTAAATTGGAAATGTACTTTTGGGGTGTTGTAAGATTGATTTTTTCTGTACTGAGAGATAATGTAATTAAGATATGTACTTTGCAACAGTCTCCTCTCATGTCCAGCATGGAATATCCCTGGAATGTGAGTAAGAAACCCCTTGCATGGGGAGTTACATAAAAGGCTGTGTGTGGCTCCCAATAAAGCAGTTCAGTTCGTCCCCAGCATAGAGCCTCATTTCACTTCTGTGGGAGAAAGCTAAACCAGCTATATCCCTGCTCTTTGGATTGCTATATGACTAGCTCTTTTCAGGGCTATACGTCTATACTCTCTTGGAGGAGAGGTCTTCCCACTGGGAGCTGGATCCAGGTGTTGGTCGAGGGTGGGAAGGGACAGGGAGACCCCAGCAAAGCTGCTGTGGCTAAGGGGTCTGCGATGCTTATGGTGTCTGGTGCGGTGCTTATGGTACTCGGTGATACTAGGAAGCAGCGATTGGCGGAGGTGCCCAGTCGGGGTGCCAGACGGTCCGCCACATTAGCAATTTCACATTTGTTTAGGCTGTACTATAACAAAGCAATGCATATCGAATGAGGAATATATAATTCAGATTATGGGTATGAGATATCATCAATAGGTCTATATTTATTTGACTACATCTATCTCTCTTTTCGCAATACATGTTCTCTGGAGTTCATATCAGGTCGGAACACTATAATGAAACATTTAGGGAGAAACATGCAAATTATAATGGCCCAGATGGAAGATAGGATTGCAAAGATCTCCATGGCTACAGTGTATTTTCCTTGTGCACTGAGTGAAGCTGGAATATAGGACACCCAGACACTGAGGAAGGCCAGCATGCTAAAGGTGATGAACTTGGCTTCATTAAAACTATCGGGGAGTCTCCTGGCCAAAAAGGCAACAATAAAACTGATAGTGGCCAGAAGACCAAGGTATCCCAACATGCACCAGAAGGCAGTGGATGAACCTTCATTGCACTCAACAGTGATAAGCCTAGGTTGAGACACAATGTTTAGTTCAGGGAATGGAGGAACAAGAGATAGCCATGTAATGCACAAGAGGAATTGTAAAAGTGAACAAATGCAAATTATGATATAGGACACCCAGGGCATGGTCCATTTTCTCAGATTGCTGCCTGGTTTGGTGGCCATGAAAGCACAAACCACCATGATCGTTTTGGATAAAATACAAGAGATACAGAGGGCAAAAACCATGCCAAACATAATCTGGCGTAGAAGACACATCATTGGTTGAGGGTAACCAACAAAAGCCAAAGCACATAGGAAACAAAGTGAAAGGGATACTAGAAGAATGCAGCTTAAAGAGTAATTGTTAGCTTTTACAATGGGGGTGGATTTATGCTGAATAAATAGTCTTAAAATACAAGCAGGAACCAATGAGGAAGTGATGCTACCAGCCATTATAGCTGATCCCATTGGGTCTTCATAAGCGAGATACTCTAAGAGTTTTGGAAGGCATTGTGATTTCTGAGGATTTGGCCACTGATCCCACGGACACTTGATGCAACCAATGGAATCTGGAATAAAAATAAAATACATATATATTGTATATTATTATATTTCAAACATGATATACTATTATGTCTATTAAGGAGATTTTAATGAATACGGTTCTTCACTTAAGACAGCTTTATAATTATCGATATAGTGTTAAAATTGTAATACTAATTCACTGGACTGGTTTATTTAATTATACAATATAAGTATCAAGACGGTAGAATGCTTAATACGTAACTGTGGATTTATATATGTTATTTTATTATCCACATACTTTGCAATGTGTACCTTATTGTCTCATTTCTTTCTTTTTCTGTATAACTTGCATTGTTTAAATATTGTATGGCATTTGTAATATGTGAGATATGCTAACTATGATTGAACAATAGAAATAAGAATACTTGTACTTTTTATTTTACCAAAAGTAAAAAAAAAACCAGTTGGCTCATTAAATGGGACCATTTTAAAAACATATCTATTCTTTAGGTTATCCCTTTCCCAGGCATTCCTGAATTCGATTATTCTTCTAGCCTTTACTGTTTCTGTTAGCATGGTATACCAGAGAAATATCAAGATAACTGATTGTTTCATCCTCTCAGTATACCAATCCCCCAACACTGGGATTCTCAACCTGGGGTATGTACACTAGGAGCCAACCAAGGGTCTAACTTTAACCCCTTAAGGACTGAGCCAATTGGACAAGTTTTGATAAAAACTAAATGTAAACAAAACCTGGAATTTGCTCTACATGTCTGTTCGACCGTAATTTACCTCTTTCATATTAAATGCACCCACGCATTGTATAAATCATTTTGTTCAGGAGAAATAGGGCTTTCATGTTACATCAATATTTATATATTAAATTTAATTTAATATAAATAAAATATAATTTTTTTTAGAAATTAAGAATCTTTTTAATTGTTTTAGTTCTACATGTCATTTTACCTGTGAATGTCATAACAATGTTAACTGTAACTGTAATAAAGTGCACATATTTATATTCAGCAATGTCTCACAAATAAAACAGAACCCCCCCCCCCCCTCCCCCATGTATAGGTTTTATGGTGTTTTGGAAAGTTACAGGGCCAAATACACCACAATACATTTTTCAGTTTATACTCATTGAAATTTGCCAGACTGGTTATGTTGCCTTTGAGACCGTATGGTAGTTCAGGAATGAACATTACCCCCATGATAGCATACCATTTGCAAACGTAGACAACCCAAGGTATTACAAATGAGGTATGTCCAGGTTTTTTTTAAGTAGCCACTTAGTCACAAACACTGGCCAAAGTTTGCATTCATATTTGTTTGTGTGTGAAAAAATGCAGAAAACTAATTTGAACGTTAATTTTGGCCAGTGTTTGTGACTAAGTGACTACTAAAAAAGACTGGACATACCCCATTTTCAATACCTTGGGTTGTCTACTTTTGCAAATGGTATGCCATCATGGGGGTAATTCTCATTCCTGGGCTACCATACACTCTCAAAGGCAACAGAACCAACCTGGCAAAATGTTAATGTGTATTAACTGAAAAATTTTATGTGCTATATTTGATCCAGTAACTTTTGAAAACACCATAAAACCTGTACATTGGAGGTACTGTTTTACTCGTGAGACATTACTAAATACAATTATGTGTATTTTATTGCAGTAACAGCTAACAGTATTTCAACGTGAAAAAAAGGAAACACAAGCCTTATATTTGACTCAGTGACTTTTGAAAACACCATAAAACCTGTACATGGGGGGGTACTGTTATACTCAGGAGACTTCACTGAACACAAATATTAGTGTTTCAAAATCGTAAAATCAACAATAATATCGTCAGTGAAAGTACAGCTTGTGTGTGAAAAATTCAAAAAATGGCATTTTCACTGATGATATCATCGTTGTGATATGTTTTACTGTTTTTAAAGACTAATATTTACATTCAACGAAGTCTCCTGAGTAAAACAGTAACCCCATGTACAGGTTTTATGGTGTCCTGGAAAGTTACAGGGTTAAATATAGGGCTTGTGAGCCAAATTCACTGGACATTCTGCCTGAGTTGTCAGGTAGATTACTCAGATTGTAATTAATAAAATTACTTAATTATGTAAAAATATTATATATATATATTTTTGTAGAATTTAAATATATATATATATATATGATCAGGAATTATTTGATTTTGCACATGCAATTTGCACAAATAAATAAAAGAAACATTGGAACAAGACCTGTGAGTGCACCTATTACCTTTTTTGGATAAATATATATATATATAATTTTTAAAAATTATTTTTATTTATACATAGCTATATATAGATAGATAGATAGATACATATAAGTATTTATAATGTCATTCTAAATGTATTTTGAATTTAATATATATGTATATTAATATTAAAACACAGTTAGAACAAATTTAAACTGCAATATAATAAAAAAAAAAAATATATACATATGTTTGTTTTTTTATTCTTTATTTTAGATGTGCATGAGATGTACATCATGAACAAAAACTGTCATATATTGCCAGGCATTATAAAGTAAGTTTGTCAAACATGTTTTTTGATATTCACATTTTCAAGCAAAAATTTGTTTTCAATATGGAGCAATACTGTACAGAGCTAGCATGTGCAGGGTAATGTTAACTCTTAGGCGGGAGCCCTGTAGCCAGGTACCACATTTTATTTAATATTTAATATTTTATATATATCTTTAATATTTTTATTAGTGATATTGCAGAAGGTCTTGATGGTAAGGTATGTCTTTTTGCTGATGATACTAAGATATGTAACAGGGTTGATGTTCCAGGAGGGATAAGCCAAATGACAAATGATTTAGGTAAACTAGAAAAATGGTCAGAATTGTGGCAACTGACATTTAATGTGGATAAGTGCAAGATAATGCATCTTGGGCGTAAAAACCCAAGGGCAGAGTACAGAATATTTGATAGAGTCCTAACCTCAACATATGAGGAAAGGAATTTAGGGGTGATTATTTCTGATGACTTAAAGGTAGGCAGACAATGTAATAGAGCAGCAGGAAATGCTAGCAGAATGCTTGGTTGTATAGGGAGAGGTATTAGCAGTAGAAAGAGGGAAGTGCTCGTGCCATTGTACAGAACACTGGTGAGACCTCACTTGGAGTATTGTACACAGTACTAGAGACCATATCTTCAGAAGGATATTGATACCTTAGAGAGGGTTCTGTCACGTATTCATCCGCTTATAGAAATGTGGTTAATGACATTTACTGTCCACACAGGAAAAGTTGTGCCGAGCAGCAACCTAATCCACAGAAGGGTTAATGCTGAGCAGCAATTGTGCAAATGAAACCTGGTAACTGACTTTGGGGTCAAAGGCCGGTTACAGCCTATCAGAACTAAAGGAGGGGTATTTAGGCCCAGCCTTCTCAGCCTGCTCAGTGCCCTGTCGTGGTTTCCTTTGTGGTTGTCCGGAGAGCGCTCCTGTTTATAGTTTTCTACCTGGTTTTGACTTTGGCTTTGTTTATTGACTTCTCTATATTTCTGGTATCCTGACTCCTGGCTTTCCTCATCGCTGTGTCCCTTTCTGTGTTCCCTGACCTCGGCTAGTATTTTTGACTATTCTTTGTACGTTAAATCTGGCCATTCTAAGGACCGGTTATATGTTACTTATTTGTCATCCGTGCTGTACAATTCTACGTGCTGGATCAAACAGTAATCCTGACAGTTGTATTTAAATAGAAAAAACAGAGAGAGGAAGGAGTGTGTCAAGATTGCTATAGATGAAAATGGGGGGTAACCCCTATTGAAACAATAATTAGTAGAGAAAAAAAGGGGTACAAGTAAAACTGTGGGAAACATAAACTTTATGCCCACAGTCTACTAGTACATAGTTAGCAATCCATATTGAATAAATAAAATATAACTTTTAATAAGTAATTTAAAATAGTAACACAGTCACAAAATGTCTAATTAGCGCAATCGCTACAACCAAAGCTAAATAGATTTAGCGACAGGAGAGAGACAAAGGAAAATAATAAATATCATGAAATGGTGCCTATATATATTGCTGGCACAAGTAAGAAGGGAAAAGGACAGGGTTAAATGAAAAGTAGAGCCCAATATCCCTGTTAGGTATCGCTACTCCCGTATCCCAATCTCACTCAAAATCGATTTCTAACTCTCTATAATAATCGCTAGCTGAGTTTGGCTGACAAAAGGTAGAGAAAAAAAGTCTAAACTAATAAAGCGTCTAGAACTGAATAAAATAAATTAAATGAAGCAGAGGGGTGGCTGGAAGTTTTCTAAATCGTAGTAGGATCGTCCCTGTCTGTCTCCCACACCCTCTGCTGCACTGCACCCGACGCGCGTTTCGCCGTAAAATGGCTTTTCAAGGGAACCGGGTAAACGGACAGCATGTCATTTAAATAGCCCGCCCTCTCTCCGGATTGGCTGATAGTTTAGCCGAAATGAGAGAGGGGAGGGGCAAGTGAGGAAAGTGTCTCAGAGCCCTATCCCTCACAGTTAACTCTTAGAGGTCCAGTATACTGTGAAGAGAAATAGGGCTGGATAGATTTATTTATAAATGGATATGGTGAATATCAAAATGAAACGTTTAAATCAAAACCATATATAAATCAAAAATAAAAATAAAATACATGTAGATGGCTGGACTTAACAAGTTATAAAATAATAGTGTTCTAGTTGTAATGTAAAATAAAGGGGATAGCTACAAGACAAGAAAGCATAAATCTAATTCTCCCAAGTTATTTTGGAATCTTAAAGTCAAAGAAAAAAATCAAAGAAAAATTCCCATGTAGAAGAACCATACACTTTTGGCTATCAATGTAAATGACCATAGGGCCACTTTATGATAAAAACTCTTTAATAGCCAGGAGGAAACAGGTCAATTTGTCTTTATGCATGAATAAATGGAGTGAAATTAAACTCCTCATTTAATCCTTTCGGATATAAAGTTTGAAAGGAATAGATCCAACGGGACTCAGCTTTAAGAAGGGCAACGTTAATATCTCCCTTCCGATGGTTCTGAAACATTTTTTGGATCACCTGAAATTTAAGTACATTCGATTTAGAGGCATGATTCAGGCGTACATGCTTGGCAATTGGTGTATCAATGCGTGGGTTCGTAATGGAATTGATATGTTGTAAAATCCGTCTGCGTAGTTGTTGATAAGTTTTACCGATGTACTGTAGCCCACATTCACATGTTATGAGATAAATCACATTAGTGGAGCTGCAGTTGATAAATGAATTCACCACTACGTCTTTAGAGGTTCGTTTGTTATGTACAGTTTTTGAGGGAAGTATAAAGTCACAGGCCTTACAATGGCCGCACTTGAAGAGACCTTTGGTTTGAAGCCAAGTAGAAGTAATTTGTGCTGGTTTTAGATGGCTATGTGTTAGATGGTCTGCCAGATTCTTTGCTCTGCGATAGGTCATTGAGGGTTGTTCAGTGATAGTGTTTTTTAGGCAAGTATCATACTGTAATACTGGCCAGTTTTTACTCAACACCTGTAGTGCTTGGTTCCAGTCTTTGTCAAAGGTGCCTATAAACCTCGTAACCCCTGGAGTTGTAGATTTATTTTTCGGGGGTCTGTGCAGACTTTCTATCCTATCTACAGCTTTAGTTCTTTGATAGGCTCTTTTTAATATTCTGTTGGGGTAACCAAGATTCTTGAATCTGTTTTTTAATTCCTTCGCCTCCTTTTCATAATCTTCCTGATTCGAGCAGTTTCTTTTTGCTCTTAAATATTGGCCATAGGGTATGTTGGCCTTGATATGATATGGATGGAAGCTCTAATCCTGACAGGTTCAGAGAAGGGCTACTAAACTGGTTCATGGATTGCGGGATAAAACTTACCAGGAAAGGTTAAGGATCTTAACATGTATAGCTTGGAAGATGAGACAGGGGGGATATGATAGAAACATTTAAATATATAAAGGGAATCAACACAGTAAAGGAGGAGACTATATTTAAAAGAAGAAAAACTACCACAACAAGAGGACATAGTCTTAAATTAGAGGGACAAAGGTTTAAAATAATATCAGGAAGTATTACTTTACTGAGAGGGTAGTGGATGCATGGAATAGCCTTCCAGCTGAAGTGGTAGAGGTTAACACAGTAAAGGAGTTTAAGCATGCGTGGGATAGGCATAAGGCTATCCTAACTATAAGATAAGACTAGGGACTAATGAAAGTATTTAGAAAATTGGGCAGACTAGAAGGGCCGAATGGTTCTTATCTGCCGTCACATTCTATGTTTCTATGTTACTATCATTGTCTTATGTTTGGAGTGCGAAGATGGTATGATATATATGTTTTTTTAAATACATTTTTTTTCAATTTGTTTATTGATTATTTATATATATATATATATATAATTAACGTCATTCTAAGTGTATTTTAATATTTATATATATAATTATATATAGTAATATTAAAATGCACTTAGAATACTGTTTTTTGTATGTGTATGTAACTATATAAAAGTACTTAGATCACATATATATATATATTTATATGTGATCTAAGTACTTTTATATACACATACACATACAAAAAAACAGTATTCTAAGTGCATTTTATTTTTTTAGTTATTGTCTTTCCCACCACTGTATAACTATGTTTTTGAGTTATTATGAGTTCCTGTATGATTTTCCATATGATTTGGTTATCTCTATGATACTGAGTGTGTCGACATAAGTTAAATGTAACGCAGATAGGGGCTAGTTGTGAATGAAAATAAAGCAGTGATTGTTAGTTCCATTGGGAACTCTGTTCTCTGTGTGGTTCATATATGGATACCAGTAACAGAGTCGTCTGACCTGTTGGCTAGCTGCTTTGGTCAACTTTGGACAAAAAAAAAAAAAAACAGAGCCAGGCCTGAGAGCCACAACTGCCTTTGCAAAGGCAGTACACCGTAGGCAGAGGTGTGATACCTGCCTGGGAGAGGAACAGAAAAGGCAGAGGGAAAGATACCTGCCTGGAAGCAGGTATGCTAGGGTCAAAGATGTCCTCCTCGACCCCAGTGATGTTTTTGTTAAAGGGTCCCTGATAGTAGCTAGGAAGCTGACCTGACAGAGGTACTCAGTCAGAGAATGGGAGCTCTGTCACAATTCCCTTATTTACCATTGAATATTTGACCCTCATCCATTTAGAATGTGAGTTCATTTGAGTTCACTTTTTGCCCACCCAAGATATAGGTGTAGAATGGACAATCACTTGCCTGTCTGATTGGAGGTAAGGCTTAGAATACATTTTATTTGGACACATGGTCTTTGCATGTGCCCTAAAACATTTTAAACAGACATGCAATAGTCTATATCCACTGTAATTACAAGACCCAACATTAAAATTATTACATATCTGGGACTTGCCCAGAAACTTGATTGGGCGTCCCAGTTTGTCTCATCAACTTCTCTGGAACCCCAGAGGAACTAGCTCCTTGCGTGGAGGCATATTCGTCTGCCATGGAATGTGTCAGCAGACACATTCCAGTCTGTCAGCAGCAGACCCTCCCTCCCAGACCCTCCCACCTCCTGGACAGCTCACTAAGAATGCAGCTTCACAATGAATGTAAAATGGATGCTGTCCAGGAGGTGGGAAGGTCTGGGAGGGAGGGTCTGCTGCTGATTGGCTGGAATGTGTCTGCTGACTGTGAGGTACAGGGTCAATGTTTACTCAATGATGAGTCCGTGGCGAACCATTCGTGGCGAACCGTTCGCGAACCATCGGCGAACCGTTCGGGACATCACTATTATTGAGTTATTATGAGTTCCTGTTTGATTTTCTATATGATTTGGCTATCTCTATGATACTGAGTGTGTCGACATAAGTTAAATGTAATGCAGATAGGGGCTAGTTGTGAATGAAAATAAAGCAGTGAGTGTTAGTTCCATTGGGAACTCTGTTCCCTGTGTGGTTCATGTATGGATACCAGTAACAGAGACTTCTGACCTGTTGGCTAGCTGCTTTGTTCAACTTTGGACAACTTAAAAAAAAACAGAGCCAGGCCTGAGAGCCACAACTGCCTTTGCAAAGGCAGTACCTGGAGACACTGTAGGCAGAGGTGTGATACCTGCCTGGGAGAGGAACAGAAAAGGCAGAGGGAAAGATACCTGCCTGGAAGCAGGTATGCTAGGGTGGAAGATGTCCTCAGCGACCCCAGTGAAGTTTTGGTTAAAGGGTCCCTGATAGTAGCTAGGAAGCTGACCTGACAGAGAATGGGAGCTCTGTCACAATTCCCTTATTTACCATTTAATATTTGACCCTTATCCATTTAGAATGTGAGCTCATTTGCCCACCCAAGATATAGGTGTAGAATGGAGCATTAAGATAATCACTTGCCTGTCTGATTGGAGATCTCGCCTTGTGGACAGGGGACACACTGGAAACAGCAGACTGATTCTCCTTTTTTAGGTGCTTTACGGAAACCAGGAGGGCAGGTTTGACTGCAGACTGAGACAGGGACCTTGCAAAGAATCAGGATTAGTAGATTTTTGTGTCATTATCTAATATCTAATAATAACTGTGAATGTGTTGTTATGGATGTAGTAGAGAAGAATGGACTAGTACCCATATTAGAAATAAGAAAGAGACTACAATTGTAAAGTAATGGATATGGATATTAAAAGTATAATTGATATGCTTGCCTTTGAAAGTGAAGTTTTAGACATGTTTTAAGGACTAAGCTCCAGGTCAAATAACTCATTGCATATTGTAAAATTTGTATAATCCTTAAAAACATCAACAGCTCAGGATTAAATGTAACCTAATTCTTATAATTTTCCAGTCAGTTCTTCGGATTTAGTAATTAAAGCCCAAAGAGTCATAGAAAACACAAACATGTAATTATTATGTTACCTGTTGATCTTCAAACCCCCAGACTATGGCACTTGTGTTGATGTTGAAGACTTGTCCAAAAAATTTTGATGTGTCATAACTGCCAACTCTGACATGCATTACAGTACCATTTGGGCCAAGCTTCCAGTTTATAATGTCATAAACAGCAGGTGGGTTACCATTTCTATCAAAGTAAAGCTCCCTCCCGCTGCTCAGTTTCACCTTCACTTTCTTCATGTAATGCAAGAGCTGAATGAGAAGATGAATATTGTTAATTGCAGGTAGAAGGAATAGTCACAGATGTGTGTTAATGTGAAATTATTAATTTAAAATTTCATAAACTGAAACAGAAAATAAAATAGGTGAAAAAAGGTAAAAGCTTTGATTTAACAATTAGGACAAGCCCTTCAATGATGATCACAATCTGTTAGAAAAAAACTTCACAAATAATTTATCCACAGGAGTCACAAGTAAAGGGATCTTTTGTAGATAAATCATTTGAAAAGTTTTTGTAATACATTATGATAATTTGAAAAGCTTATCCAAAGGTATCAAGGCCAACGTGTGTGGATTTATTAATTTATCTCTCTTACTCTAGCTCTGTGGAGGTGGACATCCTTAGGCTGTCTTTATTCAAAAGCACCACTTTTCTGATGATGGGATGTACATGCAAAATAATGAAGTATTGCAGTTTCTTGTAATAACGTTTTTTAGTGGATTAACAGAAATTTGTAGTGATGAGCTTTCAGGAGTTGCTACCTTTATTTAATAATCTTTAATAAGCATCCAAATGATTTAATATTTTTGGATAAACTTTTTAAATGATTTAATATTATGAGAAAAAAAAACCTATTTTGTAACATCTGTATATTCTTTGAAATATTGATATCTTTTTTATGTTATATATTTTTTTCTATATTATAATCTGTTGAAAAAAATATTTTAAAAGTTTATCCAAAAATATTGAATCATTTTGAAAGCGTATCCAATCCAATAATAATATCAAATAGAAGGAAGTCCATACAAATTTCTGTTAGTCCAATAATTAAGGAATTTGAAGAAACTGCAATACTTCGGTAATTTGCATTTAAATTACTAAACTGTTACGGCAACTCAAATATCATGTCTAAATGGCAGAAACCATATCTGAATTAATTTGAAATGCCCAGCACTTGTACATGACATATGTACTGATTATTTACATGGTATCCTGCTGTAGGGATATTTATGGGATAATAATAGTAAACAGTTGAGAATTGCCCACTAATTCAATTCTCAGATCCCAAAGAACGTTTATCGTGTTAAGTGGAATGTATTTCATATAAATAATCACAATGTATAAAAATAGATTTTATTTATGATAACCAATAATTAACTAATAATATTATGTAACATGCATGACAATAATCAATGAATATCCAGTATAAATTGGTATGCAATACAAAGGAATGGGTATTACGTTTCAATGGCTAAATAGCATTTCCTGTCAAGAATTCTGACGATTTATGAGGTATCCTTACACAGACTTAAGTGAAACTTTTCACAGCGAAGAACAGAATTCCTCAGAGTGCAGCGTAAGGTCGTAAAGTTTAGCAGACAGTTAGAATAACCCTTTCAATGCTGGCTAGATCTCCTAGGTAGTTAAGATCTATTCTTATGTAATTTTTAAATAAAATAACATTTAAACCAGTTCATTAGTCATTTCCTGAAAACATCCAATAAGAGAATCTAACATATTATATAAGCAGATTTTTAATTTGTCTAAAAGATATCTATCTTAATTTAGAGCAAATCAATACACCTGGATAAAAACAGCGGTATGCTAACACGTGATAATATCACATCAATATATAATTATTCTTAATTCCACCTGCAGAATGGAATGTTTATAACTATATATTCTTAGTTAACTAAGATTTCTTAATATGGAAATCTGACCGTGCTTTATCCAGTCATATATAATGCTATTAATACATTTTAATTAATTTAATTTAATTAAATGAAACCAGTATAATTACCAGTTGAGTAGATATTTCATCCGATTGGTAGTCTCAGGAACTTATTTGGATGTCTCTCTGCATGGAGGTTGGAGTCCCCAAACTTCCAATTCCTCTCTCCTCTCCTTTGCATCCTTTGCATCTGCCTCCTATATCTCTCTATCTTCCCTTTGTCTTAACTTTTAAAGGGCCAGACTCTCTGTACGTCATCAGTTGATAACCCAATAGAAGTACTAGAGGTGTGGTTATCTTCCAGATCGCAAATTAGTTATTTGGTCTATAGAGGGCAGTCTTGTCCCACTAAACATACCTATCCAGGAAAGAGTTAACTTTTCCTGGTGGTTATTTTGACGTCATTTTGGCCTATCTAGATAGTGGTCATAATTCAGATTTCAAAGGGTTTCTTAAAGTTTGTCCAGACTTAGCGTCTGCAATTCCTGCCATAATTTCTGATATGACAGATCATGAACTAAGTTTACCCTTTTCCATACAATGGTACCTTATATATATAGACAGTTAAATATTAAATTATTTAATCTTCTCTGTCACAATCGTCTGGGTTTAGATTTGATTATATTCTTCTTATCACTTGTTTATACTATGCATTCCTTAGCTCTGGCAAAGAGGCCAGTCTTACAGAAAGAAATCTAGTGTCTTCTTTGTTAACTTGAAATAACAAAATGGAGTCTGGTCTGTTCAGAGTGACTCAGAATATACACTTTTAGTTTCTATCATAGCACAAAATGTCTGCCGATATAAATACTCTGACACTGCTGAACAAGCAGTTGTATAAATTAAAGATAATTTAACATGATTTTATGATATTTTTTGGGAACTATGGCATCAATTTAATATTTGTTTTGGATAATCTTTTCAAATCATTTAATATTTTTTTGCATAATCTTTTCAGATCATTTAATATTTTGGGTATGAGCTTTTCAAATGGTTTAATATTTTCAAAAATATGTTAATATGTTAATATATGTTGATATAATGGTACACTTTTTAAAGATATATATTTCACATTTCTTTTTTAATATTTTTGAAAAAAATCATTTTAAATGTACATACAAAAAAATATTAAATATTTTGAAAAGCGTATAAAAAATATGTAATTGAAGCAAATGTTTCTTTACAAAGTATTATATATGCTAATAAAATAAATATAAATTCATACAGACAAACTCAATCTAAGGGAGCCATACATATTAATAAACAACAGAGAAAGTAATGGAAATCAGAAAAAAAGATAACTCAAACTTTAGGTAATAAATGAGAGGTACAGAAAGGGTGAAAGAAAAGAAGATGAGGTTAAAAACTCTCAATGAAAATTAGCTAATGTTCTAGTACCAGAATTTTTTCACCCGTAAATATTAAAGAAACAAAATTGACGTCACCACAATCTCTCTTTTTTAAACAAATCAACTCATAGGATTAGTTCTACGTAATTTAAAAAATGTACATGCCAAGCTTCTTCATAACAGTGCCTGTAAAGAGGAGTCAGGTACCCAGAGGCCAGTCTTTTCTAAGAAAACAAATGGGGTAATTTCTGAGGGAAAGAGCTAATTTTTGTTCTAAATTTGAAAGGTGTAGATGACCCAATGCAATATGCATGGTCCCAAGGACAGATCTATTCTAAGAAAACAAATGGGGTAATTTCAGAGGGAAAGAGCTAATTTTGTTCTAAATTTGAAAGGTGTAGATGCAACATGCTTTGTCCCAAGGACAGGTAAAAAGTGAACTTCCTTTTGGTCACAATAAATGCAGACAGACATGATTGTAACAGTTCTCACCACCCCTCTTGACTCATGTCTCTAACTACCTCTATGCTATTTCCAACTGGATGGATAGCTACTCATTTCCTTATACTTAATCTGTCCAAAACATAACTTCTGGTCTGTTTCCCTCCAAGTCAATGTCGCTACCATCAGATCTAAATCACAGGCTCACTGCTTAGGTGTTCTCTTTGACTCTTTACCTCAAATGTCCAGTCAATTGCCAAATCCTGCCGCTTCCATCTCAAATACATAGCCCGCATCGGTCCCTATTTAAGATGCCACTGTTCTCTCTCACCTTGACTACTAAGATGCCACTGTTCTCTCTCACCTTGACTACTGCAATTCACTTCTCAGTGGTCTTATGTGTTCCTAACTTGACTCTATACAGTCCTTAATAAATGCGGCAGCTAGACTCATCTTCCTGTTCACTAGAAGCTCCCATGCCTACCCCCTCTGTCAGCCCTACATTGGCTTCCCATAAGATATAAGGCTCAACCTAAGATCCTGGCACTTGCTGACAAATCTCTACAAAACTCAAGACCCATGTCTATCCTCTGTTCATACTCCTACCTCTGATGCATGCCTTACAGACTTCTTTAGGGCTGCACCATTCCTATGGAATGCCCTTCCTTCTCTGTTAGACTTTCATCCAGTCTCCACTCCTTCCTCTTCAGGAATCATATCAATTAAACTGTCAAGAGCTTTCCTTCCCCGCACCCTGATTCCTGAAATAGGAATTTGGACATCATATTTCTTTGGTCGTATTGTGAGTGGCTGGTTTTATAACTTGTGAGGTGGGGGTAGGAGTACTGCATTTTAAGACTCTCAACCAGCATTCAGTTAAAACAACAGAGCAGGCCATGGTGTATAATAATTTGTCTTCCAGTTTGAGGTGTGAGGTGCTTATGGTGCTTATGGGGATAGTGATGCAAATATGAAGAGAGTGAGAAAAGGGTTAGCAAAAATATGATCATGGTCATATTTGGATTCATGTTAGTGGTTTGTACAGAAGGGGTGGAGAATTTGTTGACGCTTTATAAATAATAATAATAATAATAATAATAATAATAATAACTGTTACATTTACCATATAGAATATATGATATATGAAAATAATAAAAAAAAGCACTGTAAAAAATCAGAATCCTGAACATGGCTACTTGATTAAAACCAAACAAAAATGGTACTTGAGCACTATCCCAATTTCTTGTGCACATTTAAATATCTGAGGGTTTTTTAGTATCACTGAAATGTCAAGGCAAAACCTCTAAAATGGCCATTGGAGTTATTTTTTTTCTAAACCCGTTAAATAAATGTGCATAGGGATGTGGAATAGTGAGTAAGTAACATTTTTCTTTGGTTTTTATTATATGTATTGGGACTGATGTGTACTATAGTTATTGCTGCCAGCAAGGAGTACTGGGATTTTGAGTGCAGCAATTCATTTTGTATAATTACTTGATTGTTTTTCCTTCATATATTTTTTTTTACTTAAAAAAACCCAGAATATTCAAGATTATAATTAATAAGTATGAGGCCATGTTGTTGAACCAAGGGAAGAATTGTTTTCCTTTTCTGTAGCATAATTGAAAATCACTTTTTTTTTGTTTTTGTTTGTTTTTTGCCTTCTTTTAGTTTAACATCATAAAGGAATGGATTTTAAAGGTTGAACTTGATGAATGTTTGTTTTTCTTCAACCTAGATTACTATGTAACTATTTAAAAATTAGTTTTACAACAAAGCAAATAAAATATAAAATTACCTGCCATGCCTTGAATGTCCAAACGTTTGCACATCTCCCAAGAATGAATGGACCTTCTTCTTTATTGCAGGTTTTAAGATCTTCCAGCGCCCTGGCCAAAACATGAACAGCAATATAGATATTATAGGTCACTCTTAAATGAGAGACATCATTGTAATTGTTTTGTATGCTTTCTAAAGTTTCTTCTCCAGTACATGGCATTATTTGAGTGTTTGTAGACAGTGTGACATTCTTAGCATCTATATATTTGCATCCAAAAGATTTCTCCCAGAGAAGCTTTGCCCAGCTACCTCCAAAAGTCATAGATGGGTGTACTTTGTTGAGGAACTCTCTGAGTTCTGGTATTGTTCCATGTGGAATAGCTAGCCCAAGAGTACCAATAAGAAGCCCAGAATACTTCTTCATGTTAAACAGAGTAGATGTGGACCATGCTTCACTGGCAACAAATGTTTTCTTTGAAATTTTCCTTAGCAACATCTCATCCAGAATAGGAATCAAATTTAAGTCATTGCAAAAGATGATCACAACTGTAGCTGTTGAGTTCTTCATGACTTGAACTATTCGGGGAGCATTTCGGTCAGTTTGGCTTGTAATAATATTCTCAGTGAAAGCCACACATGCCCCGGCCTTGACTATTTCTTGTTTCACCCATTGAATTCCTTGCTGACCATAATCATTGTCAGCACCCAGTATTCCCACCCATTTCCATCCAAAATTCAGAACTAACTGGGCAACACCTTGAGCCTGGAAGGTATCACTGGGAATTGTCCTGAAGAAAGAGGGAAACCTATTGCTGTTGCTTAAAAGGGGACTAGTCGAAAAGTGGCTGATCTGAAACAGAAATGTAAAATGTAAGCAAGTATTAAGATAAAACATTAATTTCTAAATTTATTAAATTATTAATTAATCTACAGCATATCTGGTTTAGTAGGCAAACAATAAAAAAAATTTAAGGACATTCAGAATATGCTGTTTACTAAAGGAACACTATAGTGTTGGGAATACAAACATGTATTCCTAATACTATAGTGTTATAATATCATTTTACCTTCAGCACCCTCTCCCCTGAGTACAAAAAAAGCATTTTATGCACCTTTCTTCCCCCCTGCATGCCAGTTTTTCTAAAGTTATCCAGCTCTGCTGGTTAAGATCATGAATGCTGATGATCTCAGCCAATCCAATGCTTCTACATATGGAAAATTTGGGGTACCAGTTTGCATACGTGGCAATTAGTACACTGTGTCAATCAGAAGCTCCTCATAGAGATGAATTGAGTCAATGCATTTCTATGGGGTGTGTTCAGCATCTGCAGGCAGAGCACAGAGATGCCAAATGGAAGTCACTCAAGTGGCTTTCTGACTCACTGTTTCTCAGAAAAGGCAGTGTTTACACTATTCAATTTCCCCAGGACAACTAAATTAAGCTGTAATAATTCTTCTGCCTTTAACCCTTTAACATGATGATCAAAGAGGTGGAAATATGTTTTAAATGTATCTGTATATATTACGCCTATATGAAATTATGATGATAATAATAATAATAATAATAGTAATAATAAAAACTATAATAGTAATAATAATATTTTTTTATTATTATTGTTTTTATTGTTATTATTAATATTACATGCATACAGTGCTTTCTTTACAAATTATATTCAAAGTTCCTGGAATTTAACAAAATTATCTTTGAAGATTTTACTGTTTCTTATTTTCATGTTTCATCTCCTGCTTATTTAAAAAACAAAAAACAAAAACAAAACATGCTTCTATTTGGACATATGTGCATCATATTTAGGAGGCCCAATAATCTTGTAGTCTTATCTTGGACATTTCTCAAAATTGAAGACTATGTTTGCTTTAATTATAATATTGACAGTAGGCAAATATTTTGCATATCTTTCTTTACTTAACTTAAAAGTATCCTCCCAAGACCAATCTGCTGCACGTAAAATATCTACAAGGGAACAAGAGAAATAAGATACCACCTTTGAACAGAATGGGTGTCCTCCATATGGCCGAACACGTGACGTCGGCCATCTTTAGTCGCGAACGCGTACAGCGGTGTTTGGCCGTCGAGTGTATGGAACTATAATCGAACACGGCTCAGACTTCCATCTCCATGCAGGTTTGGCTATATTTGTCTGGGTAGAGCGGCGTTCGGTAGGAACACACTCCCGAACAAGGGACACATGACCAGCACAAACTGTTATATTCATGGTTTTGTTGTATCTTGTACTTCCAAAAGAGACCGACTGCTCAACCTTAATCCATGGAACCTTTTTGTGCAGGCACCTCATGTGTGGTTGCTCTAAACTATGCATTTCGGCTGCGTTTGTGGGATCTGAGTGATTTTGGGATATTTTGGGAGCTCAGATCCAGACTATCCGGGGATATAGGACTTGAGGGGGTACCTTATTGTTAAAAGTGTATTTTGGGGTGTTATTAATGTACATGTCCTGGACCGGAGATGTAATGTAATTAAGCTGTGTACTTTGTAGCACTCCCCTCTCAGGTCCAGTGGGGAATGCCCCTGGAATATGTAACAGTAAGCCCCTTGCATGGGGATTCACATAAAAGGCTGTGTTTTATCCCCATTAATCTCAGTTCTACTTCACCTACAACATAGAGCCCCGTCTCATGCTTGTAGGGCTTTATTACCACTTGGATTACTACAGCATTACTTGTACTAGGGGGAAAGGACACCTTCCCCCTCTTCTCTCAGGGTGGCCGCCACTAGGATCATCTGGTATGATGGTAAGAGGAACGGGCCCTCGTAAAACAATTACAGAAGGTCCAGGAATCAAGGCTGACTCTGCCACAGAGGAGCAACCAGGGTTAACATCATCTGTTGGGACAGGACATGATGAAAGACCATTATGATCATTGTGAAGGGGGGAAAAGCATAGGCTCTGCAGACCAGCCAAGTCTGTAGAAATGCGTCAACTGCTTTGCTCTCTGGATGTAGTAGCAAGCTGAAGAAGTCTGGAGTTTGGTGATTGTTACAATAGGTAAACAGGTCCAACCAGTAGAAGCCCTCCAGTATGTGATGGCAGCATACCCCAGTGTATGCAGCTTCCAGTCGCTGCTGTACCTCCAATGGCATGAGAACCAATCCACTGGTTGGTCTTCCCCAGCAGATATTCCACCCGCAATGATATGTTACAGGGAAGAAAAAATCTAAATTTCCTTTGTGAGAATCAACAGAACCAGCGCCCCCAAGGTGATTGATGTAACGCACTGCAAATACATGCAGAGCAGAATGCAGTAGTTGTACCTCCCCTTCACCAGATACAGATGGCGAATGATCCCGCTAGGATGTCCAAGCAACTGATGTGCATAGAGAGCTCTTGAACCATCCACTACCCTTCTGTGAAGAAATCTTCATTAGTCACTCCCTGGCCCCAAAGGCTGGCAATGCCTCATGTGGCATGGTTCATGCTGTCCAGTCATTTGCACCAGGTTTGTCATTGGGACCAGTTAATCATAAATGAGATTCTTCCTAAAGAACTTGGTCTTCAGTCGCTGCTTAGCTTGGTAGTACAGTGGACCCTGGAAGATCGTCTGAATTGAGGAAGACAACAGTTCCACAAACTATGCGAGCATGTGGAGCAGGATGGAATCATGATGGAGAACCCTGCAAATCTCCTTTCAAATAGACAAGACCTTTGAGGTCGGTAGTCTTAGAGTACACAACATCGAATTGATCTCAAACTCCACCAACTGAACTGTCTGTGAGAAAACTTATGTGGATTTGGACCGATTCACTATGGAACCTAGAGATACTAGTAGGTATATCAGGTGTTTTCCCTCAGTCTTGTCCTGTCTGAACAGAAGATCTGGATGTTGCCCAGATAAATTATGCAGTGGATCCCAATGGGCCTCAAGATGGGTGACCACCGGCTTCAGGATCTTTGAGCACCAAGCGGTCGAACTGAGTCAGAAGGGAAGGCACGTGAACTGTCAAGGCTTTCCCCACCATAAGAGTCAAAGAAATGGATGCCATTAATCTGAGCAGGGATGAATAGATAGGCATTTTTTATGTCTAGGTGTGTAAACCAGTTGCCATTTTGTAGTATTACCCTCTTTGGCAGACTGCCTGGTACCCCAACTGAGTACCTCCGCAAAACACACTTCCTAGCTATCGCACTTCAGCTCCTAGCCACCGCAGGTCTCGAAGTTGCTTCCCACCCTGGCACAGGGTCCTGGATCCAGCTTCCAGTGTTCAAAGCTCTCATGAAGAGAGTATAGATGTGTAGTTATTATAGCTGTTATAGCATTCCCCCCACACATTAGCCAAGACTTAATGCTGGGAGAAGAACTGATTTATTCAGGCAAGCACTCTCAATTTATCCAAAACCGAATGAAACACCGAACTGATCCTCTGGCTCCGAGGTAGCGATTGTTCGCCTAGTTCATGTGAACAATCCTAACGAACAGCACTCTCCTGACATGTGTAGAAAAGAAGTAGGCATTCGTCTAAGTTGAGCGGTGTTCGTGAGTTTGTCTGATTTCGGTTCCATACACTCGACATCCGAACACCGCTGCCTGCATTTGTGCGCCAAGATGGCCTCCAACTCAGTTCCCATGTGTTTGCACATACGAATGGCGGCCACCCAGCTGAACACTTATGATACAAAGTGTGAAATTATGTCAGTAGAGGTTAATAGGCCCAGAGGTGGTCCTCAATTCCTGAGTTTGTTCGATTCACAAACTGAAAAGGGAAAACACACAAACCAAGTATTTTAAGGGGTCGGATACATGACCCATAGTCCTTGGACAGGAGGCTAGCCAGCAGGCTCCTCTCAGAGCTTGTGGCGTAGGCACATATGCCACAATAAGTTTTATTAAATTATATATGTAAAGGGACAAGTAAGCAGTGATAGAATATATAAAGAAGTATAAAAAGGCATATAGCCTGGAGTCTTCTTATGTGCTGCAGTGTTCTCTCCATCTTATTAAGGCTTCAGATAGACTCAGCTGTGTCACTTCATCTTTTGTCATAATGCCGCGTCTGGAGAGCGTTCTGTCGCGTGTCACTTCCTGGTTGAGATCGATAAAAAAAGGGCAAATAAAATAGAGTCCCATTTTAGGTAAGGGCAAAAAGGTCCCCCTAACACAATGTAAATATAGCAAAATAACATACATCTTAAACATACATCAAGAGGGAATCTTTGATATTATATATATATATATATTTGTGTAATGGGCAATTAGCCGTATATGGAGTGAGTTCAAGTGAGGAAGTAGGATAGAATAAAAGAGCAAAGTCGGTTGTGGTGTGCCGATACCGACAATACGGTAGGCCTGTAAATGAAGAGGGCCCACCAAGAAGAAATAAAAGTAAGATAGAATTGAAAAGAAAGTGTTGTAAAAGAGGAGTGGGTGGGAGGGTCATTCATATGCTGACCTTGAAAAGTGAGGAGTCAGGTAAGGGTTGTACTTTATATAGTGGAGTGAATTAATTTAAGCCCCTCCCACAAATACAGGCCAAACGGCCTTAATACTTGTGCAAGGGGCAATTAGCCGCATATGGAGTGAGTTCAAGTGAGGACTTAGGATAGAATAAAAGTGCAAAGTCGGTTGTGATGTGCCGATACCGACGATACGGTAGGCCTGTAAATAAAGAGGGCAAAAATTGGATAACCAAAGATTTAATACAGTCAACAATTATATACAATTTATCCAGACATTTCTTTAAAAGCATCTCTTAATTCTTGTGTAGGTTTTGGTATGTAGGTTGTGTAGGCGGATGACTTCCACCGCCCTAATGACTTAATGATATGTACTGGTATGTTTGCGCTGGAGGCCATGGAGGCCGTCCCTATGCGGAAGGAGTGACCTGAGTAGAGTGAAGGGTTAAGACCTAGCATGGTTAACGAGATCTGATGTATCGCATGAAAGTCGTAGTAGTGAGTACAGAGCCTTCTAGTGAAAATAGGTGTAGCAATGGCGTTGAAGGGGTAAGTTAAAGGTAGGAATCCAGAGCTATTACTGGACACCATTTGTCGTGTGTAGGGAAATAAGTGATCTCCACTGGAGGTGCGTGTTGACTTGTTTTTGACTGAGGTAGGGACAGTATGTAGTAATCCATGTGTTTGCATAGGTGTTCGCGTAGAAGACATCTGTCTTTCTGAGTGGTGGTGATAGTAGTGAATTCCCTTGGCCTGAGGAACCCGTAGAATGCTATGTACATGGCAGCTTTAATGACTGTGTTGGTAGTAGAGTGAAAAGGTTTAGAGTCTAATAGGTCGGATAATGACTGGAAAAGTGTGTTATCTATAGGTAATCTCTGTGGAAGACGTGGAGGGATGGATTTCTGAATACCTCTAAGTATATTCTTTACCTGATAAGGTGACATGAAACTATGTGTATTGGGTTGTAGAGTTAGCATATGATGTTGAATGCCTGTCAGATATAATTTGATTGTGTTGTAAGATAAGTGTAATTTAAGGTGGCAAAAAGAAGCAAAGGATATAATAGATGTCATGACGAAAAGTTGGGTTATGTCATGGACGGATAGGAATCTTGTGAAAAGTGTGAAGGCTCTCTTGTATGCTTTGAGAGTGTTGGATGATAATGCTAATTTGGACAGATCCCTGCTATGCTGCATGATTAGTTCTAGTCCATGGTTAGCTGCTGGAAGAGAGGGGCGGCTGTGGCTGTTGGTGCTTTCTGAAAAGCCTGAAAGTTGAAACGAGACAGACTGTCAGCTGCTATGTTAGTAATGCCTGGTACATGAAAGCAGACCAAGTAAAAATTGTTCCTGAGAAATCTCATTAATGTTAGGGATGATGAACGGCCTTTGTTAATTATGTAACATGTTGCTTGGTTGTCTGTGTGGCAACGGACTGACAAGCCTGACCATAAATGTCCCCACGCCACAGCAGCTGCTACAATGGGATAAATCTCAAAAAGAGCTGAGGTTGTAAAAAAGCCTTCTAAGTCATAGATTTCTTCAGGCCACTTACCCCAAAGCCATTTGTTCCCAAAGATTGCTGCGAAACCTGTGGTAGACGCCGCGTCTGACCATATGGTTGGAGACGTGTCAGTCAACTCTGGTAGGAACAAGCTTTTACCATTCCAGGTGGTCAAGAATTCTTTCCACATATATAGGTCTGCCGTGTCGTGTGCATCCAAGGACAGTCTATAGTTGTCGTGTTTGAAATGTGGAAAAAGGCAGAGAAGTCTGGATACGAAAGCACGCCCTTGAGGAATGATCCGCATGGCAAAGTTCAAGGAACCCATGAGGGATTGAAGTTCTTTGCTGTTGCAATTACCCAGCAAAATGTAATGGTTAATGCTGTTGAGTATGTTTGTGATTTTCTCTTGTGGTAAACTAGCTTGCATGGAGACAGAGTCTAGTTGTATACCTAGGAATGTAATGATTGTATTTGGCCCTTTGGTTTTCTTGTTGGATACTAGGACTCCAAGGTGGTCAAACCGACCAATGGTTGCTTTGAGACTCCTGGGAGGAAAGGAGTTTGCTTCAATCAGTAAGAAATCAACCAGATAATGGATGACTATGGGGCATCTAAAAACGTTAAGTAACAACCAGCAAAGTGTTTCAGCAAAAGTGTCGAAGATTTTGAGGCTACTTTTTGACCCAAAAGTTAAGCGGGAGAAAAAGTAATAGTTATCTGCCCATTTGATGCCATGTAAGTGCCATAGTGTGGGGTGGATAGGTAGTAGTTTAAAGGCATTGGTAATGTCTGTCTTACTTAGCCATGCTCCGATCCCTGCTTGCATAATGGCTGTAATGGCATGGTCTATGGTGGCATATTGTAAGGAAAACTCTTCGGAGGGAATGAGAGAGTTCAGACTCGGGGTAGATGAGGTATGAGGGGCTGACAGAATGAGTCTTTGCTTGAGGGAAGTTTTCCCTGTGACTATCCCTATGGGATTTGTGCGCCATGCCGTAAAAGGTGGGGTTTTATACGGCCTTAACAAGGACCCCTCTGCCAGCTCTTGGGCTAAGAGTGTATCTATGGCTGTTGGGTTTTGTTGTGCTGATTGTAAATTTGGACATTCGAGTTGGCCTGTGGGCATATGTAAAATGCCTGTATAAAACCCTTCTGAGAAACCAGATATAAGAAAATTTACCATATGTCTGGAAGGGTGATTAGTTAGTAGCAGGGCCGGACTGGGAGAAAAATTTGGCCCGGGCATTTTTTTAACACAGCGGCCCACTAAAAAGGGGGCGGGGCAGAGGAGGTGTGTTTTGTCATCACCAATGACAAACACGCCTCCTCTCAAAGTGAGCATGTTGGTTCAATGCTCTTCCAGGGCAGACCATGCGCAGAGCTCTACTGAAGAGCTCTAGCATGAGAAAAAAGTCCTGTATTTGTTCTGCACAGTGCAAGCAAATTTAATAACATGCTTGCACTGTGTTTCCTTGCAACTTGTCTCTGGTGTCTATAAATGGATACCAGGAGATAAAAGGCCAGGAAAGAGTATTGTGCATGTGTTTGGAGCCTGCTTGTGGTATTGCGTGTGTGTAGAGTGAGCTGGTCGTGGTGTGGTATTGTGTAATAAGGTCGGTTTTAGTCGTGTTGTGTTTGTGGTGTAATGTGATGCATATGTGGCTATGGGCTGTAGAGAATGTGTGTATTGGGGATATAGCAAGTGTGTGCATACAGGCTATAGTGTGTGTGTGTGTGTTTAGGGGTGTAGTATGTGTTTGCTTACAAGGAATCTAGTGTGTGTATAGGGGATCCAGAGTGTGTATGTTAAAGGACCACTATAGTGCCAGGAAAACATACTCGTTTTCCTGGCACTATAGTGCCCTGAGGGTGCCCCCACCCTCAGGGACCCCCTCCCGCCCGGCTCTGGAAAGGGGAAAGGGGTTAAAACTTACCTTTTTCCAGCGCCGGGCGGGGAGCTCTCCTCCTCCGATCCGCCCCGTCGGCTGAATGCGCACGCGCGGCAAGAGCTGCGCGCGCATTCAGCCGGTCGCATAGGAAAGCATTTATAATGCTTTCCTATGGACGCTTGCGTGCTCTCACTGTGATTTTCACAGTGAAAAGCACGCAAGCACCTCTAGCGGCTGTCAATGAGACAGCTGCTAGAGGCTTTGGGGGAAGGCTTAACCCATTGATAAACATAGCAGTTTCTCTGAAACTGCTATGTTTATAAAACAATGGGTTAACCCTAGAAGGACCTGGCACCAAGACCACTTCATTAAGCTGAAGTGGTCTGGGTGGCTAGAGTGGTCCTTTAAGAGTGTAGTGTGTGTGTGTGTGTGTATATATATATATATATATTTGGAAGTATTGTGTATGTGTGTGGTGCAGTGTGTTGGGGGGGGGGTCTGTGTGTATGTGAGGGGTGCAGTATGTGTGTGTGTGAGGGGTGTGGTGTGTGAGAGTGCCGTGTGTGTGTGATGTGTGTGAGAGTGCCGTGTGTGAGTGCTGTGTGTGAGTGATGGGTGTGAGAGTGCTGTGTGTGAGTGATGGATGTGAGAATGCTGTGTGAGAGTGCTGTGTGAGATGGGTGTGAGAGTGCTGTGAGAGAGTGCTGTGTGTGTGAAAGTGCTGTGTGTGAGAGAGTGCTGTGTGTGTGTGAGTGCTGTGAGAGTGTGCTGTGAGTGTGAGAGTGCTGTATGAGAGAGTGCTGTGTGTGTGTGAGAGTGCTCTGTGAGAGTGCTGTGAGAGTGTGCTGTGAGTGTGAGAGTGCTGTATGAGAGAGTGCTGTGTGTGTCTGAGAGTGCTCTGTGAGAGTGCTGTGAGTGTGATGGGTGTGAGAGTGCTGTGTGAGAGAGTGCTGTGTGTGTGATGGGTGTGAGAGTGCTGTGAGTGTGATGGGTGTGAGAGTGCTGTATAAATGTTATTGTGTGTGTGTAGGGGGGGTAAATAAAAAAAATAAAAAAAACAGACACTATGTCCCCCCCTCCCTTCTTACCTTTAGCCTGGGAGGGGGGGGACCGGCACGCTGGGAATGGCAGGCGGGGTGGCGGTGTTCCCTGGTGGTCCTCGTGGGTGAGTGAACTCTAGCCTGTGAGGCTAGAGTTCACTCTCGCGAGATCCGGTCGTTGCCATGGCAACGCGCCAGATCTCGCGAGAAGAACCCGGCGGAGCTGCAATTTAGAGCTCCGCCGGGTTCTCTCTCCAGCCTGGCTGGCTGTCTCCCTCCCCGCCGGCGGCCGCATTTGGGCCGGTGAGGGAGATCTTTGATCTCCCCACCGGCCCGTCGTGGCAAACAGCGGGGCCGGCGCTAGGATAGTGCCGGCCCTGCATAGACCGGCAGGGGAGATCCTGGGACCACCCCTGCCGGCCTTGGCCCCACGGCCACCGCGGCCCACCGGGCATTTGCCCGGTGTGCCCGATGGCCAGTCCGGGCCTGGTTAGTAGTGCTGAGAAGACATGAATGTTAACAGACGTTAGGTACGGTTTAGGATACATTTTATTTGGACACATGGTTTTCGCATGTGCCCTGAAACAATGTGAACAAATATGCAATAACCTGCATGCACTAAAGCTACATGTGCCCACATTGAAATTATTGCACACTTGTGATTTACCAAAGAAAATGATGGGACGACCCAGTTTGTCTCTGGTGGTTCTCTCAGTTCTACCAGCGTAGCTTGTGCTAGGTGACTGATTATGGTCATCTGCCGTGTGAGAACAAAAATTAATAGTGTGAGTAGTAGAAGAGCAGGATGCACAAGCTGGTGTTTTGAGATCTGCGAAGTATCTACAAAATAGCTCTGTATCTAGTCTGCTCCAGTTGATACGGGTACCATACTGAGAGAGAGCTCCAGACACCTTAGTGGAAAAAGACCTATGGTAGTTGTAAAAAGCAGATCCACCATATTTGTTCCCCAGGTCCACCAGCTTGTGCATATAGCGATCAAACTCTTCCCTTCTATTAGGATACACTTCACAAATAACATCTCTGAAAATACCAAAGGCTAATACAAATTCTGGAATGGTCAGTTTACGGTTTAACCTTGCGTCTTTGGATCTGACCACTACAGATACTTCATCGTACATATAGGTTTTATTCTCCACCACATCCTGGGAGGCAATTAGTAGGGATGCTAGGTTGACATCTTTGCCTTCCAGGATGTCTCTCTTAATGTGGGCTGGGATAGTGTAAGCAGGGTCAATGTCCTGATAATCTGAAGAGATAACCATACCCGTGGTCCGTGGTTCGGTTGGTAGTAGTGAGTACAGAGCCTTCTAGTGAAAATAGGTGTAGCAATGGCGTTGAAAGGTAGGAATCCAGAGCTGTTACTGGACACCATTTGTTGTGTGTAGGGAAATAAGTTGAGCAGGATCAGTTGAGCAGTATCAGGAAGACCAGCCTTGATGAGGGCTGTGGTGACCGCCTCGAGGTTAGCCAGTCTGTCATGAGTGAGGCCAGCATAGAGGTCATGAGCCAGGCCAGCATAGCCTGGATGTCACCTGAATTGGTGTTGCTGGGGCCTTCCCCTGCTTCGGTGTTGTCGATTGTAGTGTTAAATAGCTCTGCTTTCCTTGCTGTGGCAGGGTAGGGGATTTGTCGCCTCCTCAACTCGGTGGTGATTCGTGGGATCGTCCAGGATCTGATTGATGCCGGACTGGCAATATCTCCCCTATGAGAGGGTGTCTTGACCCTGGTTGGGGTGCTATGAAGAGATAGCTCTTCATCACCTACATGAGACATACTTGAATAAAATGAAAGATAAATTATTATTTGAACCTAGTAGTTTAGTACTGGCTACTAGCTATGCTGTGAGGTGAAACCATTATGCTTATTGTTTTTTTTTGGTGACAAGTGAGGCCCTGCTAGTTGCCAAGCGGCTTGAGAGGCTCTATCTATGGTTGGCGCGAGGGGATTTTTGTGGCCACCGAATATTGTGGCAGGATGTCGGCCTCTCGATGACTGTAACCAGAAAATAGGAAAAGGAGTGACAGGTGAGGCCCTCTCTATGATATGTGTGAGGCGGCTAGCTCACGTGTGGCCCGAGGGGTGTTTGCTTCCGAGTTTGAAGCGGGGTGTTTGCCTCGTGGGACCACTACTCCTATGCATATATGTAAAGAATAGAGGACTTAACTATTGGCCGCTATGACCCCATTTGCCAGTACTTGTCTGTTCTGTGGGAGCTTTTAAATGGGTCTACTGTAAGCAGGTGTACTTACCTGGTAGTATAGGTTATTGAAACCTGGTAATCCGTAAAGGTAATAGTAGTACCTGTAACTAAATAGATGAAACCGTATGAAAAATATGTACAAGTGTCACAATTATATTAACTTTGATTATGTTGTATTGACCTGTATGGGTCAGGAGATGGTGTTTGTAAGATCTCCTTAATTCTGTATGTTGCCTTGTAGTTGGGATGGATGTAATGTATGCAAATATAGTAGAAAGGTAAATGTAATGAAAAAAAAAAAATTAAAACCCCTTTGTGAGAATAGAGGTATCTGTGAGATATGTATGGTGTTCAGGAAAGTAATGTGATATTATTATAATGGCAATATCCTTGCTGACCTGAAGGAGGCAGTGTGGAATCTTTAGCCATGTATATACCCATATGTGTAAACTGGAACCTATTTTTAACCTATTCATGTGTGGAGTTCCCAAAATGTAACAATATGCAATAATCCCCCTTTAGCCCTGCAAGTATTTATACATATACATGACATCTTTATACCCAAACCTCTCCGTTCGTGCGTTTAACCGCACGAACTGGACGACATATGTATAGCATGGTTTGTCATGCTATGGTCGAACGGCTGCCCGGTTGGCAGTGATAGTAATATTTGTGAATATTGTGCAATGTAAACCGCACGAACAGGAAGTGACAGGGAAAAACAGTAGCCTTTAAGTGAATAGTTGTTCATGCGTTTGACCGCACGAACATAGACATTTATGCAAAAATGCTTATAATGCGAGAAAATGAAAGGGAGAAATATGCAGCACATCATATTAAGTACCGAACGGCTAATTCATAGCCGTGTAAGCGAATAGCTGAAAACCGGACAGATACAGTAAACAGATTTTAAGAGCATAATTTGCCGAACGCGGACAGTAAAGTGAGGACCTGAACCGTAATTGATGCCGTGGGCCTTGTTGCCTGGCGTAACGGTTAGGTCTACTTACTGTTTGACAGTCACTAGGACGCGATCCGCGGCGATAGTAAGGCAAGAAGCTGATCCAAAAGAAATCTGCAGTAGGATTCCTGGACACAGCTCAGCGATGGAAAACCTTGTGGGAAATACTCCAAAATGGCGACTGGATGAACTGGAAGTGCATTCAGACGCTGACCTTGATCGGTGAGGAGTCAGGTAAGGGTTGTACTTTATATAGGGGAGTGAATTAATTTAAGCCCCTCCCACAAATACAGGCCAAACAGCCTTAATACATATAAAAAAACAATAAAAATCACTAAGCAATTAGAAGGGGAATAAAGAGCAACTTTAAAAGCTCACTGCATAAAAAAAGATATGTATAAAAGAAAGCAAAGGCAAGAAAAAGATGGAGAATATCTGGGAACAAATAAATAATAAAAAGTAAAAAAAAACTTTACAAAAATGAGTAAGTTCAAAATCTAAATTAAGCCTTTTAGAGGCCAGGGAATCCAAAGTAAAATTCCATTTGCTTTAAATTTTGCACAATTCTTTAAAGTCATCCTCTCCCTTCCAATAAAAGTTAAGCGGTGTTTGCGAGTTTGTCTGTCCAATTTAGTTCCATGCACTCGACGACCAAACACCGCTGCCTGCGTTCGTACAACAAGATGGCTGCTAACTCAGTTCCCATGTGTTCTTTCATACGAACAGCGGCCACCCAGCCGAACACTTAGGATGCATAGTGTGAAAATGACGACGGAGGTGTCAGGAGAGGTTAATAGGGGTTTAACAAGCCCACAGGTGGTCCGCAGTTCATGCATTTGTTCGGTTTCCGAACAGAAAAGGGAAAACACACAAATCAAGTAGTTTATGGTTACATGGCCCATAGTCCTTGGGCAGGAGGCTAGCCAGCAGGCTCCTCCAGCAGCTCGTGGCATAGGCGCATTTGCCACACACTCCATCTAAAAGTAAATGATGTGAGGTTTATTGCAGGATGAAAATAATCTGTTTTCCTCAGAACCATGAACATATTGCTAAGGAAGCCTCCATCCTCTGAGGCAGGTTGGATGGCACCCTTTAGTTGCAATACCTGAAGCTTCTGATCGATAAGATGGGTGTTGGCTGATGCAAAATGTTGGGATGGCTGACCCTTGACACGGATGTCCTCAAACTTGATCATGTATAACCATGAAGACATTTTTCATGGAAGATGGTACCTTGTTCAGGGACATTAAACTTTCACATGTTTATAAGCTCTTCATGAAGGCTATCCCATGAAGCCTTGTGCCTGAGGGCAGAGTTCTTACCCCCTAAATCTAACAGAGTTCTATCAATGCGGAAGAGTGCTGCTTTGCATCTCTCTGACGAGAGTGCTACATTTGTGTTTCCTAGGAAACAGAAACATCTTTGTGCTTACTCTCTATCTATGTCATGCACCCATTCACACCATGCCAACATCAAATGACTCAGCTCGAGAATATACATTATCTGCCAGACACATTATATATGCAAGAGACCCTATACTGTCCAGGAACTTGCCCTGCACACCTTTGAAACCTCTTTATGTGGGTCTCAGCCTCCCAGGGATATGAAAGTCAACATCAGTTGGTCAAATTCTAGGAAACAGAAGCATATTTGTGCTTACTCTCTAATGTGATGCACTCATTCACGCTCATTCACGCACCATGCCCACATCAACATCAGCTGGTCAAATTCTGGTATCGGGACATCATTGTCCAGCTATGATGGTTGCAGACATTCAGACCATCTTCTCCAATGACTTCCTTAGCCACATGTGCATGCATTTCAAGTGGCATCCAGACGATGTTCAATCCCCAGAGCAGAGTTAGTGTATGTTATGTGGGTGGAACATGCATTGGTCAGTAACATCTAAAATGACCTCTGCATCTGTGGGATGGTGACTTCAGCACCATCCCCACCCTCCAGCACCCGGGACTCACCCAGGAAGGTTTATTTTACAAACATGGAGTCTGACCTCACAGTGGAACCCCAAACATCATTGTCCGATCCAGAGGCATCTGCTTGCCACTCATCAAGTATTGAGAGGGACTAAGGTAGGCTGTTGTCCTCACCTGAGGAGTGACAGGAGAGGAGCAGGTTGTGTTGCATGTAGGTTAACATAGAAATATAGACTGTGACGGCAGATAAGAACCATTCGGCCCATCTAGTCTGCCCAATTTTCTAAATACTTATATTAGTCCCTGGCCTTATCTTTTAGCTTGGATAGCTATATGCCTATCCCACACATGCTTAAACTATTTTACTGTGTTAACCTCTACCACTTCAGCTGGCAGGCTATTGCATGCATTCACTACCCTCTCAGTAAAGTAATACTTCCTAATATTATTTTTAAACCTTTGCCCCTCTAATTTAAGACTTATTTATGTTCTCTTGTTGTGATAGTTTTTTTTCTTTTAAATATAGTCTCCTCCTTTACTGTGTTGATTCCCTTTATGTATTTAACTCTTTCTATCATATACCCCTGTCTCGTCTTTCCTGCAAGCTATACATGTTAAGATCCTTTAACCTTTCTTTGTAAGTTTTATCCTGCAATCCATGTACCAGTTTAGTAGCCCTTCTCTGAACTCTCTCTAAAGTATCAATATCCTTCTGTAGAAATGGTCTCCAGTACAATACTCCAAGTGAGGTCTCACCGTTGTTCTGTACAATGGCATGAGCACTTCCCTCTTTCTACTTCTAATACCTTTCCCTGTACAACCAAGGATTCTCCTAGTATTCCCTGCTGCTTTATTATATTGTCTGTCTACTTTTAAGTCATCTGAAATAATTACCCCTAAATCCCTTTCCTCAGATGGAATTGTGGGGTCTTTAATGAATAGATAATCATGTTCAAAGAAAATGAAAAAAAAAAAAAAAATGAACCTAGGGCCAAAATTTAGATATCACAAGGTAGAGGGCACACAAAAAAAAAGGGGGTAACCCCTAAATGGTGAATATCATAGAAAAAAAAATGCCATTCTACCTGTGTATGATTTGCTGAGAATATTATAGTCTTAAAAAGTAACTTTTAATAAATAAATCTAAAATAAAAGTGAAAAATAATATGAAAAATAATATGAACAGCAGGAGTGGGTGGAGACTATACAGCGAGTAAAACTCTGTGACTACCTATATAAGCTGTAAAAGTGTATACATGATAGCACTAATGCTGAAGCAATACTGTTTGCTACAATATAACATCAGTGTATTTCCAAGTAATAGAAGTGATACTGTATTATATATCACTAATAGCTGTAACAAGAGGGGGGAGATAAGACGACTGCTAAACCAGTGCTGTCAATAGTTAAAAGGTATATGGATAAGTAAATCCCTACATAATAGTATAACTAATGACATGGTACAATTGATAATGTTCTATGGTGCTTAACCTCAAAAAGATCAAAGATAATGGTTCAGCTGAGACAGATTTCTGACAGACGGCGATTAGCCAGTTAAATATCACAAAAGCTGCCTAGATCATAGCAGCGTATGGATAATAAATTAAAGGTTACTGTCAAGCAGTAAAGTGTAAAATAAGGGGTTGCTGAACTGGCCCCGTTTTTTCTGCAAGATACCTAGCAGTATATTTTCGCGTAACAACGGCTGCCTGCACTGAATTATGTTATCTTATGCTTGACCACAGCGGAGCACAAAGTAGTAGCCCAGCTGTGAAGGACTGCTGACAGGCAGCAGTTAACCGGTTAAAAGTCACACAAGTTGCCTAAGTGCTAGCTGCATCTAAATAATAGGTCAAAGTCTAAAGAGAGGGTTTACAAACAGTTTTGAACAAGTTGCCTAGGTGGTAGAAAATATACAGACAGTGACAGAGGAAGGCGTCTAGAATAAAGATTCCTGAGTCTTGTGCCTTCGAGGGCACCCCTTAATAAAATGCCTGGTCTTATCAATCTCCCCCCATAAATGTAATAAAGGAAAAAGAAAGAGAAATAAAGTATGTACAGAGTACACAAAATTAGTGTTAAGAGTCTCCAATTTGCACTCCTGAGATGCTGGACATGAATGAACTTGATGTCGGTAATTTAGCAATTGATTAGCAGAGAGTTAGGTGCCGACACCAATAATGTGTCAGTATGTGTCCAGAGCCCCTGACGTGCACGTTTCGCCAGTGAAGCTCATCAGAGGGGCTCTGGACCCATACTGACACATTATTGGTGTCGGCACCTAACTATATATAATGCAGTATCACTTCTATTACTTGGAAATATACTGATGTTATATTGTAGCAAACAGTATTGCTTCAGCATTAGTGCTATCATGTAGACACTTTTACAGCTTATGTAAGTAGTCACAGAGTTTTACTCGCTGTTTAGTCTCCACCCACTCCTGCTGTTCATATTATTTTTCATATTATTTTTCATTTTTATTTTAGATTTATTTATTAAAAGTTACTTTTTAAGACTATAATCTTCTCAGCAAATCATACACAGGAAGATAATCATGTTCATGTTTATTTAAAATATTTTCATCTAGTCCCTTTTTAAAAAAAGTGGTTAATTTTTTTTTTTTTTATTTTTCCTGTATTGAGGATGTTGGGTCTATTGATAGTTTTTTCGTATATTGCAATATCATTTAGTTGTTTATATGCTTGTTTATATGTTTATATGCTTCTTCAATATACATGATTGGATGACTAGACCTCCCCCTTTGTCTGCTGGTTTGATAACAATGTCTTTATCTACTTGGAGTTGTTTTACAGCTAGTTTTTCTGTAGAGAGAGAGAATGACAGTGTGAAAGCAACCACAAAAAAAACTTCCTTTACCTCTGAAACCTCATTGCAAGCCAAGTCATTTGCCTCTAGATGGACAAGTACATCCAATTCCCCTTTCTGCTTTACTCACTTAACAATATTACAAATACGTCTCCTGTCTCCATAGGCATGCGCAGCCTGTTGCATTAGGGTGTGCACCCTAAAGCACAAACACACACCGCGTGTATATGTATTTTTATATACACATACACACACATACATATATATATATATACATACATACACACACATATATATATATACATACATACATACACACACACATATATATATATACAAATATACATAGGTGCGGTTTGTGTGATTGTGAGCAGTGCAGCGTGTAAGGGGTGCAGTGTGTGTGATTGCGAGGGGTACAGTGTGTGTGTGTAATTGTGAGAGGTACAGTGTGGTGTAATTGTGAAGGGTGAAGTGTATGTGATTGTGAAGGGTACAGTGTGTGTAATTGTAAGAGGTACAGTGTGTGTAATTGTGAGGAATGCAGTGTGTGTGGGGTACAGTGTGTATGATTGTGAGGGGAGCAGTGTGTGGGGGGTACAGTGTGTGTAATTGTAAGGGGTACAGTGTGTGTAATTGTGAGGGTACAGTGTGTGTGTGATTGTGAGGGATGCAGTGTGTGTGGGGTAAAGTGTGTATGATTGTGAGGGGTGCAGTGTGTGGGGGGTACAGCGTGTGTAATTGTAAGGGGTACAGTACATGTAATTGTAAGGGGTATAGTGTGAGTGTGATTGTGAGGGATGCAGTGTGTGTGGGGTACAGTGTGTATGATTGTGAGGGGAGCCCTGTGTGGGCGACAGGGGTGGAGGGGCAGTGACAGGTGGAAGGGTTGTGGAGGGGTAGCGACAGGGGGGTGGAGCGGTAGGGTTTGGGGGTTAGAGGGGTAGGGGGATGAAGGGGTAGTGACAGGAGGTAGAGGGGTAGACGGTTAGTGACAGGTTAGGGGGGTAGGGGGGCAAGGCTAGTAGAGGGGAGGGGTAGCACAGGGGTTGGGTAGAGGGGTAGTGACAGGCTAGGGGTAGTGACAGGGGTTGGGGTAGATGGGCAGTGACAGGGGTTAGGGTGAGAGAGACAGTGGCAGTGGATGGGGAGGAGGGTCAATGAAAGGGGGGTAGAGGGAAATGACAGGGGTTGGGGCAGAGGGGCAGGGGGTAAGGGGCAGTAACAGGGGGTTGGGTGGGGGGCAGTGAGTGACAGGAGGTAGAAGGGGGTGGGGGCAGTAAGTGACAAAGGGGTGGGGGAGTGAGTGACAGGGAGTAGAAGGGGGTAGTAAGCGACAGGGGGTTAAATACCTTCCCTGGTGGTCCAGTGGGCGCCCTCTCTCTTCAGTCTGCAGCTCCGCCGGGAGTGAGCTGCAGACCACATGGTGAATTTCGCGATCTCCAGTCAGAGTGTTGCCGTGGCAATGCTCTGACCAGCTGGAGCTCACGAGACACCTCAGTCTGCAGCTCACTCCTGGCGGAGCTGCAGATTGAGGCTGGATCTCCGTCAGGGCAGACTGACAGGAGGGGCCTCGCACCCGGCGGCATTGTGGGCAAGCCGCCGGGCCCCCTCCTGTGTCGTGTCTTCGGTCATAGACCAAGGACCCGACATGTTAGTCTGCCCAGAGGCAGTGCAGCACGGAGGTACACCCGGCACACCCCGTGCGCACGCCTATGCCTGTCTCTGTGAGCAGTAGCTCTAGGAAGACATCTCACACAGCCATTATTGTCCAACTCCACACCTCTAATGATAGAATCCCCAACAAAAACTGCTTTTTATCAGGCCTCACCTTATCCTTTTTGTCATTGACTGCAGACGTTTTCAACTTTGACATAGAGCATGGTTGTTCCACAAACTCGGTGCCTGAGCCTGTCTCCATAACACCACTACACTCAATGCCTGAGTCTGTCTCCACAACACCACTACACTCCGTGCCTGAGCCTGTCTCCACAATACCACTACACTCAGTGCCTGAGCATATCTTCACAACACCACTACACTTAGTGCCTGAGATTTTCTCCATAACACTACTACACTCGGTGCCTGAGACTGTCTCCTTAACACCACTACACTCTGAAAGTGTTGAAAATGAATTATGTAGAGCAGCAGACTGTGCATTATGCCTTTTATCCACAACTCTAAGTCTACCAGATGCTACAGTAATCCACCTGCCGTCTCTGCACCAGTGGCTTTGCAACAGTTCCTTCCTGAGTTTGTTTAACAGATAATTTACAAATCTCAGACTTTAAAAATACAATCTCCTGCCGCCATATAGAGAACTGTCTACAAATTGGACAGCATCCAAATCTCCAAAAAGTGGAACGTGAAACAAATGCATAACAACTATTACACCGAACTAAGTGTGCCATTTTAATGAGGTGAGTAATTTAAATCAAACAAATCTTAACTTTTTTTTGTCCTCCTGAATACCTCAAATTATCTCCAGTTTATCTCCAGAATATCTCCAAGCATACACTATGAAGCAGCAACCAAGCTATTTTAGCCACGCTAACCCTTATATAACTCCTAAATGCACCACCCACTGAGAATGTGTAACACCCGGGTTGGCCAATGCTTATTTGAAAACAATAGCTAATTAACCAACAATCTTGCTAATCAAATCAAATACTTTACCAATAACCAACAGGAAAGCAAAGCTTGTGCAATCAGTAACCCTTTCTTATAGATGAATCTTACCTGTAAAAAGAAACAGTAACATCTTAACAGTAAAAAGAACAATCTTAGCAAAATCTTAGACAGTTGAAGAATCAGTAAAACTCTCCAGAATATCTCCAAGCACACAATTTGAAGCAGCACTTAGAAGCAGCAACCAAGCTACATTTGGAGGTCTTTTTGCCTTTGGATGATTTAGGTTGAGTCCCTTCGCCCTTCTAGTGGTGTTTAGTTGGCACAAACATTCCCTGGTAGGAGGTAGAGTGATCATATTTAGTCCTACAGTGGGCACGCTTGGTGGCAGAGGCAACTTTAGCAGGGTCAGAGCTCGCTGGGAACACCTTGGAAAGGGCATTTTCTACTGAAACAGCTACTGCTGCATCGATTATGGCCTGGAAATCTACTGGAGGGTTTTGGGAGTCCACCATAATCAATCACAGTCACAGGCTACTGTGGCTCACCTAATGTATAAATTACCCCAAGGGCAATAGTATGTAGGCAGACAGACCACAGCAATACCTATTATGCACTAAGGACAGTGGTTGGCGTGAGACCAGGTACAGGAGGTATGGACAAAAGTGTACAGGCAAGTTGGCAGTATAAAATTAGGCACAGTAAGTACAGGCCACATAATACAGGTGGTGAAACAACTGGGGCTCACACAGTATAGGAGACAGCAAGAGCTGCCTCCCCTCAACAGCATAATTGTATATAGGTGATAAGGAAGAACATCCCATAAACCGGTAGGGCAACATACGACTAAAACCTCAAGGGTCAATAGACTGACCATCATTTTGGTCTAGGTATAAATTTGTAGAATTCAGGGACATTTTGTTTTTGAACGTCATCCTTGCACAGGGGAATTCTAATCTTCTTTGTTTCGTTCTAATTTTAGTATATATATGCTGCCGAATCAAGCACAAGCTGGAGTGGTATTGCAGGCAGGCACTGTGTGAAGGAGTGGTCAGTTTTTTAATCATTGGCACTTGCTACCATGTGGGTGCACAAATATGGTTGCCATGGATCTCTGGAGATCGAAGATGGCCACTGTGAACCACTAATGAGCTCTGAAGAGCCGAGGATTGACCAGTGCCAAACAAATAGTGTAACACAGTGGTCAATTCCACTAGGAAGGGAGGAAACAAACAACACAACAGAAGTAAGATTGTGTGGGGCAGACAGAGCCTGCCAGTGAAAAAAGAAAAAGAGTAGTGGGGCAGGCAGACAGGGCCTGCCAGGAAAGGGACAAATAAGGCTTAGTGTGCAGTCAGATTCTGACAGTTAAAAGGGAAAAACAGTAATGGGGCAGGCAGAGCTGCCAGGAAAGGCACAAATAAGGCCCAGTGTGCAGGCAGGGCCTGTCAGAGAAGGTGGGGCAGGAAGAGCCTGCCAGGAAAGGTAGAAATAAGGCCCACTGTGAAGGCAAAGAGAAAGGTAAAACAGTGATACAAACAGATCCCACACTAACACAACCCCTAAAGCATTAAATAAAATGAACAGCAGTCACAATACAGCAAATTGACACAATAGTACAATATAGAGAGACAGTAAAAAGAGCAGCAAAGAAAAAGGAGGTGCTTGGGTTCACTGTGCCTCGTATATACACTACTTGTTTCTGATTGGTTCTCGTTTGTTTCTACATGTTTCTTTGCTGCTATAGAGTTAAGTAAAGAAAGATATGCAATATATGAAGCTTCTTGTCATATTGTAAAATGATGGTTATTTTTTTTTTCACAGTGTAGATGTCTGGTGTAATAACAGTTAGCTTGATTTTACATATGAAACCTATTTGCACACTGATTCATGAGCACATCATGAACCCACTGTTGGAGATTTCTCAAAATGTTCTAAAAAGCTAACATACTAAAAGTAAGACAATCTTCATGGAAACCAATGGAACCATGCAACTTCCATTGGAAGTTCCTCCTTGTTTGCATTCTTCCTCCACTTTTTAGAACACTCTGACAAATCTCTCCAATTGGATATTAAAATAATAGTAGCTTTCCTGAGCTTTGCTGAGCCTCACTGCAATGTTCAATTCTCTGGTGACATAAGCTATGTTTATTTACAGAAACGGTAACTAGCCCGGACAATAGCTCATCCCTGACCTACAGGTAAATATCATGGATAATAAAATAACATAATATGTTAAACCTGCTCTATAATTCTCCAATTTATTATCTGACAATGCTCTGGAAACACTAACACTGACAGGATTTTAAAGTTGTTACAGTAGGGGTTTCCATATGGATAGCTGCATGCAGACTTATCATAATGTGATCTCTTTATCTCAGCTCTTACCTGTGGGAATCTGTGGAGCCCTAGAATATGTGCCATTATAATAGAATGTGTAGAAGCAGATGGACCAATGACAGCACTTAAAGGTACATTCCCAGTGTATCGGTAATTAGGGATGGCCGTACTGCGTCCCGTCAGTATCTGAAAGGTTCCCTGCACGCTCTGCTGTAAGAGGCCACAAGAATCATATGCTTGAAATCCAAGGGAGATATTAGAGAGAATATCAGGATTGCTGTTGATTTCCTGTATAGCAAATATCACTGTCTGAAACTGCTGATAGCTCTCGTAGTAGAAGCTTTAAAGCCAATAAGAATAATAAGGTTAATAAGCAGTAAAGTCAGGTGAGCAGGAGCAATGTTAAATGATTTCTCCACTAGCAAAGAGGTGACCTATCCCCACGTTTCTGTGCTATGGTCCACATCTATCATGTGCTGATGATGAATTAAAGCATACATGGTAACAAGCACACCTTGATACATAGCTAAAAGAGGGGTGTGCTGGAAAGTTCAGGTCCTTAACAGCGCCTCCCGATAGTCATCTTCTCTGCGCCACCCCATCCAGTCTACCCCACTCCATAGCCTAATAGAATATTATAGTACTGATTTTTCTTTTCATAATAGGAGGCTGCTTTGAGAAGCAGAAGTTTGATGTAAAATTAAAAAAAAAAACAACCACACAAAAAACACACTAATATCAGCCTGCACACTCCCCTAACTGTAAACTGCTAAAGAGTCTCACATCCGGCATTTCAGCCCCCGAAGTCCTCGATAGGAAACATTCTGTGCAGGTAAGGGACAGTAGGCTATGAAAGAGAGGTGCTAGGGAAAATGATTCACAATGTACCTACTGTACAATGCTACGGAATATGTTGGCGCTTTGTAAATATCAATATAAAAACAATAATAATAATAAAGCTAACTTTGATCCAATAGACAACTCTTTTTATTTTAATGCTTTGGTTCTTAAAGATGACATCATGTATTGTTTTAACATCTTTTATTTCCCATAATGGCAATGAAAGGGTTAATATCACTGTCGCTAGATGTCTGATCTCACAATGCAGTGTATATTAGCCAAATTTTTTTTCTCCTTTCATTTCAGTTATCAAGTTATTAGTTAAGAGTGTTTTACCAAAAATAAAAATCACCTGGCTCTTTTAAATCAGTTTATGAATATCTTCCTTTAATCTTTTTCTGTTTGTGACACAACTCTCCTCCTTTTTAATCACTTCTCTCATGCTCAGTTATAACTTTTTTTACACTAATCACTCTTGCTAGTCAGATGAAACAAGATTTCACTCAATCCTGCTAAACACTGTTTTTTTTTATAAAAACATTACGTGTTCATACTTCACATCATCATCTCTGGATGACTACAGCCATAATTCTCTTTCAGTTAATGTATTTGTGCGTTACATAATTGCCTTGTGCCTAAGGAATAATTTAGAGATGTACAATAGTGGGATGCAGTTATAGGATATTCAGCACAGTATGTGGTGTGGTGTAATTAACCGTAAACCAAATGAATAATGACACACGCAATTAAATTAAACTAAACTGACCGCAGTCCACTCTTTCAAATACTTGGGTATGATATTAGACCCCAATCTATCTTTTGGCCTGCACATAGAAAAGCTTGCATCTAAACTTTATCCAAAATTGGGTGCCCTGTACAGAAACAAAGCCTGCCTAAGCCCTACAGTAAAGGAAAAGATTGTACAGTAAATGCTGATGCCAATCATTGATTATGGGGATGTAGTATATGCATCTGCATCGCAATCCCACATTAATAAACTCAACACATTGTATAACTCGTTCTGCCAATTTGTGCTACAATGTAATTACAGGACCCATCATTGTGACATGCTAAAAGAACTAAACTGGCTGTCGCTGGAATCCAGACGCACCCTTCATCTTTCCAGCCTTGTTTTTAAGAGCTTTTCTGAGAAACTCCCACCCTACCTGAACAAAATGCTTTCCCCAGCTGTTCCCACTTTCTATAAGCTCTGATCCAGTACAAGCACTTTACTCAGTCTACCTCAATACAAAAAGAAAGCGGCCCGATCCTCCTTCTCCTACAGAGCACCGCAATTGTGGAACAACCTCCCGCACAATTTAAAATCTTCCCTAAGCCTAAAGTCATTTAAGAGATCCCTCTCTACATACCTCAAAACAGAATGCACGTGTCATGGTTGATTATATATTTCCTGCTTGTTCTATGTTAAATTTTGTATATATTGTGTATTAATATTGTTTTTGTATTTTGTTGTACCTAATGTAACAATGCAATGATTTGTGGACCCAGGACATACTTGAAAACTAGAGAAATCTCAATGTATCTTTCCTGGTAAAATATTTTATAAATAAATAAATCTGCACTTACTTGGTACATGTAGTCATAGGTGGCCTCTCATTGAAGAAGACTTGCTGATACAAGTTATCCATATGCACAGGTAATATCAACCCGACCATTATATCCCCAGGCTGTGACATCCCACTGAGCTTTGTGCCGGGCAGTCTGCATTGCTGGTCTTCCGAATAGAATTTTGGAATAAATAGTAATAGGATCAAGTTCCTAGTTGCCTTGTACAGACTGAGACCCATGTTTACACTAGACAAAATCCAAGTGCATTTCATAGATTTCTTTTCTGGGACAGCAGTGTGCATTTGCTCTGTTAGGGTGTTAGTACAGGAACAGTAGCGTGTATTTTGGGGTTGTCAGGCTTGGAATAGCAGAATAGGTCTGTGGATGTCAATACTGCGATAACAGAGTGCACTGGTTAGCAGCACAGGAAGATCAGAGAGTATTGTGGGGATGTATGTACAGGAACTGCAGTAGCAAGAAAATGCACCCAGTCATATAATGTGCACGATAAACAGGAATTGTAGTTTTCATAATGGAAGGACACTGAAAAATCTGTGTCTTGTTGGTATTCACAATACCTCATACTGGCTCTTCATTTTGCAGTCTGTCCTTTTTAAAGTGTGAGATAATACATGTATTTTATGTCCTCATTAAATGCACACAGCCCATTATAAACACAATCACCATCTGTATCCCCAGGAGTCAAAGAACAGGATCCTCAATGGACATTTACTGTTTCAATACTGGGGACCAAACTGTCCCTTTGTAGCAAATTATACTTCTCATTGTGCAGATAGGATTTCCCTCTTGCACCTCAAACATTTTGAAAGAGGGTAAAAAAAATCCTTCTAACCAGAGTGAAACTGCCTTTTTTTAGCTCTCAAATATTGTTTTTATTGAGTTCAAGCAACAAGGATACATCGCTTTAGCAAACATTGAGACATACAGTTGCAAGAAAAAGTATGTGAATCCTTTGGAATGATATGGATTTCTGCACAAATTGGTCATAAAATGTGATCTGATCATCATCTAAGTCACAACAGTAAACAATCACAGTCTGCTTAAACTAATAACACACAAAGAATGAAATGTTGCCATGTTTTTACTGAACACACCATGTAAACATTCACAGTGCAGGTGGAAAAAGTATGTGAACCCTTGGATTTAATAACTGGTTGAACCTCCTTTGGCAGCAATAACTTCAACCAAACGTTTCCTGTAGTTGCAGATCAGACGTGCATAATGGTCAGGCATAATTCTTGACCATTCCTCTTTACAGAACTGTTTCAGTTCAGCAATATTCTTGGGATGTCTGGTGTGAATCACTTTCGTGAGGTCATGCAACAGCATCTCAATCGGGCTGAGGTCAGGACTCTGACTGGGCCACTTCAGAAGGCGTATTTTCTTCTGTATAAGCCATTCTGTTGTTGATTTACTTCTATGCTTTGGGTTGTTGTCCTGTTGCAACACCCATCTTCTGTTGAGCTTCAGCTGGAAGACAGATGGCCTTAAGTTCTCCTGCAAAATGTCTTGATAAACTTGAGAATTCATTTTTCCTTCGATGATAGCAATCCGTCCAGGCCCTGACGCAGCAAAGCAGCCCCAAACCATGATGCCCCACACCACCATACTTCACAGTTGGGATGAGGTTTTGATGTTGGTGTGCTGTGCCTTTTTTTCGCCACACATAGTGTTGTGTGTTTCTTCCAAACAACTCAACTTTGGTTTCATCTGTCCACAGAATATTTTGCCAGTACTGCTGTGGAACATCCAGGTGCTCTAGTGCAAACTGTAAATGTGCAGTAATGTTTTGCTTGGACAGCAGTGGCTTCCTCTGTGGTATCCTCCCATGAAATCCATTCTTGTTTAGTGTTTTACGTATTGTAGATTCGCTAACAGGGATGTTAGCATTTGTCAGTGACTTTTGTAAGTCTTTAGCTGACACTCTAGGATTCTTCTTCACCTCATTGAGCAGTCTGCGCTGTGCTCTTGCAGTCATCTTTACAGGACGGCCACTCCTAGGGAGAGTAGCAGCAGTGCTGAACTTTCTCCATTTATAGACAATTTGTCTTACCGTGGACTGATGAACAGCAAGGCTTTTGGAGATACTTTTATAACCCTTTCCAGCTTTATGCAAGTCAACAAGTCTTAATTAGTGATGTCCCGAACGGTTCGCTGGCGAATAGTTCCTGGCGAACATAGCGTGTTCGCGTTCGCAGCGGATGGCGAACATATGCGATGTTCGGTCCGCCCCCTATTAATTTACTAATACTAAGTAAAAATTACTTAGTATTAGTATATTGTGCCCCTACTCACAATACCGCGAGTAGGGGCATGTCTATTAAACAGTGAGCAGCCTCCACCCACCGCTCAAGCCATCTAATCACAGTGCTCTGTGTCATTTTACACAGCGTGGGAAAGTTCTTTTGAATTTTTTCCACGCTGTGTAAAATGACAAAGAGCACTCTGATTGGCTTAAACCCACAAATCAGAGTGTTCTTAGCCTAATTGCAGGGCATGGCAAGGCTTTATAAGCCTTCCCCCGCCCTGCAGAGCTCAGTCTGCGCGGAGCCCTCCACGGGTGAAGATGAATTATTTTTTTGCGCTCTGGTTTTTTCTTTTTCGTCTGTTTTTTTTTTTTGCGCTCAGGATTTTTTTTTAGTTCGACGGTTATGATGGTTTTTTATTTGGCCTTTTTTGGGGCTGAAAAATGAAGATTTGAGAAAAAAGAAGACATTGAATGGTAAGTTTAATTTTATTTTACAGGTTAGTTATTTTATTCCCCCCTCACTATTTTTTAGGGTGAGGGGGGTAGGTAGGGACTTTTTATTTGGGCGGGGGTGGGTGACTAGGGGTTTGGGGACCCCTATTGAAGGGGGGAATTTACTTAGGGCCCCCACCCGCATCCCAGGGGTGGGGGCCGGGGGGAGGACAGTAGGTCCCCCTCCTCATTATCAATATGGCCTCCACCCGCTGCGCAGGGGTGGGGGACGGGGGGGCAGTAGGTCCCCCCCATTATCAATATGGCCCCCACCCGCTGTGCAGGGGTGGGGGCGGGGGGGGGGACAATAGGTCCCCCCCTTATTGTTCATTTTAGGGCCCACACCCACCGCTCAGGGGTGGGGGCGGGGGGGGACAATAGGTCCCCCCCTTATTGTTCATTTTAGGGCCCACACCCACCGCTCAGGGGTGGGGGCCGTGGGGGACAATAGGTCCCCCCCTTATTGTTATTAGGGCCCCCACCCACCGCTCAGGGGTGGGGGCTGGGGGGACAATAGGTCCCCCCTTTATTGTTCATTTTAGGGCCCCCACCCACCGCTCAGGGGTGGGGCCGGGGGGGACAATAGGTCCCCCCTTATTGTTATTAGGGCCCCCACCCACCGCTCAGGGGTGGGGGCCAGGGGGGACAATAGGTTCCCCAACCTTATTGTTCATTTTAGGGCCCCCACCCACCGCTCAGGGGTGGGGGCCGGGGGGGACAATAGGTCCCCCCCTTATTGTTCATTTTAGGGCCCACACCCACCGCTCAGGGGTGGGGGCGGGGGGGGGACAATAGGTCCCCCCCTTATTGTTCATTTTAGGGCCCACACCCACCGCTCAGGGGTGGGGGCCGTGGGGGACAATAGGTCCCCCCTTTATTGTTATTAGGGCCCCCACCCACCGCTCAGGGGTGGGGGCTGGGGGGACAATAGGTCCCCCCCTTATTGTTCATTTTAGGGCCCCCACCCACCGCTCAGGGGTGGGGCCGGGGGGGACAATAGGTCCCCCCTTATTGTTATTAGGGCCCCCACCCACCGCTCAGGGGTGGGGGCCAGGGGGGACAATAGGTTCCCCAACCTTATTGTTCATTTTAGGGCCCCCACCCACCGCTCAGGGGTGGGGGCCGGGGGGGGACAATAGGTTCCCCAACCTTATTGTTCATTTTAGGGCCCCCACCCACCGCTCAGGGGTGGGGGCCGGGTGGGACAGTAGGTCCTCCCCTCATCTATATGGCCCCCACCCGCCGCCCAGGGGTGGGGGCCAGGGGGGGGAGGAGAGTAGGTCTCCTCCCCCCCTTCAACCAGAAAGAGTACCTGTGGGTTTTAAAATTCGCCTGCCTGGGGGCGGAGCCTGGAGGCGAGACGGGCCAGACGCCATTTCTGCGGGCTCCGACATCCACGGACCTAATCTGGCGAAAATCAGCCCACAAACCTGCCATCCAGCCACACGACCACCGGCATAATACGGGGGAGATCCCCCGGAATCGATCGATGCCCTTCAGGTACACCCCGAAGCAGGCAAAGCCTAAACTACGAGCCCGGGCCTACCTCCCATCAGCCCACCACGGCCTGGATTACCTATCAGGCGGGGACTTCCTAGAGGAGGACTTCATCTCGGCACAGCTCCGACCACGGAACCTCAGGGATGGGGCGCAGATCCCAGAAACCACCACCAGGTATAGATCAGCCTGATATAGGCATTATGCTTCAGAGGCAAACACCCGCCAAAATGTCGGCCGCACAAGGCCCTGACTCCCCACAAGACTCTGGCTCAGGGGAGCAAAGCACTCATGGGGTTACATGGCTACAACCCACACTCCAGCAGGGTACCACCGAACCAGCCACCAAACAGGACCTACAGCATATGCAAAACATGCTGCAGGAAATACAAAGCCTACTAGCTGCAGATCTACCTACCCTTAAAACCAGCATGCAACAAATCACTGAAAAGGTAGTGCACACTGAGAGAGAAGTGCAGGGGATTCAAAGAGAAATCACCTCGCTGCAAGACTCCCTCTTACAACTACAACACAATCAACAAAACTTAGAGGTACAACTAGCAGCCCAAGAAGACAAACACGCAACAACATTAAAATCCGAGGAATCCCTGGCACAGTCTCCAAAGAGGACCTACCTCACTATGTGAGACGGCTCACGCAAGCTATACTTCCCCCTGCGGTGGCAAGGAAACTCACCCTTGCCGGCATATACCGACTACCCACCCCGACAAAAGCATCTACTCCCCTTGCAGGAGACGTCATAGTCCGCTGCACCCTTCCCCAAGATAGGGGACACATAATGTCGGCACTCAAGGGCAAGACGCCACTCAACTTCGAGGAGTCTCAATTGACTTTTTTCCAGGACTTAACCAGAGCAACTCTCCAATGGCGAAAGACCCTTAGCGACTTCACCAGCCAGTTACGCTCCGCGGGCATACCATATCGGTGGGGAAACCCACGCTACCTCCTGGTCACACATCAAGGAAACACGTACAGAATTGCTACAGGTCCCGACGCTGCCGCACTACTACCAAAACTGGGTCTGCCATCCAAGAACACCCAGAATACCACCCCGGCCTGGGATCCGGGGACGATCGAGCCGTTTATCCCGAGGACGCGGAGAATGGACACTCACGCCACATGACGGGAGTGGGGGGAGAAGTCTCCTACCCCGCCCCGCTCAAGGGCTAAAAATTGCTAATTTTCTTTTCTTTAAAAGTTTTTCTCCTATTCCTTTCCATCCTCTGCCACTTAAGCTATGTTGATATCTCACTAGTCACTATGACGCTCTAAGAACCCATATGACGCGCTGAAAGCCTATCAGAGTTGGCGCTGGCACACCAGTGCACTAAAGTAATATGCACTACCAGACAGAACACAACTCCCCCCCCGACAGCCCCTAGGTTAGGGTTAATACCCCTCGAGAGTAATTCGTACGGACCAAGGACAAGGCCTCCTGACAAGATACTCTCACGACTACCCGACTGACACCACAGACCACTAGGTAACAACACAGATAGACTTAGCATTCTGAATCTAACAATAAAAAAGGTTTTAAGCATTATGCATAATAAATCTGGAGTACACAGTTCACAACCTGGATAGGGTGGCCTAGGTGATTTGGAGGGGTCAACAGCTGGCAGCTTTCCTGTCCTACCTCCACCCATTTGCAAACAAAATTGTACTCATGGGATTGCTCGAAGGGGGAGTGGACTGGATGGTTGGCGAACTACTCTCCAAATGGCCAAATCCGGTTAGAAAGCCGTAGGTACCGATCTCCATACAGGTGTCCACTTGGAGGGTCAATCTGAACTGACAGCATTAGCCAAATTTGCTCCAGAAGCATAGTTTAATCCCAGTCTGTGAGAACCAATGGACACATACACCTAAGATAAAAGGCGACTAGGCAGTGTGAATTTTAAAGCAAAGCCTACCCGTGGCTTAGACGGGCACTATCATATCGATCAGTCAGATAATACCCAGACGCAAGTCTATACTTAACAGGAATCTCGCATGGTGGCCATTACGCACACTAGCCCTTGCTCCCTAACCTGAAGGTCTCCTTCCGAACATAATCTCTCACACGCCCGTTGGCACAGTGCTAGACCATTAACCACCCTGCTCATACAAATATAAAAATGTGCAAGTTATTCCTGCCATACAAATGTATTTATATGTCTACCAAACTCCTGGCGATCGTTGTTGTGGCATCGCTAGAAAACTGTTACTTACCTAACCTATGCACGAAAAATAAAGAATTAAAAAAAAAAAAAAAAGAAAAAGTAGATATAAGACATAAGTGTAATTTGAAATTGCAGTTTATTGTAATCTGTCTGCCTTCATTAAACCACTCTTGGATCTGCTAAAAAAATAAATAAAAATTTGCCTGCCTATTGAAGTCTATGGCGGTTCGCCGGGTTCGCCGTCTTCGCGAACATTTGTGGAAGTTCGCGTTCGCGATTCGCGAACCGAAAATTTCATGTTCGCGACATCACTATTCTTAATCATAGGTCTTCTGAGAGCTCTTTTGTGCGAGGCATCATTCACATCAGGCAATGCTTCTTGTGAAAAGCAAACCCAGAACTGGTGTGTGTTTTTATAGGGCAGGGCAGCTGTAACCAACACCTCCAATCTCATCTCATTGATGTCATTAGTCTAGGGGTTCACATACTTTTCCACCTGCACTGTGAATGTTTACATGGTGTGTTCAATAAAAACATGGCAACATTTCATTCTTTGTGTGTGTGACAGAACCATCTGTCTGCCTATTGTGGTGGATTCATCTATTTCTGCCCCGGTTCGTGTAAATGGCTGTTTCTATAGCCCAGCCATACGAATGACTGTTTTCACCGAACAAATTCACCAAACGGATGGCCACCCAGAAGAAGAAGTGTGCTGCTGGTTAACCTCTTGATCCCAATTAGAACGTTGTGGTTAACCGCAGACACTTCTCAATTAAACCGAATTCAGGGTGGCCGTCGTTCGTAGGTCGACCATGAGGCAGCGACCATTTTAAAACGCACGAAAGCCCAGCGGTGTTTGGCACTGATTCCATGGAACTAAAAACGGACACTTTTTCTGCCGAACACCGCTGAAACAATGGGTCGCATGGCTGCCTCGACGAAAGCATAGGAACACCGGCCGTTCGGGTGTTTTGAAACACACGAAAGGACTTAACCCAGATAGCCTTCCCATGGAGTTATTCGCATACTGAAAGACTGTAAGAACTTTGACTCCATGGCGATTGAACTATGTGTGTGGGACCTGAGCGCTATTCGCTAATAATATGCACTCAGATCCAGGCTATCTGGGGATGTGTGATACGAATGGGAAATGTTCGGTTATTTTAAAGTTATATATTTTTATGTATTTTCTGGTATTGCATTTAAGATGGCGATTTGTCTTTGTCCTGGAGATAATTTAATTACTTCTCAATTATCTCCAGGGCAGAGGAGAGGAAACCATATTGCATTGTGGGAAAAGCTTGTGATTGTACGTCTGAAATGTCCCCATGTCCATCTGTAATTCCAGTCTCCCATTTGGTCCCCTAGGGGAGTGTCCACCAAGTAGGAGACCTGCATAAATACAGGCAGGTAGTCCACAGTAAAGCCAGATCCCGTTTGACCCTCAATGCGGAGCTTCTGTTTCTTTATTGGGGGGATTTCTTCTTTGCGCTTAGAGACTGCTGATTGGAACCGAAAGCCGCTTGGTGGATATCGTTGTAGCAGCAGTTCGTGGATTTCCGTTCGGGAGTTTGGAGCCTTTCACGGATCCCGGTCAGGAGATTGCCGCTTTCCCTGAGGTTGGTTCGTATACTGCAGTCTATGCGAACGGAGTTATTGGTATTGCAGAAGGGGAAGGCTAACTAAACGGCGGTTTCCTTTAAAGACACCAGGGGTGTCTTAACAGTGTGTTATTAGTTTAAGCAGACTGTGATTGTCTATTGTTGTGACTTAGATGATAATCAGATCACATTTTATGACCAGTTTGTGCAGAAATCCATTTCATTCCAAAGGGTTCACATACTTTTTCTTGCAACTGTACAGCAGGCTTCTGAACACATAGCGGTTTTAGGATATACAGTTGAAGGTAGGCGATACACCATTAGTAATTTCTCATAAAATAACATTACCTGCTCTAATGCCCCAGTGCACAATGTAATTACATGATGTGACAGCTGAAACCAGTTTGTTGCTTTTTTAGTTTTTAGGGAAAAAAGGGGGGGGAGGAGTGTGGATAACAAAAAAGAAGAACCAAAATCAGGGTTAGTGAGTTTGCACAGTTACCTAGGTAAATGTTAAATGCGTGCAATTTGTGTACACATTTTCCGCATCCTCCTGTTTGCAACATACAGACATGGGCACTTTTATATATATATATATATATATATATAAAAACATGGCATTGCATATAAAAGGTATACATCAAGGTGAATGAATTGTTAGTGAAGGTAGAGATGCGTGCCTATTCCCACCGGTGCTTAGAACCAAGAACTGCACACCATGCCCGAAGTGTCTAACCACCCAGAGGGTTTGTTACTGGATCTTTTTCTGTGAAATCCAGCTTCCCTGAGCTTGTTCATATTTTTCCGCACAGCCTTGCAGCGTGACGGCCATCCATTCATACAAGCTAATTGTGTCTAACCTGTTATTAACAGCCTCCAACAATGGGATTGTTTTGCTTCTCCAATGGTACGCTATGCTCACTTTCTTTACAATGAGCATGTTAAGTAAATTACTTTGCGGTGAGGGATGATATGAAGGAGATAGTGTTCTGGTTTAAATTGGAGGTTGAAGTGGGTTATTTTAAAGACAAGAGATTGAATTTGCTCCCAGAAGGGATTCAAGTCAGGATAATCCCAGAACACATGTTTCATGGTGCCTGTGTCCACTCCGCATCTCCAACAGAGCCGAGATGCACCACTGTAGACAGCTTATGCGGCACTAGATACCAGCAAATTGTTATTTTGCAATATGATTTCCACAATGAGAGACTCATTGAGGTCTGTTTGGTGTTTCCCATGGCTTCATGCCATTCTGATAGGGGAACTGATGCCCTATTTCCTTCTCCATTTAAACCATGTCAGGCATTTTCTCTGGGGATGACCCAGTGAGAAGAGCATTGTAGCACATTGACAATGGATTGACATTTTTGGAGAGGTGCAGTTGACACAGTGATATCGGGGATACACAAGTCAGTGTTTGTGCGCTTTATACAGTAGACAATAAAATGTTTTTAACCCTAAGGTAAAGAAACATGTCCCATGGCTGCAAGGAGTATTCATTTTGTAAGGAAGGGAATGTTTTTATCGTGTCGCCCTCTAGGAGGTCGTTCACCTTAGGCATATCCTTATTTATCCATGTTGTTACTGGAAGATCAGGGGAGAGTGCCATTAAGGTTTCTAGTGGCGCAGATATAAGGAGAGATGTTGTGTTCAGGATGTGTGGACTCCAGGATTTCCAGGACGGCAGCATAAATTGTGAGTACTGCAGTATGGGTGAGCCAGATATCTGGGGGAGCATATGTGCCCAAAGGGAATGGGTGATGCTGTTCGAGTGTAGGCACGCATTTTCAAAGGGCAGCCAGATTGGGTTCTGAGATGCGTTCGATAACCGAAGAATGTGAATTGCCAGCGCCAACACTGAAGCCCTATAGTATTACCTGATGTCGGGTAGGCCTTGTTGTCCCTTGGAATGAGGGAGCCCCAGTTTGTGGTATACCGCCCGAGGGGGATTCCTCTTCCAGACATGCGCGTTTATAGTGGATTGGAATTGTTTAATTAGTTTGGTTGGTAGATCTATGGGCAGGGTGCAAAAGAGATAGAGTATATGTGGGATATTATGTAGTGATTTTGTCAGTTGTATACCTAAGTAGTACTAGAAAATGACTTTCCTGTTACTGGTCACTGAAACCAGAACCAGGACTGTCAGCTGGACAAAATATTAGTAAATAATAGATAATTAAATCAAAATTGCCATCAATATGTCGGAATATAGAGAGGGTTCATACGTAGATTCAAGTGATTAAAATAGCCTAAATGGCTCTTCTCCTGTCTAAGGGACTCTTAGACGTAAAGAATCTATTTGAGACTCAGGACTTTAATATAATCAACCATAGTATGTCCATGTCAACAGTAAAAGCGGTTGTGGAATGAGCCTTTAAATTAACTCCTGTAATCTAGATGGAAAAGACAATCAGTCAAGGAGGAACTTTGAATAGTGGCTGTATATAAAGTAACACTTGTAGCAAAGCCCGCTGTATCAAAAAAGCTACAATAAGAGTGTAGTTAAGCAATCAGCAATTAAGGATAACAGCATTTAGCTGGATACCAAGTAACATATAATAAAAGGAAAAAAGTCTACATGAAAATTCGTAGATTAATCACAAAATATGTCATAAATGATAAATCTTAAGTTAGTGGTTTCCTAAATCGCTATGGGGTACAAAGAGTATCTGTTGCCCCCTCAAATACATACAGAGCCAGTCCAGATTCCTCAATCAAATAGATAATTCCAATCTAGATAGCATATCAGGAGTGACAGGAGGAAAAGGTGAAAAATTAGGAAATAATAGTGCTAATGTGTAGAACCATGCTTAGAGTGCTGGTTACCTACACATCGTGAAATAGTGCCCTAGAAGTGAAAATAAAAAGTGAGTGAAAGTGAAGGAGAAAAAGGGTTGAAGGAGGTTTTTTTTTTTCTCCTTCACTTTCACTCACTTTTTATTTTCACTTCTAGGGCACTATTTCACGATGTGTAGGTAACCAGCACTCTAAGCATGGTTCTACACATTAGCACTATTATTTCCTAATTTTTCACCTTTTCCTCCTGTCACTCCTGATATGCTATCTAGATTGGAATTATCTATTTGATTGAGGAATCTGGACTGGCTCTGTATGTATTTGAGGGGGCAACAGATACTCTTTGTACCCCATACCGATTTAGGAAACCACTAACTTAAGATTTATCATTTATGACATATTTTGTGATTAATCTACGAATTTTCATGTAGACTTTTTTCCTTTCATTATATGTTACTTGGTATCCAGCTAAATGCTGTTATCCTTAATTGCTGATTGCTTAACTACACTCTTATTGTAGCTTTTTTGATACAGCGGGCTTTGCTACAAGTGTTACTTTATATACAGCCACTATTCAAAGTTCCTCCTTGACTGATTGTCTTTTCCATCTAGATTACAGGAGTTAATTTAAAGGCTCATTCCACAACCGCTTTTACTGTTGACATGGACATACTATGGTTGATTATATTAAAGTCCTGAGTCTCAAATAGATTCTTTACGTCTAAGAGTCCTTTAGACAGGAGAAGAGCCATTTAGGCTATTTTAATCACTTGAATCTACGTATGAACCCTCTCTATATTCCGACATATTGATGGCAATTTTGATTTAATTATCTATTATTTACTAATATTTTGTCCAGCTGACAGTCCTGGTTTCAGTGACCAGTAACAGGAAAGTCATTTTCTAGTACTTCCATTTTGGGGTTATGCCCCTTGACACCACTGGAGTGTCATTTAAAGGTGTGACTGACCACTAGGAGGGTGGTATATTCAAGTCTGGAATAACCACTACCTTTGGCCTAGTCAATTTCTACTACTTTTTTTGTATACCTAAGTAGGATAGTGATTTTTTTACGCCAGTCAAAGGTGCATTTTTGCACTAGCTGGGAAGCTGTGGTTTGTAGGAGGTTAATACGTAGCGCTTGGGTTTTAGAGGTATTGTTTTTGCAGTAGGACACCCTGCCATATGCTTTTGGAAGATTGAGCAATTTTGAGAACCATTCCACCTTGGGAGGAGTTGTTAGCCCAATCTGTAGTGTAGGGAAGTGTCTGGTTTTGTCCCCTACCTGTCTACCAGGGACAAAACCCATCTGTTCGTCAAATATTAGTGTGGGGAACAAAGTTTTTATGCACATTGCCAGGAGCTTAGCATAGAGCTTAAAGGACCACTATAGTGCCAGGAAAACATACTCGTTTTCCTGGCACTATAGTGCCCTGAGGGTGCCCCCACCCTCAGGGACCCCCTCCCGCCCGGCTCTGGAAGGGGGGAAGGGGTTTAAACTTACCTTTTTCCAGCGCTGGGCGGAGAGCTCTCCTGCTCCGATCCTCCTTCTCTCCTCCTCCTGGGCTGAATGCGCACGCGCTGCAAGAGCTGCGCGCGCATTCAGCCCGTCGCATAGGAAAGCATTTACAATGCTTTCCTATGGACGCTTGCGTGCTCTCACTGTGAAAATCACAGTGAGAAACACGTATAGCCTCTAGTGGCTGTCAATGAGACAGCAGCTAGAGGAAATAGGGGAACTTAACCCATTCATAAACATAGCAGTTTCTCTGAAACTGCTATGTTTATAAAAAAATGGGTTAACCCTAGCTGGACCTGGCACCCAGACCACTTCATTAAGCTGAAGTGGTCTGGGTGCCTAGAGTGGTCCTTTAACATCTGCATTGAGCAGGGATATGGGGTGTAAATTTGCACATATCATTGGGGGTTTGTTGGGCTTGGGCAGTGTAACTATGCATGCCTCCAGCATTTCCTGGGGAAGTGTACCCTAATGTTTGATGTGATTGAAACGTTTTGTGAGATGAGGGGTCAGCAACGACTCCAGCTTTATGTAGTAGTAATTGGAGAGTCCATCTGGACTCCATACTGTGTAATTTGTGCTTAGTGAGAGTTTTAATTGCTGATCCAATCTCATCCTCCGTGAAAGGATTTTGGAGGAGGGTGCTTTGGTCCTGAGAAATTTTAGGGAGGCTCACCTACTCTAGGAAGTGTTCTATTTCTGCACTAGAGGGTTGGTGTGTCTCTGGATCATTCTTTAGCTGGTATAGGGATGCATATCATCTCGCTAGTTCATCTACTATATTCTTGAGGGGTGTACAGTTTATCCCCCATGTGGAAGTTATATAGAGAATCTTAGATTGGAGGTATTTTTGTTTTAGTCTCCTAGCCAGGAGCTTACCAGCTTTATTTCTGGTTACGTAATGGGATTGTTTTAGGTAGCGTAGATGTTTTTCAGTCATCTGCAATTGTAGGGAGTGAAGTTTGTTTTTAAGTTTCATCATTTGTGTGTGAATCTTTTTTGATGGGTTTGTTTTATTTTTGGCCTCTAGGACAGAAAGCCCCTGTAGTAGCTGAGCCTTGGCCACGCAACAAGATTTTTTTGTCAGGGAACCCAATTGTATGAGGAGCCCAATTGTATGAGGTTGTGTGCTATCTAGGGATGTGCATGGGCAAAAAGTTTGGTTCGGAAATTTGGGTAAGTAAAATAATTTGGCACTTTGGCAATTCGGTTCGGCACTTCCAAAATCCGGGATTTTGGCAGTTCGGGACTTTGGCAATTCTAGATTTTGGCAATTTGGAACATCTTTAGGGCTTCCTAAGCCTACCACTAACCCTACCCCTAACCCTGTCATCATTCATGTAATTTTCCCTCCCTCTCTTGTTTTGCCACTTTTCAGAAATCCGAAGCACTTCAGCACTTCGGTTCGGCAATTCAACACTTCGGCAAATCCGTTAGGCACTTCGAAATTCAGCACTTCGGACATTTGGAAGCATTCGAATGTCCGAACTGAGTGCAATTCGTCTGAATTCGTATTCGGAACAAAACGAATTGCATATGTCTAGTGCTATCCATTGTGTCGCCACCGAGGTAGTACAGGGTTTGTGTGTTACAAAGAAGTTGATTTTGATTTTGGTGAGTATGTTGAGCTCTTTGGATATATAGTTGTGGATCTGGTGTGCAAATGAAGTCACCTCAGATCACAGTGTGACTGACCTTATACTGTTCTATTTATGGAAGGCTGTGCTTAGAAAAGGGCATACAGGGATACTAATGTCATTTGGAGGCTAGAGTATTGTTTTTCTGGAGTGAACACACAGTCGCTGTGGAAATATATGGAAACCCATTTATATTTTGTATGGGACAATGCATGGAAAGCTTGGGGATAGTGTTTGATAACAAACTTTGGAAGGTTGCGGTTACAGAAGTGGGTCTCCTGCAAGCATATTATTGCCACCTTAGATTTATATATTTCCTTCAAAGTTAGTCTGCACTTGTGGTGACTGTTAAGACCTTTGACATTTAGGGAGAGTATTATTAAGGAGTCAGCCATTGTCTTGAACAAGATGTGTTCTTATCTGTGCCAAGAATATCATAGGTCAGGAGAAAAAGATGTTTGTAGAGCTAAGGTCTTTGGGGGTGAGAGTTGCATATTTCATGACACAGGGATCCAGCACCTCAATCTCCTCCCCAACTGCAACTTAATGTGCTCTGAACTGCCTCCTTTGATTGGGCACAATGGCCATGGTAATACATAGTGCACTAAAGAGTATCATAAACAAAAACATGGAAAGTCAGGATGGAAAGGAAACTTAATCAGGACTAATAAACCAAAGTATATACATAGTGCCATCTGTGAAATGGGCGCTTTTTGTGGTTGAGGCGTAGGCTTGTAAATGGTTTTCCAACTTCTACACTCAACCTACAGGGGCCCTCTTGGTGTTCGGAGTGAGGTGTATATTGTCCCTGTTTGACATTCTTTGAGGGACATACACTGCCATGCACTTTAGGTAAGTATTTTAAACCTGTATAGTTTGCAGGTTTGTGGTTTCGAGAGCCTGGTGCTGTCTGCTTATTGCAAGCTGAATTAGTCATAGGGCTATTGACCACTGCTTGTGTGCATTTTTTTTTTTTTTTGGGGACGGGGTATTGTTGTTACTATATGGATGTCCCACTACATACATTACATACAACTAGGTTGCTCAAATTCGGCAGTAATCTATACCGTTTGGGCTTTACAAGGGGTGGGATGTTTACATGTCATGCATAACACATTACTTACACCCCAACAATAACCATCCAGGCTACTGTCATCCCGCTGCTCTTTAAGATGTGGGCCAGAGTTGGGAAGGGTATGTGCTAATTTTAAATTGCTAGTATTATATGCTTGTGGATGCTGTTTACCCATCTGCCTGGTTGTGCTCGGTCAGCTAGGCAGGGGGACATTCGTATCATGTACTGCCGAACATTTATCTTTACTCATTTGAATAATCTACATTGTACAGTGCTACGGAATCCGATAGCGCTATATAAATAATAAAATAATAATAATAATACATCGATGCTGGGTAGCACCACAGCATCTCACCCAGTTGGCTAGTGCAAGTATAGTCTCCCCACTATATTATGGTGGCTAAGCTTACAACAACTTAAATGTGCAAGTAAACAACCTTAACATTGAAACTTATAAATGATATTTCTCATCATCTTGAGCCACAGAGTTATCGCTCTAGTGAGATAGTCCTGCTGCTACGGTGCTTATTGCCTTGCTGGGAGATCCCGCCATGATGTTTACATGTCATGCATAACACTTGTGGATGAAACAGTCCCCATACCTGAGGAGACACATGGTTTGTTGATGGTGTGATTTCTTCCATTCCTCCATACGAGGATCTTTGTTGGGTAGCCCCAGCGATACTGTATTCCATGGTTCCTCAGTGTCTTCATCAAAGTGATGAATTATCTCCGGTGGTTCATGGTCAGTGCTTATAAGTCTGCAAAGAGCTGGACATCATTGTATGGCTCTGGCAGCTTGGGAAACTTCAGCGCGGCAGAGAGCAGTACATCTTTCATTTTAAAGTAGTGGAATCGCATCACTATGTCCCTTGAAATATCGGAGATGAATCTTGGGGGCCTGGGTAAGTGGTGGGCCCTGTCCATTAGCCACTCAGGTACCGCTATATCAGGTAGCAGTGCCCCATGATATATCCAGATAAGGCATCAGCAGCCACATTGTCCGGGATACCTCGGAAGAGAACATTGTTTCATTGTTCGACCAGAGTTTGCACTGTGTCAGCCACTTCGTTGTGCGCCATGCGTAATTCTTCTCCAGGTGGTTAATCCTGTTGGTCCTGTCCTGTGTTTACTTTTTTTTCTCTGGTTAATCACTTGAGATCAGATTGGAGGGTAACTCTAAATTCCTGCAGGATGGCATATAGTCATTTTTCAGTTACAGGTGCATCTGTGTAGTGGCCCGCATCAGGGTCTATATCAGGTTGGTTCCCCCTCTCGGGCCGCAGGTAAGAAGGGAAGGGGGAATATACTATATATTTATTTTAATTAAAAAAATCTTATATTATAAAAAAATTACATTTGCTTTAATCAGCCTCCCTATCCCCCCCAACACACACAATAACTCCCTACACATTCACACACTGCCCCCATGCACACACATTGCCTCCAAATACACATACTGTACCCTTCACACACATACAATGCACCCTCACACACATACACTGCTCTCCTCACACACACATTTTTGTCTATTCATTCATTTGGTGCGCACATACTTAGTTACATAGTTGTTTTCTACCCACCATTAATTCAATTGATCTCTAGCTTCCCTTTTATTTTAGACACTTGTATATAATTTGCAGTACATTTCTGACAGGAGAATTTTCACACCGTTTGGGAAACTAAGAAAAATTAAGCAACAGAGGAAAAAGCAGGAGGAGCTTTAAACAAATTGAAATTAAATATTTATGTATTAAATCTATTAATATAAATATATGAACATCGATTTTTTTTTACTGAATTTCCCTTTCTTCCCTCCTTTGCTCACTTTTCTTGATTTGTGATTAAAAGTATATTACTGTCTCCGAGCAATCATCTTTTCCCCATATCAATCATCTGTGTCTTGGAGCCATGGGCAGCCTTGTGTATTTCAATTAATGTGTGTAGCGGATGGCACCAGGCGACCCTACAAAAATACTGTATAAAGCTGCATCCGTGTATCTGCTGTATTTTCTGTGTATTTAAAAAGAATTGTATTCCTCTGATTGTTCGGTAGTTTCATTCCCTTAGTTTATTCGAATGAAACTACCGAACAACCAGACCTCCCTGTGTGAAGTGTGTCCTCAATTACCCGTTGCAACATTGTTGCGAACGGGTAATTGAACAGTAAGTAGCCGTCCTTTGTTCTCGGGGGTGGCCGCCATTCGACAAACGAACACGTGGCGGCGGCCATTTTAAAACTCCCGAACAGCGGTGTTTTGCCGTCGAGTGTCTGGAACTAAAATCGGACACTCGAGTAGGCGAACACCGCTGAGACCTCCACAGCCCTGGTCCGTTCGGTTCCAAACTACCGAACGGCCCCTCGTTCGGTAAATAGAGAATACCGAACGAGGGGATTCAGGCGAACCCTCCCTAGCCTCTATAGCTAGAGGCTTTCGTGTATTTTATTCCCTTATGCCAGGACCGACCGCAAGGCCCATTCACATGGAACCGAATTCGGCTATCTCAGTTCGTGCGGTCGGTCATTTTATTCCCTCCATACTTTTCCCGAACCCCTGGTCCGATCTGGGTGATTTTTGGATATGTTGTTCACCCAGATCAGGGCTACCCAGGGGATGTATGATTTAAAGGGGTACCCCTACGTTTAGGGGTACATCCAGAAATGGGGGGAATTGGTGTGCTGGATAAGGGGATTATGATGCTGGCTGAGGGGAGGGGATGTGTGGGAGGTTACCAGGACAGGATTGGCTACTGTAATAATTACTGTAAATCCCTCCCTTGCATGGGAGCATGCTTTATAAGGAGACTGTGATTAAAGGCTTGTCAGTTATGCTCCTGAAACTGTGTGTCGTCCAGTTATTGGGATTGCTGTTGGGATATTGCTGTATTTTACCTGCTGGAAACCCTGCCTTTGGATTTACTATTTACTTGTTCCTGAGTCTCACTTGGATTATAAGCGGAGATAACCTGGGTAATATTGCATCTCCGCTACAATGTGTAATTCAGGTATATTTCAGATTTGGAATTTTGGGTATACTGCCAGACACCAGACCGGTCAAAATTCAGACAAAATGCAGTTAAGTCTGAAACTAAACTTAAGTCTAATATTTGCCTGAACCATATTATAACAATGCAGTGCATACTGGATCTATAATTTATCATACAAAATAAGGACATGAGATGTAATCAACAAATTTACATTTATTTAGTTACAATAAATTGATCTCTGCCTTTTCGTTTTAAATTGTCTCTAGAGTTCCTATCAGGTTGGAACATTATAATAAAACATTTCGGAACAAACATACAGATTACAAGGGACCAACTGGAAGATAGGATTGCAAATATCTCCATGGCCACTGTGTATTTTCCTCGGGCACTGAGTGAAGCTGGAATAAAGGACACCCAGACAGTGAGGAAGGCCAGCATACTGAAGGTGATGAACTTGGCTTCATTGAAGCGATCAGGAAGTCTCCTGGCCAAGAAGGCAGCAATGAAACTTATAGTGGCCAGGAGGCCAAGATATCCCAACATGCACCAAAAAGCAATGGGTGAACCTTCATTACACTCAACAGTGATAAGTATGGGTTGTGTTTCTGTGTTTAGTTCAGGGAATGGAGGAACAAGAGATACCCACGTGATGCACAAGAGGACTTGTAAAAGAGAACAAATACTAACTATAATGTAAGACACTCGAGGCATGGTCCATTTTCTCAGATTGCTCCCTGGTTTGGTGGCCATGAAAGCACAAACCACCATCATAGTCTTGGATAAAATACAAGAGATGCAGAGGGCAAAAACCATGCCAAACATAATCTGGCGTAGAAGACACATCATTGGTTGAGGATAACCAACAAAAGCCATAGCACATAGGAAACAAAGTGAAAGGGATACTAAAAGAATGCAGCTTAATGTGTAATTGTTAGCTTTCACAATGGGAGTGGATTTATGCTGAATAAATAGTTTTAAAATACAAGCAGGAACCAATGAGGAAGTGATGCTGACAGCCATTATAGCTGATCCCATTGGGTCTTTAAAGGATAGATACTCCAAGGGTTTTGGAAGGCATTGTGATTTCTGAGGATTTGGCCACTGATCCCACGGACACTTGCTGCAGCCAATAGAATCTGGAATTAGAAATTACAAATACATATCACATCATATTTCAAATGCAATATTGTAAAAGTGGTTATGCTCATAAATACCATTGGTTACTTGAGACAACTTTGTAATTATGTTCTGTACAATTGGGAAAAGTGTAAATGGCCTCAACTGAATGGGGCAAAACCATATGGCTTCATACTGGGTCATTCAGATTTCAAAATCCAGGCATTGTTGATGGAAGTATTTTATGCCATTATCGTTCTTCTTTGTTCACCTGACCATACATATACTGCCTATCTGACGAGAAGCCTAAAGAATCCTTAGGTGGGGATTATACCACCCAAGTGCTTACATTGAGCAGTACAAGTCTGCTCTATATACTGTGAGTAGTATATTTACACTTTTTTTTACACCTTTTAACTACTATACAGAGAGCACTATATATTTTATTTCTTTCTTCTGGGTCGAATAATACCAACTTGGACGTCGAATCTGAACCAGATACTCGTCAATCAAATACTACTCCGCATATCCTTGAGTGGGGATTATTCCACTTCACGTGCGCTATATCAGAGCTAGGTTTTAGCTCTGAAAAGTGTGAGTAAGACTATTTTTATTTTATATACTATTTTATTCATCTATATACTGTGCCATTGGAGTTCCTTTTGTCTTTTCTCCACATATTATTCTACTGGATTTCAAGCACACTACTGTGAAGACACACTCCATTTTACGTCTCAGAATCCCTGTTCTTACACGTGGCATCTACCATTACGGACTTATGATAAGTGTTTTGGACTATTGCTAACTACTTATTTTACAATTCATTTAATATTTTATATAAAATTTTACTATTTTATACTACTTATTATATACAATTTTTTATGTTTTATTGTATATTTTAGGCGCAACCTTATTTTGTTCTGTTTTGTATCTCTTCTTACCATTAGGGGATTATAGGGGACTCCCCTTTGAGGATTGCAGCCTTACTATTATTATTTTCTTGTGTGGCAACCTAGCGCTGATTTCTCTCTTTCCATTTTATTGATAAATAGCTTTAGGTCTCTCTCTATCTTTTGTAAATATCCTTGTATTGCTCTCCCAGTATTTTTAGATACCAGGTTATTAAGTCCTGTATTGCACAATTTGATATTACATCGCAGGATCTAAGTAGAGCGGACACCTTGATGTTCGGGTCCAGCTGGTTTGGCCGAACTTTGAAAAAAAAAAAGTACGGGTTCGGGATCGAGCTTGACCCCGAATTTGACCCCGAACCCCATTGAAGTCATTGCTGGTGTTTATTTTAGATTGATGTTTCTTATTCATTAATAAAGTATCTTCTAGATTTTTAACTGTTTGTGTGTACCCGATATTGGTAGTAGGAACAGACTCTCTTTACTCCCCCCTTTTTTTCATGGCTGTCAAGAGGATCGTCAGAATTATCCATTTGAGAGAGGGTTGGAGTGCAGAGTATTCTCTTTCATTGTTCAAACTGAGCTCAACTCCTGATGCATGGAGAAAAGGCGTTCACAAGCCTCTTCTATTGTGAACATAGTTTATACTAAGTGACCCATAGGTTGAGGAGGCGGTGACCATGGTGGTGTAGGTGGAAGCCACGGTGGAGGTAGCTAACACTATTTTATTATTATTTTTTTTTAATTAGGGTAGCCCCCAAAATATTGGGACATATAAAAAAAGAAAACAAAGAATAAGTGCAGGTAGCCAACACTGTTTTATATATATATATTATATATATATATTATATATATATATATATATATATATATATATATATATATATTTATTTTTTGTATTGGGTAGCCCCCAAAATATTGGGACATATAAAAAAAAGAAAACAAAGAATAAGTTCACTTGAGTATAACAATGGCTGGGTTATAAATGTCTATTCTGCACAAGGTACAGACAAGTCTGGTGGGATCCATGTCTGGTTCATTTTAATAAACGTGAGCTTGTCCACATTGGCTGTGGACAGGCGGCTGTGCTTGCCTGTGATAACGCCCCCTGCCATGCTAAACACACAGTAATCAGCACAAGTTAGAATGTGGGCAACTCGGCAGGCGTTGCACAGGCACGTAGTCGCTCATGTGGTGAAACTAACCTCGCCACTGGGTTATGGAGAAGCCTGATTGCCAGCCTCCTGCCTCATGACTATGGCCCCTCTCATCAACCCATGCTAAACTTAAACCCCATGGCGATTTGACTGTGTTAGTGGGATCTGAGCGCTGTTTGGATATATTGAGCGCTCAGATCCAGGCCATCTGGGGATAGGTTGAATGTGGGGGTTCTGTTCAGTATGATAGGAATGATGTATTTTTGTATATTTTTGCTGTTGTGAATAGAGATATTTTCTGTACCTGGAGATAGTTGGCTTACCACACCCAGTTAAGCCAATTATCTCCTGGATAGAGAACTCTGTGGAACTGTTTTGGGCTGGAAAAGCCATGCTTCAGTGGTCACAAAGGACTTTCGACCTAACTTTTAAACCACTGGAGGGAATTGTCTGATTTTTGAGTATGTTTGTATTTGGAGTATGCTGATTCTGAAAATGTGAATGTGATGTATACTTTTAAAGTTATGAATATTCTGTAAAACTGTGTATTTTCCTGCCTGTGATAATTACGTTAGCCCATTTTGTTCAGTAATTATATCACAGGCAGAGGGGAGGATTTTGCTGAAATGAATGGGAGTGTTCATTGTATATTAAAAAGTATATTACGTGTTTGATTGGATGTTCCACAAAACTCTGTGGGTGGTACTAATGTGTAAGAATGTGTATATAAGAACAATAAAAATACAGCTCTGTCTGTTCCTGCTTGACCCTCAAAATGGAGCCTTGTCTCGTTCTTGTGGGGATTTATTGTATGCTGTTCCAGTTCGACTGCTAGGAGTGTAAACCTATTCGTATGTTTTTTCATATTCGGCTGTTTATGGTATTCATATGGTTTCCTGTTCAGCGGATTGTTGTCTTTGGTAGCTGCCTGTATATCTGGAAGGGGAATATCTACTAAAGGCTTTAACCCCTTTTATGCCCGGGGTGCCGTTACAGCTCATGTGTGCCAGGCTGCCCAGAGGCAATGACAAGTTGTCCTCTGTAGGAGGTGTATCGTCTGTGTCCTCCGTATCCCCCCAGCCACGCTCCAGTGATGCCCACGATCTGCATGGGTGCCAACCTGCTGTGAACACGGTTCCTCCTCCTCCTCATCCTCCTCATTCTCATCCTCCAGCACTGTGTCCTGGCTGGACAATTGTGTACCTAGCCTATGCTGGTGCAGGAACCCACCCTCCAAGCCACTTGTGAATGACTGGCCTGATAACCATGGAAAAGACCCCTCTTCCTCCTCCTCTTCCTCCTGTGCTACATCCTCTTCCATCATCGCCCGAAACGTTTTTTCAAGGAGACATAGAAGCAGGATAGTAAGGCTGAGAACGGCATCACCGGCACTGGCCATGTTGGTGGAGTACTCGAAACAGTGCAAAATGACACTCAGGTCTCGCATGGAGGCCCACTCATTTGTGGTGAAGTGGTGCTGTTCCACAGAGCGACTGAGCCGTGCGTGCTGCAGCTGAAACTCCACTATCGCATGCTGCTGCTCGCACAGTCTCTCCAGCATGTGCAAGGTGGAGTTCCACTTTGTGGGCACGTCATACATGAGGCGGTGAGCGGGCATGCCGAAGTTACGCTGCAGCGCAGATAGGCGAGTAGCAGCAGGGTGAGAACGCTGAAAGCCCGCACAGACGGCCCGCACTTTCTGCAGCAGCTTTGATATTTATGGGTAGTTTTTCAGGAATTTCTGCACCACCAAATTCAGCACATGCGCCAGGCAAGGGATGTGCGTCAAACCGGCTAAGCCCAGAGCTGCTACGAGATTTCACCCATTATCGCACACCACCAGGCCGGGCTTGAAGCTCAGTTGCAACAACCACTAATCGGTCTGTTGTTCCATGCCTGTCCACAGCTCCTGCGCTGTGTGGGGTTTTCCACCAAAACATATGAGTTTTAAAACAGCCTGCTGTTGTTTCCCCCAGGCTCTGCTGAAGTTGGTGGTGAAGGTGTTACGCTGACCGTATGAGGAGGTGGTAGAGGAGGAGGAAGCGGAGTAGGAGGAGAAGGTGACAGGAGGCAAAGTGAAATGCCCTGCAATCCTCGGTGGCAGAAGGACATGCGCCAAACTGCTATGCTCCTCAGGCCCAGCCGTCACTACATTTGCCCAGTGTGCAGTTAGGGAGATATAGCGTCCCTGCCCGTGCTTACTGGTCCATGTATCTGTGGTTATATGGACCTTGCCACAGATGGCGTTGCGCAGTGCACACCTGGTTTTGTCTGCCAATTGGTTGTGCAGGGAAGGGATGGCTCTTCTGGAAAAGTAGTGGCTGCTGAGAACCACGTACTGTGGGACAGCCACCGCCATCAGGTTTTTAAAACTGTCTGTCTCCAACAGACGGATGACAGCATTTCAAAGGCCACAAATTTTGAAATGCTGGCATTCAGGGCCAGGGATCGCGGGTGGGTAGGGCCATACTTCCTCTTTCTCTCCAGTGTTTGGGAGATGGACAGCTGAACGCTTCCATAGGACAGTGTGGAGATGCTTGGGGACCATGGTGGACGTGGTGGCATTGCTGCCACATCCTCTGCTTGTGGGGTGGCAGGTGCCACTCTGACTCCAGAGGTGGAGGAAGAGGCCGAGACAGCATCCGGAAGAGGAAGCAGGAGGAGCCTGAGACCTTTTTTGGTTTTTGAGGTGCTTACTCCACTGCAGCTCGTGCTTTCCATGTAGATGCCTGGTCATGCAGGTTGTGCTCAGGTTTAGTACGTTTATGCACTCGTGTCTTGTCATCAGCACATTGTCTGAAGAACTGCCACACCAGGGAACTCCTTGGAGCTGGCTTTGGTGTGCTCAGTCCCTGGATGTAGTGGCCAGTAGCAGGCTTACAATCTAGGGGATGGCTGGTTCGCTTTTGCACCCTGCTCCCTCTTATGCTGTGCTGGTACCTCTGTGCAACCGCCGCCTCTTCCTCCAAATTGGATACATCACTCGCATTACCTTCATTCCATGGGGGGTCTAGGACCTCATCATCCTCCACATCATCTTCCACCCACTCCTCAACCCTGCCCTCCTTGCCGGTCTGCACACTGCTGAACGCTTCAGCAGTTGGCACCTGTGTTTCGTCATCATCAGAGATGTGCTGTGGTGGTCCTCACATGTCCACATGCTAACACATAAGTGGTTGTTCATCAGTGCACTCAATCTCTTCCACTTCTGGGGCAGGGCTAGGTGGATGGCCCACGGAAACCCCACCAGCAGAGTCATCAAAAAGCATAAGAGACTGCTGCATGACTTGTGGCTCAGACTACTTGGCTGATTTGCAAGGGGGTGAGGTGAAAGACAGATGGCCATGGGCTGCAGGTGCAAACTCTGAGCTTTCATCAGAGGACCGGGTGGGAGACAATGTGAAGGAACTGGAGGCACTGTCAGTCATCCAATCTACTATCGCCTGTACTTGTTATGGCCTCGCCATTCGTAGAGCGGCATTTGGGCCTAACAAATAACGCTGAAGGTTCTGTCGCATACTCGCACCTGAGGAAGGTGTTTCACTTGTGCGTGTACCTGGCACAGATTGACCACGTCCTCTCCTTGCAACTGGAGCTCCACCAACACGAGCAGCCACGTCCCTTATTTGACGCTCTCCTCATTCTTTGCGTTCACCCACCAAAGTAACAGATGGTTTATGTCAGGCGACAATGTCAACAATTTTTATTTGTATTTTTTTTAGTTTATTGAACTGCAAGAAATGCGCCGTAGGCCGCAAATGTACCATTTAGCACCAAAAAATAAGAATTTTCGAAAGTGCGATGTAATCACCGTATCTGATGGTTCTATTTGACTCTCAGATATGAAGAGCAGTCACAAAATTTACTATTTAGCATTTAGCACCCCAAAAATTTGAATGGGTCAAACTGCGCTGTAACCACAGTATTTGAAGGTTCTATTTGACTCTCAGATACGAAGTGCACCGCAGGACACAAATGTACTATTTAGCACCCAAAACTATTAGAATTTTTCAAAGTGCGCTGAAAGCACAGTATTTGACGGTTCTATTTGACTCTCAGATATGAAGTGCTCCGCAGGACGCAAATGTATTATTTAGCATTAGCAGCCAAAATAATTAGAATTTTTAAAAGTGCGCTGAAAGCACAGTGTTTGACGGTTCTGTTTGACTCTCAGATATAAAGTGCACCGCAGGATGCAAATGTATTATTTAGCATTAGCACCCAAAATAATTAGAATTTTTCAAAGTGCGCTGTAAGCACAGTGTTTAAGGGTTCTATTTGACTCTCAGTTATGAATTGCACCGCAGGACACAAATGTACTATTTAGCATTAGCACCCAAAACAATTAGAATTTTTAAAAGTGCGCTGAAAGCACAGTATTTGACGGTTCTATTTGACTCTCAGATATGAAGTGCACCGCAGGACGCAAATGTATTATTTAGCATTAGCACCCAAAATAATTAGAATTTTTCAAAGTGCGCTGTAAGCACAGTGTTTAAGGGTTCTTTTTGACTCTCAGTTATGAATTGCGCCGCAGGACACAAAAGTACTATTTAGCATTAGCACCCAAAACAATTAGAATTTTTCAAAGTGCGCTGTAAGAACAGTATTTGACGGTTCTATTTGGCTCTCAGATACAAAGTGCACCGCAGGACGCAAATGTACTATTTAACAAAAAAGTGTGATTTTTTAAACCAACAATGTAACAGTAGTATTTAAGGGTTTTATTGGACTGGAAGAAATGCATTACGCAAATGTACTATTAAGCAGCAAAAAAATTGCAGTATTTAAAAATGCCTAGATATTGCCCACTGAGCTACCAGAACAGGATTAAAGTCATGTGCCAGGCACACATGCAGTTGCAAGTGCACTGCACTCTCTGTGGCACTGGGCTCAGGGCTGGGTACAAAAATCTAGTATAGCATCCACTAAAATAATCACTGTAGTTTGAATAATCGCTGTAGTTTGCAGATTCAACACCAGAATTCTTTCCTAATCTGTCCCTAACAGCTGCAGCATCCTCTGCCTACACTAATAAGAGCTCATGTGCGTGCAGCGCTACGTGACTCCAGCTTATATATAGAGGCTGGGTCACATGCTGAACTGGCCAATCACAGACATGCCATTAGTAGGCATGGCTGTGATGGCTTCTAAGGGCAAACAAGTCAAACGCTTGTTGATTGGCTGCCCTGCAGCCTTTTAAAGCGTGCCATTATATCGCCGAACACCAAACTCGAACACGAACACGAACATACACTGAAATGTCCATGTTCCGGTCCGGGGTCCAAAAACCGCAATGTTCGGTATGAATCCGAACTTTGCAGTTCGGGTTAGCTTAACTCTGGATATAAACACAACATGACTCAAACCTGTGAATTGCAAGGCATACATATTAGTGCACCTCTGGAACATACATGTTGATTCAACATGTTTAGCTGCTGTTGTCATTAAATCTATTCTTCTGTTTTGTATTATTATTATTGCTATTATTATTATTATTATGATATTTATATAGCGTCATCAGATTCCACAGCGCTTTACAATGGGTGGACGAACAGACATGTTGTTAGAAACACATGAACAGAATGATTGAGGGTCCTGCTCAATGAGCTTACATGCTAGAAGGAGTGGGGTAAAATGACACAAAAAGGTAAGGATAGTATTAGACTAGTGACAGTTGCAGAAGAGGAATCAGTCAGGAGCTATTAACAGTTTAATTGAGATGCTTTTATGAAGAAGTGGGTTTTTAATGATTTTTTGAAGGAGTGGAGACTGGGTGAGCATCTAACGGAGGAGGGAGTGAATTTCACAGGAACGGTGCAGCCCTCAAGAAATCTTGAAGGCGAGCATCAGAGGTGGGAGTACGGACAGAAGATAGACGTAAGTCTTCAGCAGATCGTAAGGGCCTAGACTGGACATACTTGTGTATAAGGGAGGATAAATAGGTGGGAGCAGTATTATGTAGAGATTTGAAAGCAAGAACCAGAATTTTAAATTGAGTTCTATATTTTATAGGAAGCTAATGTAGTGACTGACAGAAGGGTGAGGCATGTACTCATAAAACACTTGTGAAACAATGTGGAAGCATGTTTCTCTCTCACCTGGTGTGATCACTAATTTGGTGGGGTAACATGCTTGCAAAGTAAACTATGGCTCATCTGAATTGATTCATCTGGGAAAAAAAAAATTTGGGGGCAGTTTGGGAATCGTCCATGTAGAGTTTCGCTTGGACATATTTCGACCATACAGTTGCTTTGGTGAAAAACAATTCAGGCAAACTAAATGGTCATGAAAATGTTCCAATCAGTGCAATGCAAACTATAAAATAATAAACATATTTTTCAATTTGCCATACATTGATAGGCTCATTTTCAGAGATTAATTGAAAAAGGTAACTAATAGAGAAAAAAAGGAAGTACATAAAAAATAGTTTTATATCACCAATGTCTTATTGTAAAGCTCTGCAGAATACGTTGGTTCTATAAAAATGGTAATAACTGTTTGCTTCCATCACTTGCTTTCCATTACTTGCCTGTCGTATTGGAGATCTCGCCTTGTGGACAGGGGACACACTGGAAGCAGCAGACCGGCTCTCCTCTTTTAGGTGCTTTACGGAAACCTGGGAGACAGCTCTGACTGCAGACTGAGACAGGGATCTGGGGGAGGGGGGGAAGAATATTAATTAATATCTACTTCTGTTATTATATCTATCAGTTGTAGGAAATAATCCAGGCACTCCAATAGATTCCAAATTTAAGGCAATTTATTTGAACCCCTGTAAAATGGAATCTATAGCCCTGAAAATGACAATTGTTATTCTGGGACTATAGGCTTACTTCTTGCAATGTTCACCCCCCCTTTGCCTTGTAAAAAATAGGCTAAATAAATATTACTCACTCCATTTCTGGGACTACATTACTGCAGCCTCCAGCTCCACCTTTGGTGATGTCAGCAGGCATGCTGATGTTACCTGCAATTTTGTCCAATCCAATGCTTCTTTTAGAAAAGCATTGGATTAAAGAGCGCATGTGCATCAAAATATTGTGCTCCTCCAATCAAATACTGCTGTGAGTACCCGCCTTGGACTGACCTTGTGACATGCAGAGAGTATTTGTCTTTATCATCTTTATAAATGGTCTAGAATTGGGCATTGAAAGTCATGTGTCATGGTTTGTAATTGACACAAAACTAAGATATCTGAACTTGATATAACTTCTCTTCAATGGGATTTGGGCAAAAGAGGGAACTGGGCAGAAAAGTGGCAGATAAGATTCAATACAGATAAATGCAAAGTTGTGCATTTTAGAATATGGATCCAATGAGCCACTGATACATTAAATGAGGGTTGGATTAGGTATAACATTAAGTGAAAAGGACTTTTAAGGAACACTTATAGATCACAAACGAGGCAACAGAATTAAACGCTGGTCTGTCATTATAAACGCTGGTAAGGTGCTTTCATATATTAAAAGGGGCAATGATTCACATGTTTAAAATATAATTCTGCCTTTTTATAAATCAGTTGTAAGACCCTGCCTTGAATATGGGGTGAAACTTTGTCTACACGTTTTAAAGACAGACATTGACAAACTAGAAAAAGTGCAGGGGTGTGCTGGAAAACTAATAAGGGATGGAAAACCTTTTTTTCTTTAGAAAAAGGCACCTTAGAGCGAATAGGATAGCACAATACACATATATGTAGTGTCAGTATAAACTGCCATGTGCTAACATGCTCATTAGCTGGATAATGCAACAGACCAACAGACAAGATGTCACTTACAGCAGAGGAAATGGTTCTTTGTAGAGTGAACAATAAATATGTGGAATTCTACTCCAAAGAGGTTGTCTTATTGGATGTTGTGGGAATAATTTTAGAAACAAAATTTATGTGAGCCAATTGCAAATTTCAGTGAGAAATGTAATTAAATTATGAAGTTAATAAGTTTCCTCTTTGTGTGACATAATTGGCAATCACTTCAAGTTGGACTTTTAAAGGTTTAACATGATGGGCTTGAGACTTCATTACCATTAATATTACTATGTAGCTATGTAACATACCACACTGAACCTAAATTTGATAACAATTGAAAAAATAGGAATGTATGTTTGCACAATATCTATTTGCCTCCAATGGTTAGGTTGGTAGAATTTTTTTTGTCGAACAGTCTTTACAAAACAGCTTTGTATTCATGTACATTGTAGCGGATGGCACCGGGCTGTCCTGCAAATATATTGTACATAACTGCATTCGTGTGATCTGCTGTGTTATATGTGTTTTAAAAGAATTGTATTCCTCTGATTGTTCGGTAGTTTCATTCCCTTAGTTTATTCGAATGAAAATACCGAACAACCAGACCTCCCCTGTGTGAAGTGTGTCCTCAATTACCCGTTGCAACATTGTTGCGAATGGGTAATTGACTAGTAAGTAGCCGCCCTTTGTTCTCGGGGGTGGCCGCCATTCGACAAACGAACACGTGGCGGCGGCCATTTTAAAACTCCCGAACAGCGGTGTTTTGCCGTCGAGTGTCTGGAACTAAAATCGGACACTCGAGTAGGCGAACACCGCTGAAACCTCCACAAGCCCGGTCCGTTCGGTTCCAAACTACCCAACGGCCCCTCGTTCGGTAGATAGAAAGTACCAAACGAGGGGATTCAGGCGAACCCTCCCTAGCCTCATTCGGCTGTCTCAGTTAGTGGGGTCGGTCATTTTATTCCCTCCATACATTTCCCGAACCCCTGGTCTGATCTGGGTGATTTTTGGATATGTTGTTCACCCAGATCAGGGCTATCCGGGAATGTAGGATTTAAAGAGGTACCCCTACGTTTAGGGGTACATCCAGAAACGGGGGGAATTACTGTACTGGATAAGGGGATTATGATGCTGGCTGAGGGGAGGAGAGGTGTGGGAGGTTACCAAGACAGGATTGGCTACTGTATTAATGATTGTAAATCCCTCCCTTGCATGGGAGCAGGCTTTAAAAGGAGACTGTGGATTAAAGCTTTCAGTTCTGCTCCTGAAACTGTGTGTCGTCCAGTTATTGGGATTGCTGTTGGGATATTGCTGTATTTTACCTGCTGGAAACCTTGCCTGTGGATTTACTATTTACTTGTTCCTGAGCCTCACTTGGATTATAAGCGGAGATAACCTGAGGAATATTGCATCTCCGCTACATACGTGTATTCTGTATTTATGTAAAATAATCCCAATCATATTAGAACTCCACGATATAGCTGACTTTTTAAAGAATTCAGCAAAGTTCTATTTTCAATTAGGAAAGCAATATTAGTGGTTTGATGTGTTTCTGATGAGCTAATATTTTTGATAGGGTTAAAAATGAAGTACATAAATGGACAGACTATTTTAGGAATAGTAATTGTTAAATATCAGCTAAGCATGAAACCTGTTACAGACCATCATGAACCCGTGACATGTAAATGCATATATATTTTTTTCATACCTGAAACACAGTAGCTATTACAAAGAAATTTCATAAGTAGATGTAATGGATTTATTACAGAAAGAGTAGTTAGAGTGCGTCAACCTGTGAAAAAAATAAGTTACCTGAAATCGCTCCCATATACATTGAATGCACTATGTATCACAAAGATACATGGTGTATTTAATCAAACTATGTTGATATACTCACTTTTCCTCTATTCCAGCGCCGCTTCCTGGTTATTACTCTTTATGCTCCTTCGGACCATCCACTGTTCCACTTGCGCTTCTCTCGAAGACTTCTTTGATTTGGCCTGCATGTGTTGCATCCCCAAGCAGAGCAAATCTCATCAGTGACATCAACACTTGACTTTATTTCCCGTGTGCCTGAATCTGAACAGAGTAACGTCAGGTCTAAAGCACTGACTAGGAAGCTTCCTTAGCAACCACAGTGCATGTACTTTGATTGCTATGGGTGGAGAGCAGAGGGTCCAACTGCCTGAAGTCTTCTCTGCTCTCCCTCATCAGTCAATGCCTCAGCCTGCCCAGCAGCCCAGGCATTGACTGACACCTGGGAGAAAACTTTTAAATAGTTTTCTTTTTCCTAATATATACATTTGCTAGCAAAACTGCAAGAACAATGTATAGATATAATCTTAGGCTCACTCTAATGATCATATGTTGTTTGGGGCATGACAGGTGCCTTTTAAAAGATGTTGATAGAATTTTGTGATTACAATTATATATCACTAGCATCGTCTAGCGAAGGAATAAGCAACCTTTGGCACTTCAGATGTTGTGAACTACATCCCCCATAATGCTCTTACATCCATACTGCTGGCAAAGCATCATGGGAGATGCAGTCCAAAACATCTGCCAGGTATGTGTCAAAATATTTGTGTATTATTTATTTTAATGATTTGTTTTAAATGTTTTTTTATTTAGTTCGTAATAAAAACAGACACAATTAAAAAGTGCCCGCGCAGAGGCTAATGGAGTCAGCAGAAAACAAATATTTATATAGCAATAATGAGAAATCATAAATGAATATAACAGCTTCCTGTAATCATATATCAAATTAGGTTGGTCGTGTATTCTAATGTAGGTATTTGAGTAAGCATGGTTGTTGTAGCAGAGTGATATGTGGCCTTATTGAGCATTAGTGATGTCCCGAACGGTTCGCCGAACGGTTCGCCACGATTGGCGAACATATGCACTGTTCGGTCCACCCCCTATGTCATCATTGAGTAAACTTTGACACTGTACCTCACAGTCAGCAGACACATTCCAGCCAATCAGCAGCCGACCCTCCTTCCCAGACCCTTCCACCTCCTGTGATATCTACACTATTATCTGGTTCTCTTTCCATTATTAAGTACCAAAGAAGATCTCCTTCCATATTGTTCTGAAGCTTTTCTCCAGATTGGGATGATGTGCCTGATATCCACTTACATTTTGTAAGTTTTCCTAATTTTCCTTGCGTGTTTTCATATATACTCTTTTATCACACTATGTGCGGTTCATTTATTTCTTATAGATACTGCTAAATATGCTGTTATACTTAAAGGTTGTATTTTTATCTTATTTGCACTTTAAGAACCATCATTCCATTTTTGTGCATTCCTACTTATCTATATGTTTCACGGTTTTTGTTTGGTGTTTTAGAGGGCACACTGTTTAGAAGGTTTGTCTCTATATGTGCTTTTAGGGGCTGGTGTTCTTTTGTCTTATCAGGTCTACGAACTGTCTAATGTCCTTGACCTCCTCAACCCACTTGTACAGTGGTGGTGTACGTTGTTGTCTCCAGTATATTGGAATCACTGCTTTTGCAGCATTCAGAAGGCATGGAATCACAGAGCTTTTGTAGCTCTGTGTCCCCAGTTAGGTGTGGTGGAGCAAGGAGATGGCAGGCTTCTCCAGGTGTGGCTCCTCTGAGAGTTTTGTGATTACTTGGCTGATCGCCTCCCAGGACAGCCAAATCCAACTGCAAGTCCACCACATGTGGATGAACGCTCCCCTCTCCCCTCCATAGCACCAGCAGGTATCCGGTGTGGTAGGGTCATGTCTATTGAGGGCCAGTGATGTCAGGTACCAGCATGTAAATATTTTGTATGAGTTCTCCTGTACTTGTGCTGATGTTAGTTTTTTTGTTTCAGGAGTAGCATTGTGTCCCATTCTGTCTCCGTAAATGAGTCTCCAAAGTCTTTCTCCCATCCTCTGTGGCATGGCTAATTGGTACCGATTAGCCACAAACATGTTCTAGATTGTGGAGATACTTTTGGGCCCCATTGAATCCTGTAGGCATACATTTTCTAATTCTGCTGTATCCAAGGTGAGGCAAGGTTTCTGCGGGATGGAGGCGATATATCCAGCTATCTGTAATTTTGCTATGGAATTTTGGAACATGCAGTTCATGCCTGGGAATAGCTCCTCTACTGGGCTAACTTTCTCCTCCTGATCTATAAGGACCCCATGGGGAATCTACAAAGCGACAATGCTTACATGAGGGTAAGCATTGTCGCCTCGAAGTTTCCCCATGGGGTCCAGGGCATCCGCCAGGAAGGCTGGGTTGTTCCTCAAGGAGAGCAGTGGGCTTGGGTCGGTCATCAGGAAGAATTTCGGGCCTCAGCAATGCCACAGGGTCAGGGTAGCCTTCACAAATTAGTTATTATCTCTGAGTCATGCCCCATCTCTCTTATCAATTCACGATCCACACATGTATTGTCTGCCTCCAGTTACACCCACTCCTTGCCGCTGTTGGTTAGTGTCCACTGAGTATCCTTGTAAAGTGTGTGTATCTGAATGATTTGCTGCATACAACAACAGGATAGAAAGATATTTATTAGGGCTAGAGAATATAATTGCTGTGTGACGAACCCTCTGTCAATCGATGTTCCTAGTGCTTACCATCAACACCGCACCAGACACCATAAGCACTGCAGATCTCATGAACCGCCTCAGCTTGGCTGGGAACTCACCGTCCTCTACCCACCCTGGACCTACGAAAAGGCTCTAGGTTCCAGTGGGTGAACTTCTCCTCCAATAGCAGGAACAAGCTATTAAAAGAGCTTAGTGATTATAGCCCAGGGGAGTATACAGAGTCCCCCGGTGTAGATGCAGCCTTTTCCCCACACATGAGGCAAGGCTCTGAAGGTAAAACAGGAACTCAGCAGATCTGAGGGTTTATTGTCTTTTACACAGTTTTCCTCACAAAATTACCACCCAGGTGGACCTTGTAGAGCACAGGACACAAAGTCACAAAGCCAATCAAAACAGTATTGTACAGTTAGACACTCCCAGATAATGTACACAAACCCTCCCCTCTGCCTGTGATACAATTAACAAAGACAATGGACTAACTCAATTAACTCTAAACAGAAAAAACATAAATTTTTACAAACCCCCAAAAGTACCCCGAAATACAACATATACCCACAAAAGTCACATCCCCTGATAGCCCTGATCTAGGTGAACAACATATCCTGCAAGTCTTATTTTTGCCCCACCGTGCACATGGTCCCAGGCCCAAAACAGTTCCATACACTTGATGACAAAACTCTGTTGGACAATTTAAGATTGCCGGCACCACATGTTTGAAAGGGGCATTGTGCTAAGTCCCAATGTGCACAAATAGGGTTTTTAAAAGGCAATACACCCCAGAGCCATAGTCACAGGGCAAGAGGCTGGCAAGCAGGCCTCTCCAAAACCCAGTAGCGAGGTTACTTTCACCACATGCTGTAATAAGAGAAATCGCTCATTGAATACATATTCTTCCCAAAGTGTTCTAGGTAAGTTTTGAAGGGTCAATTTGGATGGAGTAAGTAAGGGATTTAATTTTGTAAATTGTAGCCTAAATTTTGTAATTTGTTTGCCAAGTCTTTAAAATTTCTGGTTTAATGATTAAAGGACCACTCTAGGCACCGAGACCACTTCAGCTTAATGGAGTGGTCTGGGTGCCAGGTCCCTCTAGGATTAACCCTTTTTTTTATAAACATAGCAGTTTCAGAGAAATTGCTATGTTTATAAATGGGCTAATCCAGCCTCTAAAGCCTCTAGTGGCTGTCTCATTGACAGCCACTAGAGGCGTTTGCGTGCTTCTCACAGTGAGAAGACGCCAGCGTCCATAGGAAAGCATTGTAAATGCTTTCCTATGAGACCAGCTGAATGCGCGCGCAGCTCCTGACGCTCATGCGCATTTAGCCGAAGAGGAGAATCGGAGGTGGAGAGGAGGAGGAGAGCTCCCCTCCCGGCGCTGGAAAAAAGGTAAGTTTAACCCCTTTCCTTACCATCCAGCCCGGCGGGAGCGGGTCCCTGAGGGTGGGGGCACCCTCAGGGCACTATAGTGCCAGGAAAACGAGTATGTTTTCCTGGCACTATAGTGGTCCTTTAATGCCCAATGAGTAATGGAAAAGATGTACAGATAAGAATTAATTTGTCACCTGTTCGTCTTCAGTTCCCCAGACTATGGCACTTGAGTTGATGGTGAAGACTTGTCCAAGAAATGCTGATGTGTCATAACTGCCAACATTGACATGCCTTACGGTTCCATTAAGGCCAAGCTGCCAGTTTATAATGTCATAAACAGCAGGTGGGTTCCTGTTTCTATCAAAGTAAAGCTCCCTGCCGCTGCTCAGTTTGACCTTCACCTTCTTCAAGTAATTCAAGAGCTGTAAGTAAAGGCATATGGAACTTAACCCTTTAAGGACACCGCTTTTGTTTGTTTGTTTGTTCATTTTGTACTTAGGGATACAAGATGTTTTGGTATTTTTGCTGTGAGCATATATGACAGCAATTTCCATCTTCCTCATTTAATGCACCAACCCATATTATATACTGTTTTTAAAGGACAAAAAGGGCTTTAATTTGATTTGAAATATACATATCTCATTGAAATATACATTCTCATTATTATAAAATAAATGCCAACAAAATAAAAAATATATAAGACTAATTTTTGTGGCAATAATGTTGGGTGCATAATTATTGACTTATAAAAGAAATAGATTAAGGTATTTGTCCTTCAAAGTTTATGGTAATATTTTAGTTTCAAGTCTTTTTTTACATGCCCATTACAATTTAGCAGTTTATTATGTGAACTTGATGTGTGCTACTGCAATAAAAATCAGTCATTAGTAATTGTGCTCAGCTATATCTCCTAATTACAGAATGACCCCTTCGCATACCCCTGCCAAGTTTTTAATACAGGGCTGAATGCTCTAAGATAAAACAACAGAGTATGGTATGTTCTCACTATCTACTGGCTGTTTTCATTATGAAAGGGATTACTATGACATTACTAATACACTATGATCGGTGCTGGTTCAGACACTCTGAGTCTCCCACAGACAAAGTAGTGGAAAGTGGGAATTTGGGAGTAGCACTTTGGTAAATCCTCCACTGATATATGCAACAAAAAAAGGAGGGTACAAAAGGTAGGGGTAATATAGAGTAGTAATTAACATCTCCAAAAGAGAACGAGAAAAAGAGATGCACTTACATGAAATGAAGCTAAAGAGCTCCTGTAGATAGCGCCTGAGCTGTATGATCCCTGCCTGAGGATATCCTGTCATGTCTTTTGATCATATATATGGTCCAGGTATATTATTATTTATATAGCACCAACAAATTCTGCAGTGCTGTACAATGGGTACAGACACGTAATTGTAACCAGACTTGTTGGACGCACAAGAACAGAGAGGTTGGGAGCCTTGCTCAATGAGCTTACATGCTAGATGGAGTGGGCTAGAGTGCCACAAGGTAATGGTAGGAGTAGAAAAGTAGGTTGGTAGAATAGTATTTTCTGAAGACTTATTGTTTTGATGATAGTTGCAAGAGAGGAATTAGAGTGCGGGCAAGGGGCGAGCTATTAACAGTTTAATTGGAAGGGAACACAGAGATGGACACTATATAGTGTGTAGTTTAGTGATTTTAAGTGATGTTGATATTTTGAAACTGAGTAAAATAGGAAATACACTCACATTTATTGGAGCCTAAAATGTGGCTCTGTCAAACAGCGTGGAGTGGTATGGTCGCCACTCTTAGGATATGTTGGTGCTGTGGTGTCCTTTCCATGGTATATATAAAAAAACATCAAAATAGTGCACACTGTGTGATATGACAGGTGAAATAGATGAAAATTCACTTACTATTTCAGGAGCAAAGTAAAGTTTTGCTCACTTCTTAATGCTTTGGTGAAATCAAAGTCCAGGAAATTGTTTGGTTTCAAAATGAAACAGGATGTTCCAGGATGATCAGACTATTACTATCTTTTTTTAAAAGTGCAATAAAATAATAAAAGAGAATGTAGAATAAAAGGGGAGGGAAGCGGCGCCTTAAGGGTGTCCTCCAATCCAAATTCAGATAGGCGAATATGTAAAGGAAAGGAGGATAAAGTGCAGAATAAAGTGTAGTATGTTGAAGTTAAGGAGAATTAAATTAATAGTAATGCACTTACAGTTTTCTGGAGCTGATAACTAGCTCCAAATGTATGTGCCTCAGCAGTACAATCCCCACCTTTGGATACACTTGGTGTTTTGATCCAATGGGGAAACTCTTGATCGTATAGAACAAAAACAAAAAGAACCAATATAGTGTAGTATGTTCAAAACACCAGAATAAAAAAAAAGTATTTATGAGGATGCTCACTCACAATTTACTGAGCCCACAATTGGCTCTCTATGATTCACATGTAATGAGGTAGTCCACAAATGCAGGTGTACAGGAGTTCCCCCAAAAATATAAAAGCATAAAAGAGTAACACACTAACGCGCTTTACCTTATTGACAGGTTTCTCACGTGAACACTTTGAGAAAGCCTGTCAATAAGGTGAAACATGTTAGTGTGGTATCATGTTATATTTAATATATATTTCTTAGTCTAAAAAATGGATGCTAGTTTTATTGGATTCAGAACTTAATTTTATGCCTCTATTTCATTTAAAAAAATAATAATTATTATTATTAAGACAATTTTCAGGACCGTTCCAAAAAAAAAAGAAATCGTCTTTATATCTTTTTTAGAGGACCAAGTTTGCTGCCCACTGATTATTCATCCAGATGACTGAGTCTTCCCATTGCTCCGTAAATAAACTGGCGTAGCTGGAGAAGTTTGATAAAACATTTTTGTTCCCAGATACTATTGGATAACCTGGGGTGTTGGTTTCATTTTTATGAATTTTCTGTAAAAAAAAAAAATAGATCACCTGAGTGAATGGATGAGTAATTTTTATGTACTGGTATTCATAATTGTTTAAGTTTGGTGATTTTTTTTTTCCTTCTTCTAATAGTTGTTTTTACATACTTTTTATCTTTAAGATGGGGTCTTAGGTAAGGTAGTTATAAACTGAAGTATCATTTAGTTGGTTACATACTTCACTCTTAAACATTTAAACTGGCAATATTACTAAACACCCATCTTTATCAGTCAGTTTCATCTCTCATATTTTTCTGTCTGCTTTTTCTTCTTTGCTTAAATAACTTTCATCAAACTTGCTGTTTTTAATTTTCTGGTGGAAAGATAAAATGTTGATGTGGGTCTGAGACTTGTTTGTATTTCTGGAGAATTCTTGGAATTAGTGTGGTTAATATTACTTGTTGAAAAACAAATAAATATGAATACCGCACTCAAGTCATATATATGACAAATATCAATGATAAACGTTAATAATAATGCAATTCATTTATTATTCCCTTAACCTACTTTTGAAAAATATATTAATGATTACAGTAATTTTTCATAGATTGATTTCATCGTATATACACTTGCATTCATTTCATCATATGTACAGTAGCTATTTACAAATTCTATTTCATCACTATTAGAAAAGCCTCCAGCTTCCTCAGCTCTTCGTACAAAGAGGATATTCAAACTGGTGAGATCCACCTATATATAGAGATTATTATAGTGCACTAGTTTTTTGGACTGTTGCATACAAGGACTCTATTTTTGTCTTTTTTGCTTTTTTTTTGCTTCTTTCTTTTTTTCATTTTTTTTCAATTTTTCATTTTTTCAAATTTTTCTTCTTTATGATTTCATATAGGCAGCAGCATTTTGTACCGTGCTAGACACTTCGCCTCTACACCATCGGTGGGATCATTACCAGCTGTATATATATCCTTATAATGAATTTAAATAGTATTTATGTAGGGTTTTGTAATAATTTGTAAATAGCTACTGTACATATGATGAAATGAATGCAACTATATATACGATGAAATCAATCTATGAAAAATTACTGTAATCATTAAAGGACCACTCTAGGCACCCAGACCACTTCAGCTTAATGAAGTGGTTTGGGTGCCAGGTCCAGCTAGGGTTAACCCATTTTTTCATAAACATAGCAGTTTCAGAGAAACTGCTATGTTTATGAATGGGTTAAGCCTTCCCCTATTTCCTCTAGCAGCTGTCTCATTGACAGCCGCTAGAGGCGCTTGCGTGCTTCTCACTGTGATTTTCACAGTGAGAGCACGCCAGCGTCCATAGGAAAGCATTATGAATGTTCTCCTATGTGACCGGCTGAATGCGCGCGCAGCTCTTGCCGCGCGTGCGCATTCAGCCGACGGGGAGGAGAAGAGGAGGATCGGAGGAGGAGAGCTCTCCGCCCAGCACTGGAAAAAGGTAAGTTTTAACCCCTTTCCCCCTTCCAGAGCCGGGCGGGAGTGGGACCCTGAGGGTGGGGGCACCCTCAGGGTACTATAGTGCCAGGAAAACGAGGATGCTCACTCACAATTTACTGAGCCCACAATTGGCTCTCTGTGATTTGCATGTAATGAGGTAGTCCACAAATGCAGGTGTACAGGAGTTCCCCCAAAAATGTAAAAGCATAAAGGAGTAACACACTAACGCGCTTTACCTTATTGACAGTTTCTCAAGTGAACACTTTGAAAAGGGGTTAAAACTTACCTTTAATATATTTTTCAAAAGTAGGTTAAGGGAATAATAAATTAATTGCATTATTATTAACGTTTATCATTGATATTTGTCATATATACCGTGTTTCCCCGAAAATAAACCCTACCCCGAAAATAAGCCCTAGTCGGATTTTCGGGGTGGGCTGCAATATAAGCCCTACCCCGAAAATAAGACCTAGGCATTTTACCTTTGCGGCGAGACTTCCGTCTTCTACTGTAGGAGGAGCGTTGCGGGCCGCGGCATCGCGCAACGTGATGACGACATTTCGCAGCGCCGTCAGTCTGCCTTCACGGATCTTCAGCGGAAGGATCCATTTCCGGGCGGTGAGGCTCCCAGTGGTCGGACTCGGCAAGGAATCTTTGAAATGTGAGTACCGCTAGATATTTTATGTCTGGGATTAATTGAATTAATTAAAGGGGGGGTGAATTAATTAAAGGGTGGGCTGGAATAATTAGAGGGGGGTGAATTAATTAAAGGGTGGGCTGGATTAATTAGAGGGGGGTGAATTAATTAAAGGGGGGTGAATTAATTAAAGGGTGGACTGGATTAATTAGAGGGGGGTGAATTAATTAAAGGGGTGGTGAATTAATTAAAGGGTGGGCTGGATTAATTAGAGGGGGTGAATTAATTAAAGGGGTGGTGAATTAATTAAAGGGTGGGCTGGATTAATTAGAGGGGGTGAATTAATTAAAGGGGTGGTGAATTAATTAAAGGGTGGGCTGGATTAATTAGAGGGGGTGAATTAATTAAAGGGGGGTGAATTAATTAAAGGGTGGGCTGGATTAATTAGAGGGGGTGAATTAATTAAAGGGTGGGCTGGATTAATTAGAGGGGGTGAATTAATTAAAGGGGGGTGGATTAATTAGAGGGGGGTGGATTTATTAAAGGGGGTGGAGAGTTGTTTAAATATTGTTCAATGTACATACCGGTACCGTAAATAAATAAGCCCTACCCTGAAAATAAGCCCTAGTGTGTTTTTTGTGACTAAAATTAATATAAGACCCGGTCTTATTTTCGGAGAAACACGGTATGACTTGAGTGCGGTATTCATATTTATTTGTTTTTCGATATTATGAGGCTTTATTAGGGTTAACCTCGAATACCTGCACCTAAGACGTGATTGAGAGCCAGCACACATTGTTTTTTTAATATTCCTTGTTAAATAGTGTTGCATGCATAGAATATTTTAATCGTAGCATGTATTACATTTTTGTTATTATCAATATATGCCTTAAAATTATTAAAATTTCAAGTTGGGGTATATTTTAATTGTTTGATTAAGACAGCTATTTCTGTAGCAATCTTTGTGAATAATTAAAAATTCCCACTTTAATATTATCTTGTATTTCAGAAGTGTTTGAGGAATCTTTAGAAGATGGTTGGATGATACTCTTCTTTATTACTCAAGTCTTCCTTTTTTGATGTTGTCTTATTCCACTTCTTATACTTCTGGGGGTAGGGCTCTTTTCTTCCTTTTTTTGTCCTCTGTGGTTTAGTCTGTACTAGGTGGTATATATTTCAAAACAATTATCATCTAGATCTGTAGTTTAATCTGATGACAGGGTGTAGAAGCGATTCCTCTTTATTAGTTTGTTAGGAGATGTTGGTTCTCTTAACCTTTGTCTATTGGAGTTTCGCTTTTCAAAATGTTTGTGACAATAATTCTCTTTTCCCTCTGTGGTTTGGTTGATATGAAATGGTTAGTATAATTAATAATTTAATTGTGCATTTTTGTCTTTAGGAATATTTGATTTTGTATTGTGTATTGATTCATATACATATATATCGATATTAAAATAAAACAGAGTGCAAGAGTATACTGAGAACGGACAGCAGCTGAAATAGCCTGCCCTTTGGTGGGTCCCCGCTCAGAGGTCAAGCTGGTTTTAGCTCATCTTGTGCTCAATTGTCATTCTGGAGTCAAGAAGGATTTTTGTTGCAAAATTGGAAGTGCTTCAAACTGTTTTTTATTTGCCTTCCTTTTGAATCAACGGCAAAAAACAGATGTGAGGAAGGCTGAACTTGATGGATACATGTCTCTTTTCTGTAACTATGTAAGTATGTATTCTCATTGGTCCCAAAATGCAGTTCTTCAATTGTTCATACCATTATTCCTTAAACTCGTTATCATCTTGATTGGAAGTTGGTACCAACAGCACTTAAAATTACTACCCTATATAGTGTCCATCTCTGTGTTCCCTTCCATATTCCTGGACCATATATTGAGATCAAGTGACGCACCAGAACATCCTCAAGTGGGTATTTAGTTCTTTAATGCATCTCTTTTTCTACTTCACGTTTGATGTGTTCAATACTGCACTATATTACTGCTACCTCCCCTGTCCTCCTGGCTTTTTTTTTTTTTTTGCATATATCAACAGAGGATTTACTAAGATGCCACTTTCAATTTCCCTCTTTCCATTACATCATATTTCTTCCAGTTGAGAGAAACTCTGGCCTGGGTTGTTCAAGCTGCCTTATTGACTTACCAGTACCTCTCAAGTGCTGAAACCTACCTTTTGGTGAATTTTCCTATCTCCAACAGACAGCTGCAAACCCAGAATTATTGTGGCTGCCAGAGGGGAGCCAATTGAAAGAGCACATTTGAAAGAAAAAGAGATTATCTTGTTTTTGGTCCTTTAGCTTTCTAGTAGATAGCACCCTAATTTGATATTCTGTCCTTATGTGGGAATGTCATATTCGAGTACACCAAAAAAGGAGATATCTGCTAAACAGTGCCATAATTTGGTATCCTTGAATATGGCAATCCCACGTAAAGGTATTAATTAGGGAGTTTTTCTTAAACTTGCTCTTTCAGTTGTTAAGTCCCTAATTCGGCACCATTATGGCAATCTCATGTAATGACACCACGTAATGCTACCAAATTAATGAGCCAACTACTAAACAGCTGAAAGATCAAAATTAAGAAAAAAAAGCCCTTTCCCAAATAAGTCCCTAATTTTCTATGCTTAAGAAAACTAGTGGATCTGAAATAATTTGTTTTAATTTGATACAAATTTGTTTGTTTTCCTTTTATTTCTGTTAGGAATATTTTGAAATTCAGGAGCTTCCAAACTGCTAAATTTGTTAGAATTTTGGATGAAATTAAATTTGGAACTAAACGAACAGCACGTCTACAATTTATTTAACTTTATTTTTACAGAAATGTTAATAACAAGGCATGTCCGTTACAGAGGGGTACAGCAACTATAGTATCAACAGTTCTATTGTACAATTAGTAGACAACAAATATGAGATTACTATCACATATTTAAATGTACATCTGCAATAGAAAACTGTGCACCAGAATGGATTTGAGTAGGTTGTCAAACCATTACTAGACAGTTTTTTTCTTGATGCCATAAACACTACAGTGTGCTGTAGTGGTTATGGTGATTGACAGCCAATAGAGACAAACTGGAAGAATAGTTGCCTTGTGGATTGTTTTACATTTCCAATTTAGATACTTTGGCTTTAAATTTAAAATTAACTTTGAATATCACTAATGGTTTAAACATAGAAACATAGAATGTGACGGCAGATAAGAACCATTCGGCCCATCTAGTCTGCCCAATTTTCTAAATACTTTCATTAGTCCCTGGCCTTATCTTATAGTTAGGATAGCCTTATGCCTATCCCACGCATGCTTAAACTCCTTTACTGTGTTAACCTCTACCACTTCAGCTGGAAGGCTATTCCATGCATCCACTACCCTCTCAGTAAAGTAATACTTCCTGATATTATTTTTAAACCTTTGTCCCTCTAATTTAAGACTATGTCCTCTTGTTGTGGTAGTTTTTCTTCTTTTAAATATATAGTCTCCTCCTTTACTGTGTTGATTCCCTTTATATATTTAAATGTTTCTATCATATCCCCCCTGTCTCGTCTTTCCTCCAAGCTATACATGTTAAGATCCTTTAACCTTTCCTGGTAAGTTTTATCCCACAATCCATGAACCAGTTTAGTAGCCCTTCTCTGAACTCTCTCTAAGGTATCAATATCCTTCAGAAGATACGGTCTCCAGTACTGTGTACAATACTCCAAGTGAGGTCTCACCAGTGTTCTGTACAATGGCATGAGCACTTCCCTCTTTCTACTGCTAATACCTCTCCCTATACAACCAAGCATTCTGCTAGCATTTCCTGCTGCTCTATTACATTGTCTGCCTACCTTTAAGTCATCAGAAATAATCACCCCTAAATCCCTTTCCTCATATGTTGAGGTTAGGACTCTATCAAAAAATGGGTTGCAAGAGTATTCTGAGGATGGACAGCAGCTAAAATAGCCTGCCCTTCGGTGGGTCCCCGCTCAGAACTCAAGCTGGTTTTAGCTCATCTTGTGCCATTACAGAGAGAATATATCTGAAGCATATCAGACTGGTCCCACCCATAAGGGCAGTCCAGATCCGAAATGCCAGCAAGTTCTCTCTGCACGAGAGATACAGCAACCCCAGACGATCGTTTCAGCCTTGTTAGGCATCGTCAGTGAGGCATAGCTGATATCTCTCTAGGCACCGTGAGCACGGGGTCCATGTCTGGATTACCCTTTAAACTAATGGAGAGCAAAAAATGGGCCGCTCAGAACTCAAGCTGGTTTTAGCTCATCTTGTGCCATTACACAGAGAACATATCTGAAGCATATCAGACTGGTCCCACCCATACCGGCAGTCCAGATCGGAAATGCCAGCAAGTTCTCTCTGCACAAGAGATACAGCAACCCCAGACGATCATTTCAGCATTGTTAGGCATCGTCAGTGAGGCATAGCTGATATCTCTCTAGGCACCGTGAGCAAGTGGTCCACGTCTGGATTACCCTTTAAACTAATGGAGAGCAAAAAATGGGTCGCAAGAGTATTCTGAGGACGGACAGGAGCTAAAATAGCCTGCCCTTCGGTGGGTCCCCGCTCAGAACTCAAGCTGGTTTTAGCTCATCTTGTGCCATTACAGAGAGAACATATCTGAAGCATATCAGACTGGTTATTAACTGACCTGATGAGTGGAAAGTACCAAATCACCCGACAATATCTCTCACAATTAGAATATGGAAAAAAATCCTCACGGGAGCAGACATAGCCCCAACTCCCTCCCCGAATTACCCAATAACAGGTAACCCAAATTTTCCAACTGGGAAAAAAGGTCTACAATTAAAACCACAAAAGGGCATCAAACTAACAGGTCATATAACTTTAGTCGAGGTTATAGTCAAAGAAGGAATAACTCCAATATCTCTTATGACGATGGAACGCCAACACTTATGCAAAATTTCCAATACGAACAACTATTTTTTAGAAGCACAGGACTTATTACACTGGACCCCTCGGCAGCTGACAAAGTTTGAACAGTTATGCCTTCAGGACAAAAACCCACTCAAACTGACTTCCACGTGTTATAAATTATTACAAACACAAACACACACCCAACTACCATATTTTACTAGAACATGGAAAGAACACCTACACACTGAGCTGGGGGAGGGGGAATGGAACACTATATTTAAGACCATTTTTCATGTACATTCTAATGTCCCACTACAGGAGATAAACTACAAATTCATATTGAAATGGTACACTACTCCAGTAGATGTCAATAGATTCGACCCTACTACGTCCCCCAAGTGTTGGAGATGCACAATAGAAAGAGGCATGTTTCAACATATATGGTGGACGTGCAATCTGATTACAGGATTTTGGAAGGAGGTATGGAACACGTTAAACTTAGTAACAAAATTGAACATCCCCCTTAACACAGATGCGCTTCTCCTGTTCTATTTCAAAACGTCGCACAGTAGTCTCAGGTACTCCCTCACTTATTTCATGCTGACATCAGCCAAATATAATATAGTGAGTAATTGGAGATCCCCCACGTTACCCTCTAAAAAAGACTGGTACTCTAAAATTGAACACTTCCACAAAATGGAGGAAATGAGATAGGGAGCACTAGATAAATACCACAGATATAAAGAGATTTGGCAACCATGGAAGCAATTTCTAAAAGGGACAATCACAACATAATAGAAATCATGTGGTGCAGCCCTAAATCTGATTTCCTTTCATTACGGAGAATGTGAAGTTGTAGAAATGTAACTTTTGAAAAGTTAAAATGTGCTAAACACTTTCAATAACATGTTATTACATTAAATATGAGATAGGAGTGGTGATGTTGGACTAGCCAACGTCAGAACCCCAAAGTAGGTTACAAGAGGTAACACGGGGGCTTAACCCCACAACAAGTAAATAACTACCAACTGAAAGAGTGGGATAGAAAAAAACACTCACTCAAAAGTGAATGGGATTAAATCTCACTCTAGAAGATTACCTCCTAAAGTAAACGTAACAAAGAAAATGGTAATAACCTTTATTAAACTAAAATTAAAACAACACACCGTGTAATTTTGATATTTGCTTATTTTGATGTATTGTTAAGAAACGTCTATGTATCACAAGGAAATATATGAAAAAAAATAAAATATATTAAAAAAAATACAGTACAATATATCTCAAATCCTTGTGCCTGCATGCTAGCCATTAATACATTAACCTATACATGACTACTGAACTACCAGGTCCTGTGAAGTTATGGCTACAGACTGTGCCTGAAATACACAAATGTCTACTCAAAAGATTTGTCTTCACACTGTGTACGTTGCCAATTTTAGAGAAAGTATATTTATTCAATGTTTTTAGTCTGCATTGAAGTTTTTTTTTTATTGTAGCGGCGTAGTTGGAATTAAATATGATAGTGGGATTAGATGTAATATAGATGTCCAAATAAAGAATGGAGTAAGGAGAGGTGTAAGACAAATGCTAAATAGAACTTTGGTAAAGTTCCAACTTTTCCAGGTCCACCTTTAAAGCTGGCCAGATAGAAAAATACCTCCAATATAGAGAATAAACATGTCAAAAATATTCTGGCCTCTTTCATAGTCAGGAAGACATTTTTTGTAAATATGGAGACAACAGATATTTTGTCAGCTGTCTAAAACTCATAATATTTACATTTAACATGTTGATCTTGAAAAATTATAACGTGTAATACTAAAATTCATTTTACTCCTGAGAATAGAGAAATTAAAGTGTAAAATTACCTGCCATGGCTTGAATGTCAAAATATCAGCACATTTACCAATATCAAATAGACCTTTTTCCTTTTTGCAGGACTTAAGATCTTCCAGCGCACTGGACAAAACATAAACTGCAATATAGATATTGTAGGTCACTCTTAAATGAGATACGTCATTGTAATTGTTCTGGATGCTTTCCAAAGTTTCTTCTCCAGTACATGGCTTTATTTCAGTGTATGTAGACATTGTAACATTCTTAACATCTAAATATTTGCATTTGAAAGATTTTTCCCAGAGAAGCTTTGCCCAGCTCGCTCCTGAAGTCATAGAAGGGTGAACTTTGTTAAGGAACCCTTTAAGTCCTGGTATTGTCCCAAGTGGAATAGCTAGCCCAAGAGTGCCAATGAGAAACCCGGAATACTTCTCCATGTTAAAAAGAGTGGATGTGGACCATGCTTCACTGGCAACAAATATTTTCTTTGAAATTCTCCTTAACAACATCTCATCCAGAATAGGAATTACATTTAGGTCACTTGAAAAGATTATCACAACCATGGCTGTTGACTCCTTCATCACTTGAACTATTCGGGGAGCATTTCGGTCTGGTTGACTTGTAATAATATTCTCAGTGAAAGCCACACATGCCCCAGCCTTGACTATTTCTTGTTTCACCCATTGAATTCCCTGTTGACCATAATCATTGTTGACACCCAATATTCCCACCCATTTCCATCCAAAATTCAATACCATCTGAACAATACCTTCAGACTGGAAGGTATCACTGGGGACAGTCCTGAAGAACGATGGGAACTTATTGCTGTCACTCAAAAGAGGACTAGTTGAAAAGTGACTAATCTGTTGGGAAATGGGAAAGCAATTAAAAATAAATAAGTGTTTACAAGACCACTCCATAAACATAAATCATTTCACATCACATATGTGACAGTTTATACAAGTTCAATAGAAATCTTGACTTTCATTATTGGGGGGCACAAACCTCTCCCAGCTGTCAATCAGGCAGCTGTGGAGGTTTCCTTCTGCTAGCTCCAAAGAGCTAAAAGTAGTGGCTCTGTTACAGACTGTTTGGCACCCAGACTGGGTACCTCCGTTACTGGATGCTTCCAGCACTTCCAGAGTGCTCTAAGTGCTCCGCCAGACACCATAACCACCGCAGACCCCACAAACCACCGTAGCTTGGTTGGGGTCTTGCCGTCTCCTACCCACTCTGGACCTACGACAAGGCTCCAGGCTCCAGTGGGTGAACCTCTCCTCCAAGAGAGGGAAACAGGAACAAGCTCTTAAAAGAGCTTAGAAGTGATTATCCAAGGGAGCATGCAGAGCTTGTAGTGATATAGCTGGTTACCCCCAATAAGAGACAGGACTCTAGATTGAGGGTGAAAAAGAACTGACTCCAATGAGCATTTATTCCTGCTTATATACAACTTTCCCAGCAAGGTTATCCTTGTGGGGCACTGGAACTGTAAATTTAACAACCAATAAAATAAAGGTACATGGATAAGCACACCCACTTTTTACAATGAGAATCCTCCCCTCTGCTTGGGAGATAATTGAGTTAATTACTGTATCAACTCAATTATCTCCAAGCTAAAAAAACATACTATTATGCCATTTTTGTAACTTTGTGAGTTTACATGCGATATCAATAAAATATATAGTTTTATCACCAGCATAATTTGGGGACAAACATATGCAAAATTCACTTGAATCGGTTAAGTGGTTCAGGAGATAGGTGGAAGTCATATTTTGACAGAGGAGGGACAAAGCAGCCAGTTCCAACTGGTTTGGCAGTGTCCCTGGGACAACGCCCTGCTGGAGAACAATGGGAAAGGGGGAGGGGAAGAGGAACACCTTCCCATGGATTCAAAGGGGCAGAAAAGTGGCCCAAAAGGTTCAATATGTCCATACACTGTTTTTAAAGGGCCAGCACTAGTCCAAATAAAAGTCCAAGAGACCAAGTAATGGTTTTAAAGAGCCATACACCCCAGGGCCATAGTCATGTGGCAAGAGGCTGGCAAGCAGGGTTCTCCATAAGCCAGGGCAGCAGAGCAGTTTGGCACATAGAAAGCCAGTGGCAAATGGTAGTTTGTCTCAGGCTCCTTTTCAATGAGCTGTAACACAGCTCATTGAGTGGCATAGAAAAGCCACAATCAATGAGGAGCCTCTGATTGGAGTATTCTGCAGCAAAGACTCAATGTCTGTGCTGAAGAAAGAGTTGAGGGCTTCAAAGGCTGCAGACAGAAGATCTGCAGCTTTTTATCAACTATTATATAAAACAATTACAAATAAAGAAGTAAATACATGCATGTTTTCATTGGTAGTATATCTACTAAATTGAGATTTTGTTTTAACAATGGGCTGTTCCTTTAAGATAAAACATTAATTTTCTCTAAACTTACTTATTATTGTCATGTCTTGTTTAGTTGACAAAACATCACAATAGTCTATGAGAACATTCAGTATCTGCTGGCTATTCATTTTTTGAACCAGCAGGTGGAATATATTGTAATTTGGAATGCAGTATGTTATATATAGAGAAATAGTAACTAACTGCAACTAGAGATGACCCATTGCAATTAAATACCACAGATCATAAAATTACATATCTTATTTGGATAATGACTTTACATTCTGATTAAACATCTGTGCCATAATCCTCCACATTGTAAATATGATAGAGATCACTTAAAGGGACACTGTAGGCACCCAGAACACTTCAGCTCATTAAAGTAGTCTGGGTGCTTTGTCCTTTCACTAGAGAACTGCAATGTTTACATTGCAACACTAAGTCTGCCCTCTGTGGCTGTCTACCATACAGCCACGGGGCGCTCTTCTGGAATCGCAACAGACTTTTGGTTCATTATCTGACACTGGATGTCTTTACGCTCTGCATGAGGACCTCCAGCATCAGATTTTTCCCCATAGGAAAGCATTGATTCAGTGCTTTCCTATGGGGAGGTCTAATGCTCGTGCAGCATTTGCCATGCATGGGCATTGACCCCACTCATCGTGGGATGGAGGAGGGGGGAGCTTTGACCCAGCACCAAGGGACATCAGTGCTGGGTAAGGTATGTAAATAAAGGGTTTTTTATTTACTGGGTAGGAGGCGCGGGAGGGAGGGGGGAGGCAGAGGGATTAGTAGTGCAAGGAATACAGCTTTGTATTCCTGGCACAACAGTGTCCCTTTAAACCTCCTATCCTTGTAGAGCAGGATCTTCCTACAGCTACAGTGAGAATTCCCTATGGATAAATGCATGCAGATATATAACAATTTGATGCTTTTTCTTATTTCTTACCTGTGGGAATCTGTGGAGCCCTAGAATATGTGCCATTATAACAGACTGTGTAGAAGCAGATGGACCAATGACAGCACTTAAAGGGACATTCCCAGTGCACCGGTAATTAGGGATGGCCGTACTGCGTCCCGTCAGTATCTGAAAGGTTCCCTGCATGCCCTGCTGCAAATTGTTGCAAGCATCATATGCTTGATATCCAAGGGAGATATTAGTGAGAATATCAGGATTGCTGTTGATTTCCTGAATAGCGAATATCACGGTTTGAAGATGTTGATAGCTCTCATAGTAGAAGCTTTAAGGCAAATGAGAATAACAGGAGATATGATATGATGAGTATTGGAGACAGATGAGGAACAGTTGGGTACTGGTTAGAAATTATGTCATACTAGGTTGGTGTACAATGTAATTAAAAGTGCAATCTAATACACCTCACTGTGTCCCAACAAATACACCAAAAAAGGTCTCTTTAACACCTGGGTAACCATAGAGCCTTCTTGTTTGGTTTCTATAGCTTTCTATCAAGAGATTTTATTATGCCAGTCAGTAAATGGAAATCTGGCTTTACTTTTTGTCAACATCAAAGAAGTCTGGCTCTTGTAAATAGCAAAGACAAAAAGGGAATAGTGGGCACACACGGAACTTGCATTTCTCAGTAGTATGGCTCCCGTAGAAATTACAATTCATGCATAATAGAGATTGAGGAACAGTGCACACATGAAAATACAGTTTTACATTTTATAAGGTTACTTAACCCCTTCAGGACGGAGTCAATAGTGCAAGTTCTGATCAAAACGTAAACAAAAACTGGAATTTGCGCTATATGTCTGTTCAACCGTAATTCACCTTTTTCATATTAAATGCACCCACACTTATTATATATCATTTTGTTCAGGAGAAAGAGGGATTTAATTTCATATCAAATATTTACATATGAAACATAATTTATTATGAATAAAATTAAAAAAAACTGTGAGACATTTTAATTAAAAAAAAAAGAAATTATAGTTCCGCCTCACATTTTATCTGTAAATGTCATAATACTATTAGGTTTTACTGCACAAAAATCCTCATATTTGTAATCAGCGATGTCTCACGAGTACAACAGAACCCCCCATTAACAGGTTTTAACGTGTTTTGGAACGTTACAGGGTCAAATATAGAACATTCCATTTTCAGATTGAAATTTGCCAGATTAGTAATGTTACCTCTGAGACGGTGTGGTAGCCCAGGAATGAGAATTACCCCCATAATGGCATACCATTTGAAAAGTAGACAACCCATGGTATTGAAAGTGGGGTATGTTTAGTCTTTTTTAGTAGCCACTTAGTCACAAACACTGGCCAAAGTTAGAGTTCATATTTATTTTTGTGTGAAAAAAGCAAAAAACTAATATTTGGCCAGTGTTTGTGACTAAGTGGCTACTAAGAAAGACTGGACATACCCCACTCGCAATACCTCCGGTTGTCTACTTTTGCAAATGGTATGCCATCATGGGGGTAATTCTCATTCCTGGGCTACCATACGCTCTCAAAGGCAACATAACCAACCTGGCAAATTTCAATGTAAAAAAAATGAAATGCAAGCCTTATATGTGACTCTCTAACTTTCCAAAACACCATAAAACCTGTACATGGGGGGTACTGTTATTCTCGGGAGACTTCACTAAACACAAATATTAGTGTTTTAAAACAGTAAAACATATTACAACAATAATATAGTCCATAAAAGTGCCCTTCGTTTGTAAAAAATGCAAAAAACTTAACTTTTACTTAAAATATCATCATTGTAATACAATTTACCAGTTTGAAACACTAATATTTGAGTTCAGCGAAGTCTCCCGAGTAAAACAGTACCCCCTATGTACAGGTTTTATGGTGTCTTGGAGAGTTACAGGGTCAAATATAGTGCTTGTGAATTAAATTCTCTGCACTTTCTCCCTGTGTTGTCAGGCATGTCAATCAAATTTTAATTAATCAAATCACATAATTATGTTAAAAGATTACTTAAATATACACGTAGAATTTTAATATAAATGCATTTAGGGGTATTTAAATTCTACCTGTATACTAATGTAATCTTTTATGTAATTATATGTATTTATCTATCTATATATATATATATATATATATATTTACAGTTATTTGTATTTTATATATAGATAGATATATATAGAATGTCATTCTAAGTGTATTTTGTTACCAATATATATATATATATATATATATATATATATATTACTAACAAAATACACTTAGAATGAAATTACATATGAATATATAATTTATATTAAATTTTGTTTCAATATTTTATTTATTTATTTTATTACTTTATTTATTTATTGTTGTAATTATACGTATATATGTATTAAGGCAATTTGCCTGGATTTGTGGGAAGTGCTTGGTATCCACTCCTAGCCTACTTAAAGCACACCCCTTACCTGGCTCCTTACCGTTCGAGGTCAGCGTTGAATGACCCTCCCACCACACCACATTTTAACATTTATTTCCTTTCTATTTCTTTTTCCTGGGTAGGCCCTCTTCTTTCTCAGGCCTACCTCATCGTCGGTTCCGGCACACCACAACCGACTTGCCCTTTTTACTATCCTACATTTAATTATGGTATTTTACTCTGTACTATCATGAGCACCTAACACAAATATATAATGTATGTGTATATATCTATTATATATATAATATATATACATATTATATATATGTAACGTCATTCTAAGTGTATTTTAATATTAATATATATACTGATATTAGTATTAAAATACATTACGTATGACGTTACATATATATATGTATATATATTATATATATAATATATATACATATATTATATATATATAAATACATTTAATTTATTTTATAACCTGTTTAATTTTTTTTTTTACACTTTCCACCAGCAGGGGGACTGTCTGATATTTCAGACAGTCCCCCTGCTGGCAGATCCATAGCCAGCTATAGGGGGCCATGTGATCTCTCTTTGAGAGCGATCACATGGCCCCCGGGGGCCTCATTCACTGGGGGAGGGCTGCCTGGGCTGTCAGGCAGCCCTCCCGTAGAGGATCGCGGCGGAAGTAAGTAAATATTACCTCCCCCGGCTTAAGCCGTTACGGCGTTCTATGCCGCCGCAACGGCTTTAAAGCCCTTTAAAGCCACGGTGGCATAGAACGCCGTAACGGCGTTAAGGGGTTAAAAATCATCTATCTCATTAAACAACTATGGGGATTCTGTTCCACCATACGGCCATTTTGTGTTAAGCTCACCACTACTTCACAGCACCCTGAAATATTTAATGAACTTTAAAATATCTGATGCGTTGTAGAATCTTGTTTTTGTGATATGAATATTATAATGTCTTTTTTCAAACTTATTTTAGACACAGGATGTAACTAGTACTACAGACTTTCATTGTATATGGATGGTCACCACATATGGTTCATGTTAAGATAGATTAATGAAGGCCTGTTGATGGTAACCTTTAACCTAGCTTTGCAAGCCAGACTCCCTGAGTATTACCAAGGCTCACATTTCTAAAGGTATTCATTCATTTAACCATGTATATAGATCTTCTTTTGTTTAACTTCTACTTTACCACCGAAATATAATGTTTGGCTTTAATAATAGATTTCAAATGATACTAAGCCACTACCCTTTTTCTATGATAGCCACTTATTTTAAAGTAAGGCAACCTTATTTATACGCCCCTATATAACTGCATTTTAAACCTATAAAAACTGATTGTAGCTAAGGATTTTTACCAATACTTTTAACAACAAAAATGGATTCTATCTTGAACATTGCTCTCTATTGTTCAAGATGTGTACATTTTGGATGTTGTATATGTTTGAATAAATATAAATTTTTGGCTGCAAGACACTCTGATTCGATTGTTAGAACACTGGTTTGTGACAAACATCTCAAGAAAAGCTAATTTCCTTCCCCCCCCGAAATCGGTGGGTCCTACACTAATTCCAACATGAGAGGCAAATTAAATAGTGCTTGTGCTAAATGAGCTAAAGTGTATCTTAATAATCTGTTGTAAGATCATTTTGAATAGATACAAGGCAAAATGAATGTGATTAGAAACACAATTTAAAAAAATGCAGTGTAAAAATCAAACAATTAACCTGAGTTTTTATGTATATACTCGAAATGCATATCGTATATCTGCTGTACACCAAATGAAAATTATAATTAAAGTGACATTACTATCCACAATCTACTCAAATTTATACCTTCCTGTTGTCACCTAATCATCATCTTTGGACAAATAAAGCCATGAGTCTTTTACATAGTTAAATAGTTACATTGCTGAAAAGAGACTCGCATCCATCAAGTTCAGCCTTCCTCACATTTGTTTTTTGCTGTTGATCCAAAAGAAGGCAAAAAAAAAAAACAGTTTGAAGCACTTCCAATTTTGCAACAAACTAGAGGAAAAAAATCCTTCTTGACCACAGAATGGCAATCAGATTTATCCTTGGAAAGAAAAAATAGTGTGATCTTTTGATATTTGTACTGGGACACAGCACACTGTTTTTTTGGCAATCATTCATATTTTTTTCAAATCGTTTATCTTGTGAGTAAAATGCTACATTGTTTCTACTAATAATCACTATGTTACTAATAGGTTTGCTACAAGTGTGGTAATCTTTTTCATGCTCTCACAGATTGATTTAACAGTAATTGATACAGCCGATACAGTATCCATTTTTTATTTCTTCCTTTTTGGGATGTTCAGTCTACATGTGTAATTTGTATTTTCATTAAAGTTTACTTTAGTTACATAAGCCTGTATATATATATATATATATATATATATATGTCTCTCTAGGGGTAGCTCTGGTAGGAGGATTCCCCTCGTCTTTATACGGGAGGATTTCTTCCTATTATTTTTTCTTTCTAATATTATGTGTAGGGTTATGCCCTTTCTGCTACCCCTATAACCCATTTTGTACTCCTTGCTAGAGTTTGCTCTCTGCTCGGTAGTATTCTATATATAACAGATTTATCCTTGGATCAAGCATGAATATTCTGTTTTTGCAAGTATGCATCTAGTAGCTTTTTGAACATCAGTATGGACTCTGATAAAACCACTTCTTCAGGCAGAGAATTCCACATCCTTATTGCCCGTACAGTAAAAAAAAACTTCCTTTGCCTTAGATGAAATCTTCATTCTTCCAGTTTAAACACATGACCTTGTGTCCTATGTAAAGTCCAGTATGTGAATAAATTTCCACACAATGGTTTGGCCCCAGATATATTTGTATACTGTTATCATAGCCTCTCTCAAGTGATGTTTTTCTAAACTAAAGAGGTTTAAATTTGTTAACCTTAAAAATCATGTGTTTGTGTTTTGCACAATTCACTTGTGCTTGAGGAACAGTTTAGTCGGATGTGTGTGTTTGCAGTTAAAGTCTATAAATACAGAAAAAAACATTAATATTGATAAAGTATTCAGTACAGTATGTGGAGTGGTGTAATTCAGTGGTCCCTAACACAGTCCTCATGGACCACCAACAGTCCAGGATTTATGTATTTTTCATTTTTATTCAAATGGAGATACTGACAAAACCTGGACTGTTGGTGGTCCATGGGGACTGGGTTGGGGACCACTGGTGTAATTAACACTAAACCAAATTAATAAACATGCATGCAGTAGTTATAGCACTTACTTGTTATTGTTACATGATGTCATTGGTGGCCTCTCATTGAAGAAGACTTTTTGATTCATATTGTCCATATGCAGAGGTAATATCACCCCTACCATTATATCCCCAGGCTGTGACATACCTCCAAGTTCTGTGACAGGCAGTCTGCATCGCTGGGTTTCAGAGTAAAACACCGGAATGCAGGCAAACACAATTAAGTGCCAGATCACTATATATAGACTGACCTCCATGATTCCACTAGAAAAAAAGAGTGCCACAACTTATATTTCATGGTGTCACTTATTGCAAGCAAAAAAGCCATTGTATCTCTTACTGTGACTATAATATGTAATTTTACTGAGCTGCTTCATGTATAGGGTTCCCACTGGCTGGAGCAAACCTGGTAATCAATGTACAATAAAGGATTGTTATAGGAGTGTGTCTGAGTCAGAACATTAGTAATGTCCAATATGGCAGGCATTCCGTGTAGGGTAAAATCTGTCAATACTTATATAGGTCTTAACTTTATATTTTTGGATAAGCTTTTCAAATTATTTAATATTTAAAAAAAAATAAAAAAATTATTTATGGTAGTGCAGAGTTATACATACATGTCCAAGTGTGACATGCCACTAGATGATATAAAATAAGCATATTTACAACAAAGGTATAGGACTAGTGATGCACAGAACGGTTCGCTGGCGAATAGTTCCTGGCGAACATAGCATGTTCGCGTTCGCCATGGCGAATAGACTGAATAGCAGTTAGTTGTCTGCCAGCTTCTGTGTCAGGCTCACAGTGGATACTGTGCCCAGTGCCACCACTCACTCACTGGTGTCAAAATAGCTTGCATTTAAAAACCAAAAAACTTTTTTTCACTGTTATAGATTGAATAGCAGTTAGTTGTCTCAATGCGGGTGTGTCAGGCTCACAGTGGATACTGTGCCCAGTGCCACCACTCACTCACTGGTGTCACAATAGCTTGCATTTAAAACCAACAAACTTTTTTCACTGTTATAGATATAATAGCAGTCAGTGTCCATAAAGCGGGTGTGTTACGCTAACAGTGGATACTGTGCCCAGTGCCACCACTCACTCACTGGTGTCACAATAGCTTGCATTTAAAACCAAAAAACTTTTTTCACTGTTAT
>OW240914.1:20109112-20292934 GCA_933207985.1 Pelobates cultripes
CGATGATACTATTCTTTATTTGAAATCATCAAGATCAATAACAAATGCAATGTCAGAAATTGATATATATAGTGCAGTATCAAATTATAAATTAAATAAAACAAAATCAACTGCCATATATATGAATATGACAAAGCAAGAAATAGATTCTTATCAAGAAACATATGGTTTTATTAAAGCTAAAATATTTTTGTATTTGGGAATCAAAATTTGTAGAAAGGTAGAAAGTATCATGAGAATAAATTTTATGGATCTCCTTAAAGAGACTAATAAGAATTTGAAAGAATGGAGAAAATTAGAAGTATCTTGGGGAGGAAGAATAAATATTTTGAAATCATATGTTCTACCAAAATGGATTTACTTGTTCAGAATGCTTCCGTTAGAAATTCCGAATGCATGGCTGACAATGATTAATAAGGCTTTTTCGGATTTTGTATGGCGAGGAAAAAAACCCAGAGTTAAAAATGGAGTTTTAGCAAGAGGAATAAAGAAGGGAGGTCTAGGATTTCCAAATATAAGAAAATATTATGAAGCAGGAATTATTACGCATGTTATGGCTAGTCAAGTGATACAAAACAAAGAGGAAGTATGGTGGTGGTTGGAACTAGATTATAGCCAACTAAGAAGTAAATTAGAAGTAGTCTGGAGTACAAAAAACGTAATCTATCTAGATCGTATATTTTAGGACAGATTATTCCTATTTGGCAAAAAATAAGGAAAAAAATAGGTTTGGTAAATAAGATATTTGGCTTTCAAAATTTAGAAATAATAGAATTAAATATGGAGAGTATATCCTTAAAATTATGGAAAGGAAAAGGAATAAATATTTTTGAGGATCTATTTGAAGGAAATAAAATTAAATCTTATAAAAAGTTAGTTGAGGAATTTAAGTTCTCTGACAAAGATATTTTTACTTATTATAGAGTAAAACATTACTTGGAGAAAGTTGAGTTAGTAAAAGAAGGTAAGATGTATGATATCTTAAAAACAATCTTACATCAGAATAAGACAAAGCAATTGTTTTCCAGATGTGTTAGATTGTTGGATTTAATGGATGATTCTGTTCTGCCCACTGCCATTAAAAAATGGAACACTGAATTAAAAATAAATATTGAATTATTTGAATGGGTATGTATGGCACAAAAAATTAACAAATATGTCCACTCCTTTGTATTGATAGAAACACATTTTAAGCTGGTTAATCAATGGTATATGACACCAACAAAAATAGCTAAATTTGATGTATCAAGGGACATTAAATGTTGGAAATGCAGGGAGGAAAAGGGAAATTATATTCATATGTGGTGGTCATGTAAACAAGTGATTGTTATATGGCAGTGGGCTCAAATTATCATTCATACACTGTGTGATGTCAAAATGCCTTTAAAACCTGAAGTAATGTTATTACACTATAAATGGCCAAAATTGAATAAAATAAATCAATTTTTAATTATTCATTGTCTAATGGCATGTAAAATAATAATAGCAAGAAATTGGAAGGGAGATATCCCCTTTAACATAAAATTAATAACAATTCAGTTGGTTTACCAACTAAAAATGGAGAAAGATCATTGCAAACTTTTGAAGGATGATTTGAGCCTATGGGAAAAATGGGAGAAAAAATTATTACAACTGTAAAAGGAATGTCATTTGAAAAAGTTGGAAAAAGTTTGAAGTCTGTAGAACTCTCGTGGGGTGGTGGATAGTTTTTTTTGTGGCTTTTTGTCTTTTCTTTTTTTTTTTTATCTGTTTTTATGTGGATGAATGTATTTTAATTACTCTTTTGTAAAATGTATTTATGGTGGAAAATCTGCTAATAAAAAGACAATAAAAAAAAAAAACTACTTCCAAAAAAATATTCAGCTTTGATATTAATGAGTTTTTTGGGTTCATTGAGAACATGGTTGTTGTTCAATAATAAAATTAATCCTCAAAAATACAACTTGCCTAATAATTCTGCACTCCCTGTATATTATATATGTATAACTACAATAATAAATAAATAAAATAATAAAATGATTATGTGATTTGATTAATTAAAAAATTTGATTGACATGCCTGACAACAAAGGTAGAAAGTAAGACACCACAAAACCTGTACATAGGGGGTACTGTTTTACTCAGGAGACTTCGCTGAACACAAATATTAATGTTTCAAACTGGTAAATTGTATTACAACGAGGATATTTTAAGTAAAAGTGACTTTTTTTGCATTTTTTACAAACAAACGGCACTTTATTGGACTATATTATTGTTGTAATGTGTTTTACTGTTTTAAAACACTAATATTTGTGTTTAGTGAAGTCTCCCGAGAATAACAGTACCCCCCATGTACAGGTTTTATGGTGTTTTGGAAAGTTAGAGAGTCACATATAAGGCTTGCATTTCATTTTTTTGACATGAAATTTGCCAGATTGGTTATGCTGCCTTTGAGAGCGTATGGTAGCCCAGGAATGAGAATTACCCCCATGATGGCATAACCTTTGCAAAAGTAGACAACCCAAGGTATTGCGAGTGGGGTATGTCCAGTCTTTCTTAATAGCCACTTAGTCACAAACACTGGCCAAATATTAGTTTTTTGCTTTTTTCACACAAAAACAAATATGAATGCTAACTTTGGCCAGTGTTTGTGACTACGTGGCTACTAAAAAAGACTAAACATATCCCACTTTCAATACCTTGGGTTGTCTACTTTTCAAATGGTATGCCATTATGGGGGTAATTCTCATTCCTGGGCTACCACACCGTCTCAAAGGTAACATTACTAATCTGGCAAATTTCAATTTGAAAATGGAACGTTCTATATTTGACCCTGTTGGTTTCCAAAACATCATAAAACCTGTTAATGGGGGTTACTGTTGTATTCGTGAGACATCGCTGATTACAAATATGTGCATTTTTCTGCAGTAAAACCTTACAGTTTTATGACATTCACAGCTAAAATGACGGAAATACAAATGTAAAAAAAAAATCTTATTTTCTCCCATTTTATTAAAATTTTAATCATAATAAATTATGTTCCATATATGTATAGTTAATGATAAATTAAAGCCCTGTTTCTCCTGAACAAAATGATATATAATAAGTGTGGGGGCACTTAATGTGACAGCTGGGAATTACGGTTGAACAGACATACAGCGCAAATTCCATATTTTGTTATCAACTATATTAATTATGAACATTTTGCTAAATGATGGCTACAATTTATGGAAATGAATACACAAGTGTAAAGGAGACTGGGAACTACTGCTATGAAGGGTATGCTCTGCTGCTTGTACCCAAAATATCCCTTTGACCTAACCTTAAATTTAAACCATGCAAAACCTAAACAAACCTTCAGCTTAGTTTAAAATGTAACCATTCGAGGCCTAAACCTGAAAATACTCTTGACCTAAATCCTTGGTTTAACTGCCCTTAAAAACTAAACACCCCATTTACCCCAATAGTAAATTTACCCAGCTCTAACACTAAACTCAATAATCATAAACATCATTAATACCACAGCTTTAACCACACTCATGCTTTGTTAATCCTTCTTAACCCCCCTGCCCTAACCACTTCTAACATTATATTTAACACTACATGCATTTACACAGCTGCATATTCTTACTATACTCACAGATTCAAACGCAATATATTACAAGAAGAATTATGCACATACAAACATATGCAGTTGTCAAATGATATATGGTTTTTAGACACATTTGTAAGATTACAATTAAGTAAACTTGTTTTATTTGTCTTTTTGCCTTTTTTTGGTGGAGGAGTAGAAGGCACCTTAGAATTTGTTCCTACAGGCAGTAGATATATAAATTTGGTGCTGGGCAGTTGATTTTACTGAACATCATATCCTGCCTTTCTAGTATTTACACATTATACCATTCAGAGCTCCAATGACAGACAGGGAAGCATACAAATCTGCGATTCCACTCGGATCTGTCAAGTGCCTTCACTACAGTCTCAGTGAGAGCTGGAAGCTCCTTATCTGATCTAAGCCATGTGGAGCTGAACTTAGCTATTTGGCTGAGGTCACTCAGCTGATCTTCCAAGCCAATGAGCTTGCCCTAAACTCCAGGGTTTTGTTCAGAGAGCTAACTGAAGCGCTTAGGTAAGGAGTTAAACTTCTCTAAAATGGTTTGACTACTAACAATGGGGGGAGGGGGTGGGGGAACCATGGTACGTCTGGTAACATAACTCATACAGCAGTAGTAATGGTTCTTGGAGAATTTCTTTAACTCATTGATCTAGATAAAATGAATCACCGTGGCCTATAATTGAATTCATCTTAGTCCTGTGCATGGTTGCTTCATTGCTATTCATTAATTAAGATTAATCTTAATAACAAAATAAATGGAGCAAATAAATAGCAATAATAAATATTTACCTGCCATGACTTGAAGTTCCAAATGTCTGCACATCTCTCAAGAATAAATGGACCTTCTCCCTTATTGCAGTTTTTAAGATCTTCCATTGCCCTGGCCAAAACATGAACCGCAGTGTAAATATTGTAGGTGATTGTTAAACTTGAAACATCATTGTAGTTGTTCTGAATGCTCTCTAGTTTTTTTTCTCCAGTACACTGCTTTGTTTGCATACTTGTAGACATGGTGACATTTTTAATGTCTAAATATTTGCATCCAAAAGATTTTTCCCATAGAAGCTTTGCCCAGCTTCCTCCTAAAGTCATAGATGGGTGGACCTTGTTGAGAAACTCTCTAAGCCCTGGTATTGTTCCAGATGGAATAGCTAAACCAATTGTTCCAACAAGTAGCCCAGAATATTTCTCCATGTTGATCAGAGTGAATGTGGACCATGCTTCACTGGCAACAAATATTTTTTCTGTTACTTTTTTTAACAACATCTCATCAAAAACAGGAGCCAACATGACACCACTGCAAATGACAATCACAACCTTTGCAGTTGAGTCCCTTATCACCTTGACAATTCGAGGAGCATCACGGTCAGGTTGATTACTAAGAAAATTCTCAGTGAAAGCAACACACACACCAGCCTTGACTATTTCTTGAGTGACTGTCTGAATTCCCTGTTGGCCATAGTCATTGTCTACACCCAATATCCCCACCCATGTCCATCCAAAATGCAACACCAGCTGGACAATACCTCTAGACTGGAAGGTATCACTGGGGGCAGTTCTGAAGAAAGAGGGGAACTTATTGCTGTCGCTTAAAAGAGGACTAGTTGAAATGTGACTGATCTGTTGAGAAATCGAAAATTAAACTGAAGTCATTCATTTGTCATTGAAGACAAACAATAGTTTAATACATTATTTAATACTAATCTATCTAAAACATGTATTTTTTTAACAGAAAAAACATTATTTTAATATATATATATATATATATATATATATATATATATATAAATATATATATATACACGCAAATGAAAAATATTCTACAAGAAAATTCAGAAGGTGCTACATATTAACATTTTAACAGATCGAAATTTAAAATGGGAAGCATATGTGTATGTATGATGCAGAATTTCAAATTTCAAAAAACAACAACCAAAAAACAGTCAATATTAATTTTTGGATCAATAAATTTGGTTTGCTTAAAATGTTTTAGCAGGATTTCCAAACAAAGAAAAAAAAATGTTTACCATAGCAAGAAATGTTCTATAAGACACACAAAGACTCTCTAGAGTGACTCTCTACAGTGACTCTATGCAGCTTGCTGTAGTGGTTATGGTGGAATAGGTCACTTTTATTTAGATTGTATTCAAGTTAAATGATATATTATATATAAATTAATATTTGATGTGAAATGAAAGACTTGTTTTTCCTGAAACAATGAATAATAATAATGAACAAGACATATTTAGCTCAAATTCTAGGAATTGTTTTGGTCAGAACTTGTACAATTTCTTCTGTTGTTAAGGGGTTATATCACTCTACATACACAGACCACATTTTTTTAGCCGTGTATTAGTATACTTAAATATAGCAGAATTTTTATTTAATTATACATGATAAAATCACAATGCAAATTTTTGCATATGAATATGAGATATTTTGATCATAAGATATCGATAGCAAAATAAAATGTAGGTAATACACTTATTCGAGCTCATAAATGGGAAAATTGCCATATGTGCATTTTATTCAGTGTGGGCATTTTTCTTTGTGGGCTTTTTTCTGTGTGGGCAATTTTCCAAGTGGGCAATTTTCCATGTGGGCATTTTTCTTGTGGGCATTTATGGCAGTGGTTTTTTTATTGTGTGTAATTTTCGTGTGGGCTTTTTTCTGGTCACAGCTAAAAATACACTGTGCTCTTACCTGTGGGTATCTGTAGAGCCCCAGAATACGTGCCAGCATAATTGAGTGTGTAGATGCAGCCTGGCCAATGACAGCACTTAAAGGGACGTCCCCAGTGCACCGGTAATTAGGAATGGCCGGACTGCGTCCGCTCAGTACTTGAAAGGTTCCCTGCACACTCTGCTGCAACATACTGCATGAATCATATGCTTGAAATCCAAGGGAGATATTACTGAGAATATTAGGATTCCTGTTGATTTCCTCTATGGCGAATATCACTGTTTGAAGATGCTGATAGTTTCCATACTGAAAGCTTTAAAGGAAATGAAAGTAACAGAAAAAAAAGATATAAGTACAGAATATTAACATATGAAAGAGAGGACTGCTCAGTTGGTAAAGATAGTTGAATAGGAAAGCGAGGTAATGGGGAGACATAATGTTGTGCTGAGATATGATGCTCTAATTGAGATGAGGATGAAGTCAATAACTATAAGGACATGAGAAAAGTGATAGCAGAGGATAGAGATGCAATGACAGTGGATGGGGACAGTAAGCGCAGGGTATGCTGTAGGTTACAGTGCTGGATGGAGGAACAGTGATAATGTGTCTAGTCAGTAGGTTCAGTGATAAAAGCTTAGTTTTAGTGCAGTTTATACATTTTATTTCTCATCTTATAACCCCATAATGATTATGTAGTGGAAATAAAATATATAACTTTGAAGAAGAACTTGTGACATGGGGATCAATTGATCCATTTTCTACCCACCCCATGTCACAGTTTCTTCTTTTAAGTTATTTTTTTCCCACTAGTATTGTGGGCTCTAGCCTCAGAGTGGCATTCTTCTATTGGTTGTAGTACTACAATGTAGTGGGAGGTATGTTGTGAAGTCAGTTGACGGTGTACAGTATGCAGAATTTGGGGTTTTGCTAACCCAGCACAGGGTGGTTTTGTATTTGGGCTTCTGGCCAACCATCTCAATACTCTCCAGGTCTGGACAGGAGATTTCCTGGTAGACTCTAGATTTTTGACTGTAACAAGTATGCCTGGTATCCCTGGAGAAGTCTGTATCTATATAAATATTACAGGGCACATCAACACAATACTTAAGACATTCATAGATTTTGCTGGAGTCACGGAGATATAAAACTTGCAGTGGGTCACTGGATATAAAACCTAGCTTAACACCTGCCTTACAAATCAATAGCTTAAGAATCCCAAATTAAAACTATAGCCTTATAATTCCTCCCTAGTATTGTCACTGATACAAAATTATGCTTGTTTATCTTTGGATACCTTTTGATTTCATAGACATTTGAACACAGTTTATATGATTGCATTTGTATGTAAGTGTATGTTGCTGCATATGTGTGTTTGTACATATGAGTATTTTCTCAACAAGAATCTGAGTGTATCTATGAGTATTCTTGTAGATAATTGTGTGTTGTTGTTGTGGTACACTGTATGTGCCGTTAAAGCCATTCTTGTTCAAACCTCTTTAGGATAATTTCCCACAATTCAAGGGGACAGCATCCATAGGTAATTTACCCCATAACTATTATGGCAGGTTACTCAAAACATTGAACACCCATTTAATAACATTGATAGAATGTTCAGAGCAGTATGTGGGGTTTGTTTAACTTGAGGTAAAAGGAATCAATACTCGAGCACACAGTGAAATCTGATCTTACGTCAAACATGGGAAACTGGGTGGTGTCTTGTTAAAGAAGATCTTTTGATACAAGTTATCAATGTGCAGTGGTAATATCACCCCAACCATTATATCTCCAGGCTGTAACATTCCTCCGAGCTCTGTGGTGGGCAGTTTGCATTGGTGTTCTTCAGAGTAAAATACAGGAATTAGAAGGAACATGACCAGGTGCCAATTTTTCTTATACAGATAGAGTCTCATATTTACAAGAGAAAAAAAAAAATCCAAGACTCCGGCAGTTTATATTTTTTGTTTTGATTTACTGGATTCAAAAAAGACAACGTTTTGATCAATGTGATCTTCTTCAAGCCATGTTCACAATAAAATATGCACACATTAATAAAGGAAAATATATGACATTATATGTTTTTATACAGCTGTACCGTATATGGATTTCCCACTGACTGGAGCAGACCTGGTAATCAATGTAGAGAAACGATCAATATATCAAGTGTCTGAGTTGGAACATAATTATTATTATAATTACTGACATTAATAATGTGCTAACATATGCACATTACAAGACCAAAAACAAAAGGTGAGATGAAATCTAGCCATTGAAATTCTTTTATACAAAGTGCTTTTCTAGATAGTCTGTGAGCTTTGAATTACATGATAAAATGGGAAAATGAGACAAAAGGTAGCAGGGAGAATATGGAGGTGATGGCCAGAGAACATCATTAATATTGACAATGGTAGGCATTACGTGTCGAGTAAAATTAATAATTCCTGCTACAATTTAGCTACCATTACCCATAATATATAAATAAAATATTTCCCAGAGGTCTATGTCTACAATAGTTTAAAACAGGTGAATGCCTATACGTGTGTTCAAGATCAATACAGAGAATAGGGAAGAGAAAATGTATGGGCATAGTAATGCAGAATATAACTGTGAATGTAATGAGATGACTTCATAAATATTAGAGGATATTATTATGGAATGTAGTGTGTACTTGAGGGATGTGGAATAGCAGGGTGTATTTGGGGATGTGAGTACTGGAATCGTAGGGTGTATTTGGGGATGTGAGTACTGGAGGAGCAGGGTGTATTTGGGGATGTGAGTACTGGAATAGTAGGGTGTATTTGGGGATGTGAGTATTAGAATAGCAGGGTGTATTTGGGGATGTGAGTACTGGAATAGCAGGGTGTATTTGGGGATGTGAGTACTGGAATAGTAGGGCGTATTTGTGAATGTGTGTACTGGAATAGCAGGACATAGTTGGAGGATGTGAGTACTGGAATAGTAGGGTGTATTTGGGGATGTGAGTACTGGAATAGTAGGGCGTATTTGTGAATGTGTGTACTGGTATAGTAGGGTGTATTTGTGAATATGTGTACTGGAATAGCAGGACATAGTTGGAGGATGTGAGTACTGAAATAGCAGGGTGTATTTGGAGATGTAAGTATCAGGATAGGAGGGCATGTATTAGAGATGTGCTTACAGTAAAAGTGCATTATTGTAGGGGGTGTATGAGTTGAATAGTATAGAGCCTTTTGGGGACAATGCAGGAATAGCAGAGTATATTTTGAGGATATCAGTACTGGACATGACAGTACAGTAATAGTAGAGTGTATTTCAGGAAGCAGGATGCATGTGGCAGGCAGTACAGGAGTATCAGAGGGTATTGTCAGGACATACATAGATGGATAGCATAGTCCCATTTTAGATGAAATTTAGGGGTGTGAGTGGTGGTGTAGAGAGGGCCGGGCTCTTTTGAGAAATTTTATGTGACTTACTAAAAACAATGTATGCAAAAAATATAATTTAGAAGAAGAATGATGTATCCTATTTACGCAGATTGGTTTCTAAACATTTCGTGTAGTTTAAAGATGTGTTAATGTGAGTTGTATTGCTGTAGAGCTCTGTTATACACTCAGACACACCAAAAATATGGAGCTGCTAGAAAAGAGGGGTCATTAGGATGGAATAGAGAAACAGAGGAATGCCAACATAGGAACTATCCCTCACAAACAGTCACCCTTAGGAGGAATCGATCAGCAGTAACATGATAAAGATACACAGATGCAGTAATGATGGCTATATACTTAAAAAATATATATGTGTTGTCTTAATACTCACTGTACCTCATATTGGCTCTTTGAAGAGTTTGTCCTTCTTAAAGTGAGAGACAATGCAGGTATTTTACTGAATACGTCCTCAGTAAATACACACAGCTCAGGTTTATATACACCGTCCATATCCCCAAGAGCCAAAATGCTGGATCCTCAATGGACATTTACTGTTTCAATGCTGGGGACCAGACTGTCTATTTGGAGCAAATTATATCAGTTAATGTGCAGATGGGATTTCCCACATGTACCTCAAATATTTAAAACACTTTTTACTGCTATTATAAAAATATTCATACATTTTTATTCTAAGAGAGCATTAAGAGAAAATAAAATAAAATAATAATATATAAATATATGGGTGATCAGATAGAACACAGCTAATTCTCAACAGAATAATCACTTTGATTATGTCATATAAATACAAAAAGGAGTGTCATTACAACAGCAGTTAAAGGAAAACTGTCATAATTTTTATTGCTCAAAATTGAAGATCACATGCTTTATAGGCTCTATGTATATACTTTTCTAATGCACAGATGCTAATAAATATCTCCTGTATATTGCCAGACCTCTGCATCAGAGGGAGAAATGCACTGTTTGTACAGCGGTGTTGTGATTAGCTCACAGATCCGGTAGTCCGTGTAACAAAAGCACAGCTTAGTGGTAAAGGCCTTGACAGTGCTAGGAGGCAGGCATAGGAGGAAGCTATGTAGGGATTGGTGGTTTAGAGGGTGAGGGGTTTGGCTATATCAATAGGAAGCAATCTTGAAAAAATCACTTCTAACTTGCCTACCTGGCTGATTTTGTCCCTCCCTCCCTGGTTTTGATGGCTGGGTTGTCCCGTTCTGTCACAGCTGTGGGATAGTGAACTAAAGGATAGGTACATTTCTTGTAGTTTAAAGATGTGTTAATGTGAGTTGTATTGCTGTAGAGCTCTGTTATACACTCAGACACACCAAAAATATGGAGCTACTAGAAAAGAGGGGTCATTACGATGGTTTTGGAAATGGTTTATATGGTTCATGGTGAGTTTGGAATGTTTCAAGCTTGTCGTGGCTCAGAACCTGGTGGGGTATGGGTATCCGGGTATACCCCTATCATGGTTACTTAAAAACGTTGGCACTTTAATTTACGTTCATGTTGAAATACTGTTATATGTTATGTGGTTATATATGGGTCATTGCCTTTTATATCTAACTGTGGGGATACGGATGTGCTATGGTGGGGTGTGGGGCAGTGACTTTTTCAATGTTAATTTATTACCAATACTATCATTAATAAAAGCTGTGGACAATTTTGACCCATTTATCCTAGTGTCTGTGTTTTAATGGGTTAGATATGTGGGGTTTTTTGTTCTGATTCCGCCTGCCCATATGGTGTCTATGCACCTGTCATGTCATAGAGCTGTAGCTTGCAATCTCTGTGTCTGATCATATACCATTCTCAATGCTGAGATAAGCATCGAATCACACTGGGAAAGTACCATACTGGGTGTCTCTTCAAACACTGTGAGTCTCACCCTAAAAGAACAGGTACCTCATTATGCCAGTGATGATGTCACAGGGGCGTGGCCATACATGGAAGCTAAGCCACACTATTTTCACAGTCTCACAGCAGCAATCAGTCTTTTTGAATCCATGGGTATACCTGTCTCCCCTAAAAAGACAGAAGTTCCAGACACGGTAATACATTTTCTGGGTATTCAACTAGACTCGATCAACATGCAGTCAGAGGGAGAAAGGCACTGTTTGTTCTTGGCAAGATTGAGCACAACCTCTCAAGCATTGACCTATACTTGCAATTAGGTTCTTGCACCCGTAAAGAACTACAGTCTATGCTTGGTTCTCTCAATTTTGCCATAACGGTCATCCCACAAGGTAGATCCTTTGTTCCCTGACCTACACGCAGACAATACCTGCATCATGTTAGACTCACAAGCGACGACTGACTTACTGATGTGGCATACTTTTCTCACAACATGGTAAGGGAAAGCAATGTTTATTCTCCAAACTCCGACAAGTCCCCAACATAGAAACATAGAATGTGACGGCAGATAAGAACCATTAGGCCCATCTAGTATGCCCAATTTTCTAAATACTTTCATTAGTCCCTGGCCATATCTTATAATTAGGATAGCCTTATGCTTATCCCACGCATGCTTAAACTCCTTTACTGTGTTAACCTCTACCACTTCAGCTGGAAGGCTATTCCATGCATCCACTACCCTCTCAGTAAACCTTTACACCTCTAATATAAGACCATGTCCTCTTGATGTGGTAGTTTTTTTTTCTTTTAAATATAGTCTCCTCCTTTACTGTGTGGTTTCCCTTTATGTATTTACATTTTTCTATCATATCCCCCCTGTCTTGTATTTCCAACAGGCTATACATGTTAAGTTCCTTTAACCGTTCCTTGTAAGTTTTATCCTGCAATCCAGGAACCAGTTTAGTAGCCCTTCTTTGTACTCTCTCTAAGGTATCAATATCATTCTGAAGATACGGTCTCCAGTACTGCGTACAATACTCTAAGTGAGGACTCACCAGTATTCTGTATAATGGCATGAGCACTTTCCTCTTTCTACTGCTAATACCTCTCCCTATACAACCAAGCATTCTGCTGGAATTTCCTGCTGCTCTATTACATTGTCTGCCTAGCTTTAAGTCATCAGAAATAATCACCCCTAAATCCCTTTCCTCAGATGTTGAGGTTAGGACTCTATCAAATATTCTGTACTCTGCCCTTGGGTTTTTACGTCCAAGATGCATTATCTTGCACTTATCCATATTAAATGTCAGTTGCCACAACTCTGATCATTTTTCTAGTTTACCTAAATCATTTGCCATTTGACTTATCCCTCCTGGAACATCAACCCTGTTACATATCTTAGTATCATCTGCAAAAAGATATACCTTACCATCAAGACGTTCTGCAATATCACTAATAAAAATATTAAAGAGAATGGGTCCAAGTACAGATTCCTGAGGCACCCCACTGGTGACAAGCCCATGCTTCAAATAAACTCCAAGGACTACAACCCTCTGTTGCCTGTCACTCAGCCACTACCTAACTCATTCCACAATATTGGAATCCAGACTTAAAGATTGCAGTTTATTAATAAGCCTACAACCCTACTCTCTCCTCTCAACTTGACATCATGGCACCTCCTACAGTTAAATGCAGAAAGGGCATCTGTTACGGTACCCTCAGCAATAAATGTACAAACCGCCGTTTAGTGAATGCTCCCCTTTCGCAATAGTATAGGCTGCATTCGTATCTAGTACAATCATGCGAACCGCAAGCGAGGGAACACTGCAAACTCACGAACGGGATCCGTACGGGCACTTCACTCCACGAGCTCCAAACTCACGAATCGCCAAAAGTAGCCGAATGCATATATCTCCCAAGCGGCTAATAATCCCATCCAGCAGTCTCTAGTCGTCGGTAATAAATCCCCCCAATAACGAGACCAAGCTCCGCATTGGGGGTAAAACAAGAACTGGCTTTATTGTGGCCTACCTGCCCGTATTTATGCAGGTCTCCTACTTGGTGGACACTCCCCTAGGGGACCAAATGGGAGACTGTAACAATAGACAGACATAGCAGTTCAGGACCCACAGACACAAAATATTCCCAGCATGCAGCAGTAATTCCTCCCCTCTGCCCTGGAGATAATTGAGAAGTAATTCAATTATCTCCAGGATAGAGGCAAATCACCATTTTAAATTCAACACAGAAAACACATAAAAATATATAACTTTACATTTGTCGAATGCAACCTATTCGTATCACATATCCCCAGCCTGGATCTGAGTGCATATTATTGGCGAATAGCGCTCAGATCCCATACGCATAGATCAATCGCCATGGAGTCAAAGTCTATTACAGTTCTTCGGTATGCGATTGACTCCATGGGAAGGCTATCTGGGGTAAGTCCATTCGTGCATTAAAACCTCCCGAACGTCCGGTGTTCGCCCACTTCTGTCGATTGAGAAGGGAGGTCGGCGGCTTCAGCGGTGTTCGGCTGAAAAAGTATCCGTTTTCAGTTCCATGAAATCAATGCCGAACACCGCTGGTCTTTCGCATGGTTTAAAATGGCCGCCGCCTCGTGGTCGACATACGAATGATGACCACCCTGTATTCGGTTTTAATTGAGAAGTGCCACAACGTTCTAATTGGGATCAAGAGGTTAACCAGCAGCACACTTCTCTTCTGGGTGGCCGTCCGTTCGGTAGTTTTGTTCGGCGGAAAAGTCAATTCACTGAACAGGGGCATACGAACTGGTAATTCCACGAACAAGGTAAAACAGATGAACCAGCAATCTTAGTCTACACAGATGGATCTGTCACAGCACCAACTACAACCCTGCATCTGACTTTGTCCACTATAAATGTATGCTGCGCTCCTACAACATGGCTTTCTCCTCTGCAAAAGTAAACTACTTCAACACCCTCATAAGAACACTGTCCCATCAACCCAAACACCTGTTTCACACTTTTGATGCTCTTCTTTGCCCTGTGACTCCCCCTCCTTCTACCACCTTGTCCGCCACAAACTTTGCATCTCATTTCACTGAGAATATCTCTACAATCAGGAAAGAGATCTATAATCTCTCTCCTACCCCTATCAATACAACCCCACTCCCCCTGCCATCCTATGCTCATTTGCACCTGCTACAGCACAAGAGGTTTCTGCTCTGCTACTGTCCTCCTGCCCCACCACCTGCTCCCTCCTTCTCTTGCTCTTCCTCTTGCTAACATTTTCAATCTTTCACTTTCCTCTGGCCCATTTCCCTCACCCTTCAAACATGCAACCTTTACCCCAATTCTGAAAAAGCCCAACTTTGATCCCAACTCCCCATCCGCTAATGCCATTTGCCTCCAAGATCCTCGAGAGAGTTGTGTATGCCAGATTGACAGACTTTCTCGAATCCAACTCTCTGCTTGACCCCCTTCAGTCTGGATCACTCTGTCGAAACTGCTATGACCAAAGTATCCAATGATTTAATTGCTGCTAAATCTCGCGGCCAATACTCTATCCTAATCCTCCTTGATCTTTCTGCTGCCTTTGACACTGTTGATCATCAACAGCTTCTTCACATTCTCCGTAACTTTGGTCTACGGGATACTGCTCTCTCCTGGTGCTCCTCCTACCTCTCCCAGCGCTCTTTCAGTGTTTCTTTCTCTGGCTCTGCCTCTTCTCCCCAACCCCTCTCTGTCGGCGTCCCCCAAGGTTCTGTCCTCGGCCCTACTGTTTTCTATCTATACTGCCTCTGGTGCCGTTACGCCGGAGGCATACAGGAGACGGTTCAGAGACACTGCCAAATTAGCTGGAGATTCGTATGTGGAATGGGCATGCAGAGTACACCGCACAGCTGCCCACTGGATGGCAGGGTGCCAAGCCGTATCCGGGGAAGAAGTGCTGCAGGTGTTCTTACTGGAACACTCATCAGCTCCTTTGGCTTCCAATATCATTTATATGCAGATGACACGCAAATCTACCTGTCCTCCCCTGATCTCTCTCCGCCCACCTTGACTCGTGTTTTTGACTGCCTCTCTGCTATTTCCAACTGGATGGCTGCTCACTTCCTTAAACTCAACCTGTCCAAAACAGAACTTATAGTTTTTCCTTACTCAAGTGCTGCCACTCCTGTGTCTGTCTCCATCCCAGTCAACGGCGCTTCTGTCACCTCTACCTCGCAGGCTCGCTACCTAGGGGTTCTTTTTGATTTTGATCTCTCTTTTACTCCCCATGTCCAATCGATAGCCAAATCCTGTCGCTTCCAACTCAAGAACATAGCGCGCATCCACCCATATCTAACGCCGGATGCGGCTAAGGTACAGGTTCATGCTGTTGTTCTCTCTCACCTTGACTACTGCAATCCCCTTCTCACCGGTCTTACATGTTCCCAGCTTGCACCGCTGCAATCTATAATTAATGCAGCTGCGAGGCTCATTTTCCTGTCGCACCTCCCACGCCTCTGTCAGTCCCTGCATTGGCTTCCAGTAAGATATAGGGCCCAATTCAAAATTCTGGTGCTTGCTTACAAATCCCTACATAATGCTGCTCCAACATACCTATCCTCCCTCATACACAAGTATGTCCCGTTGAGACTCCTGCGCTCAGCCCAAGACCTACTCCTATCCTCTGCCCGGATCCCCAACTCTGATGCTCGCCTTCAAGACTTCTCCAGGGCTGCACCTATTCTGTGGAACTCCCTACTCTCCTCAATCAGACTTTCACCCAGCCTCCACTCCTTCAAAAAATCTTTGAAAACTCACTTCTTCATTAAAGCGTATCAATTAAACTGTCAGCAGGTTTCTCATCCCCCACCCCATGACTCCTTTCCTGCAACTGTCAAAAATGACCTACCAAGCACTAAATAAACCCTTCTCTAACAAACTACTTAATTCCCCTACTTTAACCCTTTGTGTCACTATACCCCACTCCCTCTAGCATGTAAGCTCTTCGAGCAGGGACCTCAACCCCCTCTGTTCCTGTACGTCCATTGGTCTGATCTCAATTATGTGTCTGTTAGTCCACCCAATGTACAGCGCTATGGAATTTGTTGGCGCTATATAAACAATAAAATAATAATAATAATAATGTGCAACAGTGTCAAAAGCCTTACTGAAATCTAGGTAAGCAATGTCTACTGCTCCACCCTGATCTATTATTTTAGTTACCCAATCAAAAAAAAATCAATAAGATTATTTTGGCATGATCTCCCTGAAGTAAAGCCATGTTGATTCTGAAAAACTGTGTGTCGTCCTGTTATTGGAGGGAAGGAAGATTCCACAGATTAAATTTAAACTTTAAATATCCATAAATCTATAGATTACTACATCCTTTCACTTCCCCACTCTAAATCAGCCAGATGAGATGCCTGGTCGACATACCCTTCTACCTTACCTATAACATATGGTGCTCAGTTAACGTTTTGGATTAATATTTCAGCACCATTCTCAAACAACTACACCAACCAATGCTAGAATCACACGATTCCATACTCACTACTGCCAAATGTATGCTTTATGTTCGTATGCTTTTGACAAAGACTTAGCCCTAATTCAACTCACTACTCAAGCCACTCTTTCCGCACAGGGGCACCATCATCTGCTTCCTCCCATCACTTTCCAGCACATATCATCAAGGCAATGGGAAGCTGGAAATCATCCACTTATACATTATATATACCACAACCGGTTAACGGGATTCATCAGGCATTTCATTACTTATCCAAGTAATTTTGAGGTATTGTAGAATACCTTTTTGCCCTCTGCATTGATGCTTATTACTAATTATGTGTTTACCATTATTAGTCAGGCGAGTTGCCCCTCCCTTGCCACTCCCTCTTTTCATATCACTCTCTTTATTACAGGCCTATCGCCTTGTCGGTTTTGGAGGGGACCAGATTAAGAGCCCAGTGGGCCTGGTGCTGACAATTATGATGGGCCTAATTACAGAATCATATCGACCAAAAACAGTAAAACACTGTGACGAAGTGCCCTTCGCCACTTGTGCCTGGAGAGGACTGCTTGCCCGCCTCTTGCCCTGTGACTATGGCCCCTGGGATGTATTGCCCTTTAAAGACATGATTTGGGCAAAATGGATTTGTGTTGTGCTGCTGCTGGCCCTTTAAGAACCATCTGGGGACATACTGTGGAGTTACTGGGTGGCCACCATTTCCTGTATCAGAAGCACATGGTGAGAACAATGGATGGCGGCCATTTTAACTCACAGACACTGTTTGGACTTTTCAACACGGTGCCATCTCGCCAGTATTTGGTGCACAGAGACATTGTGCAGTGGTTTTGGACTATACAGCAGGGGACACATTATACAGTAATTGTTTTTCATTTAGCCTGTATATGTTCTGCAGAATCTGCATTAAACTGTATTTTCCAAAGTACTGAACGGATCTGGGTGAATTTTGGATATGTGGTTCACCCAGATCCCCCGGTTCCAAGGATATACTTTTTATGGGGTTATTGCATGTTTTGGGGTCCCTGTGATGTATATTTTAGAAGTTATGAATGCTGTAAAAATTGTAATGTTTCTGGCCAGCAGATAATTGAGCTTTGTGTATTGTAGAAACTCAATTATCTAGCCTGGCCCAGAGGAGGAGTTTTGTGTTGCATAAATTGTGAGTTCTGTATGCCAGTAAATCAGTCTTGTTCCAGCATTAAGCCTTGGCTCATGTTTGGGGGAAGGGATACCTACACTCTGGGGATTGCTATAATCACTTACTCCCCAGAGGAAGCTCTTGCAATAGCTTGATTTGTTCCTGTTCCTGCTCTCTGGGGAAAGAGAGGTTCACCCACTGGAAGCTGGATCCTGGCCTTGGGTCCAGGGTGGGTGGAGACAGCAGAGACCCCGGCGCAGTTGCATCGCTGGAAGTGGGGTCTGCAGTGCTGATGGTGTCGGTTGGAGTGCTTGGAGTCCTCAGCGAGCACTAGGAGCATCGATTGGCGGAGGTACTCAGTCGGAGTGCCAGCGTTCCGTCACAAACACTCCCAAGCGTCATGTATCTGATGGAGATGGTGCTGGAGAGAAAGAAAACAGCAGCTATAAGAAAACACATAGTAATTATTAGTGCGGTTTAAGTAACAAAAGACCTATACCAGTAAGTGGAGCGCTCCAACACATATACAGCTTACCAAATGATATTTCATTCAATGGTAGAGTATAGGGTACATGTTAAGGAAAAGAACAAGAAATACAATATAGTGTAGACGGTATTTAAAATGACAATGTAACTGTGATGGTGATATCTTAATGAATTGAACACTCACATTTCAAGGAGCCTGTATGTAGAAACACTGGCTCTGTATTTTGGCTTGTGTGCTTATTAGGGTAGCACCGCCCGTCTCCTTCGATTCTTGAAGACAAAAACAGGGAGAGCGAACCAATGTGTAGATAGTGCTTATAAAAACACAATATTATGTATGAGTGTTCGATTCATTATATTGTATTTCTTGTTCTTTCCCTTAACATGTACCCTATACTCTACCATTGAATGAAATATCATTTGGTAAGCTGTATATGTGTTGAAACGCTCCACTTACTGGTATAGGTCTTTTGTTACTTAAACCGCACTAATAATTACTATTCTGTTTTGTGGAATAGAGGATATTTCCACATAAGTGTACTGAGCAGCCTGTAAACCACCTTTATTGTCTAAAGCACTCTGTTATACACACCCCTCTGTAAAAGGAGGTAACCTTTGACTGGTATTCATAAGAAAACACATACCCTAGGCTTATCTCTCACTAATTTATGTTTTCATCTTCCAAGTAAATCCATAACCCCTAACAGCAGTGTCCAGTCAAGCAGGAAGTCAATGGTCACGGTAAAAGGGTGTGCCACTGACACAAATCACGTAACCTGCCAAAAAGGGGAGAACATGCCCAAAAAGAGGATATGTCTGTCCAAAGAATTATAAGGCCAGCCTGGTATGAATGCATGTCAGGTTGCCTGCCAATCATGCAGCTGGCCAACTAAGGGCAAACTATGCAGACAGCACCCTGAGCTTGGCATAAATGCATCTAATGATGCGCTCGCTCAACGCTTTCTAAGGACTGTCCCGTAGCACTCGCTGGTCCACTTGTCTCCTTACCTTCTGACTAGCAGGCAGAAGCTCCTGGTATATAGTCTGGGACAGAGAAAAGCTGTATGTAGTGAGTGTAGAAGAAAGGGAACATGCCACAGTGTTAGAGAGACCAAAATCAGCATTACCTTAAAAGATTACTATAGGGTCAGGAACACAAACATGAATTCATGACCCTATAGTGTTAACACCACCATCTAGCCCCCCTGGGCTCCTCATGCCTCCATAAATATAGCAAAATCTTACTGTATTCAAGCCTGAAGCTGTAACTCTGCATGCTGTTAGACTCAGAAAAACAAGCAGTCTGCTGACATCATTAGAAGTGGTGGCCTAATCCAATCACAGTGCTTCCCCATAGGATTGGCTGAGACTGACAAAGAGGCAGATCAGGGGCAGAGCCAGCATGATTCAAACACAGCCCTGGCCAATCAGCATCTCCTCATAGAGATGAATTGAATCAATGAATCTCTATGAGGAAAGTTCAGTGTCTGCATGCAGAGGGAGGAGATACTGAATGTTTGGATGCATTTTAGGCAGCCATGACCCAGGAAGGATCTCTAACAGCCATCTAGGAGTGGCCAGTGAAGTTATCACTAGGCTGTAATGTAAAGACTGCATTTTCTCTGAAAAGACAGTGTTTACAGCAAAAAGCCTGACGGTAATGATTCTACTCACCAGAACAAATTCAATAAGCTGTAGTTGTTCTGGTGACTCTAGTGTCCCTTTAACTATATTCATTGTCAGCCAGTCCACACAAATTTTGTTCCCATACATCCCTCTTAAGTTTCCATACTTAAGTAAGAGTATGTGAAAAGTAGTTAGGGTTGCCACCTTTCTTGGAAAAACATTCCGGCCATGCTAATTTGCATAATTAAATATGTATGGGTGACATCACATGATGTAAATCACAAGGAGTGACATTATTGAAAATGCTGTAAAATCACCAAAAAACTACTTAGTTTGATTCTGCTGTATAGATGGATTCCTCCCAGTGGCCCCATGTCTCCCAGTGCCCCCACGTGTCGATTACTCCAGGTTTCAGTGTTTCTATGTATCAGTGTCTCAGTGCCCCATGTCTCCCAGTGTCCCTTAGTGTCGTGTCCCCAGGTCTCCCAGTGATCCTATGTATCACAGTGTCTCAATGCCCCATGTCTCCCTGTGTCCCCATGTATCCCAGGGTCCCCATGTCACTAAGAAGACGGGAAGTCCTGGGGACACGGGGAGACCTAGGGACAAGGAGACACCAGTGACACTGGGAGACTAGGGGACTCTGGCTGGGACGCATGGGGACACAGACACTAGGGACACTAGCTTGGAGAAATGGGGACATTGAGACACTTGAGGCACTGGGAGACATGGAGGCGCTAGGAGACATGGGGACAGTGAGACACGGGCAGACTGGGGTCACTGGGAGACTAGGGGGCACTAAGACACCAGGGACAATGGCTGGGAGACATGGGGACACTGGGAGACATGGGGACACTGTGTCCCCATGTGTCTGTGTCATAATGTCTCCCAATGTCCCTTAGTGTCTCAGTGTCCCCATGTCTCCTTGCAGTCTTTCCCCCCATCCCTTACTTCCCTGAGCTGTAGGCTGTCTCTGCAGGGTGGAAGTTGCTGTCTGGACTCTCTGTAGCTGCACCCCTGCAGATCAGTGAGTATAGATAGGCAGGGAGGGATATGCTGGAACTTCCTATCCCTGCCTGTCTCCACACACAGTGACCCCTACTGGCCAGTGCTGGTATTGCATAGTAATCTCTTGTTTATACTGAGAAGAATACCAGCAGCTGTATTGCCAGTATCACTGTATTATTGGCACCACCCAGGCAGCCTCAAATACTGGCTGTGCCAATAAAATAAAAGCCAGGTGGAATACCTAAGAGTAGTGTGTGATTTTTTTTTATTTTTTTAAAATATATATTTATATATATATATATTTTTTAATAAATCAATGGGCCTATTCCATGGGCCTGGGCCTGGAACTGCAGCTCCATCAGCCCCTATGTTAATCCGGCCCTCGGCCACACACAGAATTTTATGGCAATCCTCTTGCAAGAGGTACTCCCCCCTGGACCTGATGGTAGCCTGCAACAAAGTTACACAAACCAATGACATTGGCCCCCAGGACACTCCCATACATAAGTATGTAATCCCTCCCCTCTGCCCATAATATCATTATTATTTTGTCTCTCCCATCTGTATTGTTTCCTGCTTTTTTTATTATGTTTATTGTTTATAGTTTGATCTACAGATTTTTATGCCAGTTACTGCTGGGGGAGAAATGTAACAAAGCTTTTTTTTTTTTTAAAACCTTCCACTTCGTGTGTTCATTCTCTTTAATTTCTACACCGCTATTCATTATGTAGGCTTTCAGTATGGGACTGAAATGGTTCTTGCATTTAGCAAAGCAGTTTTAATTACCACACTGACAGTCTTGGGGGTGCTTTTCCTCAAGTCTGTACCTGAGACAATGAGTGTTTTACAAGTAACCATTTTAACTTCAGATTAATCCAGTATAGAGCAGATGTAAACATCTGTGTTTATACAATGCTCCGATCATTTTAATATTTATTAGTAAAGCTGTAGAGAAGCAACAGGTAATAAGTAATAAACATTTTATTAAAATTCACAAAATATAGATAAATAGGAGTAAGCAGAAATTGGAAAAAAGTGGTTCTCATATCTCAGACATCTGTGGATTAATCTGCACCTTTACCTAAAACTTTACCTAACCCCAAAATTAAAAAAAACGGGGGTTATAAATTAATAATAAGCAACTTTGAATTAACTCATATGTCGCTAGAACACAGTAATTGGAAACTGGGACAAGATAAATCCAGTAGTTTCTAACTCAAATATATGAAAGTGTTAAAATTAACACTATAACATTGGGAATGTGACCTGGGCAGGTATAAGGATTTTTTGGTACATAGGCGAAGATGCATTTTTTCACCACCGCCCTCCCCCCCCCAAAAAAATAACATCTTCACCTATGTGCCTCTTAACCAGCCCCTGTCCCCTCCCCGTCCATTAGTGGTCCCCTCCCCGTCCCTGTTCCTTAGTGTTCCTCTCCCCTACCCCCTCTTTTTCCTGTCCCTTGGCGTTTCTCTCCCCTCCCCGTCCCTTGGTGCACCCTCCACCCCCTTAGTGGTCACACTCCCCTTCCTGGTGTGCCTCCTACCTCTTTTGTAGCATTGCCGAGCGGGGCAGATTCCCTACAGGAGCTTCAGTTTTCTGTACCAGGCCAGACTGACCTGAAGTAATCTCACACACACACACACACACACTGACAGACACACACTGACACTCATTGACAGACACACTGATAGTCACACACAGACTCAATGACAAACACACACACACTGACAGACACACACTCATACACTGACATGCACACACATGCACACTCACTCACAGACACTCACAAACACACACAGGCACACACATTCATACACTCACACACAGACACTCACAAACACACACAGGCACACACATTCATACACTCACGCACATACACTCACACACTGACATGCACTCACTAATTATTATTTTTATAATTAAACATTTTCCACCCAGCCTCCCTACCTGGAGATCTGGCTTGGGTCTGTCCCTGGGGTTTAGTGTGGCTGCTGGGAAGCATGCGTCTGTGGTATAATGTCTAATCTCCCTGTTCTGCTCCCTCGCGGGCCGCTGAAGAGCTCTGGCATTACAAAAAGGCCCTGAATTTGTTCTGCGCAGTGCAAGCAAATTTAATAACATGCTTGCGCTGTGTTTGCTTTTAAATTGTCTCTGGTGTCTCCACAAGTGGGACACCAGAGGACAAAAGTGCCAGGAAAGTGTATGGTGCATGTGTTTGGAGCCTGCTTGTGGGATTGAGTGTGTGTAGAGTGTGGTGTGGTATTGTGTAAATAGGTCAATTTCATTTGTGTTTGTGGTGTAATATGTGTGGCTAGGGGCTGTAGAGAATATGTGTATAGGGGGCATAGTGTTATAGGGGATGCAGCGAGTGTGTGCATACGGGCTGTAGAGAGGGTGTGTTTCGAGAATGTTGTATGTGTTTGCTGACAAGAAATGTAGTGTGTGTGTGTAGGTGGTGCAGCGTGTGTGTGTAGGAGATCTAGTGTGTAAAGGACCCAGAGTGTATGTGTGTGTGTAGAGAATTAAGAGTGCATATAGGGTAAGGGATCTAGCGTGTATCTGGAGCGTAATGTGTGTAGTGGTGCAGTGTGAGGGGTGCTGTAGTGTGTGTGTGTATATATATATATATATTTGGAAGTATTGAATGTGTGAGGGGCGCAGTGTGTGTGAGGGTGTTTTTATCTGCCGTCACATTATAGGTTTCTAATTTTCTTTGTATGTTAACTCACTGAGGGTTATTTTATATATAATATATATATATATATATATGTGTGTGTGTGCTGTATATGTGTGGGAGTGTGCTGTGTGTGAGCGAGGTTTGCTGTCTGTCTGAGGGTGCTGTGTGTGAGTGAGGGTGCTGTGTGTGAGTGAGTGTGCTGTGTGTGTCTGAAGGTGCTGTGTGCTGTGTGTCTGAGGGTGCTGTGTGTGTCTGGGGTGCTGTGTGTGTCTGGGGGTGCTGTGTGTGTTTGGGTGCTGTGTGTGTCTGGGTGCTGTGTGTGTGTGTGATGTATATGTGTGGGAGTGTGCTGTGTGTGTGAGCGAGGTTTGCTGTCTGTCTGAGGGTGCTGTGTGTGAGTGAGGGTGCTGTGTGTGAGTGAGTGTGCTGTGTGTGTCTGAAGGTGCTGTGTGCTGTGTGTCTGAGGGTGCTGTGTGTGTCTGGGGTGCTGTGTGTGTCTGGGGGTGCTGTGTGTGTTTGGGTGCTGTGTGTGTCTGGGTGCTGTGTGTGTGTGTGATGTATATGTGTGGGAGTGTGCTGTGTGTGTGAGCGAGGGTGCTGTCTGTCTGAGGGTGCTGTGTGTGAGTGAGGGTGCTGTGTGTGTTTGAAGGTGCTGTGTGCTGAGGGTGCTGTGTGTGTCTAAGGGGGCTGTGTGTGTCTGAGGGTGCTGGGTGTGTCTGGGTGCTGTGTGTGTGGGGGGGTGCTGTGTCTGAAGGTGCTGTGTGTGTCTGAGGGTGCTGTGTGTGTCTGAAGGTGCTGTGTGCTGTGTGTCTGGGAGTGCTGTGTGTGTCTGGCGGCTGTGTGAGTCTGGGTGCTGTGTGTATCTGGGGGTGCTGTGTGTGTCTGGGGTGCTGTGCGTGTCTGGGTGCTGTGTGTGTTTGGGTGCTGTGTGTGTCTGGGGGTGCTCTGTGTCTGGGTGCTGTGTGTGTCTGGGAGTGCTGTGTGTGTCTGGGAGTGCTGTGTGTGTCTGGGTGCTGTGTGTGTTTGGGTGCTATGTGTGTCTGGGTGCTGTGTGTGTTTGGATGCTGTGTGGATCTGGGTGCTGTGTGTGTCTGGGGGTGCTGTGTGTGTCTGAGGGTGCTGTGTGTGAGCGTGGTGTGTCTGGGGGTTCTGTTGTCTGAAGGTGCTGTGTCAGTCTGAAGGTGCTGTGTGTGAGGGTGCTGTGTGTGTGAGGGGGCTGTTAGTGTGAGTGTGAATGTATTTTTTATTTAAATTTAAATATATTTTTTCAGACCTCACAAGAGGACCCGGCGGAGCTGCTGGCTAGTGCTCCACCGGGTCCTCTCCTCCCTCCCCCCCTCTCCAGCCGGCGGCCGCTTATAATTGCCTCTGGGCCGGTGAGGGAGATCTTTGATCTTTGATCTCCCCACCAGCTCATGGAGGCACACAGCAGGGCCGGCGCTCGGATAGTGCTGGCCCTGCAGGGGCTGGCAGGGGAGCTTCTGTGATCTCCACTGCCAGCCTCGGCCCCACGGCCATCGCTGCCCACCGGGCATTTGCCCGGTATGCCCGATGGCCAGTCTGAGCCTGTATTACGGCTCCCGGGGCATCAGCAAAGGGCACACGAGGGAGAAGAGCAGGGAGATTAGAGCTCCCTCGGCGCCTCTGATTGTACCCCAGTTGCGCCGGGGGGTCCAGAAGGTGGCCTGGCAGGAGAGAGCACTCCCCTCCTACCGGTTACTGAAATCTTGCGCCTGTGCACCCTAAGGCGGCCTTATGGATGCGCTGGCCCTGAATGTGACCCTTTAGCTGTAAAAACATTGTTTACATTTCTGGCCCCCCTGTTAGAAAAGTAAAAGGTGATGCAGAGAACATCAGCTGAACATCAGTGCTTCACTGACCCAGAAAGTACCTATTGTGTGTGTCTGAGGTGTTACTAGGCAGTAATGTAAACACTGTATTTTCTCTGAAAAGGCTCTGTTTAAATTTAAAAACCTGCAGGGACAACTACAGTGTGAAACAAATAATATGTTGTAGCCACTTGTTAGTAATATCCAATAACCATAGAAATACAGTGTCCACAAAATAGATATAATGTAACAGTGTGGTCTACAGACTCCTGAATGATACACACAGGAGTCACTGGGATTCAGCTGCTGAACTATATAGTACTACAATAAAACACTGTTATAAGATATATTATTGAGCCTCTGATGAAGAAACCTGTGTTAAACAAAAAAAGTTAGGTGGGACATTTGAACAAGATCCGTAACGGAAGTAGTTGAGTGGAACACAGACCAGCAAGGACAGTGGAACGCACTCTGAAAATAGACAGAGAGTGGAATGGGCTTCACTGAGGTTTGGATTGGCAGTTTTAAACTGACTCTTTTTACCAGTTGTTTTAGAGCTGTATCTAGTAAATAAATAATAGGATAGCCTTTTCCCCTTTTGCACATTAGCTACTTCGAAAGAAGAAACAAAATATAAGGTTTTACACGACAACAACCAATGAGGAGATTTCAAAAATCAATATCCTCTTGGCTAGTGAAACTGGATTTTAAGATAGACATTATCTGTTCCAATTTGGAAGGCCAGTGCTGCCATGTGGTCAGTGGTGGAGACACATTTGGTGGTCGTGGGACTCTGGGAGATGACTCTGAAATCAGGGGCCCAAATGGGCCCCTTGGCAACTTAATAGTGCACTGGACAAGGCCCCTGTCATAGCGTTAGTTCCCCCCCCCCTGTTGCCTGCTTATAGGAAGCAAGTTCACCCAAAAGGTAAGGAAACAAGAGGCTGGCTAAAACAAGGTAAATGTTACATATTGTTACTGCTCCCCCGGTAGGAGAGGGGTTACAGCCGTATTGGACATTCCTTTCCCGAATACAGAGGTAGCCACTGAGTGCTCCAAACTGCCAAACAACATTCACACGAACCAATTAGTCTCCCAAACAGCCGAACAGCAATCACACGAACCAGCTAGTCTCCAAAACAGCCGAACAAGCATAATCCATACGAATAATCCCCCCAATGATGAGACAAAGCTCCGTATTGAGAGTCTGCAGGAATCTGGCTTATTGAGAGCTACCTGCCCGGTATTTCTGCAGGTCTCTCACCTGGTGGACACTCCCCTAGGGGACCAAATGGGAGACCGTGACAAGGACATTACATTGACCAATCAGAATGTTACACATGTAGCCATGCCCCTTTAATTACCCAAGACCCTCTGGTCTGCCCGGGAGATAATTGTGAAGTAATTCAATTATATCCCTGGACAAAGACCAAACACCATTTTAAGTGACTATAACAAAATGCATAAAAATATATAACTTTACAATAAAGGGACATAATACAGGCATTCAACATGTCCACAGATAGCTGGGATCTGAGCGCACAAAAGTACCGAATAGCACTCAGATCCTATCCACACAGTCCAATCGCCGTGGAGTCAAAGTTTTCACAAAGTATCTTCTCCATACGAATAGACTCCACAGGATGGCTATCTCGGGTATGGCTTATTCGCAGACAAAATACCAAATACCGGGACCTTCGTGAGTTTTCTACCGAAGGAGAAGGGAGGTCGGCGGCCTCAGCGCTATTCATGCCAAAAAGTGTCAGTTTTGAGTTCCATGAGTTTACCGCCGAACACTGCTGAGCGGTCGTGGATTTAAAATGGCCGCGACCTCGTGTTCGGGATACGAATGGCGGCCACCCAGCTACAGGCATCAATTAAGAGGTGTCTGCGGTTAACCTCAACGTTCTAATGGGGCCAAGAGGTTAACCAGCAGCACACTTCTCTACTGGGTGGCCGGCCGTTCGGGAGTTTTGTTCGGTAGTTTCCGGGAAGCATTTAGAGTTCCACACAAATGGAGAAAGACACAAATAAAATAAAATAACACAAATTCAAGCAAACTAAGTAATAGTAGTTCCATGTAAATCCAAGACAGAGGGATCTGTCACACATATATATGTTTGTGTTCATCTGTACATGTGTGTCTGTGTACTTATGTATAAATGTTATTGAGTGTATGTGCATATCTGTGCCATGTCTGTGTCAGTGTTTATGTGTGTCTGTGTTTATCTGAGTGTGTGTACATGTCTCTGTCCATGTGTGCATGTATCTGGATATTTGTAAGTATGTATGCATAAATGTGCATTTCTGTCTCTGTATATGTGCATGTGTGAATCTGAGTGTGTTTACATATTTGTGTCTGTTTGGCAGTGCATATATCCCAGCATGGAAATGCCAACTCTGCACACAAATACGCTCCTGCGTTCAAACACATCAATGTATACAAACACCAACATTACACACAAATACATATGTTTTATTGTTATAAGAAAGTGATAAATGACATTTATGACATTGTGTAAAGTTGTTCTTTGAGCCTGATTTTTTTTCTTGTTTCTACGGTATAAATATAAATTGTATGCATTTGGCCCTATTTTAGTGGACAGTTTGGCACTCCAGAATAAATAAGTACGGCACCTCTAATATAGTATAAAGACTTTTTAATTTGTTTACAGTTCAGAATGAATTGCATCTCGTATGTTTGGCCCTTTTGCAAGCATGTGACCAGATTAACAGAGGTGTCACACATTTTTGTCTACAGATTACCTCTGCTCCATTAGAACATTGTAATAGACTGCAAGTCTGTTGATTTTATATTTAAAAATATACCTGAAATGCAAAAGGTGAACAATCATTTTCATGTTTTTTTTTTATTTATCCAATCAAAGATTGATAAGTATTTTTATAAACATTTTTCATTAGCAGGGTTAGAATGCTGAGCTCTATAAAGTTGTGATACATTTGCTTGTTCGATATTATAACAATACATTGGATGCTGGATGCATAATTTAAGACCATACGAGCATGACATGCCATGAACAGATCTACATTTATTTAGTTCTATTGACCTGATCTGTCTCTTTTCTCATTAGATGTTCTTTGGAGTTCCTATCAGGTCGGAACACTAAAATGAAGCATTTAGGAACAAACATACAGATTACAAGGGACCAACTAGAAGACAGGATTGAAAATATCTCCATGGCCACTGTGTATTTTCCTCGGGCACTGAGTGAAGCTGGAATAAAGGACACCCAGACAGTGAGGAATGCCAGCATACTGAAGGTGATGAACTTGGCTTCATTGAAGCTGTCGGGAAGTCTTCTGGCCAAGAATGCAACAATAAAACTGATAGTGGCCAGGAGGCCAAGATATCCCAACATGCACCAGAATGCAATGGGTGAACCTTCATTACACTCAGCAGTGATAATTCTTGGTTGGGAGTCTGTGTTTAGTTCAGGGAATGGAGGAACAAGAGATAGCCAAGTGATGCACAAGAGGAATTGTACAAGAGAACAAATGCAAATTATGATATAGGATACCCGAGGCATGGTCCATTTTCTCAGATTGCTGCCTGGTTTTGTGGCCATGAAGGCACAAACCACCATGATAGTTTTGGCCAAAATGCAAGAGATACAAAGTGTGAAAACCATGCCAAACATTATCTGGCGTAAAAGACACATTATTGGTTGAGGGTAACCAACAAAAGCCATAGCACATAGGAAACAAAGTGAAAGAGATACTAGAAGAATGCAGCTCAATGAATAATTGTTAGCTTTTACAATGGGGGTTGATTTATGCTGGATAAATAGTCTTAAAATACAAGCAGGAACCAATGAGGAAGTGATGCTACCAGCCATTATAGCAGATCCCATTGGGTCTTCATAAGAGAGATATTCTAAGGGTTTTGGAAGGCATTGTGATTTCTGAGGATTTGGCCACTGATCCCATTGACACTTGTTGCAGCTAATAGAATCTGGAATAAAAAATTATAAACACATATCACATATGTCAAACATAACGGAACATAGTCCCCCTTGTGCAAACACCCATGGGCATCGGGTGGGAAACACCTTTAATAATAAGGGGGAACCTAAAGACCCCCATGGGGTCCCCAATCCCCTAACCACCCCTAAAATAAAGTCCATACCTAATAGTGAAGAGGTGGCCAAAAGACCTAAAACCTGTAAAAAATATATACTTACGATTTAGAAGTATTTTTTTTAATTCCTTTTTACTGCAATCCTAAAAAAGACTAAATAAGAATCCATAATTCCCAATGCCACTACTTTTCTTAAGACTTGTCTGTGAGAGCACTCTGATTGGTAGCATTTTTGGTCATATTCAGGGTCGGACTGACCTACCAGCAGACCGGGAAATTTTCCAGTGGGCAACGGCACTTGAGACCGGGCAGAAAGCCCTAATCATCAGGCTAATGTCATTGAAATTATTTTCCCCTCGGACTGTGACAGCCTGTGCCAGTCCAAGGGAATTAAAAAGGGAGGTGCTGGTGCGGCTACAATTAGGATGCTGGCGGCCGGAGGTAGACCTCCCATCAAAATTTACATTAATTTAGGCCACATGCTCTGCTCCTGCACATAAGCCCTGCCTCCTGAACCAAAGCTCCACCTCCCGCATGCAAACTCTGCCCACACACACAAGTTGCTGCCCATGCTGGAAGGAAGAAGCCACAAAATGGCAACTTCACCTACAAGTGCCAGGTAAGCTTTAGCCCATGATAGTGATTGTGTGTGTGTATGTGCCTGCTAGGGAGTGATTTTGTGTGTGTGTGTGTGTGCCTGCTAGTGAGTGAGCTTGTAAGTGTGTGTGCCGGCTAGTGAGTGAGTTTGCATGTGTGTGTGTATCAGTGAACTTGTCTGTAGTGAGCATGTGTGTGTGTCGGTGAGTTTGTCTGTAGTGAGCATGTGTGTGTCAGTGTGCTTGTATGTAGTGAGCGTGTGTGTGTTAGTGTGCTTGTGTGTAGTTAGCATGCTTTTGTCAGTGAGCTAGTCTGTAGAGAGTACGTGTGTGTAAGTGTGCTTGTGTGTTGTCTGTAGAGAGTACGTGTATGTCAGTGAGCTTTTCTGTAGAGAGCATGTGTTTGTCAGTGTGCTTGTAGTAGTGAGCATGTGTGTGTCAGTGAGCTTGGCTGTAGGAAGCATGTGTGTGTGTAGTGACCGTGTGTTTGTCAGTAAGCTTGTCTGTAGTGAACAAGTGTGTGTCAGTGTGCTTGTGTGTTGTGAGCATGTGTGTGTCAGTGAGCTTAGCTGTAGGAAGCATGTGTGTTTGTGTGTAGTGACCATGTGTGTGTCAGCAAGCTTGTCTGTAGTGAACAAGTGTGTGTCAGTGTGCTTGTGTGTAGTGAGCATGTGTTTGTCAGTGCGCTTGTCTCTAGAAAGCACCTGTGTCAGTTTGCTTGTGTGCAGTGAGCATGTGTGTCAGTGAGCTTATCTGTAGGGAGCATGTGTGTGTCAGTGTGTTGTCTATAGGAATCGTGTGTGAGTGAGCTTGTCTATAGTGAGCGTGTGTGAGTGAGCTTGTCTATAGTGAGCGTGTGTGTCTGTGAGCTTGTCTGTAGGGAGCATGTGTGCATCATTGAGCTTGTCTGTAGTGAGCATGTGTGTGCCAGTGAGCTTGTTTGTATTGAGCATGTGTGTGTCAGTGAGCTTTTCTCTAGGAAGCATGTGTGTGTCAGTCAACATGTCTGTGGTAAGCATGTGTGTGACAGTGATCTTGTCTGTAGTAAATTTGTGTGTGTCAGTGAGCTTGTCTGTAGAGAGCGTTTGTGTCAGTGAGCTTGTCTGTAGGAAGCAAGTGTGTATCAGTGAGCTTTTCTGTAGAGAGCATGTGTTTGTCAGTGTGCTTGTAGTAGTGAGCATGTGTGTGTCAGTAAGCATGTCTGAACTTGTCTATAGTAAGTTTGTGTGTGTCAGAGTTTGTCTGTGTTAAATTTGTGTGTGTACCAATAAGCTTGCCTGTGTGTGATAAACATGTTATTTTGCTATTATAATTTCCTGTATATTTTATTATATATGTACAGTTGCAAGAAAAAGTATGTGAACCCTTTGGAATTATATGGATTTCTGCACAAATTGGTCATAAAATGTGATCTGATCATCATCTAAGTCACAACAATAGACAATGACAGTCTGCTTAAACTAATAACACACAAAGAATGAACTGTTGCCATGCTTTTATTGAACACACCATGTAAACATTCACAGTGCAGGTGGAAAAAGTATGTGAACACTTGAATTTAATAACAGGTTGAACCCTCTTTTGGCAGCAATAACTTCAACCAAACGTTTCCTGTAGTTGCAGATCAGACGTGCACAACGGTCAGGAGTAATTCTTGACCATTCCTCTTTACAGAACTGTTTCAGTTCAGCAATATTCTTGGGATGTCTGGTGTGAATCGCTTTCTTGAGGTCATGCCACAGCATCTCAATCGGGTTGAGGTCAGGACTCTGACTGGGCCACTTCAGAAGGCGTATTTTCTTCTGTTTAAGCCATTCTGTTGTTGATTTACTTCTATGCTTTGGGTCATTGTCCTGTTGCAACACCCATCTTCTGTTGAGCTTCAGCTGGTAGACAGATGGCCTCCTGCAAAATGTCTCGATAAACTTGGGAATTCATTTTTCCTTCGATGATAGCAATCCGTCCAGGCCCTGACGCAGCAAAACAGCCCCAAACCATGATGCCCCCACCACCATACTTCACTTTGGTTTCATCTGTCCACAGAATATTTTGCCAGTACTGCTGTGGAACATCCAGGTGCTCTTGTGCAAACTGTAAACGTGCAGCAATGTTTTGTTTGGACAGCAGTGTCTTCCTCTGTAGTATCCTCCCATGAAATCCATTCTTGTTTAGTGTTTTACGTATTGTAGATTCGCTAACAGGGATGTTAGCATTTGCCAGTGACTTTTGTAAGTCTTTAGCTGGCACTCTAGGATTCTTCTTCACCTCATTGAGCAGTCTGCACTGTGCTCTTGCAGTCATCTTTACAGGACGGCCACTCCTAGGGAGAGTAGCTGCAGTGATGAACTTTCTCCATTTATAGACAATTAGCAAGGCTTTTGGAGATACTTTTATAACCCTTTCCAGCTTTATGTAAATCAACAATTCTTAATTGTAGGTCTTCTGAGAGCTCTTTTGTGCGAGGCATCATTCACATCAGGCAATGCTTCTTGTGAAAAGCAAACCCAGAACCGGTGTGTGTTTTTTATAGGGCAGCTGTAACTAACACCTCCAATCTCATCTCACTGATTGTACTCCAGTTGGCTGACATCTCACTCCAATTAGCTCTTGGAGATGTCATTAGTCTAGGGGTTCACATACTTTTTCCACCTGCATTGTGAATGTTTACATGGTATGTTCAATAAAAACATGGCAACATTTTATTCTTTGTGTGTTATTAGTTTAAGCAGACCTTGATTGTCCATTGTTGTGACTTAGATGATGATCAGATTATAGTTTATGACCAATTTGTGCAGAAATCCATATCATTCCAAAGGGTTCACATACTTTTTCTTGCAACTGTATATGTAATGATCATATGGGCTAGTCCAAAGTAAAATAAAGTTTTGTTTGTTAGGTCCTTTTGGAACTTGTTTTCTGTGTGGATTTTAGGGATTCTAGTGACAGTCTTCGGACCTGTTTGTTGGCTGCAGGATCCTGCTAGTCCTGGAATAAAAAAAAAGAGATCTAGACCTGAGAGCTGAGAGACGGCGTGTTGTAAATGCAATAACTATAATCATGTAAGCAAAGCTGCAGCGGAATAGGCAGAGGGGACGATACCTGCCTGGAAGCAGAGCTGCAGCCTGGTCGGTTGGAAGAGCACCGGAGAGACCCCAATAAAGCTTCAGTGACTAGGGATGAAGCGTTCCAGGGTCCCTGCAATCGGCTAGGAAACAGACTGGGTGAAGGTACTCGGTCTGAGTACAGGAGCTCCGTCACATTTGGTAGCAGCTCAGTGGGATGGCTTCATAGCAGCTGGGAAAATGGCCCTGGACACATGCGAAGCTTCTGGGATCCCTGCATGCCTCGTAGAATTTGTGGAGATGGAGCGAGCTAGCACCCGTGCAGCATATCTATATGAGGAGGAGTTCCAACAGAGACTGTAAGAAGCTCTGTTCCATGATTATGGTCCTGCCTCGGAGAAGAGTGACCTGGAATGGAGAGATGCAATTTGGAAAGAACTCTGTTACAAGGTGCTGTAGTGAGTTCAGGTTCAGACGAGAGAAAGCTTCATAAGTCGAGAGCAGCGCTCTCAGGAACAAGCGACTCTGCGGATGCCTTTACTGGGAGAGCAGCCTCTGAAGAAGAGGGTAATGGAACTTGAGCTCCTGGTAGGGATGGAACTGTGGCTTGATGATGCTTTCTGGGCATTATGGTGGTACATGGTCGAGCTCTGGTGAACTCTATGCCCATGAGAGTCAAGGCAGTGCTGGAAAAGAATGGTGGCCACGCAAAATACTGACACTTTGGGCCCAATTTGGACATTTCCACTTAGGGGTGTACTCACTTTTGTTCCCAATGGATTAGACATTAAAGGCTGTATGCTGAGTTATTTTGAGGGGACAGCAAATTTACACTGTTATACAGGCTGTACACTTAATTGTAGCAGTGTGTCATTTCTTCAGTGTTGTCACATACAAAAATAATGAAATATTTACAAAAATGTGAGGGGTGTACTCACTTTTGTGAGATATTGTAAATATTACACACACTACATGACTTATGGGGCTGGCACAGATTTTTTTTTTTTCCAGGGCTGCTTTGTATCCCATGTCCAGCCCAGGTCATATTGCAAAAAGTAGGGAATTTCCCCATGATTTGTGATACCTGTCATAGTGCACGAGTCCTATAAAAGGGCTTTCCCTGTTAGGAGTGCTCATTCTGAGGTAAGCTGTTTATGGGGGTAAGATGGATTTTTGTTGTTGTTGTTGTTGTTATGGTGTGCTTTTACTTATGCATTTTTTTTAAATTTTAATCAGTGTTGTTAGGAATTATGGATTTTTATTTGACCTTTTTTGGGCGGCTGAAGAACAGAAGAAAAAAGACTCATGGGGGCGTGGCCTGGACGAGCATGGAGCAAGACACCTAAACTCCAAGCTCTGCATCCCTGGCCGAAATAAAGCAGCTATATAACGCACTACTGCACTCAGATGGTCCGCAATAAAAAGCAATCAATGCCCGGGACCCTGGCGACGGACTCCCCACGCCGGCATACGGGCCCGATGGACGGATATGTCACATCGCAACCCGAGGTGAGAGACGCGCGGCCTACAGAAAAGATGGTGCCCACCTCTCCTGAGCACGGGAACCCGGGGACATCTCAGATAGGAGACCCGCCTAACGAAATTGCACTGATCCGAACCGAGCTAGGCCGGATCTCAAACAGCATGCTGACAAAATGGCTAACAAGAATTTCGCGCGGCCCTCCGTGAGGAACTGGTGGGCCTGCGCACAGATCTAACTGCACTCGAAGGAAGAATGGATGAAGTGGAGGCGGCAGCACATGAGAGCTCACAACAACATCATGCGGTCACCCGCCAAGGCACCCTGCTGATGACCCTTAGGAGACAGGTAGAAGATTTAGAAAACCGCAGCAGGCGTAATAATATACGCGTACTTGGCTTACCTGAGGCAGATGCGGCCCCGCTGCCCACCATACTGGAAGCGCTGTTCTGGCAGATACTTGGAGCCATAGCACCCACGGAGATCCGCCTTTTGCGTGCACACAGAGCGCTGGGCCCCCCGCGACAGGACGGGTATCCAAAAGATGTAATCTGTTGCCTGGGAGATGGGGAGCTAAAGGAGCAAATCATGGCAGCCGCTAGAGGGGCGACGGTGATCAGATTCCGTGAATCAGGTGTCTCCCTATACCAGGACCTGTCCCCTCTAACATTGGGTTTCCCCTTCAGCCTACAAGCAAGAAAAGGCAATAACTGGGTGACAGCACGGTGGCCAGAAGATATACCAGGCTTCCTAAGAGCACTGAGCCTGCCACCAATTAGAATAAGGAATTGGATCACTGCAGAGGCACTGGCAGAGAGAAGGGACCCGTTGACACCACTACACCAGACGGGCACGCAACTTAACAGGTCAGCCAAACAACAGCAAAGATGGGGAGGCCCAGCGGGCACAGAGGAATAGGTGGCTATTGGAGACAGGAGGAACACAGACGGGAGGGACATAGGTGAGTGAACTACAGGAGGAATAGAGGAGGACTCAGAGGGTCGGGGACCATGAGAGAGGGAAATGGACACTTTGGGTGGGGGACTAATGGGGCTCACAGAGATCACTATGCAAGCAAGGCGGGCGAGAGATCAAAGACACACCATCTGAAAGGGGCTTGAGGGTACCTAGGGCCGCAAACCAGACAAAGCTTGGGAGGGGCAAGGGGCTCTATGCTGTGGGAACAATAGAGGGAAATAAGGGGAAGGAAGCTTTCTGAGACTGAACGGCATGCTGATAACTGAAGGGTACACCCTGGAACGGGATGCTATACCGAAAGTGCAGAAGGGGGGAGGGAGGTATCATGACCTGCAGACACGGGTTATGGCGGATCCCTCATAAGTTGGCGAAGTACACCCCACACACTTACACAACTGCGGCTGGCACTGGTACAAGGTAGAAGGGAAGAAATGACATAACAACATAGAAATTGAGACCCTGGGTAGACCAAGTCTCCCCTCTGGATCAACATACCCCAACCCGACAAGGGAAGCAGCAGAGATGACAAGGGAGGGTAGTGAGAAACATGAGACAGGGTAGACATGGCAGACAACAGACACAGAAGATGGAGGAACAGATCTAGACACTAGTGCCCTTCCCAAAGCCCTGGGGACCACCCCCGAAGCAACGTGACGACCCAGTGGCCCAAAGACACTGAACCGACATCCTGACCAACCAGACTCACCGCGGAAAGGCAAACGGATGACACCCAGACGCCTGCACCAAAACAAAGGCGGATGCTTGAGACCAGACCCCCTTGACCGACCCAAGCAGACCCGTGCACGCACGCTTCACATGCACTGGGTGACTTGCCGCTCGCCAAAGAGGCATCAGACCCATGCCCACATGATCACACCGCAACACACTAGAATCTCACATGAATTCCAATGACCATCACACCTTAGTGCAACACATGCCAACCCGGCCGAGGAGGAGAGTTGGGAAATAATCTGGTTATCTACTTTGTTTATTAATTCTTATCATAAGTTATAACTTAGTTCGGCACATAGGTCCTAGGTAGTTGCCAATTTAGGGACACGTGCCAGGGCACGACAACTGTGCTGTGCTTGACAGCGCGCACCCCAAGTGACAGGTGCCTGCCTTACTCTGGTACAGGGAGTGCGGCTCACCCCTGAAAGAGGGGTGACGTGCACTACATGACCACAGGCACCAAGTCACAGTTCCATGAGGAACTACCACAGAGCCACAAATCTCCTACGCATTGTAGGACGGCACATACCACACTCACCCAAACATTGGATACACATGGAGAGGACACTGATGGAGGAGGCAGACTAGATTGGGCAGACTAGATGGGCCGAATGGTTCTTATCTGCCGTCACATTCTATGTTTCTATGTTTCTATGAGGCGATCCTGGCACAGGTATGGACATTCGAACTATTGAAGAACTCTCCAGCTCACAACCACCCACTCATCGGAGCCACATTAAAGATCTGGAATGCGGTGCGCACAAAACTTGCACTAACCACACTACCAGGACCAATGACCCTGGTGATCCACAAACCAGAGGTAGCGGGAGGACTCATTTGGAGGTACAGAGAGGACCCATATGCATCAATGGTGCACCACAACATCACTTAAATAACTACCCGATCTGCTGGGAGATAAGACCCCAACGGGCCTGGAGCGGTTCTGATACTTCCAAATTCAGGCGTATTATAATGCCCACCAGGGGAGATGCCTATTTCACAGGCCCCTTACGGAATTCGAGAAACACTGTGATGCTGGGACACAGATCTTTCGGGGATATCGACCATATATACGTTGCTTAGGATGGCGGAAACGCTGGAGCCAGCAAAACATGCGACACGATGGGAAAGAGCAACGGGCTCGGAACTCACCGAACCCCAGTGGACTAAAATATATATTCTAATGCACCAAAGTTCCATGTGCTCCAAACTACAGGAGCTAAATTACAAACTGCTCATCGGCTGGTACCGCATCCCAGAACCGCTACACAGCATGCTAACAGATGTCCCGGACACATGTTGGAGATGTGGGGAGCGACAAGGTACAGACCTGCATATATGGTCATCCTGCGATAAGATAGCTCCCTTCTGGCGGGAAGCCCACGGAGCGATTCGAGAGGTGCTGGACACCGACCTCCCATTTCAACCGATCCCGATGCTACTTCACCACACCCAGCAGCCTCTATCACAATATAAAAGATCTTTGACTAAGCATCTCCTACCAAGCAGATGGAAGTCAACACAGACCCCCACACTTCGACAAAGTCGAAGAGCTGCACGAGATGGAGAGACTCACAGCAGCCATATGGGACGAAATGGAGAAATATCAGCAATGCTGGACCCCCTGGATTCTGTACTTGACCAGGCGATAGGCGGGCCATGGGGGGCTTGGAGCTGGGGGCTGCGGTCCGGGCTGGCGGGGGGGGAGGCCCCCACCCTGCCTGTCCCAATAGTTTTTCTCACCCACTTTCTACCCTTCCCCTCCCCCCCCCCTTTTTCCTTTTTTTTTTCTCTAGCCCACCCAATAGAGCGAGCCGGGCGGAGGTGACGGAGGGAGTGACAATGAAAATCACCCCAGTGAGACCCGACAGGGGCCGAGCGGATGGATACAGGGATAGACCGTGGGTACAGAAATCACAGGGTTAAGAAGAGGGAATCCCCTCACGACATGCAGAGAGCTAGACCACACTCGCAACACTGAACATACCCAGACCTAGGATCCAACAGCATACACTACAAGGGGACGACACACACAACAAACACGAGCGGAACTACACATGCAGCTCCTACACAGTAGCATACCCCCCGACTCGCACATATAGAAGACACCTACCCATCAAGGTAGATTGCAGCACAGCACCCCAACCTCAAAAAGGCCATACACGCACCTTAACGCTAAAAAGTCCTAGAAACCAAAGGTTTTATCCTCTGCTCTGACCAGACCGATAGCAATTTCTACACCCCATACGCATACTAAAACCAGACGAAACAGAGACCAGTAATATAAACAGAAAATAGTATATACACTACAAAATAAAACGTATAACTGGAAGAATTCCTAGGTGTACCTCACAGACACCCAAGAAACAATGTGAAATAATGAAAAAGTGGAAAACACCCAGAATACGTGTAGGTTACTATATAAAATATACAACAACCTGATGGAAAGTGAAATCCGTATGAATTCTGTATAAAAATCAGAAATTTGACATAGCGTGATACAGTTAAGTAATTCAACTTTATGAAACAGAGACCAGACCTGGCGGATACACAAGGGATACTAAAGAGGGCCACCGGAAAAATGCCCTAGAGCACAGAACGGAATTCAAAACACACCGACACCCTAACCTGTCCCTCCCCCCAGGACCTGACCCTAAGAAGCTCCATAAGTAGACACAGAACTCATACAAAGGGAACACGGACACACGCAGAGTGGCCCCACTTGGGCGTATCCACAAAAATACTAAAGGCAACATGAGGGAAGAGACAAGAGATATATAAAACTATAAAACACTACAACACAAGGCCTGGGGTCGTACTGAACATAAACCCACGTAGCTCAATCGTACCACACATACGTCAACCGAATTAAGGAGATCATGCCCTAGCCGACCTTAGAATGATAAACATAATATCATAACGATATTCTCATTTATGGCAGCACAGGACACAAGGTATGAAGGTCTAAAGAGGAAGGGGTGACACGACAGAAGAAGTGATTATGGGGATCCCACTTAATCTTAAATACCAATTTAGGAACACCAGACTGCTGCATAGGGTAGACCCGATCACCAACAGCAGTGGGTCTATCGAAAACAAGAACCAACAAAAAGCCACACAAGCTCTGCTTCTGTACCTGCTGCTCCAGTATATACTACCTACACACTACTAGGTCAAGGTTCATTTACTTTATTCCCGCCCCCTTTTTCTTTTTTGCTCCATACCATGAACACCCACACTTTACACTGACATGAATACTCTTGTAATCAACTCTCCTGTAAATAGATTGCTAGCAGATACCACAGAGCTACATATATGAAAAATATTCAAATATCTAAGCTCTACAATATTACGCTCCGAGAGGTATCAACCTGCCAAAGGACAACCCCCATCCAAGTAGAAACATTTTGGGGACATGATGCTTATGCACTGACGGGCCGAAAGCCATCTTACATGTGCTAATAATATGTGCTAATATTAACATAATGTTAAACTTTTACTATACTCAAAACAACAGCACATGGAGAGACAAAATAGTATAAGAACAGCCAGGTGCAAACCATATAAACACTCCCTCAAGTGCTTTAAATATTCAAATGTATATAGAATATAGAATGCACACTATAACAATCTCAAAAAAAACTTTGCTTTATTATGTACAAAAAAGTACCAGAGTGAAAACATATAAGAAAAGATAAACAAAGTGACAGAAGCAAGGGCAAACACAATCAAACAATAGTAAATTACCACAAAAATTCTTACAAGCCTCCAGACAGAAACACGAGTTACCAAACCCCCCAACGTTTCGGCACCAACTGGCTGCCTTTAACACAGTTTTTTTGAAAGTTGTATTGTTTTACCAATTGACTGTAACATGCTCTAAGCAAACTATTCAATAAAAACATAATAAATGAAAAAAGACTCATGATAGTGTAATGGTATTAATATAATGACTTACATCATAAAATAAAGCATAATGAGTTTAATGCTTTGAAAGGACCACTAGGGGCAGTGCGTAGGAATCCTTAAGCCATGTGCTTCTGGCAGTGACATCACAGACCAGCCTACTTAGGAATACACTGGGAATAAAAAACAGATTTAGGAGGGAATGTAGCAGCTGACTGTTTAGCCCCAGCCCCAATGGCTGTGGCCTGTGTAATTTTGTTCATGTTTTGTATTTTAACATGTCATTCCATTGTAACATTTAGCAACTGTAACTTTTGTAAGTTAATATGTTGTAGTTTTGTATTGGATAATTATTGTAGTAAATTGAAATTCTGCTTGCATCTGTTTTCTTATTATAATTATATTCTATCCACATACTCGACTTTAATACCATGAACTATAAATAATATTAATGTTGTTACTTATTGCTTAATTATGATATATTAATTAAAAAATGAATATACCTCTTTAAGTCACGGCCTCACCAGATGGTAAGTATATTTTATTTTACAGGCTTTTGGCCCCCTCCTCACTAATATTAGGGTGAGAGCAAGAAAGTAGGAACTTTATTTTAGGTGGTGGGATTTGAGATCTCTAGACATTGGGGGTACTTATTAATATTTGTGGGGGGATGAACAATGGCATGTCCACCATCCCTACTTTATAATTAATTAGGACACCCTCCAGCATGGATAGAGGTTGGGCGAGGGGACACTAAGTCTCCCCTATGTTTTAAAATATTAGGTACTGACAGCATAAGCGGGGTCAACGGGAAGGGACACTAGGCCCCACCCTTACGGCTATGCATTTGGACCCAAAGCCTCCATAATTTAGGGATTGCATGGTGCATTAAAACCATCACTTACCTGTTTGATTTGAGATCTCTCCTTGTGGACAGGGAACACATTCATAGCAGCAGGTTGATTCTCCTCTTTTAGGTGCTTTACGAAATCCAGGAAGACAGCTTTGACTGCAGACAGAGACAGGAACCTGGGGTAGAAGAGGTATTATAAGCTACTAGTATTATTATAAATCTAACAGTGACATTTTATTTTAGTAATGATTGTCATACTACATACAGCAAACATAGATTCTGTAAATTTTGTTGGAGGTTAATTTACAATAGTTGTTTCTTCACTATCTCTTTGTTCTGACATCATTAGAAGCATGGAAAGGAATAGAAAACTGTCTCACTATGATCTTTTCACATGGTTGTTGTAACGGAGCTCCTTGTACTCCGACTGAGTACCCTCCGTTGATGGATGCTCCTAGCGCTTCCTGAGGACTCCAAGCACTGCAGCAGACACCACAACCACCGCAGACTCCGCAACCGCCGTATCTTGACTGGAGTCTCGCCGTCTTCCTTCCACCCTGGATCAGCTTCTGTCCTCCAGGACTGTGTGGGAAAGAACTCTTCCTTCCACCCTGTATGAACCTCCAGCATCCAGGACTGTGTGGTGAAGACCCCTCCTCCAAGGAGAGCGTGTCAGGAACAAGCTCTTAAAAGAGCTAAGTGACTCAAGCTCAGGGGAGCATGCAGAGCATAGCAATCCCCAGTGTGATTATAACAGCTCCCTCCAATAACGAGACAAGGCTACGTTTAGAGGGATCAAGAAGAACTGTCAAAACCTTTATTCCTTTGGGACCAGCCAATACAGTCACCACAATAACATTGTTGTGAAACCTCAATAAAATCACAAACAGTCAAACCATATCAAGAAACACACAGTGACTTATCACAACACAATGGCACATTTTTAAAGGGGTGGGGGGAGACAATATTTAACAGTAAATATCTCACCTGCCTGCAGAATTAGCAATATGCAAATCTACCCGAATATGCAAATGAACCAGTCTTGCAATTCAGGTAGTGCATATTGCTGTTGCTACCAACAGAGGGCACTAGACCAGCTCCATAGCCAAACCCACCTAGTTGGTAGCAAACCTCAGCAGTACAGGAGAGAAGGCAATACATTTCACAGTACACACACACACACTATAAGCAATTACATTACACACACCCTGCACCTATAATGGGTACAGGGTGACTAAAACATAAGATAAATAAAGCAGCCTACATAAATAGTCTGGCTGAAGGTAGAATAGGGGCTTTAAAGGCAAATACATCAAAGAGTCATAGTCACAAGGGAGGAGGCTGGCAAGCAGGCCTCTCCAGTACCAAGTGGCGAAGGGCACTTCGTCACAGTTGTCAATCAAGCCCTCGATAAAATATGGCTGCCTACTAGGGGTAGTTTAAAGGATAACTCAGGCATTTACATATGTCAGGTAAAATGACTAGATTACAGTTAGTTATGCTGCTTTAGAGAAAGTTTCCCCACCTCATAAACTGCAAGTTTGTACAAAGTTGCAACAATTAAATTAGTAGAAATATATGATGCTCAGTTTTCTTTAAATTCATGTTAGATTAGATTTGGTTTGATTAAGATGAACAGTAACAGAGTCTGTTATAAATAATACACACATATATACTGATGGTATCCACCCACGAGTACTTAAGTGTGGAAATAAGTGAACCTCTGTATTTAATTTTTTTATTAAGGGATACTATTCAGGAATTCATTGGGAAGAACTGTGTTATTAGCAATAATCAGCATGGTTTTATGAAACATAGGTCATGTCAAACTAACCTAATTGCAGTAGAAGTATAGATCAGGGTGTTGCAGTTGATGTGATCTACTTGGATTTTGCCAAGGCATTTGATACAGTTCCTCACAATAGGTTAGTCTTCAAACTAAAAGAAAGTGGTCTAGATGAATATTCTTCTTCTTGGGTAGAACATTGGCTTAAGGATAGAGTACAACGAGTTGTCATTAATGGTAAATTTTCAGGCTGGACAAAAGTGGTAAGTGGTGTCCCTCAGGGTTCTGTTTTGAGACCGCTTCTATTTAACATATTTATAAATGATCTTGAAATAGGCATTGAAAGCCATGGATCAGTGTTTGCAGATGACACAAAACTTGTCAAGTAATAAAATGTGAGCAGGATATTGCGTTGCTGCAGATGGATTTGGATAGGTTGGGGGACTGGGCACTAAAATGGCAGATAAAATTTAACATAGAAAAATGCAAAGTTAGGCACTTTGGGGTTAAGAATGCACAAGCAATTTACACCCTAAATGGTAGTGAACTAGGGATAACCACACACGAGAAGGATTTGGGAATTGTTATAGACAACAAATTAGGCAGCAATATGCAATGTCAATCTGCAGTTGCTAAGGCCAGTAAGGTTTTGTCATGTATAAATAGGGGCATAAATTCTCAGGATGAAAATATAATTTTGCCTCTTTATAAATCTCTGGTAAGACCACATTTTGAATATGCTGTGCAATTTTGGACACCTGTTCTAAATAAAGATATCATGGCACTAGAAAAAGTGCAGAGACAAGCTACAAAATTGATAAAAGGAATGGAGCATTTTAGTTATGAAAAAAGGTTAAAAAAATTAAATCTCTTTAGCTTGAAAAAAAAGCGCCTTAGATGGGATATGATAACATTATACAAATATATTCAGGGCCAGTACAAACCATTATCTGGAAATCTGTTCATAAACAGGGCTATACATAGGACATGAGGTCACACATTTAGGCTTGAAGAAAGGAGATTTCATCTAAGGCAAAGAAAAGGTTTTTTTACAGTAAGAGCAATAAGGATATGGAATTCTTTGCCTGAAGAGGTGTTTTTTTTCAGAGTCTATACAGATGTTTAAACTGCAATTGGATAAATACTTGCAAAAACATGACATACAGGGATATAATTTCTAATTTGTGGGGTAATAGCTGCTTGATCCAAGGAGACATCTGACTGCTATTTTGGGGTCAAGAAGGAATGTTTTCCTAGTTTGTTGCAAAATTGGAAGTGCTTCAGACTGGGTTTTTTGCCTTCTTTTGGATCACAGCAAAAACATATGTGAGGAAGGCTGAATTTGATGGACGCAAGTCTCTTTTCAGCTATGTAACTATGTAACTATGTAACTATATATGTGCACATATCTTTCCACGGAGTCCGTGCACCAGTAAGACACTCCAGGGGTGTCACAGGGCTTAACCCTAGTAAGGAACAAAATAAGAAGAAAAAGCACGCTATTCACAAACTGTGAAAGAATGCCACCTGGAAATACTGATGGTACCCTTTATAAGTATGTTGATCTGAATAGTAAATATACAAATGTAGAAAAAAGGGTATTTAAAATAACTAAATTTGTAACCACAAACCTTATAAGGCTACTCCTAAACCTAATACAGGTATATAGCAAGGGAATAAATTAGAAAGACTTGAGTACTAGAAATAAAGCTGGCTTTGTTCTATTGGGCAGTATATATAATGTTTGATCAAAGTAGAATTAAAGAGGATAGTAGGTTATAAAATTCCTGGGCTCTATGATACACTATTATGATATATTATTTAAAACCATTTGTTTGGTACAATTAAAATATATTTTTTTACCTACCTGGATTCCTGACTTCTCTCAGTTCCTGAATTAAAAGCATCAGTGACAGCGAGGAGGTCAACATAGCCCCCATCACCATCAGGGGAGGCACCTTTAAGATGATCTTAAAGCTCAAATCTTATGAGTGCACTGAGAACTAGCTGTCCTCCTCTGATACCGCTACTCCAGCTTCTTTATGTTTCAGTGGGCTACAATTCTCCCACACTCCCAGACTCAACTGTAAAGTCGGCGGTGTAGGCATCCTTCTGTCCCATCAATGTACTTTTCAACCTATCCTCCCTGCCCCTGCCCCTGCCCAATCCTTTACTTCCTTTGAAGCTCACACTGTCTGCATATTTAAGCCCACTCCTTTAAGAGTTGCCATCATCTATCGCCCAGCCGGTCATCCTAGGCTATTCATTGAACACTTTTCTTCCTGGCTACCCCTCTTTCATAATTGGGGACTTCAACATCCCAATCAACAACCTCAACTGCCCTGATGCCTCCCGTCTGCTCTCTGTAATCTCCTCCCTTGGCCTCACACAGTGGTCTACTTCAGCAACTCATACAGCAGGAAATACTCTTGACCTCATCTTCACCAATCTCTGTACCACCTCCAATCCCTCCACTGTTCCATTTCCTTTATCTGACCACCATCTGCTGACCTTTGACATCGGAATATCCATGCCCAAATTTCACCACCCCAACTCTCCAATCTCACAGAAACCTACACTGCCTTGATCTCCAGCATTTCTCCACCAAACTTTTCTTTTACCCATATCAAATCTCACTTGCCCTAACTCTGCAACCTCACTATACAACTCCACTCTCTCCTCTCAACTAGACATCATGTTACCTCTTACTGTTAAACACAGCAAATGTTCCCAACTACAACCCTGGCACACAAAGCTGACCCAATATCTCCAAAAATTATCAGGAACTGCTGAACACTGTTGGAGAAAGTCTCACTCTGCACCTGACTTCCTCCACTTTAAATTTATGCTACGCTCCTACACTCTGGCTCTTTCCTCTGCAAAAGTAAATTACTTCTATACCCTCATAACCACACTCTCCTGTGAACTCAAACAACTATTTCACACTTTTAAAGCTCTCCTTCGCCCTGTTGCTTGCCCTACTCCTACCCCCCTGTCCGCTTCAAACTTTGCAACTCACTTGACTGAGAGGATTTCTACAATCAGGGAAGAGATCTCTAAGCTCTCTCCCTCCACTTGCAATACAACCCCACTCCCTCTGCTGCTCTATGCTCATTCTTACCTACCACAACAGAAGAGGTTTCTGCTCTGCTCTGGTCCTACCACCCCACCACCTGTTCCCTCTATCCTATTTCCTCATATGTCATGCACACTCTGTCTCCCTCTCTTGCTCTTCCTCTCACTAAAATTTTCAATCGCCCCCTTTCCTCCGGCACATTTCCTTCACCCTTCAAGCATGCAACCATAACGCTGATTCTGAAAAAGCCCAACCTTGACCCCTAACTCCCCATCCAATGGGCGCCCTATATCGCTATTGCCGTTTGCCTCCAAGATCCTTGAGAGAGTTGTGTATGCAAGATTGACAGATTTCCTCAAATCCAACTCTCTGCTTGACCCAATTTAGTATGTATTCCGCGCTCATCACTCTGTTGAAACAGCTGTGACCAAATTATCCAATGATTTAACTGCTGCTTAATCTCATGGCCATTACTCTATCCTAATTCTCCTTGATCTTTCTGCTGCCTTTTATAAACAGGTTATTCTCATTTTTTCGTAATCTCGGTCTACGGGATACTGCTCTCTCCTGGTGCTCCTCCTACCTCTCCCAGCACTTTTTCAGTGTATCTTTCTCTGGCTCTGCTTCTTCTCCACAACCCCTCTCTGTTGGCATTCCCCAAGGTTCTATCCTTGGTCCCCTGCTGTTCTCTATCAATACTGCCTCCCTTGGTAAACTCATCAGCTTTTTTGGCTTCCATTATCATCTATATGTAGATGACACGCAAATCGACCTGTGCTCTCCTGATCTCTCTCTGCCCATCTTGATTCGTGTCTCTGACTGCCTCTCCACGATTTCCAACTGGATGGCTGCTCACTTCCTTAAACTTAATCTGTCCAAAACAGAACTTCTGGTCTTTCCTCCCTCAAGTTTTGCTACTCCCATGTCTGTCTCCCTCCAAGTCAATGGCACCACCACCACCTCTACCTTGCAGGCTCGCTGCCTAGGTGTGCTGTTTGACTCCGACCTCTCCTTCACCCCTCATGTCCAGTCGATCGCCAAATCCTCATGCTTCCATCTCAAAAACATAGCTTGCATCCGCCCTTATTTAACACCAGATGTGGCTAAGGTGCTGGTCCATGCCATTGTTCTTTCTCACCTTGACAACTGCAATCCCCTTCTCAGTGGTCTTATATGTTCCAAGACTGCACCACTGCAATATATAATGAATGCGGTGGCAAGGCTCATTTTCCTGTCCACCTGCACTTCCCACGCCTCCCCCCTCTGTCAGTCCCTACATTGGCTTCAAGTTAGATATAGGGTTCAATTTAAGATTATGGTGCTTGCTTACAAGTCCCTACATAATACTGCTCCAATCTGCCTATCCTCCCAGTACACAAATATATGCCGAAGACCTACGCCTATCCTCTGTCCGTACCACATCTGATGCTCGCCTCCAAGTCTTCTCCAGGGCTGCACCTTTTCTGTGGAACTCCCTTCCCTTCTCTGTTAGACTTTCACCCAGTCTTCACTCCTTCAAAAAATCTTTGAAAACACATATAATTTAAACTGTTAGCAGGTTTTAATCCTCCCTCCCCATGACTCCTCTCCTGCAACTGTCAAAAATAACCTACTAAGTTCTCGGTGATTACTTTTCTAGCAACCTATTTCATTACCCCTTATTATACCGTTTGTGTCACTATACCCCACTCCCTCTCGCATGTAAGCTCATTGAGCAGGAACCTCAACCCCTCAGTTCCTGTGCATCCTTTTGTCTGGTTACAATTACGTGTCTGTTAGTCCACCCATTGTACAGCGCTATGGAATTTGCTGGCGCTGTATAAATAATAAAATAGTAATAATAATAATAATGTACTCGGGAGAGGTGAGTAAACTCCATATCATATGGGTGGTTCAATCCCCATATATCTATTAAATTAAATTGATTTAGTATATTACCTAAGGATTTTTTAAAAGCATGCACATATTCCGAAGGAGCAAAGGAAGAGACACTACCTGCAGTAGAATCTAGAGGCACTTTTAAACCTTTATAGACACAATAGGCACCACCTGCCCCTGAAGTCACATTGCTCAATTCTCTTCTATCTAACAATTAAACCACTTTGCTTACGCAGCCCTAGTCACACCTCCCTGCATGTAACATACACATCCTTCCTTAATACTTCCTGTAAAGTGAGATCTACATTTTACCCTTCCTTCATTTCTCAGTCTGTTTTAATTAAAATGTCCTATCTCCTGCAATAAAATTTACATTTATAGAGCAGGAGATAAACACATCTAAATTAAGTTAACATCTGATTGAAAATTTAATCATTTTTGTGCAGGCTTTGTCACTCATAGTCAGGGGATGTTTGGCCAGGGCTGCATAAACAGAAACAAAAGTGACTTAATTCCTAAATGGCAGGCATGATCGAGAGTTCAAAACTGCTACATTAAGTTTAAGTTGTTTTGGTGACTATAGTGTCCCTTTAAGTACAGGGGTTTGTGATTTAAATTTAAAGCGTTAACATTTTAGTATGTGACTTCTGAAAATGGACAGACGAGTTTTGAAATAGCAATTGTTAAATGTTAGCTTAAAGTGTTCCTGTTAGTTAGAACTCCCTCAGGGACATGAACTGTTAACCTCGCTATCAGAAATACATGTAGTCGGTTGTTGAATTAGTTGTGCAGATGGTGTAATCTTAGCATGTCACATATCATATTACTTTAGGTTATAAATATGTTTGCCTGACCCTTAATAAACTGTCTGTAACCCAATTTGAAATGCAGTATCTGTGTATCACTGAAAGACTCTCTCTAACATTCTGTCCAAAATTGAGGTGCATGGAATGCTTTGAACAGCAGTATAATTTTATGTGGTAAGAGAAGATGACCCCAACAATCTGGTGGCAGCAGGTGGCCTCCCCATAGAGTGCAAGTAAATATTTTTATAATCCATGCCCTCATGGATTGAGGTACATAGTATATTTAGTGTATTTGGGATTTTTTTTAAGGTGTGATTAAGGTCACGCCAGCGGTCAGTAAGGGTTAAACTCCCTCAACTGGCAATAAGATGGTTAAAAAAGTATTTCATAGATGTCCGTAACGTCCCTTTTAGAGGCATCAGTAAGAGTTAAAAGTCTCTGTAACTGGTTAGGGAAGGTTACAGTCCTTTCCCTGTGTAAGAGTCTGTGCACCCACAAGAGGACATTAGTTATTATTAAGGTGTAAGTAATGTTTCCTTTCTGCAGTTTGCATAGTGTTGAATCCAATTTTCATATTTTGTAGTAGTATAAGCTTTGTGACCATGGACAGGAGAATAGTCTTTCCTTCTTGGTCTCAGAAATGTTTAGTCTAAGATCAGAAAACCACAGACAGTGGCAGAATCTGCACATGCATGGTTCTTTGGACACTCAAATTGACCTGTCATCTGAAGGGTAAGCCATATCATTATAACATGGCACTAAATTGTGGTTGTCTATGGGGTGCAGAAGGGTGCAGGTAAAAGTTCTGTGTGACCTGCTAAACAGTGTGTATATGATTTAGGTTTGGCTAACTGTAACATTATTTGAGTAGAATTTTGTTTGGTGTTACGTATGACTATACGAGATGTAAGATTGTGACATCTCTCTCGCAAAAGGTGATACCGCAGTGTGGTGATGAAAAAAAATAAATGTAGCCCTTCAAGTATTTTGTATTTAAATGGGCATAATTAATAAATTAAGGAAAAATATAACTCCATGGCCAGTAAATGGAAATGGATCTTTTCAGTTTGACTAGTCTTCAGTTTGACTAAGAGAGAATTTATTGACAGGGTACAGACCATTTGTAGTCAGAGTGATCTACATATATGCAAGAGGTAACTAACAGTTCAAAACAAAACAAAAAAATCTGAGGGGCAAAAAAGCACGCTATATAAAATATTTTTCTTTCTAAAACATAAGGTGATCTAGAACGTACAAGGAAACTTGATTAGAAATTAAGATATAAAATTTTGATATCATGGTATACCTTACAGAAATATGTAACGCTATACTGAATACTGCAGTTGGTAAAAAAAAAAAAAAAAAATGATTTAATTGATTCAAAATACTGAGACAATAACAGATACAAAGTTGAATATAATTTCTAATAAGGTATCTACACTTCTCACTAGTAGTAGGAGAAAATGTTTATGTTATTGTTTATAAAAGATTAAGCTTTAACGTTGCTAGTAGAGAGGCTCAATAGAAGTTCTTCGGATTAGTTATTGGTGGCATGCTCTGACCTGTCTGTAAAAGTTTTGAGAAAATCCTTTTTTTTTACTAAATGGAAAATCATGTTTTGCATATTTTCTTTGTATGAAATATATGAATGTGTATGTTTTATGACATAGTCGAATGTGCTTTCCTTTAACTAAATTTGGAATGCACACATCAGAAACGGCCTGCCAGAATGGAGCACTTTAAGTGACCTGATCGGAAGATCAAGAACAAGAAGTGACATCATCGGAGATCAAGAACCGGAAACATCAAAGACAGAAGATTTTCTACAGTTGAAGGAAAACGCCCACTGGACCTCTAATGAGACAGAAGACTAGTCATATACATGAAGTGATTATCTATATTGCTGCTCACCCATATTGGACAAGGGTACTGAGATACTTTCTTATGAGGACATAAACTGTGTTTGCAGGTATATGGAGAGTCCTGAACGTGTTGTCTAATGCAACAAGCTCTCGGAATATACTTCTCGGAATTTGAAAGTAATGTACGGAGATTTGTAGTGAAAGTCCAGCAGCAAAAGGGAGTTCTGATAACATGTGGAACCTGACGTTGACTTGTTGTCAGTCATTTTACTACTATTATCAATTTTATGGAGTCTAACCCATGGAGTACAGAGTGTGTTTTATTCTACTGTTCAAAAAACTTCTTTTTTTTTCCTGGACTATGCAAAAATATTTTATAACAACGTTTAGTTTTTTTACAGACTTAGCTAGAGAGAGAGGTGTTAGCAAATCCAGGGACAGGTGTAGGATTGAGTAAAGGATGTGTGGTTTTGAGGTAAGCTGAAATTCCACTGATTTTCAAAACTTGTAGGAATGATAATGCTTAATGGTTAGTGTGATTTGACTAATGGGAAGGGGCCACAGAAGGCACCTGTAATGATGAAAACAACCCCTGTTTTGTTGGCTTTATCTGTCTTAACTATTACCCTCTCCCATATAACAAGCATATTATGTTATTCTTACAGAATAGAAGGAAGGACTGAAAGGGTTGAAATTTTAGTACATGACTGCAGAAAATATACAGACTATTTTAGAAATAGCAATTGTTAAAGGACCACTATAGGGCCAGGAAAACAAACTTGTTTTCCTGGCACTATAGTTTTAATAGGTCCCCCCACCCTCATGGCCCCCCTCCCGCCAGGCTGAAGGGGAAGGAAGGGGCTAAACACTTAACTTTCTCCATCGCTGGGCTCCCTCGGCGCTGGGGACTCTCCTCCCTCTTCCGCCGAATGCGCATGAGCGGCAAGAGTCGCGCACGCATTCAATCAGTCCATAGGAAAGCATTCTCAATGCTTTCCTATGGACGCTGGCATCTTCTCACTGTGAAAATCACAGTGAGAAGCGTGGAAGCACCTCTAGCGGCTGTCAGTGAGACAGCCACTAGAGGTTTCTCTAGAACTGCTCTAGAACTGCTGTGTTTACAGCAGGCAGGGTTAACCCTACATGGACCTGGCACCCAGACCACTTCATTGAGCTGAAGTGGTCTGAGTGCCTATTGTGTACCTATTATAGACACTCAGGGAGATGACCTTTTAACTTTGCTACCAGAAATGCATGCGGTTAATTGCTGAATAAGTAATATCCTGTGTGATGAAGTGATCTTGTCACGTAACTTGTTACATAACTTTTGGCTTCAAATATGTTTGCGTGACTTTTAATAAATTATTAGTAGTCCAATTGGAATGCTTTGCTCAGCAGTTTAATATTATGAAGAAAAAGAAAAGGGAAGACGGGAACAACAAAACTCCATTGATTTAATTCAGAAATGACTGTTAAGAGTTTGTACTTGTTTTCCAGTGAAGGGTTTTTTCACACATTTTGTAAAATGATTAATATTACCACCATCAACACTGTCTATAACAGTATACAACGACTAAACCTCTAACGCACTATACAATTATTGAAGAAACATATTAACCCCTTAAAGATGGAGTCAGTTGTAAACATCTCAACCAAAACAAAACCTAGAATGTGTGCTATGTGTTTGTTCCACTGTAGTTTACGAGTTTATCGTTACGTGTCTCAATTTATATTATTTATTGCTTTTTAAAGAACGGAATTATTATTTTTTATCTTATCATATTCCTAATACAATTTTAAAGGGAAACTATAGTACCAGGAAAACAAAGCTGAAAACCCCTTTTGATATTTACATCAGTCCAGCGCCGATGTCCCTGGGCTCTGGTTTGGGCTCTGCCTCTGCTCCTCCCCCTTGTCAATGTCACCTGGGATTCCCCCATAGCATGTACAATGCTTTCCTATGGGGTTCTGGGTGACACTGGACATCCCCATGAAGAGGGTGAGGAGGTCCAGCGTTAGTTAGGCGACTAAAAGTCGCTTAACGACCCGGAAGACCCGAAGTCACCTAACAACCTGGTAGACAGCCATTAGAGGTAGAGTTAAACCCAGCTGGATATTATTGCAGGGTTAAGGGACCTGGGACACTGCACCCAGACCATTTCAATGAGCTGAAGTTGTCTGGATGCCTATAGTGTCCCTTTCAGTACGAGTAAAATGTTAAAAGGTGCAACTATAGAAATGGAACTCCCATTAGATTCAGTCCTGGTAATCCTATACCAACCACCTCCTCAACACTATATTAATACGCTAACTGTTACCATACAACTACCCTCACATTATCCATGACCTTAACCCAACACTATCTCTACCCCTAAAACAGCAATAACCCTAAGTCAACATTACCCAACACTAACCCTACACTAGCCATAACCCTACACCTAACCCTAATCCTGTCAGTAGCTCTAATAATAGTAATAATATAAAACTCCAGGCAAAAGATTCTAACGGTAAAAAAGCAATCTGAGACAGCCATATAGTGCTCATAATGTTGCTGCCTGGCATGCTGTTTCTGCCAATCATATTGTGATCAGTGCAGGGCAGCTGGCGAAGCCCAGGGCCGATCACAAGCAGCAGAGGGGCATGCAGGGATACTACGGCAGGGTATTTTCAGGCTCTATGGGTGTTTTCTCTGGCTTCTGGCAACCTCAGACTCACTGCAGCTGCATAAGCTCTAATATAAGTCTAAATATTACCCCAGTTGACAAAGAGGAGTCCCAGATTTCAATTAATATCTGGGTTTCCCTAATGTGAGAAGGGTTTTAACAGTGGTCACACCAAAAAGTTAGGACATTTCACACCATCTTAACAGCAATAAAGCCCAATCTGTGAAGCACGACATGGAAAGTCTTAACATCATAAATGGGTTACTTTATGACAAGAAAAAGTTAAATGAGAATGTAGTGAAGAATTCTCTGCTAAAAAAAACCCAAAACAATCTTTATTTTTGAACTTGAATTTGAATGTGGTGCGTAGAAATATTATATTAAATAAAATACAGAATTAACTTGTGTAACGGCACCCCGGGTTAAACCGCCGTTTAGGATATCTTCCCCTTCCAGAGATAAAGGCACAGCTACCGCAGAACACCAAACTCCCGAACCGGAGAATAAGGGAATGCTCTAAACTCCCGAACTGCATACAATATAGCACTCCAAACTCCCGAACTGGAACCTCACGAATAGCTGCTAGCAGACGAATAGGAAAAGCACCCAAGCGGCTTACACTCCTAGCAATCAGTCTCTATTAGCATACAGTAAATCCACCCAAAGACGAGACAAGGCTCCGTGTTACGGGTCAAGCAGTGGTCTGTTTAATGAGGGCTAACTGCCCAGTATTTATGCAGGTCTCCCACCTGGTGGACACTCCCCTAGGGGACCAGATGGAAGACTGTGACACGGACATTGTAGCAACCAATCACAGGGTACACACTTAGCCATTCCCCTTTCTTACCCAACACCCTCTGCTCTGCTCAGGGAGATAATTGTGAAGTAATTCAATTATCTCCCAGGACAGAGCCCAAACGCCATTTTAGATGACAATAACAAAAGACATAAAAATACAGAACTGTTATATTTTACAACATTTTACAGGCATTCAACATGTCCCCAGATAGCTAAGATCTGAGCGCACCAAAGTACCGAATAGCGCTCAGATCCTATGCACACAGTCCAATCGCCGTGGAGCCAAAGTGTTCACAAAGTCAGTTCTCATATGAATGAGCTCCACGGGATTCCTATCTGGGGTATGGTGTAGTCAGGTACAACTACCGAATATAGGGCCGTTCGTGCACTTCTACCGAACAAGAAGGGAGGTCGGCGGCTTTAGCGGTGTTCGTGCCAAAATGTATCCGTTTTCAGTTCCATGAGTTGGGCGTCAAACACTGCTGTGCGTTCGCGTGTTTAAAATTGCCGCGACCTCGTGTTCGGTAAACGAATGGCGGCCACCCAGCATTCGTCAATTAAGCTGCGGTTAACCGCAGCTTCTGGGAGGTTAATTGCAGACACACTCCAGCTCCCAGGTGGTCCAGTCATTAGTGTGTTAGTTCGGTAGATTGAATCTACCAAACACCGGGCAGTAAGGCACGAATAAGCCTTTTCTGCAGGGGAAAAAGAAGGCTTTTAACATGGGGCCATAATCCAAAGGCAACAGGCGAGCAACCAGGCTTCTCCAATGCAATGTGGCGAGATTGGTCTTGTCACAACTTGCTATAGCTTTTAGTATCCTTTTTTTTCAAAATTACTTTTTTATTATTTATTTTGAAAAAATGTAATGCAATTATCCTTAAAGGACCACTCTAGGCACCCAGACCACTTCAGCTTAATGTAGTGGTCTGGGTGCCAGGTCCCTCTAGGATTAACACTTTTTTTTTTTATAAACATAGCAGTTTCAGAGAAACTGCTATGTTTATAAATGGGTTAATCCAGCCTCTAAAGCCTTTGGTGGCTGTCTCATTGACAGCTGCTAGAGGCGTTTGCGTGCTTCTCACTGTGAAAATCACCGTGAGAAGATGCAAGCGTCCATAGGAAAGAATTGTAAATCCTGCACATTCAGCCGAAGAGGAGGATCGGAGGCGAAGAGGAGGAGGAGAGCTCCCCATCCAACGCTGGAAAAAAGGTAAGTTTAACCCCTTTCCTTGCCATCCAGCCCTGCGGGAGGGGGACCCTGAGGGTGGGGGCACCCGCAGGGCACTATACTGCCAGGAAAATGAGTATGTTTTCCTGGCACTATAGTGGTCCTTTAATCCTCTAAAATTCAGTTTATTTTTTAATATCCAATGGGTCATGGAAACGGAAAACATGTAATTATTAATTTGTTACCTGTTGGTTTTCAGTTCCCCAGACTATGGCACTTGTGTTAATGGTGAAGACTTGTCCAAGAAATGCTGATGTGTCATAACTGCCCACGTTGACATGCCTTATGGTACCATTTGGGCCCAGCTGCCAGTTTAGAATGTCATAGACAGCAGGTGGGTCACCGTTTCTATCAAAGTAAAGCTCCCTCCTACTGCTCAGTTTGATCTTCACTTTCTTCATGTAATGCACGAGCTGAAAGAGAAGACACACTGAGCGTATTCATTGCAGATAGACTGAGTAGACACATTTTAATCTGTTTTAATCTGAAATGATTAATTTAAGATTTTATAAACTGATCAAACAAGAAAAGACAGTGAATCGAGATAACATCTTACAACAAAATATGTGAATACACTGTAAACAAAGTACCGTATATACTCGAGTATAAGCCGACCCGAATATAAGCCGAGGCCCCTAATTTTACCCCAAAAAACTGGGAAAACGTATTGACTCGAGTATAAGACTAGGGTGGGAAATGCAGCAGCTACTAGTAAATTTCTAAATAAAATTAGATCCTAAAAAAATTATATTAATTGAATATTTATTTACAGTGTGTGTATAATTGCAGTGTGTGTATGAGTGCGCAGTGTGTGTACGAGTGCAGTGTGTGTACGAGTGCAGTGTGTGTGTATGAATGCAGCGTGTATGTATGAATGCAGGGTGTATGTATGAATGCAGGGTGTGTGCATAAATGCAGTGTGTGTATGAATGCAGTGTGTGTATGAGTGCAGTGTGTGTGTATGAATGCAGGGTGTGTATGAATGCAGTGTGTGTATGAGTGCAGTGTGTGTGTATGAGTGCAGTGTGTGTGTATGAATGCAGGGTGTGTGTATGAATGCAGTGTGTGTATGAGTGCAGTGTGTGTGTATGAGTGCAGCGTGTGTGTATGAGTGCAGCGTGTGTGTATGAATGCAGTGTGTGTATGAGTGCAGTGTGTGTATGAGTGCAGTGTGTGTGATGCAGTGTGTGTTTGTGTTGCAGAGCCTTGGTGGGGGGGTGGGCATTTTTATAAAAAAAAATGTATTATTTTAATTTTTTTGTTATATTATTATTATTTTTTATTATTTTTTTATTAGTATTTATATTTATATATTATTAATGTATTTATTTTTCGTCCCCCCTCCCTGCTTGATACATGGCAGGGAGGGGGGCTCTCCTTCCCTGGTGGTCCAGTGGCATTGGCAGTTCAGTGGGGGGAGGAGGGGGGCTGGCAGAGCTGTTACTTACCTCTCCTGCAGCTCCTGTCAGCTCTCTCCTCCTCCGCGCCGGTCCGTGCAGCTCTTCTCTCAGCTCACACTGTAAGTCTCGCGAGAGCCGCACTATGACCCCGCGGCTCTCGCGAGACTTACACTGGGAGCTGACCGAGGTGCTGACCGGACCGGCGCGGAGGAGGAGGGAGCTGACAGGAGCTGCAGGAGAGGTAAGCGCTCGCTGCCAGCCCCCAGTCTGTATTATGGCAATGTAAATTAATGTAAATTGCCATAATACAGACACTGACTCGAGTATAAGCCGAGTTGGGGTTTTTCAGCACAAAAAATGTGCTGAAAAACTCGGCTTATACTCGAGTATATACGGTAGCTGTTGGCCAGGGAGTAGGTTGTGTGACTGTATTTGAGGGTTTACATTCTGTATTTAGTTGGAAGAAAATTCAATATAAGATAACTACTAAATAAACATGCATCAGTAAGTGAAAATTTACTCATGGTGTGTATGCTTTGTCCTGCAGTAGTGAGTAACGTTTAAGCACTAACTAGTATCATAATTCTTCAAATGCTAAAATATCAATTAATGTATGTAGCCCACCTGATCTGTCAAGAATGAAAAAGCTTCATGATTTAATATCACTTTATTATTTCTGTGAAACATTACTTGTATTACAAAGAGCATTTCCCTTAACCAGAAACCTCATAACTACGTTTTCTCTATGTTTAATTGAATTATAATGAATATTGTACAGTCACAATTAGTGCTTGTGAAAAATTAATAGGGTCAAAGACATGCCACATCTACGACCTTCATATTTTTGTAATTTAGCTCACCTGATCTGTCAAGAAGAAAAAGTCTTCATTATTTAATATCACTTTATTAATTATATGAAACATTATGTGGGTTTACAAATAGCATATATGTAACATATCTTGATGGTGCTTACCTGTCCCAGGGAGCCCACGATGTCCTGGAGGTGGATCTCAGAGGGTTTGGGTGCGTGCTGCTCCCATGGCTCATTCTTGCCGTTTCTCCATGGCTTCTGTTTCTGATGTCTGCCAGGCCCCAATGATGTCTGGTGGTGCTGTGGCAAGATGGCAGCTGCTAAGCAGATGCCTGCACAGCATGCTGAGGGGTTGGGGAGGGCCAGGTTGGAGAGGCTTGGAGAGACAGAGGGAGGGTTTGGTGAATACCCATAATGACGTCCAGTGCCGTCCCCTCCTTTATAGCCTTTGGATGACTCCGTCTGGAGGGGCAGGGGGGCAATCACATAACTTGATCTATTTTTAAATACCCAAGCAATACACTTGGTCAGTGCCTGGTTGTTCTGGTGCTTGCCACAGTCTCCTAGTGTCCTGGTTCCTGATTATTGTTGATGGTTCCTGATACTGGTCACTGATTCTTGTTTCTGGTTCCTGATCCTGATCACTCTCAGGAAACTGTGAAGGTAATTTTTGCAAGGGCTTGCAGTTCCAACAAGGGCTTGCAGTTCCTCAACAATAAATAGACTTTAACTGCTTAACTATTTAATTGACCAATTTTTAGAGATGAATGGAAAGGTAGAGTATGATACCAATATATTTTGTGAAGAAAAATTAAGAGCATGTAAGCTCATTGAGCAGGGCCCCCGACCCCTCTGTTCCTGTGTGTCCAACTTGTCTGGTTACAACTACATGTCTGTTCATCCACCCACTCTAAAGTGCTGTGGAATTTGTTGGCGCTTTATAAATAATAACATAATAATAATAATAATAACCAAAAAGGGTTGGAATAAAACTATGCAGTATGTGTGGATGAATGAATGTGGAGCATGTGGCGGAACTGCTGTCTGTTCGTGGATCTCCTCTTTCTACTACAGTGTGTTTCCCTGTATTTTCATGTATTGTGACTGCTCCCTGTATGGTATTGCTACCACGAAGGTAATCCATTCGCCTTCCGAACAGGGACCACCCCATACCCCATTTAGAACACTAGGTTAAAATGTTCACACCTTGCAACAGAAGTTGAAACCACAAACCGCAAGGAAAACAATTATTGAGGACTCCCCTGGATGGCCATCATTCGTACAAACGAACGCCAGCCAGGGGGAGCCTTCGTGGATTGTTTCCCAACTTGTTCGCCCAACGAACGAGGACCTCCCCGGTGGCCCATTAGAATGTTCACACCAATTAGTCACATAGGTGTGAAACCACAAGGGAAGTAATTAATGAGTGCTCCCCTGGGTGGCCGCATTCATACAGATGAATGCTAGCCATGGGGAGCATGCATACCCCGAAAGGAGATGTTTCCCTTGCCTGAGTTTCACCATGGGACCTCGCGAACAGGTAATAGTCGAGGGAAGTACCGCTATGTGAGTCCCTGAGGTTCGTGTGGGTGCTTTTCTGTGCCTGGGAGACAAAGAGACAATCTCTTTTCCCGCACTTTGGCTCTCAGGCACAGAGGCACCTGGGAAGACCTCCTGTCACCTTTGGTGGGAGACGCCTCGGCTAACTGGAAATCTTTCAATATTTGAGAGACATAGGGATATGCACTTGGGCTCTCAGGCAGGGAGTATTGTGGGTTAAAACCACTGGTTGTGTGTGTGGAAGACCCCTTGCATGGGGTTATGCATAAAAGCTGTTTGTGCTGTTTTTTCCCCTATATTATCATTGAAATGATTCCCTCTCACTAAAGTGACATTTAATTAGCAGCTTAAATCTTAACAATTTTTTTTTTTTTCCTTAAGAAGTGAGCCATGTAGATTTAGAAATACTGATCCCTGCTAATAAAATCTACTGTTTTAACTTAGAAATGTACACAGGAATATTAAAGAAACCCTATAATCACCAGAACAACTGCAGCTTAATGTGTTTGATCTCGTGTCAATAGTCATTCCCTATAGGCATTTTAATGTAAACAGTGTCTTATCAGAGAAAATGCAGTGTTTACATTACAGCCTAGGAACACCTCAGATGGCCGCTAGATGGCTTCTGGGTCAGTGCTGCATAATGTGCAGCACTGATGTTCAGCGTCACGCTGTACACTTCCCATAGAGATGCATTGAATCAAGGAGATACTGATTGGTGCAGCGCAGCATTTTGCCATGCAGGCCCTCACAGGGACAAGTTAAAATTGTCTAATTCTCAAACCAGGGTTGTCAGGCTCATTATGTACTTTATGATCAGATGCAGATAAAGTCTTTTGGAGTTTTACTTGTCAAATCCCAGGTGAAATTATACTTTTTGTTTTTGTGTCCGTATAAAGATGAGTAATTTAGCTTTTACCAACAGGTGCTGCTGTGTATTGGGTGTAAAACACCAGGCTGCTTTGTACATTTTTACCTCTGGCAGCAAGCAGACTGTATATTCGTCCCCAGAGCATAGAATTAGTGTAAATTAAAGGATCACCATAGGGTCACAAACACAAACATGTATTCCTGACTCTATAGTGCTAAACCCACCATTTAGGTGGCTTGCCCTTAGCCCCCCTATAAAATGTTTAAAACTCACCTTATTTCCAGCACCACGCTGGTCCGCCGGCGCTAGCTTCACCCCCTTTGTGACATCATCAAAATGGACGATTTCAGCAAGAGGCAGGGCCAAATGACATTTTGGCTAATCAGGACCTCCTCATAGAGATGCATTGAATCAATGCATCTCTATGAGGAAAATTCAGCGTCTCCATGCAGAGCGTGGGGATGCTGAACGGCAGGACTGCTAAGATAAGGGTGCCTTTGTAATGGTGACTTTTCTGAGGAACAGAGTGATCATGTTTCTAAAAATCTACAGGTTTAAAAGATCAAATGCAACATAGATTTGCCAAAGGAAAGGTTTTTTTCATTCCAAACAGGGGAGATATGGATATTACCAAGCTGTAATATGTTGTAATATTGTAACAAATGCAAACATAGTTATATCAATCACATTTAAAGTAACACTCCAAACACCATAATCACTGCAGTGCTTTTTTTTTTTTTTTAGAACAATTACATTTCTTACCTGGGGTATTTCAGGTGTTTCCACTACAACCTCAGCGAGAGCTGGAAGCTCCTTGGTTGGGCTGAGGTCACTAAGTTGACCCTCTCAACCAATGAGATAGCCCTGACCTGCAGGGCTTTGTAAAGACACAGATCTAACAGAAGCTCTACTGTAAGCAGTTAAACATCTCTAAAATGTTTTGACTACTAACAATGGGGGTCACCGGAGTACTCCTGGCAACATAACAATTACTGCAGTAGTTATGGTGTTTGAAGTATTCCTTTAACACATTGATCTAGAGAAAACGAATCACCATGGCCTATATTTGAACTCATCTTAATCCTGTGCGTGATTTCTTCATTGCTATTCATTTATTACAGTTACCTTTTCAACAAGATAAACAGAGCAAATAAATAGAGAAATCAAATATTTACCTGCCATGACTTGAAGTTCCAAATGTCTGTACAACTTCCAAGAATAAATGGACCTTCTCCCTTATTGCAGTTTTTAAGATCTTCCAGTGCCCTGGCCAAAACATGAACCGCAGTGTAAATATTGTAGGTGATTGTTAAACTTGAAACATCATTGTAGTTGTTCTGAATGCTCTCTAGTTTTTCTTCTCCTGTACACTGCTTTGTTTGCATACTTGTAGACATGGTGACATTTTTAATGTCTAAATATTTGCATCCAAAAGATTTTTCCCATAGAAGCTTTGCCCAGCTTCCTCCTAAAGTCATAGATGGGTGGACCTTGTTGAGAAACTCTCTAAGTCCTGGTATTGTTCCACGAGGAATAGCTAAACCAATAGTTCCAACAAGTAGCCCAGAATATTTCTCCATATTAAACAGAGTGTATGTGGACCATGCTTCACTGGCAACAAATAATTTATTTGGTACTTTTTTTAACAACATCTCATCAAAAATCGGAACCAAAACGGCACCATTGGCAATGACAATTACAACCTTTGCAGTTGAGTCCCTTATCACCTTGACAATTCGAGGAGCATTACGGTCAGGTTGATTACTAAGAATATTCTCAGTGAAAGCAACACACACACCAGCCTTGATTATTTCTTGAGTGACTATCTGAATTCCCTGTTGGCCATAGTCATCGTCTAAACCCAATAACCCCACCCATGTCCATCCAAAATGCAACACCAGCTGGACAATACCTCTAGACAGGAAGGTATCACTGGGGATAGTTCTGAAGAAAGATGGAAACGTATTGCTATCGCTTAAAAGAGGATTAGTCGAAAAGTGACTGATCTGTTGGGAAATGGAAAAGTAAGCTGGTATTAAAGGCAAACAATATGTTAATAACATTTTTTTTACTAAATACTAACCGGAATTTGTCTTATTTTAACAGAGAAAACATTACTTTACTACATACAGATGCAAATTTAAAAATTCAAAAAGAAAATTCAGAAGATGCTACATATTAATATTTTAAAAGATGGAAAGTTAGATGTGTATGTATAACCCATAAATTGGTGCGCAATATTAATTAAAACAATGCACAATTATCTTCCAATATATCTCTTACCAATAAAAAAACAATTAATCAACCACTAAATTGGTGGGCAATATCAATGAAAACAGTGTTCAATTATCTTACAATATATCTTACATATTTGCTACACTTGAAAAAGCCTATTTTGGGCGAAACGAGTTGTGTTTTTTATGATATTGTTATAATAAAAGTATTTTTAGACTACCTGTATTTCTATGGTCAGTCCTTCTACTTTTATTTTTGCTACTTTTATCCTGGCTGATTTTTTACTGTTTTAAAGATCCAGTACTACAAAGAAATCCTTAGGTGGGGATTATTCCACTCACGCCTGGTTCATAGAGCAGTGTGGCCGCTCTATACATTGTAAGTACGTTTAATTTTACCTTTTAGCACCAATTTTATCTACTGAGAACATTATGGGCTCTCTTTTTTTTTAATCTTTATTTTGATTGCGCATATAAAGTTACAAAACAAAACATGGGTATTGTTTGCCACCTTTGTATAACAGTTAATAGTTCGAAATATGCAGGTAACAAAGTCTGCGCATTTTTACATTTATCACAGTTGCACAACAGAATAGGGTAACAATAATGGATTTGAGGAGATTTTGTCTCAAAGCGGACAATATAGTTTGTTCTATTGAGTTCAATATAACTTCAAGCATGGTATAGTTTGCAGCTTATAGTAATGGGGGAACAACGGGGAAGGGGTAGAAACAGAGCAGGTATTAGGGTGGTTTTGTGTAGCTGGTGGTTTAGACGGTGATTAAGTGGCTCTATTGCCTAGATAAGTCAGCCAAGGTTGCCATGTTAAGGTGTAGGTGGAGTATTTGTTTGAGTATGATGCGTCTAGTTCTTCCATGGTCCGTATGAATTCTACCTTTTGTATCCACTCCCGCACTGACGGGGCCCTGGTGCTTTTCCATTTCAACGGTATCAACATATTTGCTGCTGTCAGCAAATGGTTGACTAGTTTGCGTTGGAGGTTTGGAATGCGGGTCGTGTGGACAAGGAAGAGGAAGGTTTCAGGTGATTGTGGTAGTTGATGGCCTGTTATAGCCTTGATTAGCCCTCCTAACCTCTGCCAGTAGGTTTGGATGGTCGGGCAGAGCCACCAGATATGAGCTGTAGTTCCTCTGGGTTGCCCACACCTCCAACATGTATCTGACGCTGTTGGAAAAATAGCATGTATCTTAGCAGGTGAGTAATGCCATCTAGAGATTCTTTTATATGTGCTTTCCCTTACTGCGGTGCTAATGGACGTGGTATGGGCATAGATGAATATTTTATGCCATGTACCCATTGGAATGTTAATCCCCAGCTCAGTTTCCCATGACGCTGTGAATGGGGGAGGAGGGGTGGGATTGATGGTGTTAAGAAGTCTATAGAATATAGATAGGTGCTTGATTTGTAGGCTGTGTGTAGTACAGTAGGTTTCAAATTTGGTGTGTGCTCGTGTTCCTCGGAGAAGGTGTGATCCCCCCTTCAGGAAGTGTGACAGTTGGGCGTATTGGAAATATTGCTGGGAAGTTGGGTGGTCTGTGGATGCTAAGATAGACAGCGGGGCTATCCCCTTTGGTGTGATGACCGTGCTGACCATCGGGTATTTTGTTTTTTGAGTCGGTGGGAACTGATGGAAGAACTGGGGGCGTAAGCCCGGTAAAAAGTTGGGGTTATGTGCTAGAGGGTAGAAGGGTGAGGGATGTGGGGAGACGTCAGTTTGGTGTCTAATGCGTGACCATATACGTAGTGTGGGCATGATCGTTGGGTGATGAACGTGTTGTGGCCGGAGGAGAGAACGACCCTCGTCGTGCCATGGGATCATACATAGAGGGGATTGGAACATGGAGCTCTCTATGTGTACCCATTGTTTGAGTGGGTGTATTGCATTCCATTCGTATATCCTAGTCAGTATGACCGCCTGGTAGTAGCGTTCAATGTGGGGTAGTCCCAACCCTCCCTGTTCTCTATGTCTGGTCAGAACCGAGTATGCTATCCTCGGACGTTTATTCGCCCAGATGAAGGTCGTGAAGATTCGTTTGAGTTTAGTGAAGAAGGAGGGGGGGATTGTGATGGGGAGTGTTTGTAGGAGGTACAGCACTTTAGGTAGCGTGTTCATCTTCAATATGTTGATCCTACATAACCAGCTGAAAACCGGTCTCTGCCAGTCCCCTATATCTTTCGATATTGCCGTTAGAAGTGGTGTGAAGTTTAGATCATATGTGTGTTTTAAGTGTCTGGGCAGGTGGACCCCTAGATAGGTGATGGACTTCTCGGCCCAAGTGAAGGGATATACAGCTTTAAGTTCAGTTTGTGTGCGTCTGTCTATTCGGAGGGGTAAAATTTCGCTTTTTGTGTAATTGACCTTAAAGTTGGATAGTTCTGCATAAGCCTCCAGTTCTGCAAGCAGGGGTGGCAGGGAAGTGAGTGGATCCATGATGGAGAATAGTAGATCATCTGCAAATGCAGAGACCTTAAACTCCTGTGGGTGGACAGTGAATCCGTGAATGTCGTCGTTGTCTCTTATTCCCTGCAAAAAGGGTTCTAAAGAGAGGATGAAGAGTAAGGGGGAGAGAGGGCACCCCTGTCTCGTGCCGTTGCTAATGTGTACTGGGCTTGATAATTGGCCATTTATTCTCAATTTCGCCGTCGGGGTAGAGTATATGGCTCCCATCCATTTCATCCAATTTGGGCCAAAGCCTAAGGCTTGGAGTGTGGCTGTCAGCATTTTCCAGTCTACTCTATCAAACGCCTTTTCTGCGTCTATGGATAGAAGTAGGCTCTGTCTTTGAGTGACATGGGAGAGGTGTATGAGATTTAATAGTTTAGTTGTATTGTGTTTGGCCTCGCGTTTAGGGACGAAGCCAGATTGGTCTTGGTGTATTAAGGTGTGTAGGATCGGTTGAAGTCGCGTGGCTAGAATTTTCGTGCATATCTTTAGGTCTACATTGATGAGCGATATTGGGCGGTAACTACCGCATTCAGTGGGGTCTTTGCCCGGTTTCGGCAACAGTGTGATGTGTGCTTCTAGTGCCGATGCTGGGAGTGGGAGCGGGTCTGTGAGAGCGTTAAATGCCCTCAGGTATGGTTTCGTCAGAAGTGTGGCAAAGTGTTTATAGTATTTGGCCGTAAGGCCATCAGGGCCTGGGCTTTTGCCCAACGGTGTTGATTTGATCGCACATTTTAATTCGTCCTGGGTAATAGGCATGTCTATGGAGCGGGCTACGTCCGCAGGGATTGTGTTTTTGAGCCTAGAGGAAAGAAAACTTTCTATGTCAGTTGTGGAGGGGGGCGAGTTCCTGAGATTGTACAGTTTGGTGTAAAATTGTTGAAAGGCTTCCATGATATCTGGAAGGGTGTGGGATATTGTGCCTGTTTGTGTCTTGATTTTAGGAATGTATGCATTTTGTCTGGATTGGCGCAGGGCATTGGCAAGCAATTTGCCGCATTTGCCTCCCCTCGCGTAGTAGGAGTGTTTGGTGTTTAAGAGTTTTTTCTTGGCTTGGCGTTGCAGTAATTGTGTCAGTTCTGCGCGTTTGGTTATGAGAGTGTTATACGTCAGGAGGGAGCTATCCCTGGAGTGAGTATGTTCCAGGGTCCTAATTTCCCGTGTGAGTGCATCGATTCTTTGCATCCTCTGTTTTTTAAGGGTAGCCATGATTGCCAGAAATTCTCCCCGTATGACACACTTGTGTGCCTCCCAGGTTATGATGGGGGAAATGGATGGGAGCGTGTTTTCTTGGAAGTAGTTAGCGAGAGCAGTTTCCACTCGCGATGTGATGGCGGGGTCATTGAGTAGGAAATCATTAAGTTTCCAATGAAAAGATGTTAGCGGGAGTGTAGGAATCCGTACGGCAAGAGACAGGGGTGCGTGATCCGACCAGGTGATCGGGCCGTAAGTGCAGGAGGTGGCCAGGTGTAAGTGATCCTGGGGAAGGAATAGCATGTCCAGTCTAGAGTATGTGCCCGAAGCTGTAGAGTAGAAGGAGTAGTCTCTAGTTTGAGGATGCATGGTTCTCCAACAGTCATGTAGCCTAGCCTGATCGAGGAGGTGTGATACCTGCTTTCTTGTAGTGGTCTGGTAGTGTGTGGATTGGGAGGTCGTGTCGAGGGTAGAGTCTAAGGACATGTTTAGGTCACCACCCAGGATTAACATGCCTTCCATGAAGGATTCAATTATGCGGAGGTGTTTCTTAAGAGCCTTACCCTGGTGTCTATTGGGCAGGTATATGTTAGCAAAGGTAAGCATGTTTTGACCTATCTGGCCTTTCACCAGGATCAGTCTGCCCCCATCGTCCGTTTTGTGGTCTTTGTATGTGAAGGGGGTATGTGCGGAAAATAGTATGGCCACCCCCCTGGCCTTGGTATCTCTGTAGTTGCTGAAAAAACCTGTGGGGTATGCCCTGTTTTTGAGAGTAGGGGCTATGCCTTTTTTAAAGTGGGTCTCTTGTATAAAGACCACATCTGCTCTGAGTTTATGCATTTCCGTGAGAGTCATGGATCGCTTCTCAGGGGTATTGAGGCCTTTCACATTGAGGGTGACTATCTTTAGAGTGGCCATCGGGTCTGAGTGTGTGTGTGGCCCTTGCGGAGGGTCCGTCTTGCTCATTGTGGGGTGAAAGGGATGGGGGGGGTTGGGTCAGTTGTGAAATTAGGGGAGTAACAAGGAAGAAGGGAAAAGAAAAAATATACAAATACAGTAAATAACTTATATACAAACAGATATTCAATAATTAAATAGAATTTATAATTATCCCCTTAGGTTGTGGAAAGGCGCAGGTCTAGCCAGTCGCCCGTCGGCAGCCTGAGGGGAGAACCTCTGGTGTCGGACCCAAGGTGGGATTTTGCCACCTGGGTGCGTCTGTGACACCGTGGTGTAGGTCGTGTCAACCTAATACGATAGGAGTTATCAAGTATGCATATGATAGTAGTTAAACAGTGAGGGAGAGAAGCGGGGGTGGTCTTAGGTAGTTGACGTCAACCAAAAGCTCTCTTGGTGGAGCAGAAGGAGAATTGGTTTACAGTCAATCACCGCCAGAACACAATCCGTTAACATTATTTACAACACATCAAACATTCAGGCATGTGTATCAGTAATAGGAGTTAAACATATTAAACTGTGCCAATGTCTATGAGCCTTTTTTTTTTATTTATTTTTTCTCTTTTTTTTTATATATTTTAGCTGACGGTTGTTCTTAACCTGTGTAGTGGGCCAATAGGTGGGATTGGATTACCGTGCTACGGCTGCCCTCTGCCAACCCGGTTACCTGGTCCGCAGAGTGGGGGGTTGATTAGTGCTAGAGAAACCTTGCTGTCTGGCCTGTAACCATGTCCGCATTGGAGGTGATTATCACTGCAAGCCATTATATACGGTTACTCATTAGTGGGAGATATTAGGCTGGATAGGTCTAAAAGGGGATAGTAGGTGAGGAATTGTTGCTTCCTGCTGTAGTGAGCGCGTTATTGCGATATATAGGCAGCGGGCAGTGAATACAGTCACCTGAGTCCCGGGAGGTGTGCAGGAGGCTGGGAGGAAGCGTGCTCTTCTACAGCCTAGCAGTGTAACGAGAAAGTCAATTTCGGCCAGTTTGTGCGGTCGTCTGAGGCAGGTTTCAGTTAGTAGTTGGTGTCTTTGAGGTTTCAAGAGAGTTGTAGGTTGCTGGTCCCAGGACCTGGTCCGACAGCGGTTCATGCCGTTTGCTCCGGGTTAGAGTCCAATCACTGTTGCATCGGGTCTCGGTTGTCCATTTTCTTTTTCTTGGGTGTTTGTTGCCATCTGGGTCTCTGTGGCAGCTGAGGGAGTAGTGGTGTTTGCAGCGGTCCATACCAGTCTTGGATGTGCGGATCTGTTAAATTGAGAGTCTGGATAAAGAGAGGAATGTCTGCATGGGAGTGGATGGTGTGCTGGGCGCCTTTGTGCGTGACGCTCAGCGCAAGTGGATATCCCCACCTGTATCTTATATTTCTAGCTCTCAATTGATCTGTAATGGGGCGCAAAATCCTTCTAGCTTGTAGTGTCAGCCAGGAGAGATCTGGATAGATTGTGATTGGAGCTTCGTGGAACAGAAGGGGTTGTGAATTTTGTTTCAGCGTGTTCAGTATGTCTTCTCTGCAGGTGTGGTAGTGGAGTCTGCAGATGACGTCTCTGGGTTTGTCTGTCGCTATACCTCTGGGTTTCAACGCTCTGTGTGCTCTGTCTAGGAGAATGTGGCTGTCTCCTGGTTTTCCTAATATAAGGTTGAAGAGTTCATTTAGGGTTGCATAAATATCTTCCTGCTCACATTCTGGGAGACCCCGAATCCGCAAGTTGTTGCGGCGCCCCCTATTGTCCAGATCATCTATAGACCTATGGAGCGTGGATAGGTAAGCATTTTGGTGTTCCACTGTTGCCTGTAGGGAGCTCAATTGTGTTTGTATGGCGTCCCTGTCATCTTCCAGAATGACCACTCGGTCAGAGACCTGGCGGATCTCTGAGCTAAAGGAGTCCATCTTGGCCTGGACTGAGGCTTCCAGCCGGGTCAGCATACCTGCAATATCCTGCTTGGAGGGTAAGTTCCTCAGGATCTCCTTCAGGTCCCCTTCTGTTGGTGGGCCCGAGCTGTATGAGTCCGCCGGGCTGGAGGGGGACATGCATAAAGGCGGGGAGTCAGCCGCCATGTTGGGGCCTAGCAGGCCGGTATTGCTGTCCGCCCGGTCGCGGAAATACTTGGTGAGTGCTCCCGATTTCCCCGACGGGGTTTTGCTGGGGGCTTGTTGGGACGATGTGGCTCGTTTAGGGTGACCCATCTTTGTTTTGTGCGGCCCGATTAAGTCGGATTGTGTTTGGCGTGGCCGGAGCTAATTCAGATCGCGGCCATTCAGCAGCTCGGTTGGCCCCGCCCAGCTATGGGCTCTCTTTTGTGCTTCTGTCTTTCATAAATCCTGCACTCCATACATCACCAGAAGAATATCCTACATGTGGGGAGTTTAAATACTACTGTATTCAAGGATATAATCTTTCAATGTAGGGTAATAACTGCTTGATCCAAGGATAAATCTGACTGCCATTCTGGGGTCAAGAAGGAATTTTTTTTTCCTAGCTATGCTATGCATGAGGACATCCTGCGTCACCGGAATCTCCAAAGGAAAGCATTGAACAATGATTTATTTTGGGGAATTCATAATGTGAGTGGGGCCATTGCAGCAAATACGCATTAGGTCTCCCAGTTGGCGGGGGAGGAGCATGGACGGAGCTGAGCCAGCACCGAGGGACATCGGCGCTGGACAAAGGTAAGTGACACCACGGGGGGACCTTGACAGAGAGGGAAGCTGTAGTGCCAGGAAAACTAGTTTTTTTTCCTGGCACTATAGTTTCACTTTATCGATTTCTAAAATACAAACTGCATCGTAATGATTACTAAATATGACAAAGCACTTTAAACACTTGCAGATCAGGATTTTAATGCAATTACTGTTGGGATTTCCATATGAATAGCTGGCTATAGTGTGATCCTTTTTCCTTTGCTCTTACCTGTGTGTATCTGTTGAGTCCCAATATATGTGCCAGCATAATCAAGTGTGTCGATGAAGAATGGCCAATTACAGTACTTAAAGGGACGTCCCCAGTACACCGGTAATTAGGAATGGCCATACTGCTTCCTGTAAGTACTTGAAAGGTTCCCTGCACGCTGTGCTGCAACATGATGCAAGAATCATATACTTGATATCCAAGGGAGACATTAGTGAGAATATTGTGATTATTGTTGATTTCCTCTATACCAAATATCACTGTTTGAAGATGCTGATAGCTCTCATAGTGGAAGCTTTAAAGCAAATTAAAATAACAGAGAAAAAGAAATAAGTACAGAATACCAAAATATAAAAAAGAGAGGACATCTCAGTTGGAGAGGACAATTGGATAGGAAAGGAAGGTAAAGTCAATAACAATAGGAATAGGAGGTAAGTTACAGCACAGGATAGAGGTGCAATGACAGTGCATATGGCCAGTAAGTTCAGAGGTATAATGTAGGTAACAGTGCAAGAGGGAGGAGCAGCAACAGTATGTCTAGCCTATGAAAAGGTAGGTTCTAGCAAAGGGGTTGTGTGCAGTTTGTACATTTTTATGTACGTCTTATTGCCCTACTAGGATTTTGTAGTAGGAAACAATAAATATTTTAAAGCGTTGATGGTATAGTTTACTTCCAAGCAGTTGACCCGGGTTTGATTCCAGGTTCGAGATAACTTTTTCACCCATCTTTGATGACACAGTAGTCAGCAAACTTTACGCTCCCCTTTAACTTTTTCAACGCCTAGAGAAAGAGGCTCTTGTTAAATGATCTTAACATGTATAGCTTGGCGGAAAGACGAGACAGGACGGACATGATAGAAACATTTAAATATATAAAGGGAATCAACACAGTAAAGGAGGAGACTATGTTTAAAGGAAGAAAAACTACCACAGCAAGTCTTAAATTACAGAGGCAAAGGTATTACTGTTTTGGATCAAAGAAAACTTTGATTATTTGTCTATCTACACCTTCCAAATTGTTTTAATTAATGCGTGCACGCTTTCCCTAGAAGTAATTCACACCGGAGACAAAGTTTCTGATCAGTGAAAAACCCAGGAATGCTTTATTCCCCGGAGTGGGGGCTCCTTCTTAAAGCAAAAATACGTCACAGTTTAAACATACAGTATACATTCACCAATTGGTTAACAGAGAAAGGGGGCTCTTGTTTAAACCCCCCTACAGAATGTAGTGTCATCATTACAGACTTTTGGATACACGATGGGAGGGGGAGTGAGTGGTATCTATCAGTTCTAAACCAATGATCCTCCATTTAGCTATATATGGCATATAGCTGTTAACTGGCACAAAGGTAGTGGGGGAGGGGAGGCTAGCAGGATGTGAGGAATTTACATAGTAAACAGCAGCTGACCACATTGTAGGGGGGGAAGGGAATATTTACTCTAGAAGCCAGTTTTAACATAGTGAACAGAGAATAAATAGACATTAGTAAATAGCCATTTTATTTTAATTCATCTGTCCATAACAGTCCCCCCTTAAAATGGCAATTTTTACTAAAACTACTATCTCTCATTCTAATACTGTCCCTATAGAAAAATAACAAAAGGCTATCTTGCACATCTGTCTGAACAGGCCTCGAACACTTCACTGCGCGGGTACCCCATAGCAGCTTGTCCACTACTTCTCCCGCGGCAGACTTCTGCCCGTAGAGACAGACGCTATCCCTAAATGTCCTTAAGAGGAAGTAGCTGTTGATTTAGTGCGGTGGGACTGTAAGGGTGTATGTGGTGTATCAAGGTCGATGTCGTCAATCTCTTGGTGAAGGAAGGTCGGGGTGGTCTGGTCGATTGTCTGATCAACTGTCTTTTGTAGGCATTTCTTAAGACAGGGTAACACACAACAAACAAGAAGAGCGAGGATGATTATCGTTATTAAAATGGCAACACCTATTTGGGCCAGAGCACCTTGCCATCCAGACATCCATCCAAACCATCTTTCCCATGGATCTGTGGCCCCAGAATTTCGTTTCAGTTCATTGGACAAACTCTTTAACTTTTCTATTGCCAACGTTACCTTACCATTAGGGCCTGTATTATCTGGAATATAGGTACAGCATGTCATGGTGTCTGGGAGTATTTTACATACTCTCCCTTTTTCTGCTAAAATCATTTCCAAGCTTATTCTATTCTGGAAGGTCATCTGAGAGATAGTTTGTAACCGCCCTATCCCACCATATATCCCATAACAAGTATAGTTCCCGGGCTATATAGTAATGCCTTCGTCTGGGTTAATATTTTTAGTAATGATTGGGTATTAAGTTTCCATGACTCGCATGCTGACCGCTTAGGTTTAAATACAATGTAGAGACTTAAAACGCATACTTCATATCCGGAGGAAGGTTCAGGGATACTGTACCTGGGTGAGGCCTCGCTCCTCTGCAGACATAGCAGTTAGACTTGTTATGTTTAGTAGCATTGTATTTCATCCATTCAAGTCACAAGTTAGTGTCAGAGAAACCTGTCTCTACAGCCCTCTTATCCTCAAATATGGGATGACTACCATGTCTTTTAAAGTCCTAATGTGTGGTTTGAGGGGATTAACAGTCATGTGCGTGGCACCTACCCATTCAGCTGAGTCATACATGTCCTGTAAGAAAAAGGTCTCCTGTTTATTGTATAAACCTCTTCCCTTCCAATTCAGATTTTATTAGCCGTAATGCTTGGGAGAATAGATTCAAACTTAGTTTCTTACCTTAAAATTATTTGGTACCCCCCTTGACACCCCTATGGCATTAATATATATATATATATATATATGTGTGGGTAAAACTACCCTTTATAGGGGTACTCCTTTTTGTCCTGAAGCATGAATGAGGTGTGTCAAGAGTACCTTGGGGATTGTCATGTGTTATGTGTATGGACATAATAACCTAGGCTAGGGCACATTTACTTATTCTTAGAAATCTTGTCTCATGCTACCCTAGTACTGGCAGATTCAGATTATTTAAACATTCAATATTAATATCACCACAAACTCAAGATAAGCAGATGATCTTGAAGAAGCTTTGACTGTGCGTATGGCACCTCAGACGTGAGGGCTGCAGGGTAAGGAGTATGTTTGTTTCTCTTTAGTTTCACGAGGTCCCCTTTTGGGGTATTCAGCTTTCCATCGATGGCATGTGGTCAGGCATTATTATGGCCATCAAAACACCCACTTGTTGATATTTATTTATTTATTTTCAACAAGTATCTTTGTTCTCTAAGAATGGAGTTTCAAAAAGGGTTGTCAAGATCAACAAATGTTACTTCACATGATGCAGAGGCAGGCTTGATTCTGGAATGATGAACCCATGGGGTGATCTCTGTATCTTTCACGGTGCACTACTCAGCATGTGGTCTTGGTTATCACTTTGGTGGCTGGATAGGCCTCTGGCCATCCTGAAAACATGTCTGCTATAATTAGTGCATATTTGAATCAGCCATTCTTTGGCATTCTGGCGACTTGACTCCTCTGGAAGAGATAATGAGGTTTGGCTAGATGCTTGGGGCTTTCATCCATTCTTCTTGAGTTGCCCTTGGCACAAATGGCACAAGATTTACAGTAACTGTTGGTCAGAGAGGCAATTCCTGGTACTTCAGAGTATTTATTGATCAAAAGAGTTCATGAGGGTTATGGACAGATGCTCCGTAGGCCCACTGGACCACTGCTGAGTATATGTTCTTGGGCAAGTATAACTTGAGATTGTTGAAGTACAGCCTGTCTTTAAGAGTTGCCCCTTTCTGTTTCCAGCTTGTGGTTTGTTTGTTTTTTCTTTCTTTCCAGGGTCAGTAGCTTGCTTGTTATTCCTTCGGGAGCTTGATGTCTGTGGGTAGGATCTTACATGGTGAATATGGGAGTTTCTTCAGCAGACACTTTTCTGTCCACTTCCATTAGTGCACTTACAACTTTTTGAACAACTTAGTCAGCCAGAGAGCTGCCACATGCTTCCTCTGAGTTCAGTCTTCCTTCAGAGATCTTGCATGGTGTGATGGGAGTCTATAGCTCAGCTTCTTGTGCAGACATTGTTGAGGTGAGATACTTGGTCCACTGTAGTGACAGCAAATCCGGAACAGAACATAAGAAAAAGGCTAAAAAAAAAATAATAGTCAGTGTCTTATCATTTCCCCCCTTGGGAAGTGGCAGAAGAGTGGCCAGGTAAATAGAGTATCATCCCTGCAGGGTGACATTATCCTGCACAGAATTCGTCCATCACAAGGAGAGGTGGGATATTGCATGGAAAGTCTCAGGTAACCAGGGCAACATTCGACACCAGAGCCTTAACCTGTTAGGGAATAGTAAGAGCTTGGACAGGCTTTGGGGCCTGTATAATTCAGGTAAAGGTATTGGGGGAACTAGCTAGGACCCTTGCCTCTTGGTCAGGTTTCACTGTGTGGAACAAAATAAATAATAAGGTGATAGGGGCCTGCAAGTGGGGGTAGGACATCTGCACCTAGCAGATTAATTGGACAGGTGAAGGTATCCACAAAGCAAGGCTTAGTTAACAGGCTACTCCAAGGAGAGCCATCTACACTTATGCAGGAGACAACAATGTTAGACAGGAATGAGGAGTCAGGCAGGCCTTGCTTGGTACAAATAGATGTCATGTGGCCTGCTATACAAGGCTGCATATAGTTATTGGGCATGGGCCTTACTATGTACTAAAACTTAAGTTAAAAGAAAATTTGGGACAACCTGAAGTGATGCTTCTCCACAGATGCTAACTCATCGTTGATGACATTGTTAATACAGGTAGCCTGATCAGCCAATTTATCTTAGGCTTAAACAAGTCACACCATGTAGTGGAATGGGTCATTAGGATTCGGGAAATTCTACAGTAAAAGGGCATAGTAAGGATGTACGCGATGTTACTTTAGGAGTAGGCGTGGCTGTGGATAGGGGGAAATCAGCCTTATCCATTCCCATATATTATTTTATCATTGTCCTGAAATTTTACAAGCGTGGTCAGTCTACATGCCATTTGAGTCGGCAGCCATATTTTAAACAATCTATTCCTTTGTTCGTCATTTAGGCTGTATCTGTCCACATTTGACTCAAACATTCCAGCATTAGTAAATGCATCCACTGACGTGTCATAAACTGGAATACATTTCACAATTTTCATTAATTGTTCATGTATTTTCAAATTAAGTTTTGCAGCTCTGTCTTGAAATTTATATTTCTGCAAATCACTCTGTGAGGATACATTTTCAGTATCTATTGGTTCTGGGATTAGATTCTGTGTCTGTATTTTTCTTGTATTAACACACACTTGCTTAACTTCATTTCTAAGCTGGCAAATAAGATCATTTCTTAGTTCAACTCTATCCTCTAATTCACAGACTGTTTCTGACTGTTTACAGCATGTGCTCTCTGTTACATTGTTACACTGTTCATTTAAATCTGATTTGTCTTCTGTTAACCCATTCAAATCTATTTCTTTATCTGCTGATTCTAAATTGTCTTCACCTGCATTACGTTTACAAATCAATGCATTGTAAGTACAGACTAGTTTCATAACATTTCTGATCTTTTTTTTTTTTTATTTTATTTTTTTATTAACAAACAATTTCTTGTCAATTTCACTATTGGCAATTTCACATTGGGTGTATAAAGATTGCCACAAAACAGCATCTGAATAGCTGCTATTAAATGCAAACTGCAATTTACTTTTCTCTGCGATATCATTTATAAATTCCACAATTCATTTGTTCCAACAAAATCTAACTTTCCTTATTCCAACATGCCAATAACCTCTTACTTAACAACATATACAAGATTACACAAAGTTCCTAACTAGGTTATTCGTCCAGCAAATATACCTTGTTTCCCTCACATTCCTCACTGAGTTTACAAGCATTTCACCCATTCACCCCACCCCCCTGTAGCCAATACTCATAGCAGTCAGAGCAAGAGAAAGCAACAAAGAAGGAGGGGGGAGGAGGGAGGAAGACTTGCAAGCACAAAGTTTTTTAACCATGTGATTGCCTAAGCACAGCTCTCCTTAGGACAAAAGATAGAATAGGAGAGTAACGATACAAATTGTATAGATTACAATTAACATATATGGTACCCAACAAGACATACACAGACAAAAGCACAAAATACAGATGTAATTAAATCACAAAGTTCTTAAAATAAATGCCGGCTTATAATAAATCAAATCACACACACAGAAACACTCAAGCACATAAACCGCTCCTTTACCGAAGCTTAGCTATTTAAACTCTTGACCGAGTCTTAATAAAACAAAGGAACCGCCAGGTTTTTTACCAAACGAGGCCAAAACATCACTCACTAGCTTCTTTACCAAAGCTTAGCTAAAATATTTTTTTATTTATTTTTTTTTTATTTTTATTTTTTTAAATTATTTTATTTATTTATTTTTAAACTCTTGACCGAGTCTCGCAATAACTTCTTTACCGAAGCTTAGCTAAAATAAATATAGAGCCAGGGGTTTTCCACCAAACCCGAACTTGGCTAAACCTGCAAGTGCTTAACCACACTTGGCAGCATTATATAACAGTATTAAGCAAGTAGTAAAACAGATTCTCAAACAGACACTTTCACACATAAAACTCACACTCAGGACTCAGGCTGTAGATAGACAAGTGACAGGTTCTATATAAAAGGGGACATTCGGGCATATATATATTACCTGTCTGAAGACGTTAAACACCGGAAGCCGAATGTGAAGGCACGGAGAACAAGAGAAATCCAAAGAAAGGAAAATATAGGTAAGTAACTCATTTACCATATGCAGAGGTGATCAGGCTCCGTTTCCAATCTCTGGGAATCCTTTGCTCTCCTGTCTTGGGATCTGACGGCTGCCTTAGTAACGTATCCCTTAAATGCCCGCATTCTCCACCAAATTGTTTTGGATCAAAGAAAACTTTGATTATTTGTCTATCTACACCTTCCAAATTGTTTTAATTAATGCGTGCACGCTTTCCCTAGAAGTAATTCACACCGGAGACAAAGTTTCTGATCAGTGAAAAACCCAGGAATGCTTTATTCCCCGGAGTGGGGGCTCCTTCTTAAAGCAAAAATACGTCACAGTTTAAACATACAGTATACATTCACCAATTGGTTAACAGAGAAAGGGGGCTCTTGTTTAAACCCCCCTACAGAATGTAGTGTCATCATTACAGACTTTTGGATACACGATGGGAGGGGGAGTGAGTGGTATCTATCAGTTCTAAACCAATGATCCTCCATTTAGCTATATATGGCATATAGCTGTTAACTGGCACAAAGGTAGTGGGGGAGGGGAGGCTAGCAGGATGTGAGGAATTTACATAGTAAACAGCAGCTGACCACATTGTAGGGGGGGAAGGGAATATTTACTCTAGAAGCCAGTTTTAACATAGTGAACAGAGAATAAATAGACATTAGTAAATAGCCATTTTATTTTAATTCATCTGTCCATAACATTACTTTACTGAGAGGGTAGTGGATGCATGGAATAGCCTTCCAGCTGAAGTGATAGAGGATAACAGAGTGAGGGAGTTTAAGCATGCATAGACTATTCTAGCTATAAGATAAGGCCAGGGACTAATGAAAGTATTTAGAAAATTGGCAAGACTAGATGGGCCAAATGGTTCTTATCTGCCGTCACATTCTATGTAAAGAAGTAAGTGTGAGATGTGGTGGGTAGCAAAGGGAGCAATTGCCCCCCATGTCACTAGTATTCAGGGATTGTGGGCTCTAGCCTCAGAGTGCCTTTCTTCTACTGGTTAAATGTAGTGGGATGTGTGTTGTGAAGTCTGTTGACAATGTAGTGGGATGTGTGTTGTGAAGTCTGTTGACAATGCAGTGGGTGGTGTGGTGTGATGTCTGTTGACAATGTAGTGGGAGGTGTGGTGTGATGTCTGATGACAATGTAGTGGGAGGTGTGGTGTGATGTCTGATGACAATGTAGTGGGAGGTGTGGTGTGATGTCTGATGACAATGCAGTGGGAGGTGTGGTGTGATGTCTGATGACAAAGCAGTGGGAGGTGTGGTGTGATGTCTGTTGACAATGTAGTGGGATGTATGTTTCGAAGTCTATTGACAATGTAGTGGGAGGTGTGGTGTGATGTCTGTTGACAGTGCAGTATGCAGAACTTTGCTTTTTGCTAACCCAGCACTGGATGGTTTTGTAGTTGGACTTCTAGCCTTTCATCTCAATACTCTCCAATACTCTACATTTCTTTGTAGAATCTAGAATCTGGACTGTAACAAGTATGTGTGGTATCCCTGGAGGTATATGTATATAGCTATAGGGCACATCGACTCTAGACATTTATAGTGTTTGCTGGAGTCATAGAGATATAAATCTTGCAGTGTAGTCATGAGGTATAAAACCAAGAACAAAGAAATATGCAGACCGTCTCAATTATATGAATGAAACTTACTGCATTGACTGGAAAAAATATATCTATGTATAGCGCGCTGTTCCAAATATAGAACCTGGCTATTAGAAATAATATGGTCAGAGACCCTAATTAAACAAAGTATATACAAGTGAACCTACAATCCTATGCCAGCCCAGGGTAGTATAGATCAAGAGGTAGTAAAAAAGATAACCTCACTCCCCTTATAATTAAGCTTTATTGTGATCTGCTATAGGGATAGGAGTATACAGTAGCTAAGTCTCTATAATCCATGCATCCTAGGAAGTATCCTGGTCACACTAGAAACATATTAAGAAAAACAGAGAGAGATAAGGACTGAAAATAGAAGTAAAAAAATCAGTCAAAAACAGACTGATAATTAGCATTAATAAAGCCTCTCTCCCTGTAAAGCTAGCTAAATAGGCATAGGAAAGAAAAGAAGAAAACGATATAAAATAAAGTTAAATTAAATGGTGATCATGGTGCTCCAAACACCAGTGCCCAGTGCAGAAAAAACGCCCAACGTACGTTTCGGTGCAGAGAGATGCACCTTCGTCAGGGGCCAACAGATAACTGAAGAGAAGCCTCGTAAATACCCCAATTGCCAGGAAGCATGATTACCTTGTAGCCAATGGAGTGTGGGGGTGTATACCTCCCCAGCTGCCTCTAATATCCTGGCTATTCCTCTGTGATTGCTAATGCTCATTCATCTGTATGAAGGGGAAATCCCTCAGCCGGTCACGTGACGTATCCGGCATTCTCCTAACGGGGCGTGGCTCATTCATCATAGTGCTGCAGTACCGCCCATCCGAGCCTCTCCTGTCCATCATCCTCACATGGGTTGATCCCCTGTGACAGATGGGCGGAGCTAGGTATTCTCTGTGTATGGAGAAACCGAAATTGTCCAAATTAAGGCTCAAATTGATAAGCTGCATATTGATAATGTATCATTCCAAAGTACCAATGTGTACTATATAGGATGTACAGAATCAGCTGAAAATATAAGGCAGTGCTGATTACATATTATTCTAATACTGAATCTATTAAAGATGTAGTGAAGAATATGAGAGGACACCCCAATAATAAGAGAAAAATTGAATGATAAGGGGTCCTGGGATGTTGTTAACTCCCACTCCCCCGTCCCAGGCAAGGATATATGATAATAAATATATTTAGTGTTCATAGGACCCATGCTAGGATGCAAAATTAGCATGGTACATCCTGCCGCTATATCCTGTACACTGAGTCACTTGACAATATGAACCTCTGAATGACCTCTGAACATCCTAAAGGTTTTTCCCACATACAGTTTTTTGCACGAACAGGAAAGTAAGTAGATAAGCCCTTTGGACTGACAGTTAAAGAAATTCTTTACTTTGAATTCCTGTGTGCCGAGGGAGTCTGGGAATGTTTTGGAGGGTCTACGTATAAACCTACATGCCTTACATTTCCCACATTGATAGGTCCCTAAGACTGGGGACTTCAGCCATGATGTTTTCTGGGAAGGTTTCTCATATACACCATTTATTGCAGATCACTGATACCAGGTGTGGGACTCAGACCTATATACGGGCAGTGGTACTCGGCGGGTGATCTCTGCACTAATCTATTCTGAGTGAGCCTTATGGCCTGATACACTTGTAAATTTGTAAATATAGCACGGTTTGTTCCACAATGGGTATATTCTTTGCTTATTACTATTACTACTATTATCACTATTCTTTTCTATTTATTATTATTTTTTATATTATTTTTTATCATATAAATCTATTCTCATGATTACCGGATGAGGACCACTAAATTGCTAATGCTTGAATTCTCCCAAGGAAATAGCTATATAATGACTATAATACCAATAATGTTCCTAGACCAAGCTTGCTGAGCACTTGAATGAAAATATCAATGGCCATACCAGTCTGAAAATGCCTGATCTCGTCAGATCTCAGAAGCCATCCAGACTTGGGCCTGGCTAGTACTTGTATGGGAGACCAACTAGGAACCTCAGGTGCCATAAGTTTAAAGACCTCTTGACAAAAAGAATGCTAGCCTTATTATTATTATTTTTATTTTACGGACTAAGTCATATCTGGTCATTCAGAGGTTCATATTGTCAAGTGACTCAGTGTACAGGATATAGCGGCAGGATGTACCATGCTAATTTTGCATCCTAGCATGGGTCCTATGAACACTAAATATATTTATTATCATATATCCTTGCCTGGGACGGGGGAGTGGGAGTTAACAACATCCCAGGACCCCTTATCATTCAATTTTTCTCTTATTATTGGGGTGTCCTCTCATATTCTTTACTACATCTTTAATAGATTCAGTATTAGAATAATATGTAATCAGCACTGCCTTATATTTTCAGCTGATTCTGTACATCCTATATAGTACACATTGGTACTTTGGAATGATACATTATCAATATGCAGCTTATCAATTTGAGCCTTAATTTGGACAATTTCGGTTTCTCCATACACAGAGAATACCTAGCTCCGCCCATCTGTCACAGGGGATCAACCCATGTGAGGATGATGGACAGGAGAGGCTCGGATGGGCGGTACTGCAGCACTATGATGAATGAGCCACGCCCCGTTAGGAGAATGCCGGATACGTCACGTGACGCATGACATCACAGGTCACGTGACCGGCTGAGGGATTTCCCCTTCATACAGATGAATGAGCATTAGCAATCACAGAGGAATAGCCAGGATATTAGAGGCAGCTGGGGAGGTATACACCCCCACACTCCATTGGCTACAAGGTAATCATGCTTCCTGGCAATTGGGGTATTTAAGAGGCTTCTCTTCAGTTATCTGTTGGCCCCTGACGAAGGTGCATCTCTCTGCACCGAAACGTACGTTGGGCGTTTTTTCTGCACTGGGCACTGGTGTTTGGAGCACCATGATCACCATTTAATTTAACTTTATTTTATATCGTTTTCTTCTTTTCTTTCCTATGCCTATCTAGCTAGCTTTACAGGGAGAGAGGCTTTATTAATGCTAATTATCAGTCTGTTTTTGACTGATTTTTTTACTTCTATTTTCAGTCCTTATCTCTCTCTGTTTTTCTTAATATGTTTCTAGTGTGACCAGGATACTTCCTAGGATGCATGGATTATAGAGACTTAGCTACTGTATACTCCTATCCCTATAGCAGATTACAATAAAGCTTAATTATAAGGGGGAGTGAGGTTATCTTTTTTACTACCTCTTGATCTATACTACCCTGGGCTGGCATAGGATTGTAGGTTCACTTGTATATACTTTGTTTAATTAGGGTCTCTGACCATATTATTTCTAATAGCCAGGTTCTATATTTGGAACATCGCGCTATACATAGATATATTTTTTCCAGTCAATGCAGTAAGTTTCATTCATATAATTGAGACGGTCTGCATATTTCTTTGTTCTTGTGTTTATATTTGGGGTTAAGCCCCTCTGAGACAGCTGGAGTCTCATACTGGTACGCTGGTCTCTGCGTGACCCCTGCAGCCACTGCCCCCCTTTTGGGGAGGTTTTGAGGTGGTGGGTGCGGCGGCTATACAGGGACTTGGAACGTTGTGTTCCTTGCTCTCTTTTTTATGAGGTATAAAACCTATCGTAAATTCATGCACACTCCCTTACAAATCAGTGGCTAAGGAATCTCTCATTTGTGACTGTACTGGACCGCCTGGCACCCCAACTGGGTACCTCCATCTATCTCTGCTTCCTAGTACTTGCGAGTACCATAATCACTGCACTGGAACACCATAACCACCATAGACCCCACAAACCACCCCAGCCACCCCATCCTCCACCCTCCCTGTACCCAAGACAGTGGGTAGACCTCTCCTAGTCCAGAAAGTGTAGCAGGAACAGGTGAAAAACCACAGCACTTCTGCCCACAGTCACCTTGGCTTGACTGGGGCCCAGGTACCGCTCCTTCCTGGAGCTGAATGGGGAATTAGCTTTTGTCCTTACAAGGACTTTCCCCGTTGAATCCCCTGCAAGCTGGAACAGCAGACACAGGAGTAAATCTTCTTTCCCTCCAATAACAGGACGACACACAGTTTTGGAGTGTAAGCTGGAATACCATTTTAATGCAAGTTTCCCAACAAGGCCTTTAATGCAAGCTTCCCAACAAGGGTGACACCCAGGTGGACCTTGTTGGGAACAGGGACACAAACTTCCAAACCAATGACAACACATTTACAATGTAAGGCACTTCCACACAAGGCAAACAATCCCTCCCCTCTGCTTGGGAGATAATTGAGTATAATAATAATAATTACTGTATCAACTAAATTATCTCCAGGCAGAAAAAACACACATTTCTTAAAAGTCCCAAAAGTACCCCAAAACACAACATATCCCCATAAAGTCAAACCTCCTGATAGCCCACGATCTGGGTGAACAACATATCCAAAAATAACCCAGATCAGATCAGTGGTTCAGGAATTTCCTGGAAGTCATAGATTTGACTGACCGTGCACATGGTCCTATGCCCAAAACAGTTCCAGGGAAATCAGTGCTAAGAGTCAGTCAAGTTCGGTAGTATTTTACAGGTTTCCCTGCAGGGCCCATAGTCTGTGGGCAGGAGGCTGGTAAATAGGCTCCTCCAGGAGCTCGTGGCAAACTCACTTGGAGAGGGCAGTTTGTCACAGTGACTATAGCCCCATAATTCCATCCTAGCATTGCCACTGATACAAAGTAACACTAGTTTATCTCCTGATACCCTTTGATTTCATTGAAATCCAAGCACAGTTTAGAATGCATGTGCATGTGTCTGCATGTGTATTTTGCTGCACATGCGTTTGTACTTTTGAGTATATTTTCAAGAGTCTGAGTGTATGTGTATTCTTGAAGATATCTGTGTGTGTGTTTATATACAGTGATTAGTGATAGACTAAAGGACCACTCTAGTCATAACAATGACATAATTCCACATTATCCAAACTGCAGCAGAGGTTCCTCACTGTATGTGCTGTTAGAGATATTTTTTCAATCCTACTGAACATAATTTTACACAATCCAGAGGGACAGCATCCATATACTATTTACCCTATTACCATTACGGCAGGTTACTCCAAACATTGAGCACCCATTTAATAACATTGATAGAATGTTCAGAGCAGTATGTGGGGTTTGTGTAATTTGCAGTAAAAGAAATCAATACTCGGGCACACAGGGAAATCTGATCTTACCTCAAACATCGGAAACTGGCTGGTGTCTCATTAAAGAAGATCTTTTGATACACGTTGTCAATGTGCAGAGGTAATATCACCCCGACCATTATATCTCCAGGCTGTAACATCCCTCCGAGCTCTGCGACGGGCAGTCTGCATTGTTGGTCTTCAGAGTAAAATACAGGAATTAAAAGGAACATGACCAGGTGCCAATTTTTCTGATAAAGATAGAGTCCCATATTAACAAGAGAAAAAAAAAAGTCTAAGGCTCCGGCAGTTTATAATTTTTGTTTTGATTTACTGCATTCAAAAGAAGACAACGTTTTGGTCAGTGTGATCTTCTTCAAGTCATCTTCACAATAAAATGCATCTCACATTAATAAAGGTAAATATATGACATTACGTGCTTTTACACAGCTGTACCATGTATAGGATTCCCATTGGCTGAAACAGACCTGGTAATCAATGTAGAGAAACGATCAAACTATCAAGTATCTGAGTTGGAACATAATTATTATTATTACCAGCATTTCTAATGAGTCAACATATTCCACAGTGCTTTACTATATATTCAATATATACAGACCAAAGGAAAAAGTATAGACGGCCCTGCCAGTGAGATGACATAAAGCACGTTTATAAAGTGCTAACATATTCCGCAGCGCTGTACAATTGTGAAAAGAAGACAGTAAATTTATACACAGACCAAAACAAAATGTGGGATGAAATCTAGACACTGAGATTCTTTTATACAAAGTGCTCAGATAGATAGTCAGTGAGCTTTGAATTACATGTTAAAATGGGGAGTTGAGACAAAAGGTTGCAGGGAGAATATGGAGGTGATGGCCAGAGAACATTAGTAATATCAGAAATGGCAGGTATTATATGTAGAGTAAAATTCATCATTCCTGCTGCAATTTAGCTAACATTATAATATGTCATAATAATAAATATATTATATACCATAATATATCAATAAAATAATTCACAGAGGTCTATGTCTACAATAGTTTGAGACAGTCGTATGGCTACTCGTGTAATCATCAGTAGAATCTGTTCAACACTTGGGTCGCAGGTACAAACTCTGCTAGGGTTAACTCAGCCCTTCATCCTTCTGAGGTAGATAAAATAAGTACCATTAAATTGGGTAATAGTAACATCCCCAGGACGTACTTGAAAACCAGAGTAATCTGAATGTACCTTTCCTGGTTAAATACTTTGTTATTATTATTATTATTATTATTATTATTATTATAAGGTCAGAACAGAGAATAGGGACAAGGGAATGTATGGACTAATACAGAATAATACTGTAACTGTAAGGAGATCAATTCAGAAACACTGGATCATTTTTTTATGAAGTTTAGTGTGTACTTTGGCTATTTGAGTACAGAAATCACAGGGTGTATTTGGGGATGTGAGACATGGAATATGCAAACAAAAGTTAGAAAAAAGGATGGGAGCGCAAGCACAAGTGTGTGCAACAAATGCTACAGCTTTTATTGAAGAACAAGCTTCTATACAAACGTTTCGGGCAAAGCCCTTTCTCAGTGCAAGATGGACAAGATGCATTGAGAAATAGCTTTGCCCGAAACGTTTGTATAGATATGTGTTCTTCAATTAAAGCTGTAGCATTTGTTGCACATTCTGGTTACACTTCCCTCCTTTTTCTAAATTTTGTTTGCATATATCACCATAAGTGGGATGAAAGCACCTGTACCTTGTTATTTTACTGCCTATTTGGAGTACTGTGGTAACTCCAGCCTCTATCTTTTTTCATGTGAGTACTAGAATAGCAGGGTGTATTTTGGGAATGGGAGTACCGAAACAGCAGGGTGTATTTGGGGATGTGAGTACAGGAATAGCAGAACATATATTAAAGATGTACATACAGGGAAATTACAATATTTTATGAGAAGGATACATTTGGAGGGAAATGCATGAACAGCAAAGTATATTTTAAGGGATATCAGTACTGGACATGTCAGTACAGTAATAGAAGATTGTATTTCAGGGAGCAGGCTGCATGTGACAGGCAGTACAGGAGTATCAGGAGGGGATTTCAGAATGTACATACAAAGATAGCATAGTGCCCAACTTTTAAGATTGACAAAGAGGGGTGTTAGTGGTGGTGTGGAGAGCGTCAGGCTCTTCTGAGAAATTTTAGGTTACTTACTAATAAAAATGTATTTAAAAAATGTGATTCAGAAAAAGAACTGATTTTTAAACAAATTTCTTGTAGTTTAAAGACACATTACTGGGAGTATTATTGATATGGACTCCAGATACACTAACAATATGGTGCTCCTAGCAAAGAGGGACATAAGGCTTGACTAGAGAAGAAAAGGGATTACAGTCCAACACAGGTAATGTCCCTCTTAAACAGGGACCCTTAGGAGGTTTTTATTAGCAGTAACTTGAAGAAGACATACAAACAATTCATATACTTTGCCTAAAAATCTGTGCAGTAATAATGGTTATACACTAAAAAAATCGGTGCTCTCTTTATACTCACTGTACCTCATACTGGCTTGTAGCTTTGCAAAGTTTGTCCTTCTTAAAGTGAGAGATAATGCAGGTATTTTACTGAATACGTCCTCAGTAAATGCACACAGCCCAGGTTTATATACACCGTCCATATCCCCAGGAGCCAAAATGCTGGATCCTCAATGGACATTTACAGTTTCAATGCTGGGGACCAGACTGTCTCTTTGGAGCAAATTATAGCAGTCAATGTGCAGGTGGGATTTCCCACTTGTACCTCAAATGTTTAAAACACTTTTCACTGCTATTATAAAAATATTCACACTTTTTTTTTTATTCTATGAGACCATTAAGAGAAAAAAAATATCTGGATGCTCAAATAGAACACAGCTAAAGCTCAACAGAAAAGTCATGTTGATGATGTCACATAAACACGAAGAGGAATGTCACTCCAATGGCAGTTAATGGGAAACTGTAATTGTTTATTATTATTATTTAAAACAGGAGATCACGTGCTTTATAGCTCATATGTTTTATACATTTCTAACGCCTAGATATAAATAAAAATCTGCTGTGTATTGACAGACCTCGGCATCAGAAAAATAAACACACTGTTTATCCAGCTGTGTTGTGTAGATTAGCTCTGTGATTAGCTCAAATATCCTGTCATAGAGCTGCACCTTGCAACTTATGTATCTGATCACACACATGTATGTAGGTAGTGGGCATTGGATGGGATGACCTTTTACCAAACCATAGCTTCCCCTCAAATAAAGACAGACACCGAATCTTGGAAGTAACAGGCCACAGAATTTATTAAAAACACAAATACTGCATGACTCCTTCAATGTATAACTTTACATAATATTCTCATAAATAAATAACATGTAAATGCCTGCATGATGTCATACAGTACTAGTCCAACATGTCCTTGCCAATCTCAGCATAATAAAATCCTCTTTAAACTCCTCTTGCCTTTTTGGCACCCCACCAGCAGGTTTTTAGCTAGGTGGTGCCCGACCATAATGCTCCCCACCAGCTGGCTTTAGCTCGGTGGGGACACGTCCAACTTGGTACTCCTTAAGGGTCACCAAAGAGACAGGAGGAGGATGAGACCCGGCCATTACCCCCCACCTTCATCTAACCTGCAAAAACCACCACCCCTTACTTGGCAAGGACACAACCCCCACCACAACCCCTGCTGTTTTAAGCCTAAAATCAGCGGGGGGACCCCAAACAAATCAACCATGGCCCGTTCCACCGTCTCTGAATGGCCAGATTAAAACGGTCAAGCCCGACCTCATTCAAATGAACCCCATCCGGCCGAAACAAATCTGCTGCCTCCTTCTCAAAACCCTGTGAAGAATAGATAACCCCCCAACCCCTACAACTAACTGAGAAACCCGACTGTTAAACCCTTCGTGGCAGCGCTCCAGCGCACCCTGGCTGTGTGCCTGCCAGCAATGGTTCCTCGCCACAACCTCCGACCACACTATGCAAAACCCCTGGAAATGATATAAGGGTCTGGGACAAGTCCCGCTTCCCTATGTCCACCAAGTCTTCGAGCGGCACCATCCCCTGGTCATTACCCCCCAGAGGGACGACCACCAGGCACAGAACCACCGAACCCACACAGGCGAGTGCTCAGTCATCCAGACCCTGGGGGGGGGGACCCGAACTCAAGAAGGAGAAAACAATCAACTGAGCAAACCAGCGGGACACACACAGGAAACAAACCTCCTAGAGTCCCACCTTCCTATCCTCCGCACATCCCAATCTGGCATACCCAGCCGAGAGTCCTCCGTCGAAGCGCCAACGAGGAAAGATTGACCGCCAAACAAATTGAAGATGGGAGAGGAAGCTCCCCTCCTCGTGTACCATGAGTGGGCCAGCCAGGAATGGCCGCACCCCGTGGCCTCCCTGAATGCCCTAAACAGACAGGTGTCCAATCCTGGGACCGCTGCCAGCAGGACCCACTTGCCCTTGCCGAAGACGTCGGTCGTTGATGGAGGAATCTTGAAGGACACTAGGTCCTGACCATCCCAGACAACCGTAAACAGAATCCCCCCCCCCCACCGGCAGACCTGCTCGGACTCACCAATACCTTAATGGCCCCAAAGAAGGCAAAGAAAAGGTGAGGCAAAACAAAACACACCTCGTTGTCTGAGTAGCATACCTCTGGGAGCACCTGGCACAATTGTGCCAATAGGGCCCCCGAAACCGGCCTCTTTGGATCCGCAGTAAACCGACCCCAGAGCAGGCCCTTCACTGCCTGCCACAGCAGAAACTCTGTGGCACATCCACAAAACCCTGGAGCTTAACCAGAAGATTCATCCCGGACAAGCATGAGGACACTGCCGAGGGCGACATATCCGCCAAAACCCCAATGCTCCAGCAGTCACAACAGACCCTGTAACGAGCAGTTAAATCCACAAAGACACCCACCTCTGACTCCAGCGCCTACCATTCCACCCATACCCTGGAGTACCAGGCCCAAGAGGAACTGGACCAACCCGAAACATTAAGACATGGACACCGGAGCACCAGGCGCTGGAGCAGGCATATTACCGAAAGAGAAAGTGGGCGAGAGCTGGTTAATCGCCTGGACAACCCCCAGGTTGGTACAGTGAATAACAACCTGATGGTCCTGTAGCTCCCAACCCCACAATTCCAATGCCACCACAATGGCAAAGCTCCAGGAAGGCAAGATTCCTGGTCAAGCCGGAGGCGGACCACGCGGCCGGCCATGTCAGCCCATCAGCGCGATCCCAGAAGCACCCCACACCAGACAGAGCCAGTAGCGTCCGTATAGTGGTGCAAGTCCGAACTGGACACCTCTGGCGCCTGCCACGATGACCTCCCATTTTACTCGGTCAGGAAGGAATCCCAGACCTCTAGGTTAACCCGCAATTGCCTCGTGTGCCGGATAAAATGCTGCGGCCCTGGTAGTCGCGGCCACCGGGCGCCTGGGGAACAATTGCTCCATGGGCATGATCCGGCAGTTGCAGGTCAACCTCCCTAAACAGAGACCGCAGCTGACCATCGCCACATCCCCTCAACCATATTCCGTGGCAGCCGGCACTCCATTTCCACGAGTCAATTTTGATACCCAAGAAGCTAAGGCACGTCACCGGCCCCAATGTCTTATCGTGCTCCTAAAGCACCCGAAAAAACACGCACCCGAGTCGAGCAAGGGTCGACCAGTCAGGTAAGTCCACACACAAAAGCCATCAAGGTAATGCAGCAGCGAGTCGATCCTTGCCTCCTGCCGCTCTACCCACTCCAGGAAAGTGCTGAAGCACGCAATGTAAAAGCAGGATACGAACAACCCATCAGGAGGCACACCGGCGTTGTCGCTCTGAGCCCCCAAGTCCCCTTTTTCCCTGGACTTACTCCTCTTGAAACAGCAGGAGGCAGAGTTGCCCCACCACGATGGGAGCATTCTTGCTCAAAGCAGCACGACCTGCCCCACTTACATCAGCTGACATTAAACTTCCAGCAACAACCTGGTCGTTGCTGCGAGGCCGATGGGGCGGAGATGCCCCCCAAGAAAGGAGGGTTATGATGGAGAGTCAGGGGCCAAGGTCCATCTGATCCCACGTTACAGAGGGCCGGACCGTGAGGCGCTGATGAATTTGTTCGTCATAGCGCCACCCACCCAGGCCACCATAAGTATGACACGCATTCTAAATGGTGTCCTGGTAGCAAACAGTGCCGAGCAGTGCTGGGGAGCCCTCTTCCCCAAGCACGCTCTCCAAGATAGCAAACACTCAAACCCAATTCCCCAACGTCTTAGGAAGTTCCTATCACAGAACTTTACATTATCTTCGTCCGAGTCCTAACCTTCCTTCTTCCCCAAAGGAGGGGCATCCTCCAAGAGCAAAAGGGGAAATAGAAACATAGAAACATAGAATGTGATGATAGATAAGAACCATTTGGCCCATCTAGTCTGCCCAATTTTCTAAATACTTTCATTAGTCACTGGCCTTATCTTATAGTTAGGATAGCCTTATGCCTATCCCACGCACGCTTAAACTTCTTTACTGTGTTAACCTCTACCACTTCAGCTGGAATGCTATTCCATGCATACACTACCCTCTCAGTAAAGTAATACTTCCTGATATTATTTTTAAACCTTTGTCCCTCTAATTTAAGACTATGTCCTATTGTTGTGGTAGTTTTTCTTCTTTTAAATATAGTCTCCTCCTTTACTGTGTTGATTCCCTTTATGTATTTAAATGTTTCTATCATATCCCCCCTGTCTCGTCTTTCCTCCAAGCTATACATGTTAAGATCCTTTAACCTTTCCTGGTAAGTTTTATCCTGCAATCCATGAACCAGTTTAGTAGCCCTTCTCTGAACTCTCTCTAAGGTATCAATATCCTTCTGAAGATACGGTCTCCAGTACTGCATACAATACTCCAAGTGAGGTCTCACCAGTGTTCTGTACAATGGCATGAACACTTCCCTCTTTCTACTGCTAATACCTCTCCCTATACAACTAAGCATTCTGCTAGCATTTCCTGCTGCTCTATTACATTGTCTGCCTACCTTTAAGTCATCAGAAATAATCACCCCTAAATCCCTTTCCTCAGATGTTGAGGTTAGGACTCTATCAAATATTCTGTACTCTGCCCTTGGGTTTTTACATCCAAGATGCATTATCTTGCACTTATCCACATTAAATGTCAGTTGCCACAACTCTGACCATTTTTCTAGTTTACCTAAATCATTTGCCATTTGGCTTATCCCTCCTGGAACATCAACCCTGTTACATATCTTAGTATCATCAGCAAAAAGACATACCTTACCATCAAGACTTTCTGCAATATCACTAATAAAAATATTAAAGAGAATGGGTCCAAATACAGATCCCTGAGGTACCCCACTGGTGACAAGTCCAAGCTTCGAATATATTCCATTGACTACAACCCTCTGTTGTCTGTCACTCAGCCACTGCCTTACCCATTCAACAATATTGGAATCCAAACTTAAAGATTGCAGTTTATTGATAAGCCTTCTATGTGCAACAGTGTCAAAAGCCTTAATGAAATCTAGGTAAGCAATGACTACTGCACCACCCTGATCTATAATTTTAGTTACCCAATCAAAAAAATCTATAAGATTAGTTTGGCATGATCTCCCTGAACTAAACCCATGTTGTCTCTGATCTTGAAATCCATGTGTTTTAGATGTTCAACAATCCTATCCTTTAACATGGTTTCCATCACTTTCCCCACTACTGAAGTAAGGCTTACTGGCCTATAGTTGCCCAACTCCTCCCTATTACCTTTTTTGTGAATGGGCACAACATTCGCTAACTTCCAATCTTCTGGGACTAATCCTGTTAACAATGATTGGTTAAATAAATCTGTTAATGGTTTTGCTAGTACACCACTAAGCTCTTTTAACAGCTTTGGGTGTATTCCATCAGGTCCCATTGACTTATTTGTCTTTACTTTTGACAGTTGAAATAGAACTTCTTCCTCTGTAAACTCACATGTAATAAATGACTAATTTATCCTTTTTCTTAACTGAGGTCCCTTTCCTTCATTTTCATCTGTAAATACCAAACAAAAATATTCATTGAAGCAGTCAGCTAGACCTTTGTCCTCTTCTACATATCTTCCTTCTTTTGTTTTTAATCTAACTAATCCTTGTTTTACTTTTCTTTTCTCATTTATGTATCTAAAAAAAGTTTTGTCCCCCTTTTTTACTGACTGTGCTATTTTCTCTTCTGTGTGTGATTTGGAAGCTCTTATAACTTGCTTAGCCTCTGGGTGCCGCTGGGGAGGGAAGGCCTCACCGCCAGACGGTTGGGACTGGAGAAGGCGAGCAAATCACCCGCGGAGCTGCCGGCCACCATCCACAGCAGCACTAGCCCTGAGGGCAGACAGCATGGCATCTACATTCTGGACACTCCCAGGCCGAAATTCCAACAGGCCCACCAACAGGAGGAGGCAGAGAAACTTGTTGCTGGCCCGGCTCCTAAGTGGCACTGAGGTCAGTCCCAATTGTCACCACCCACTTCCTCTCATACTACACTCCCCCAACAAAAAACACAGCCCATCCTGTTTCATCCATTCCCACACTCATGCATGTGCCCTTGTCCGCTAAGCTGCGCATGCTCCCTGGGGCCTGGGCCGGTGCTAGACATTGTGCTGCCTGGATCAAATAATGTAATGCTACTCCCACCCCCAAAACCTCGCACATATCCATCATGTCTGGAGATGCAGTGTGTGTATTGTATGCAGTGTGTATAGTGAAGCATTGTGTGTATTTGTATAGTGGATACAGTTTCTGTTTGTGTAGTGGATGAAGTGTGTGTTTGTGTAATGGACGCAGAGTGTGCAGTGGATGCAGTGTATGTATTTGTGTAGTGAATGCAGTGTATGTGTAGTGGGTGCAGTGTAGTGGATGATGTATAGTGGGTGCAATGTCTGTCGAGTGGATGCAGTGCCTGTAGTATAATGGATGCAATGTCTTTTTAGTGGATGCAGTGCAGTAGGTATAGTGGATGCAGTGTAGTATGTTCAAAATGCCACTCCTGTAAAAGTGCCACCTGGAGCCATTGTCCCACTGGGTGTGTCTCACCTCGATAAACCAGGTACCTGACCATGTCAGTGATATGTTACAGGGGCCACCATAAGTTCAGCAATGCTGAAGCTTGACAAACACCTCTTAGCAGGTTGAAACATTACTGCTCTTTTTTGTTCCATTAAACCTGCCTACAGCTTGAACACCTTGAGTGCCTGGAGATTTTCTTTTTCTTTGCCTGATTGTTGTGGGATTGCTGGTCCTGCTCCAGTGTCTGCTGGGATTGAGCTCCTATCTTAATTTTTGCACCACATTGAGTAGTTGTCACATTTGACCCTTCAGCATGGTTTGAGTACAGTTTGACCACTTACATGGGTTTTCCAGGCAGCCATTTGCTTTTTAAAGTATGGCCAATCCAGAAAAAAGCTTATCGGCTCTTTTAGTCCTGCATGGCACTGCTATCAGGATTCTCTTGCTGGACAAGACTGGATGTTGGGTGACTGGCTGCAGATGACCAGTGGGACCTAGGTAAATTGTCAAACTGTACTAAAATGCAGGGCTGGGGTAAGAGAGTATAGGCCAAATGGCTGTAAGGAGTTCTGGCTACTTGGCCTGGGCCTCATATGGCAAATGTATATACATAGTGAATATCTATCTATAAAGATAGGTTGAACTTTGCCATCAGATTCACCTGTGTGACTGAGCTCCCATACTCTGACAGGGTACCTCTGCCCAATCTGCTTCATAGCCGCTTGCAGGGACCCTGGAATGCTTCTGCCCAGTAGCCGCAGCTTAACTGGAGTCCTTCTGGAGCTCTACCCCTAACCCTACCCTAACCCTACCCCTACCCCTAACCCTACACCTTAACCTTCCCCTTAACCCCTACCCTTAACCCTGGCATGACTCCCTTGGTTCGTGGTGCTCTAATATCAGTGATGTGGGTAGATATATATTGTTAGGTGTCTTGCCCAGGAACACTTACTGGTGAGGTGGTCTGACTGGGATTAGAATCTGGAGTTTCAGGTTCAAAAGCATTGATCCTTCCACTGTACTAACTGTTCCAATACAAACCATTCCTGGTCACGAAGTAAAAAACCTACACCTGCTTGACTGCTACTGAAACACCAAACTCAATGAGAGGAGCTACATGAAATGTATGTGTGAATGTATGAATAAGAGATCTTTATCTACCCTAACACTGAAAACGCTAGTTACACAACATTTGAACATCGTCTAGAGGAAGTGTCACAACTGGGATCAGATGGATTACACAAAACATCATATGTGAGACATGAGGAGGAAGAAATTCCCCTACCCACACCCATACTTACAGAGAGTTGCCAACTTGAATCTCTGCCCTGAGATTGCATAACAACAGATATAAGGAAGATGATCATAGAACAGATAGCAGTCGTTGACCACCAGAGAAGATTACCAAAAATCTTTGGTAAACTGCACAGTATGCTAGCTGCAGTTAATGATGCATTGTCCATAATCCCAACAAACACCCAACTAATACCTTTACAGAGACCAACAATCTCATATATACCACAGCATTAATGGTTCTCTAAATGTATGACTACAAGATCATGCTGATGGAGAAACAATGTCCACTATGGGACTGGAAGACAAGATTTAAGGAAGTTAGATGATAGATCCTGACTGCTACTGAGGAAATACAAAGGTATTCCCATACCAGAGGCACTGGAAACAGCTAAGCAAAGGCTGACAGCACTGGCAACTAGACTGAGCAGATACACTAGAGAATCAGAGGCTAACAGAATAAATACCCTGTTAACCAAACCAAATACCCTGTTAACCAAAGAACCATTCAAGGTGTATGCAGAGCTGCAGGGTAACCACATGTCCACCCAAGCAGAGACTGATAAGTACTAAAAAAAAGAAAAAAAAACATCTGGGAGAAAGAAGCATCACATAACACCAAGGCCCAGTGGCTATTAGGTCTGAAAGCAGATCCATGCATGCACCCAGAACAGGAACCAGTCACCATCACAGTGAAGATATCCAACAACGAGTAGCCCACATGAAGAGTCCCAGGATCCCCACAAAAGTCACATCGCCTGTTAGCCCCGATCTGGGTGAACAACATATCCAAAAATCACCCAGATCGGTTGAGGGGTTCAGGAATTTCCTGGAAGTCTTATTTTTGTCCCACCATGCACATGATCCCATGCCCAAAACAGTTCCATATACTCGACGACAAAACACTGCTGGACAATTTAAGATGGCCGCCGCCACATATAAGTCCCAATATGCACAAACAGTGTTTTTAAAATGTAATACACCCCAGGGGCCATAGTCACAGGGCAAGAGGCTGGCAAGCAGGCCTCTCCAAAACTCAGTGGCGAGGTTACTTTTGCCACAAATGGCTTGATTAAGGGAGTGGTGGGTGGGCTGAACAAGGATGTATCAGCCCAAAGGAAATGGACATCTGTGTATTTATATACTGGTTAACCCTTCCCACATCTACTGGCTCCACATTTAGACTTAGCCTTCCCATTTGTGGTCAGGGACAATAAGCTGAGTTACAGTAGTGGTGGTGTAAGTCGGTTGTGGTTTCCCAAAGCGGACGTTCGGGTAGGCCTGTAAAAACAGGGCAAAAACTTTAACAGTTTGACACTTTATTACGTGTTGACATTATGTAACCAATTCTTTAAATTCCTGCCTGAATTTCCTCTCCAGTTATGGGATGCATCTCGTGTATGCAGATGATCACTCCCATCCCAGTCGTCAATGATGTGTACTGGGATATTCCACTGGAGACTGCAGAAGCAGCGATTATACTAAAAGAATTAACTTAAAATGTTAAAGGTTGTACTCAAGAAGTTTTATGGTGTTAAGGTTGAACTAATTTAAAGTTAAGGTTGCAAAATGATGTGAACACCTCCATGGAGTCTGTTGAGTACGGATTAACAATTTGTTTTGAGTACAGATTAACAATTTGATATGCTGAAGGGAACGTACAAAAGCTGGCCACAACTCTAGTACCAACGGAAGGCGTTGGTAGTGAGTGCTGCATGCGCCAGCAATCTACCGCTGGTAATAGAGGAGCCATTCCAAACCGAGTCCCTGGAATGTTGGCGTTTAGAAAGTACATTTGGCAACTATGGGATGTGCATGGAAGAATATGCAAAATTGAATGAGAGCAGGCATCGGCTGTTATGTTGTGAGAAGGTAAAATCGCCGTTGCCAGCCTAGTTAATATCCGAATAACTATGTGATCGTTGGAGGGGAGGACTGAGTGAATACACATTCTGTGTGGTTTGAGTGGCATTTGCCTGATAACCCACTCCTTGGAGACCCCGGGTGTGTGTGTGTGGCGGTTATGATGGGGTAAACTGTGAAGGAGGCTGAAGTTATGATTAAACAAGGATAGGTTCTGATTTACTGCGCAACACTACGTACGTATGTTATGGAGTTGGTAATCCTTGAAAATGGCTGCAAATACAGTGTGGGCAACAGCGTTGGACCAGACAACAAGGGAATTGTCAGATTGAGGGGGAAGACCAGAGATCCCACTGAGAATAGGCATAATTTCCAAAGAAGGACAACACTCCGATATGCTGAACCCTGTGCATTTAAGTGCAACTCCTTCTATAGTCTAGTATACTAGTATACCAGTCTAGAATACCAGTGAAAAACCGTGGAGGGGCCTACAGTTGTAATTAAAGATGGCAGAACTACTAGGAATTGAAACAAAGCCATAAGAGGGAATAGCTCTGGTATCAGGTTGGGGGTCTTGGAGTTAGCAATCATGAGAATACAGCTCAGCTTCCGAGCTGTACCTGGAATGGTAATCCTTTACATGCACTCAGCAGCAATTTAGAAAAGTTCCCGGGTCCCTAGGAACTGTGGCTAGCAGTATGCGGGTCACAGACGGAGGTCTAGGTGAAGATGTAGTGGTAGTACATGTGAATGACAATGTTTCATATTTCCGATGTGTAATCATCATACTATAATGCCTGATCATCCTGATTGCCTGATGTACACATTCATATCTATGTTGAGTAATCATATTTAAGTAGTGCTATCTTCTTTATGAGTGATTATATATATTTTAATATTCTAAGAACAGTTTGCAGTGATTAGTCTCACTAATGTGAATAGGTTTCATTCAACCTATAGCCAAGTTAAGATCCTTATGTGTTATAAAATATGTTACTAGATCATATCAACAAAATTGTGCATAATCACAACATATATATGTAGAAAGGCCATTAGGCCTGAATTTGTGGGAGGAGTAAGTCCCCTACTTAAGCTCCCAGCCCCTACTCACCGCTGCCGCTCAGCTGATTGTCCTTAGCAACCAGCACTTCCGGTCCAGCTTCCCGCCAGAACTGTACCTGTCTCCAGCAGCCAGACGCCCTGTGCAATCCTCCGTCCGTCCGAGGCCCTTCCACTCCGTTTCCCTCCGGTCGAGGTACCCGACTTCCGGTCACGAGACCGGCGCGTTCACGTAAGCAAGGTGTGGGAATTAGCGTTCGCTATTTCCCCGCCGTTCGGGCCTAAAAACGTAGGGGTAGGCTCCCTCTTTCGCATTTTCACGAATACACGCTTTCGTTTATATCTCCATTCGCGCCAAAAAACGCACGAACGTTCGGCTCATTTTCGCTATCGTTTTATGCTTTTTTCGTACGGAAAAAAACGAATAAATATTTCATGTTTAAGCTCATTATTATCTGCATTCACTTTTCCGTTCGGTTATTTCAGCATCAACCTATTCGTATGCTTAATTCACGTACACCATCTTACTAATCTACATTCGGTTATTTCTATTCTTTTAAGATAAGCTGACATAAGTTCTAATCACAGTCCTACTATTATTTATTCCTACATATGAGTTCGCGGTTACATTATATGGTTAACTACCAGCCCTGTGTTTTTCTACCTTGTTAAACCATTTAAAGTATTTTTCTGTTATAAACATGATATTCACCACGGTTCATAACTTCATACGTGTCTAAATTCAAGCTATAACATTCTTTTCCTAATAACACTCAGATAAGTCTTTTTAAACACTATTTACAAGTTATACCCTTTACACATAATCCGTACTATTCCTTGCACATAAATCACGCTGTCACATCTTTTGGCTTTTACAGATTGCATCGGTCTCTTGCTTTTCTGCATTAAAGTTGTTATTTCAAGGTCCTTTTATTACAGGAACAGGTATGGTTTTATCACCTTGAGTTATCAGGTTTTATCAATTATCTTCACATCTATTGCTAACTATGGTATTTCTTGGTTAAACCCTTAGATCCTTGTATTAATCTAAGCTTCCACCGTTTCTACGCAGTTAACCTGCCACGATTAAACAAGCTCTGTACTTTAAACAAAGGTATAGTTCACTCTCTTTTCAATACTAGACCTCACGCGGTCTCAACTCCATTACTACCTTCCCTCAGGCTTACGCCCAGGATACGTTATCTCTTTACTACTTGTCTACACAGACTTTCGGTCATACGGCCACCAGGCTCAAGAAGACACCAAATCCTGACACGGTACACAGCCATACCTTCAGGTACTTACATCCTTACTCAAGTACGTCCATTCGCTACCCCAAGGCCTCATTCTGCCTTCTCAATCATATCCAAAATCATCCCATTCCTACACCTAAACCTCCCAGATCCCTCAATGCAGGATCTCACGTCGTGCCCCTAACAAACCTTCTCCCTATACTATTCATACGACATCACGATACGTATAAACACATCAACATCTGTCTTAAACCCCCAGGATTCTTCCTCAAAGACAACATTTAAGACAAGACTCTCTACACTTACCAGGAGGCTCCAGATACCATTTGCGACCAGTCAAGGTTAGTATCCACACACCATTCCAGTCCTCTAACTTTACCCTTTAGCATACTATCGAACTGGCTATACGGCACAGGCTAATGCCTTAGCCCACCCTATCAGGAAATCTGATCCCGCGAGGCCTACCACCCCCACCCCACCTCAACACGGAGGTACGGCCCCACGCCCAAATCATAGTTATAAGCCTTGCATGCCTTACTATAGGGCTCTAGTTAGGGCCTCACCTGTCACGGCCACACGTTTTGATTTCTCTTATCGTCACCGAGAGGCCAACATCCCGCCACCACGTCTGTGGCACCTACGTCATAAGCCAAATCATAGGTAGAGCCTCTCATCGCCACTTGGCATTAGCAGGGCCTCACCTATCCAGTCATTCAATAGTTAAGTTTTTCGCCTCGGCATCTAGCATTAAAGTCCAGTTCTTCAAGACACACCACTCCCCATACCCCCCCCCTTCTTACCTCACTCCCCTTCTAATATATCTTTCACATAATCATTCCTTTTTAGAATGTCCCAAGAACCAATTCCAACCGAAGAACTGACAGAAGAAGCACCATTCACGCCAATCAGACCCGTGTCTCCAGGCGAATCACTCACTCTTTCAACCCCCACGTCCTTGAGAGCATGGACTATTCCCAAAATCACAGCCGAGCTTAGGCTCAGGGGAATCCCCTTTCCGGCCACAGCTAGAAAGGCAGAACTTTACAGGCTGCTTACCCACCAAGTCCCCGAGCCTCGGCCGGGAACTAGCTCTCAAGGACAACCACCAAGTAACAGCACGGCCACCCAGGATACCCTGGCAGATATCTTGGCCAATCTACAGGCCCTCAATAGCAGGCTGTCTAAGGTGGAGAGCGCCATCTCCTCCTCAGGTACTAACACCGTAGTCCCAGTCTCTACCACGGCTGTACCTGCCATACCTTCATGTCCCTCTATACTCCCCCCTCCAGCACCTGGCACAGCCATCACACCTTTCGAGTCACCAGCACACTCCGTCCCAGATTCTATCAGGAAAGATATCCTTGACGGGAAGGATGTGTGTCTGGTGTCTTTACTCATAGCCTCTCAGGATGTACTCGAGAACAAGGCATACAATTATGGTGACATCTCTGTTGTGCTTAAAACGAGGGATCCCAGGCTTAATAAAAAATTGTCTATCCCACAGTTTGTGATAGCTTTCGGGATATACCGCGACGTCATTTGCACGGTGTATCCCCATAGGAGAGAAGAGCTAGATCTCTATCTCCACAAGGTAGTGGATCTAGGCATCAAGTACGGGGGCTCTTCCTTCTATGACTACCACAAGTCAGTCTCAGCGAAGGCGGCGACCCATCTCAAGCAGTTCAACATTAGAATGAACTGGGGTCAGATGGACACTGAACTTTTCTGTCGCCACTTCGCCGGACTCAGGCCCCCGGCTTGTGCCATCTGTAATTCCACATCCCACATGGCGGACTTATGTCCCGTCGAACCAGATCCCACCACCTCCACTCTCACCCCTCACCCCACGTTCACACCTCACTCCTCTTTCACCCCTCACAAGCCAGCGGGTGGTCTCCGGGATAAGCTGGGTAGGCCCATCTCCTTTTTAGGTAAAGCACAGGTGTGCAATAATTTCAACGCAGGCTCCTGCAGTTTCAGCGCCTGTAGACTATTGCACATCTGCTCCATATGTTTCAGGGCACATACCAAGACCATGTGTCCAGCCAGGTTGTCACCAAACAAATGACTAACCGACATAAATATCGACAACCTGGTTTTTTATCTAAGGTGTCACCCCAGCAGGCACTTAGTGGATTTTCTCACCACAGGTTTTTCACAAGGGTTTCACACAGGCATAATAGCCATTCCCCCAGGTACACTAGAATGTCCTAATCTCCAGTCTGCACGTTTAGACCCAGTCGCTGTAGACACTCTCATTTCCGCAGAAACCACAAACGGTTTCATGATCGGTCCTTTCACCTCTTCACCGTTTTCCTCCTGGCGCACTAACCCTATTGGTATTGCTATTCACAAATATTCTAATAAAAAACGTCTCATTATCGATTTATCGGCACCGCACTCCTCTTTTGTTCCAAGCATAAACGCACTCATTCCAGCAGACGAATTCTCTCTGCAGTACGTCACCATCGACGACGCTATACAGTCTATCATGACATCTGGTAATCGACCCTGGCTCAGCAAAACAGACATCACTAACGCCTTTAAATTACTGCCCATACACCCCTCACTCTGGCACTTACACGGTGTTAAATGGCGAGGGTATTATTACTTCTCAACACGACTCACTTTTGGTTCCCGAAGCAGCCCCAAACTTTTCGACATTTTCGCTGAGTCACTATGCTGGCTGCTTCTGAATGTCATCAGGTGTCACTCCGTTATTCACTATCTAGATGACTTTCTACTGATAGAGCCAGGGTCATCAACACCCACAGCAATCAATAGTACTACCGCACTTTTTTCCACACTTGGAGTCCCTTTGTCCCCAGCCAAAACTATAGGACCCACCACAAAGTTGACCTTTTTAGGCATAGACCTCGATTCTGTCAAACTCAGAGCTAGCCTCCCACACGACAAACTTTCACGATTGAGAGGGGAGATAGACACGTTCCTGCGGAATGACGTTTGCACCAGGAGAGAACTTCAGTCCCTTCTTGGATCTCTGAACTTCGCCATGCGCATCATTCCGCAGGGAAGGTCTTTTATTTCCAGACTTCTTTGCCTGCTCCATGGAGTCCCGGACTCCGGCACAGTTTCTTTGGACCCCCACGCCAAGGCTGACTTGGCTATGTGGGGGAAGTTTTTGAAAGACTGGAATGGTATCTCCATGTTTATCCCCCCTCTCTCCACCTCTTCACCCATCATCCACACGGACGCAGCAGCCAACACCGGTTTCGCAGCCATTTTCAGGAACCACTGGTTTAGGGGCCACTGGCCCACTGAGACGGATGCCTTGCCAGGATTCAGGGAAACCTCAACCCTATTTGAAATTTACCCCATTGTGGCGGCCGCACACACCTGGGGTCATCTCTGGTCCGGCAAGGCAGTAAAATGCTACTCAGATAACTCGGCAGCTTGCGATATTATTAACAAAGGGCGCTCATCATCCCTAACCATCATGCGGCTGATTCGCAAGTTGACCTGGCTGGCAGCATCCAATCAGTTTCACTTAGTATGTTCTCATATCCCGGGTATTCACAACACCGCCGCTGACGCTCTTTCTCGTTCTCGATTCCAGGCATTTTCTCAGGCACTCCCAGCAGCTCACCATCAGCCATCCAGGACACCACGGTTTCACGAACTAATATTGGATTAAGCACACTCTTGCTTCACGCTAGATCACTCACTCACCAAGCATTATCACCCAACACTGCTATCACTTACAATAGGGCACTTAACATATTTAATAAATTCACTGCAGAATTCGGGCTACAAGGTGACTTTTCTATCCAAACCATGGTGTCTTTTGCCTCTTTCTGCCACCTACACCTTAATCTGTCACACAACACCATTAAACTTTACCTCACCGGGGTTCAGCACCACAGCCTCACCAATTTTCCTAACAGCACCCCCTTTTTGTCTTCATACCCCATAAAAAAGGTCTTGAAAGGTATATCTAAGGTTTCACCACCACTCGCAAGCACTAGATTACCCATAGACGGGCCTATCTTCAGGTCTCTTAGCAATCTCCTTGACACAGCCCCATTTGATAGCTACACCAATACGGTGATAAAATCTGCCATATATCTCGCTTTCTACGGTTTTCTCAGACCTAGAGAGTTCACAGTGATTTGTCAAGGAGATATCGCACAATGCCTTAAAACTTCACACCTCACCAAGGTAGAGGATCACTACCTCCTCTCTATCCCTACCACTAAAACCAACCGGTCAATACATCCTACAATAATTCCTCTCTTCCCTACTGATAATGCCTGGTGTCCGGTGAAAGTTCTCGACCAACTACGGTCTACTTTTCGCACTCACCTGCCAGACTCTCCGCTCTTAACATTACAAGGGCACCCGCTTACCACGGCAAAATTGATGTCACATGTCAGAACCCTGTTATCTAAGCTCGGACACAATCCGGCTGCATTCTCCGGGCACTCCTTCCGCATAGGAGCCGCCTCAGCAGCCTCAAGCACAAACGCACCGGTCCACATCATCAAAAGGCTCGGGCGATGGAAATCCTCCATATATAACGCATATATTCCGCAACCAGAGAAAGAGCTTCGCCAAGCTTTCAGAAACTTGGTCTTGTAAAATGCAATAAAGTGTGTATTTTCTCGAATTTATCTTTTTGCCCTCTTTTATTTACAGGCCCACTCGTACGTTGGTTTCGGCACACCACAACCAACTTTGCTCACAGTTACTATCCATACGTATTTAAATTCCGAGCACAAGTAGAAAGGCCATTAGGCCTGAATTTGTGGGAGGAGTAAGTCCCCTACTTAAGCTCCCAGCCCCTACTCACCGCTGCCGCTCAGCTGATTGTCCCCACCCACCTACACCCTGTTTTAACTACATTATCCTTGGTGGGCCCTCTTTTATTTACAGGCCCACTCGTACGTTGGTTTCGGCACACCACAACCAACTTTGCTCACAGTTACTATCCATAACGTATTTAAATTCCGAGCACAAATATATATATATATATATATATATATATATATATAAAGTCAAGTTATTATGGGTTTTCCCAAAACAAAACCACAATGAAATTTTAAATTCTTATAGAGTCCTCAACAATAAAATATTATATATTTAAACTTATTTACCCCATGGTAAAAGATCAAATGGAGAGTTGGAGGCATCTTGAGATAGCTTGTGTGGGATGCATATGTATTGCTTGTTTAGGACGATCAAAATAACTCTATTATAAAATAATAAATATTAATACAGTATCTCACAGTACACCCCTCACATTTTTGTAAATATTTTATATCTTTTCATGTGACAACACTGAAGAAATTACGCTCTGTTACAATGTAAAGTAGTAAATGTACAGCCTGTATTTGCTGTCCCCTCAAAATAACTCAACACACAGCCATTAATGTCTAAACTTGTGACGAGACCAATCTCGCCACATTGCATTGGAGAAGCCTGGTTGCTCGCCTGCTGCCTTTGGACTATGGCCCCCTTTTAAAAGACTTTATTTTTGCCTGCAGAAAAGCTTCATTCGTGCTTTTCTGCCTGGGGTTTGGTAGATTTGTTTGAATGTGTTATACCCCAGATGGGGAATCCCATGGAGCCCATTCGTATGAAACTGACTGTAAAGACTTTGGCTCCATGGTGATTAAACTGTATTTGTGTGGTCCGAGCGCCATTCACTTAATAATGTGCGCTCAGACCTGAGCTATCTGGGGATATGTGAAATGTCGTTTTTATGTATAAATGTGACTTTATGTATTTTAAAGTGCTTTGTGTCTTTTTGCAACCATGTGCTTAATGGAGTCTTGTGTCTGTCCTGGGAGATAATTCAATTACTTATCTCCAGGATAGAAGACTCTGAAACTGGTTTGGGCCAGAAAGCCATGCTTCATTTAGTCACAAAGGACTTTTTACTAACTTTTGAACCCCTTGTCTGATTTGTGCCATTTTTGAATATGTTGTTCCCCTGAATGGATTGATTGAGAATATGTAATTTTATGTGAATGTGATGTATGGTTTTGGAGTTATGAAAGTTGGGTAGAAAGTATGTTTTAACTGTTTGTATAATTGAGTTTCCTCTCAGGATAAGGGGAGGGAATATGTGGGATGTAACTGTGATATGATTGGTTGTTTTATCCCTCCCTGTGGGTGGTCCTGTATTTGAAACACTGTAATAAAAACCAGGCTGGGTGTGCCAGCACCTCAGACCACTGCTTGACCCTCAACACGGAGCCTTGTCTCGTTCTTGGGGGGATTCACTGTATGCTGTTAGAGACTGATTGCCAGGAGTGTAAGCTGATTGTCTGCTTTTCCTGTTCGTCTGCTAGCAGCTATTTGGGAGGTTCCAGTTCGGGGGTTGGAGTGCTATTTTGTATCCAGTTCGGGAGTTTGGTGTTCTGCAGTAGCTGTGCCTGCATCTCTGGAAAGGGGGCCGATCGCCTAAACGGTTTTTACCCCTTGTGTGCAAAACGGTCCGTTACAATTGGTGGCAAGCGGCGGGATCGTTCCTACAGCCAGAAGGACAGCTACAGGAGACACCGTTTCTTTGGATTTACAAGTGGGGGCAACGCATGTCCCAGTACAGCGACCCTAAAAGCAACAGAATGGAACCAGCAGTGTTATACAAGGAGGAGGACCTGGATGGCCGGGATGCATTAAGGAAAGGCATCTGGTACCAGGCCCTGGATAATGTACAATACCAGCGGGGTGAGAGTCTCCCCAGTGAAGAGCAGCGGTTGCAGAAGCAAGTGGCCCTGCGGATGCCCTTCCTGGGAGAGCAGCCCCTGGAGGAATGGGTGAAGGAACTAGAGCATCGGGTATGGCAGGAGCTATGGCTGGAGGATGCCTACCAGGCGCTCTGGTGGTATATGGCACAGTATATACCCTGGACAGCTGAGCATGACAAGCCAGAGGGAGAGGAGTTTGATGGTCCTGGCTTGTTATGGGAGTCCTTTGCAGAGCCTGACTTCGGGAGCCCTGCGCAGAACAGACTTCAGGAAATTTTCTACGAGAGGGAGGCTAGGCATGACTGGGATGACCCCCATGAGGTAGAGCAAGACCTGGCTCACCTAGCAACCCTGGAGTGGGAACTGGAGCAGGACTACCGAGATCTCTTCCACTCCATTGGGAAGGCTCCGCAGGACAGCAGAGTGACAGATCCAGTCTCAGACCCATTCAGCTGGGAAGATATTGTTGAAATTTACTGGGAGGAACCCCAGGCGGCAGGTGGAGAGGGGACCGAGGTCTCTCCACCGGTATTGCAGGGAATTGGGAGCCCGAGCTCCATTCCCCAGCGGGAGATATTGCAGGGAATTGGGAGCCCAAGCTTCATTCCCCAGCGGCAGGCTGAGTTACAGGGGGCAGAGGTAGTTGTTCCTGCCCCCAGCAGCAGAGTGATATGCCAGGAAGGCAGTGTGAAGTGCAGGGAGAGGAGAGCAGCGTCCTCCCTCCCCAGCGGCAGGCTGAGTTACAGGGGGCAGAGGTAGTTGTTCCTGCCCCCCAGCAGCAGAGTGATATGCCGGGAAGGCAGTGTAAAGTGCAGGGAGAGGAGAGCAGCGTCCTACAGGGGGCTACAGGGGGCAGAGGTAGTTGTTCCTGCCCCCCAGCAGCAGCATGATTTTTGGGGAATTGGGAGCCCAGTCTCCATTCCCCAGCGGGAGATACAGCAGGGAATTGGGAGCCCAGTCTCCATTCCCCAGCGGCAGAGTGTCCTACCGGGAATAGAGAGCCCAGTCTCCTTTCCCCAGCAGCAGGACACTGAATTGGGAGCAGAGACAGTCGGTCTCCCTCCACAGAGGATGAAAGTATGTATGGGAGAGGAGCTTGCTACCACCTCTCCCCAGTGGCGGATCATTAATGGGCAGGGAATAGAGAGCTCAGTCTCCTTTCCCCAGCGGCAGAGTGTTCTATCGGGAGAGGAGCCTGTTACCCCCTCTCCCCAGCAACATCTTAGAGTATCCAAAGGGGAGACAGTCGGTCTCCCCCTCCGGCAGCAGAGCTGTGCAACAAAAGGGGAGACAGTCGGTCTCCAGCAGCAGAGCGGTGTATCTAAAGGGGAGACAGTCAGTCTCCAGCAGCAGAGCTGTGTGTCTAAAGGGGAGACAGTCGGTCTCCAGCAGCAGAGTGGTGTAGTTAAAGGGGAGACAGTCGGTCTCCCCCTCCAACAACCAGGCTTCAACCAGGCTACCCTCCCAGTAGCGCTGGCAACAGGGCAGAGTCCCGCTGGTCTCTGCCCACACAGCAACCCACCAAGTCAGCGTACCCGTACCCAGCACAGCCGTGGTGAGGCACCTGGACATGGACAAGCTTCTCCTTTACCCAGGTGTAGTAACCATTTATTGTGGGTGGGCTGTGCTGTTGATTATTTGTTGTGGGTGGGCTGCTGGACTAACAAGGGCACTGACCGGCAGGAGGTCAGATACCCTGTTAGTCTGTTTGGAAAAGGGGAGAGATGTGACGAGACCAATCTCGCCACATTGCATTGGAGAAGCCTGGTTGCTCGCCTGCTGCCTTTGGACTATGGCCCCTTTTAAAAGACATCTTTTTTACCTGCAGAAAAGCTTCATTCGTGCTTTTCTGCCTGGGGTTTGGTAGATTTGTTTGAATGTGTTACACCCCAGATAGGAATCCCATGGAGCCCATTCGTATGAAACTGACTGTAAAGACTTTGGCTCCATGGTGATTAAACTGTATTTGTGTGGTCCGAGCGCCATTCACTTAATAATGTGCGCTCAGACCTGAGCTATCTGGGGATATGTGAAATGTCTGTGTTTTATGTATAAATGTGACTTTATGTATTTTAAAGTGCTTTGTGTCTTTTTGCAACCATGTGCTTAATGGAGTCTTGTGTCTGTCCTGGGAGATAATTCAATTACTTATCTCCAGGATAGAAGACTCTGAAACTGGTTTGGGCCAGAAAGCCATGCTTCATTTAGTCACAAAGGACTTTTTACTAACTGTTGAACCCCTTGTCTGATTTGTGCCATTTTTGAATATGTTGTTCCCCTGAATGGATTGATTGAGAATATGTAATTTTATGTGAATGTGATGTATGGTTTTGGAGTTATGAAAGTTGGGTAGAAAGTATGTTTTAACTGTTTGTATAATTGAGTTTCCTCTCAGGATAAGGGGAGGGAATATGTGGGATGTAACTGTGATATGATTGGTTGTTTTATCCCTCCCTGTGGGTGGTCCTGTATTTGAAACACTGTAATAAAAACCAGGCTGGGTGTGCCAGCACCTCAGACCACTGCTTGACCCTCAACACGGAGCCTTGTCTCGTTCTTGGGGGGATTCACTGTATGCTGTTAGAGACTGATTGCCAGGAGTGTAAGCTGTTGTCTGCTTTTCCTGTTCGTCTGCTAGCAGCTATTTGGGAGGTTCCAGTTCGGGGGTTGGAGTGCTATTTTGTATCCAGTTCGGGAGTTTGGTGTTCTGCAGTAGCTGTGCCTGCATCTCTGGAAAGGGGGCCGATGGCCTAAACGGTTTTTACCCCTTGTGTGCAAAACGGTCCGTTACAAAACTGTTGGCAACAAAAGTGAGTACATCCCTAAGTGGAAATGTCTAAATTGGGCCCAAAGTGTCAATATTTTCTGTGGCCACCGTTATTTTCCAGCACTGCCTTAACCCTCATGGGCATGGAGTTCACCACTGGAGTCTTCTTCCACTCCTCCATGACGACATTGTGGAGCTGGTGGATGTTAGAGACCTTACACTCCTGCACCTTCCATTTGAGGATGCCCGACAGATGCTCAATAGGGTTTAGGTCTGGAGACATGCTTGGCCAGTCCATCACCTTTACATTCAGCTTCTTTAGCAAGGCAGTGGTCGTCTTGGAGGTGTGTTTGAGGTTGTTATCATGTTGGAATACTGCCCAGTCTCCAAAAAGGGAGGGAATCATGCTCTGTGTGGCGGAACCACCACTTGTTCGGGTGCTTTATATTTACACTGTGTGTTTTTCCCTTGTCCTTCGTTTAGTGTACCCGCTCCCCGTTCAGGAGAGTCTCTACGAAAGGAACTTCTTCGACTCCCGAACAGGGACCACCCCAATTTCCCATTTAGAACATGAGTAGAATGTTCAAGTGGAACGTTCTCACCTCTAGCCTAGTTGCAAAACCGCAAGGAAGGCAATTTATGAAGGCTCCCCTAGGTGGCCACTGTGACAGATTCATCTGTATTGCTGGTTCGTCTGTTTCCCTTTGTTTCGCTTGATTTCCTATTCGTATACCCCTGTTCGTGTAATTACAAACTACCGATTGAAACTACCGAACGAACGACCACCCAGGAGAGGAGTGTGCTGCTGGTTAACCTCTTGGCCCCAATTAGAACGTTGTGGTTAACCGCAGACACCTCTCTATTCCATTCGTACGGGTGGTCGTCGTTCGCATGTCGACCACGAGGCAGCGGCCATTTTGGGACACGAGAAAGCATAGCGGTGTTCGGTACAAATTCTATGGAACTAAAAACGGACACTTTAATCTACTGAACACCGCTGGAAGCTGATGCCCACCTTCTATTTCGGCGAGGTATGCGAACGCCGGTCTGTTCGGGAGTTTTATGCATTCGTATGGACTTTTACCCAGATAGCCGTCCCATGGAGTCATTCGTATACCGAAGGACTGGTGAAAGCTTTGACTTCATGGCGATTCGACTAGATACATCGGATCTGAGCGCTATTCGGTGAAAATATGCACTCAGATCCAGGCTGTCTGGGGATACGTTATACGAACTATATTCATTCGGTATTTTCCCAGTTATGTATTTTAATGTATTTTTCTTACTGTATTTTAAAATGGCGATGGTCTCTATCCTGGGAGATAATTAGGTTTCTTCCTAATTATCTCCGGGGTAGAGAAGACGGATTTATGGGTAAGATGGGAAGGGCTTATATTGAAGCCACTGCGATTGGCTAATGTACAATATGTTTTACAGTCTTCCACAAGGTCCCCTTGGGGAGTGTCCACCTTGTGGGGACCTGCATAAATACCGGGCAGGTAGCCCCCATTAAACAGATCCTTATTTGACCCTCAAGACGGAGCTTGGTCTCGTTTGTGGGGGAATTATTACTGGGACAGCGCTTCCGTTATTTTTAGCTGTGGAAGGCGTTCGACTGTTTTGCTGATCGGGAGTTGCCGTGTTCGTGAACTTCGTTCGGGAGTTTGGCGGTCGGCTGGATATAAACTGCATTTCTGGAGAGGGGGATTATTCACTAAACGGCGGCTTCATCTACCTGGCGGTGAGTGTCGTAACAATTGGTGGCAAGTGACGGGATGAATCCTACCGCCCAGAAGGCCAGCTACACATCCCAGGTTGGAAATGCAGTATGAAGAGTTAAGGCGTGCTACCCTTAAAGATATATTGGAACGCAGAGGACGATCAGCGAGTAATCTCAAGAAAAGGGAGATTATTGCCATATTATTGGAAATGGATGCAGCACAGGGAACGGGAAGAGCTGATGTGCCTGGCGTACTGGAGTTAACACCCGAGGAGATACAATTTAACCGGGCAGTTCAGATCAGGCTGGCACATTTTGGCCCCAACCCCGCAGCAGATATTGTGGTTCAAGTGCAAGCAGCAGTAGCAGCACAACAGGCGCTTCAGGGAAGAGGAGCTGCAGCAGCTGAGGTACCCTATAATAATAATGGAAGGAGGAAGGTACCCTTTGCTGCATTTAGAAATTTTGTAGAAGCCGAAGGAGAGATTGATGGGTTCCTGGCTGATTTTGAAAGGCAATGTGCCTTACACCAGGTACCCGCAGAGGAATGGGTCACCATCCTCTCTGGGAAGTTATCCGGCCGGGCCAGTGAGGCGTTTCGGGCCATCCCAGAGGAGGAAATCACCAGCTACAGGGCAGTGAAATCTGTAACCCCTGAGGCGTACCGGCGGCGATTCCGGGACACTAATAAACAAGCTGGCGATTCTTATGTGGAGTGGGCATGCCGAGTACACCGCACCGCAGCCCACTGGATGGCAGGGTGCCAAGCGGTAACTGGGGAAGAAGTGCTGCAAGTATTTTTGTTGGAGCACTGCTTTGATCGCTTACCTGCAGGAGTCAGAGAGTGGGTTAGGGACCGCAAACCCGCTACCTTACCCGAAGCTGCTCGTCTGGCTGATGAGTACACTGATGCCAGGAAACTGGACCAGACAGCAACCAAGGTCCCTACCCGAGTGGAGTACAAACCAGCAGCCCCTCCAACCACTGCAGTGTATCAACGCAACGCAACGCACCCCCACAATGCCAACAGCGAACAATTATATCCAGCCAGCCCGGTTCAACGCCCGGGATTACTCACAGCCTATCCGATGCTATGGGTGTAAGCAGTTGGGGCACAAGAGACCGGAGTGTCCATTGAATAATTCCAGCCAAGCCCAGTCGTGGAGAAGACCAGCTGGCGGAAATCAGCAGCCACCCCAACCTTCCGCTCACTGCCTTGAGCAGGAGGAATTTTTGGGTATACTACACGAGGCGGATCCAGTACAAGCAGCGCAGCAGGATAACCGTCAACAGCACAGACAGACCGTTAAACTAAATGGCAAAGCAGTAACTGGTCTGAGAGACACCGGAGCCACTATGACCTTGCTCCAAAAGAACCTTGTTTCGGAACACCAGCACACTGGAAATACTGTGGCAGTGAGGGTAGCGGGGGTTGCGGTGTTCCATCTGCCTGTTGCCCGGGTTCATTTGGATTGGGGGGTGGGCTCTGGACACGTGAATGTGGGGGTCATGAAAGACTTACCTGCTGATGTTTTGCTCGGGAATGACTTGGCCCCTTTGGTGTCCGCTTATGCTCCAATGGGACCTGCTGATATCAACCCAGTGACTACCCGTGCCCAGACCCGTGCTGCTGGAACCAGCCCACCTACTGCTGAGACCAAGGTAAGACCCGATTCCCCGACTGGTACCCTATAACAGACCTTTGTTAGCTGGGATTCCCCAGAGGAGTTTGGGAGGGAAACCCAGACAGATTTGACGCTCCAGAAGTATAGGGACAGAGCGGATACTGGAGAGGAAGGAGTAGATGGGGAACGGTATGAGTGGGCGGGGGACAGGTTGTATAGGATCTCCAAGCTTTCCCCGAAAAGTGTTGCCCCCCGAATCGACAGCTGGTGGTGCCCGCAAAATACCGGCAGGAGATTCTGCGGATAGGGCATGATGTTCCGCTAGCTAGACATCTAGGTTCCCGCCGCACTGCCTATAGGATCATGCAGAACTTCTTTTGGCCAAACTTTAATCAGGCTGTTCGGACATATTGTAGTACGTGTGACACATGTCAACGGGTAGGAAAGCGGGGGGACCATCCCAGAGCTAGACTTATGTCTATGCCTATCATTGGGGAGCCCTTTGCCCGTATAGCCGTTGACATTGTGGGTCCACTGGCCAGGGCTAGTCCTTCCGGTAAGAAATATATTCTCACCATGGTGGATTATGCCACTCGCTATCCAGAGGCAGTAGCGCTGTCTAATATAGAGGCAGAGACAGTTGCTGATGCCCTGGTTAGGATTTTTACCAGAGTCGGGTTCCCTAAAGAGATTCTCTCTGACCAGGGAACCCAATTTACTGCTGTGCTCACCCAGCAACTGTGGAAGGTGTGCGGCATTAAACCGCTGCTTAGCTCACCTTACCATCCACAGACTAACGGTCTCTGCGAGCGATTTAACGGTACCCTCAAACAGATGTTGAGGACCTTTTCTGACACTTGCAGAGACTGGGAGCGATTCCTGCCTCATCTGTTGTTTTCCTACAGAGAGGTGCCCCAGGAATCTACTGGGTTCTCCCCCTTTGAGTTGCTATATGGGAGAAGGGTCCGCGGACCCCTAGATCTCATTAGAGGCCACTGGGAGGGGGAGACAGAGCAGGAAGGGACCCCCATAGTACCGTATGTTCTGGAACTCCGGGACCGCATGGAGAAACTGTCTCTAATGGTAAGGGAGAATCTCCAGGTGGCTCAGGGGAGACAGAAGAGATGGTACGATCGGGGTGCCCGACAGCGAGTCTTCCAGGTTGGGCAGAAAGTGCTAGTGCTCAAACCTGTGAAGGCGAACAAGATGCAGGCATCTTGGCAGGGCCTGTATAAGGTGTTAGCGCAGGTATGTGATACTACCTACCTTATAGCCAGCTGTTCGGATGAAAGGATCCAGTGATCCTTCCATGTGAACATGCTAAAGGAGTATCAGGAGAGACCGGAGAATGTCGCTGCAGTATGTGCCCCTGCTGCAGATGATACAGAAAGTTTACCCTTACCAGATTTGTTAGAGAGGGACCCCCAGACGGATCTTACTAGCCTGGTACAGCTAGGGGACAGATTGAGCTCCACCGAGAAGGGCCAGGCAAGACAGCTTCTGTGGGAGAAGCAGGCGACGTTCTCCCAAGAACCTGGCTACACTACCCTAGCTGTACACAAGGTAGAAACCCCTGGACAGAACCCTCTGCGACAACCCCCTTACCATATCCCTGAAGCAGTCCGAGAAGGAATGCGGAAGGAGATACAGGAGATGACCCAGCTTGGGGTCATCGAACACTCCGATAGCCCTTGGGCTTCGCCTGTAGTCCTGGTGCCCAAGAAGGATGGGACCACCCGGTTCTGTGTGGACTACAGACGCCTCAATGAGCGGACCACCACTGACGCCTACCCGATGCCCCTGGTAGACGAATTGTTAGATCGCATTGCCAGGGGACGCTATCTGACCACCATAGACCTGTGCAAAGGCTACTGGCAGATTCCCCTGGCCGAGGATGCTATCCCCAAGTCGGCCTTCATCACCCCATTTGGCCTGTACCAATTCAAGGTCATGAATGAAGAATGCACCGGCTACCTTCCAGCGTATGGTGGATAGACTTCTTGATGGATTCCAGGAATTTGCTTGTGCATACCTGGATGACATTGCGATCTACAGTGAGTCCTGGGAGGAACACCTGGTACATGTAGGGGTAGTACTGGACAAAATTTGGGCTGCTGGCCTGACATTGAAGCCAGAGAAGTGCCATTTAGGCATGGCTGAAGTGCAGTACCTGGGTCACAGAGTGGGGTGTGGGAGCCAGAAACCAGAGCCAGCCAAGATAGAGGCAGTAGCTAACTGGCCCACACCTATCACTAAGACCCAGGTGTTAGCCTTCCTAGGGACAGCAGGGTACTATAGACTCTTTGTCCCCGACTACAGCACTATTGCTAAACCCCTGACTGATCTGACGAAGAAAAACCTCCCTAAGCAGGTCCTGTGGTCTCCAGCTTGTAAAACTGCCTTTCAAGCACTCAAACAGGCTCTTGTGAATGCCCCTGTCCTGGCTGCCCCAGTCCCTAACAAACGTTTTCTCGTCCATACAGATGCTTCCATGTATGGACTGGGGGCTGTGCTAAGCCAGGTCGGGGAAGATGGAGGAGAGCACCCTGTCGCATATCTCAGCAGAAAGCTGTTACCCAGAGAAGTGAGTTATGCGGCAGTGGAGAAGTGTTTGGCCCTGGTGTGGGCATTGAAAAAGTTAAGCCCTTACTTATATGGACAGGAATTTTCCCTTGTGACGGACCACAATCCCCTTGTCTGGCTTAACCGGGTCTCAGGAGACAATGGCAGACTGCTGAGGTGGAGTTTAGCACTACAACCATATAACTTCACCATCAGCTATCGACCCGGTAAGCAGAACGGGAATGCAGATGGATTGTCCAGGCAAACCGACATCCTCAGCACCTCTTACTCCGGTCATCCCCACGTTGACCCGCCAAAGGGTCAAGCCGGGTCTGCCGGAGTGTCCCACAAGGGGGGAGCCGTGTGACAGATTCATCTGTATTGCTGGTTCGTCTGTTTCCCTTTGTTTCGCTGGATTTCCTATTCGTATACCCCTGTTCATGTAATTACAAACTACCGATTGAAACTACCGAACGAACGACCACCCAGGAGAGGAGTGTGCTGCTGGTTAACCTCTTGGCCCCAATAAGAACATTGTGGTTAACCGCAGACACCTCTCTATTCCATTCGTACGGGTGGTCGTCGTTCGCATGTCGACCACGAGGCAGCGGCCATTTTGGGACACGAGAAAGCGTAGCGGTGTTCGGTACAAATTCTATGGAACTAAAAACGGACACTTTAATCTACCGAACACCGCTGGAAGCTGATGCCCACCTTATATTTCGGCGAGGCATGCGAACGCCGGTCTGTTCGGGAGTTTTATGCATTCGTATGGACTTTTACCCAGATAGCCGTCCCATGGAGTCATTCGTATACCGAAGGACTGGTGAAAGACTTTGACTTCATGGCGATTCGACTAGATACATCGGATCTGAGCGCTATTCGGTGAAAATATGCACTCAGATCCAGGCTGTCTGGGGATACGTTATACGAACTATATTCATTCGGTATTTTCCCAGTTATGTATTTTAATGTATTTTTGTTACTGTATTTTAAAATGGCGATGGTCTCTATCCTGGGAGATAATTAGGTTTCTTCCTAATTATCTCCGGGGTAGAGAAGACGGATTTATGGGTAAGATGGGAAGGGCTTATATTGAAGCCACTGCGATTGGCTAATGTACAATATGTTTTACAGTCTTCCACAAGGTCCCCTTGGGGAGTGTCCACCTTGTGGGGACCTGCATAAATACCGGGCAGGTAGCCCCCATTAAACAGATCCTTATTTGACCCTCAAGACGGAGCTTGGTCTCGTTTGTGGGGGAATTATTACTGGGACAGCGCTTCCGTTATTTTTAGCTGTGGAAGGCGTTCGACTGTTTTGCTGATCGGGAGTTGCCGTGTTCGTGAACTTCGTTCGGGAGTTTGGCGGTCGGCTGGATATAAACTGCATTTCTGGAGAGGGGGATTATTCACTAAACGGCGGCTTCATCTACCTGGCGGTGAGTGTCGTAACAGCCACCATTTCGTACAGATGAAAGCCAGCCAGGGGGAGCATTCATGGATCGCTTCCCGACTCGTTCATCTCCTGAACGAGGACCACCCCAGTGCCCATTAGAATGTTCCCACCAATTAATTAGAACGTTCAAACTCGCTATAAGTGTGAAACCGCAACGTTCGCACTGGCAACATGAGTGTGAAACCGCAAGGGAAGTAATTAATGAGTGCTCCCCTGGGTGGCTGACATTTTTTATAGAGAGCATTCAAACCCCGAAAGGAGATGTTTCCCTTGCAGGTTTCATCACAGGAATCTTGCAAACAGAGATTGCCTGGAGAATGTGCCAGTGTGAGGTTGCCTGGGGTTTGTGGGGACACTTTTGGGCACTGGCTGGTTTGGTGGGCTTTACTGTGCCTGGGAGACAAAGGGACAGTCTCTTTTCCCACACTTTGGCTCCCAGGCTCAGAGGATCCTGGGATGAAGACCCCCCCTGTCATCCTGGGTGGGAAACCCATCACCTGAATGGCAGGGTTTCCATATTTGGAATCCTCGTTCCCATGCTTGGTGTAGAGGATCCTGGGATACGACCCATGTTGGTGTGAGTGGAAGTGGGGCTATGCTTAAAAGCCATGTGTTTGTCAATAAAAGGGTGTTGTACCTCCAGAACTGTGTGTCGTCCAAGGGGACGAAAGGAGTCTCTGTATATTACTATAAGTGGTTCCTCAGCGGGGGGGAAAGGGGTCTCTGTATATTACTATAAGTGGTTTCTCAGCGGCTGGAGAAAGGAATTAGCGGAGGTAACCGGCCGGGTTACCCGTGGTCCGCTACACTCTGCTTCAGTATGTCACAGTACATGTTGGCATTCATAGTTCCCTCCGTGAACTGTAGCTCCCCAGTGCCTGCAGCACTCATGCAGGCCCAGACCATGACACTTGACTGTAGGCAAGACACACTTATCTTTGTACTCCTCATCTGGTTGCCGCCACACACGCTTGACACCATCTGAACCAAATAAGTTTATCTCGGTCTAATCAGACCACAGAACATGGTTCCAGTAATCCATGTTCTTAGACGGCTTGTCTCCAGCAAATTGTTTGCAGGCTTTCTTGTGCATCATCTTTAAAAGATGCTTTCTTCCGGGACGACAGCCATGCAGACCAACTTGATGCAGTGTGCGGTGTATGGTCTGACAGGCTGACCCCGCACCCCTTCAACCTCTGCAGTAATGCTGGCAGCACTCATACATCTTTTTCACAATGACAACCTATGGATATGAAGCTGAGCATGTGCACTCAACTTCTTTGGTTGACCATGGCAAGGCCTGTTCTCAGTGCAACCTGTCCTGTGAAACCGCTGTATGGTCTTGCCCACCGTGCTGCAGCTTAGTTTCAGGATCTTGGTAATCTTCTTATAGCCCTCCTTTATACGGGATACCAAGTCTTTTTTACAAGAACTGGACAGCATTGAGTGGAACCCTGAATACAGTTGGGCCACGCTAGACGTGACCTCTCTGTATACGGTAATTAGTCATTGTTTAGGATTGGAGTCTCTTGATTACTATATGTCCCAAGATCAGGACCTATCTCAAGGTCAAAAGGAATTTATATTGACCTCAGTACAATTTATTTTGGAACATAATTTTTTCTTTTTTAATGATCAGTATTATCTACAGATCACAGGGACCGCCATGGGCACCAGGTTCGCCCCCAGTTATGCCAACACCTACATGCGTAGATGGGAGGAATTATTCGTGTGGTCGCAGCATGACTGGAGGGAGAACTTGGTGCTCTGGCGGCGCTATATCGATGACGTGATCATCATTTGGAAGGGGTCCTCCAATAGTTTTTCTGATTATGTTCAATATTTAAATTCCAACTTATACAATCTTGTCTTCACCCCCGAGTGGAATAAACATGAGATCCATTTTTTGGATCTTGATATTTTTTGTGATCAGGGTCAAATTCAAACTAAATGTTTTTTTTAAACCAACAGATGGGAATGGCTTTGTACACCAACAAAGCTGTCACCATAAGCCTTGGCTTAGGGGCATAGCACGGAGCCAATTTACCAGATTGAGACGCAATTGTTCTCGCCCTCAAGACTTCCAGACTCAATCTTCCCATATAAAAAATAAATTATGTGCAAGGGGTTACAATAAGAATACGTTAGAAAAAGAAATTCGATCAATTGGTCTCCTTGAACGGAACAAACTCCTGGAGGATAAACCTCCTAATACTGTTGGGAATAAGAATTTTAAATCAGCCTTTGTCACCCAATATAATACGGATCATTTTAAGATCAAAAGGAGCCTAAGTGATTTTTGGCCCATATTACAACAGGATCCCATTTTGGGTAATTTTTTGTCTGAACGCCCGATGGTGATATTTAAGAAAAATAAGAACTTTAAAAATATGCTAGCCCCTAGCTATGCTATTAAAATGAATAGTTCTAATGTATCCCCTGAATCGGGTTGTTTTAGGGGATGTAATGTGTGCAAAGCATGTACCACCGCCTCTATGGGGAGAACTAAGGAATTTATTAGCCATATCACGGGGGAGACTTTCAAGATTAAATCATTAATAGGTTGCCACACGGACTATGTAGTATACTTACTGCAGTGTCCGTGTGGCAAACAGTATGTGGGACGCACGAAACGTATCCTGAAAGTCAGGATCCTGGAACACCTAAATAATATACGTAAAGGACTGGTTACTCATTCAGTCTCTGCCCATTGCAGTAATTGTCCATCCTTCTCCTTTAGAGATTTCAAGTGTATGGGTATCGAACATGTCCTTCCCTACTGGCGGGGAGGTGATAGGATTAAAAAGTTATCCCAAAGGGAAACCTTTTGGATACACAAACTAAAGACCCTTGAACCTAGGGGCCTGAATATTGGGATCGATCTGGTGTGTTTCTTGGACTGATTTTTTGGTTATTCTTCTCCTTTATGTAAATTATTCCATAAGTATCTTTGGGAATATGAGGAGCTCTGGCAGTCTAAATATAGGGAAAAAGAAGTGTCTTTAATCAATACAATTCATAATTTATATAATAAAAAAAAAAAAAAAATCTTTATATTATATAGTTAGGTGTACCTTGCAGGTTATATGGTTTAAAATGATTATTATTGATATTGAGGGAACTTTTTTTAGGAATATATTATTTGTGTTCTTATTTTTTGAATAATGAGATGTTTGTCACTTTAAATAGACATACATGGCACTATTCAATGGTGTATGATATTGTCATATATATAATATGTGGGGAAGTTCCATATGAACTATCTTAACATGGTTGTTGTATATTACATGCACTAATTCACTTTTCTTCTTTTAAAGATTAATTACATTTAATGCATTTAACACTTTTGGGCTTTGTCCTTTTGATGATCACTTATATTGATGGCTCCTCGCTGTTCTAGTTGAAAAAGAGCAGTAAATGTATTTGGAACGCATTTGGAGCGTGTTTGGAACGCATATGGAACGCAAATGGAACGCGGAAGTGAAGGCAGACATCCACTTCCGGTTTCGGCTTTTACATTGAACGCGCCCTTTTTAAACTACCCAAACACTATCAGCTGGAGGACAATACCCCTGGATAGATGATTGGCTGGCTACTGGATACTCCTACACTATGGACCAATGGGACTTTGGGACTAGCCCTATATATAGAGATTTTGTTAAGGGGAAAGTAGGATGTTATTTTACAATCTATGATATTGTCTGTGATTTTTTTACTGTGCGGTCCCTGATGAAGTTCTAGTCTTGAACGAAACGCGTTGGACCTATTGCTGCACTTTTAAACCTTTATTCTTATGGTGCTTGTTCACCTTTTAAGAAAATAAAAGTATTGCTTTTCTACTATTACTTACCTGGAGTCCCGTGTTCCATTGGTCGCTTTACATCGGATAGGGGAAACCACTAGCCCCCTATGCTATCTGGGGAGGCACCCTATGAATGCTTTTTCATCTTCATCATCTTGTGAGTGCATCCATTTAAGCGCACTATTCACTGTATTTACTGTATCACACTATTGTGTTTTTTCCTTTATATGTTCCCTCTATAGATTATACAGCCGTATCCCATTTCTGTCTGGGGTTCTATGCATCTTTATGTAGAGCAATAATTCTTTTTTTTAGATCCTCAGAGAGTCTTTTGCCATAATGGAACAGGACATTCCGGTAAATTCCATTAATCACAAACTCCAGTGACCAGTGTGAGAGAGTGTGAGAACAATAACACCAAATTTAACACACCTGCTTCTCATTCACACCTGAGACCTTGTAACACTAACGAGTCACATGACACTGGGGAGGAAAAATGGCTAATTGGGCCCAATTTGGAAATTTCCACTTAAGAATGTACTCACTTTTTTTGCCAACTGTTTAGACATTAATGGCTGTGTGTTGAGTTATTTTGAGGTGACAGCAAATTTACACTGTTATACAGGCTGTACACTTACTACTTTACATTGTAGCACAGAGTCATTTCTTCAGTGTTGTCAAATGAAAAGATATAATAAAATTGTAGCGTACCCCGGGTAACCAGAATGGTTACCTCTACTAATTTCCTTCCTTCAGCTGCTCATGAACCAGTATAACGAGACCAATTTCCTCCCAGTAACTGAACGACACACAGTTCCAGGGGTATAACACAATTTTATTGGCCACACACAGCTTTTATGCATAACCCCATGCAAAGGGGTTTTCCACACACAAAACCAGGGGTTATAACCCAGCAGCCTCCCTACCTGAGAACCCAAGTGTGGGAAAGGGGGGGTTGCTATCCCTTTGTCTTCCAAATATGGAAAGCCTGCCACTTAGGCGAGGTATCTCCCACCCACGGTAACAGGGGGTGGGAGCCTCTGAGCCTGGGAGCCAAGGCGCGGGAAAAGAGATTGTCTCTTTATCTCCCAGGCACAGAAAAGCCTACAACAAGGCTCAAGGTTCCAGTGGGTGAACCATTCTTCCTCCAAAGAGTCAAGCAGGAATAGCTCTTACAAGAGCTCAGAGAATCCAAGGGAGTATAATGTCAGGATTACAGTATGATCCAGCACGTGGAATTGTGTTACACAGAGGACTGATAGGTAACGTACTGTATACCGGACCTTAGAATGGCCGGACTAACGTACCAAAGAATAGTCAGGAATAGCCGAGGTCAAGGGATACAGAAAGAGACACAACGATAAGGAAAAGCCAGGAGTCAGGGATGCCAGAAAACAGGGAAGTCAAAAACAATGCCAAAGTCAAATAACTAGAATTACCAGAATCAACAACGCGCTCTCGGACAACCACAAGAGAAACCACGACAGGGCACTGAGCAGGATGAGAACTGGGCCTTAATACCCTTCCTCTGGATCTGATAGGTTGTAATCGGCCTTTGACCTCAAAGGCAGTTACTAGGTTCCCATTTGCATAATTGCTCCTCAGCACACACCCACCTGTGGATTTGATTGCTGCTCGGCACAACTTTTCCTGTCAGGACAGTAATGTTGTTCGGCACAACTTTTCCTGTCTGAACAGTAAATTCCATTAATCACATTTTTATAAGTGGATAAATACGTGACATTGCCCCCCACCTGAAGAACGCCCACCGGGCAGGCAGGACCAGGCTTGAGAGGAAATTTCGCATGAAAATAGCGAATCTTGCGGCCAGCATGTATATCAGATGCTGGAACCCAAGAACGATCGGCTGGTCCATAACCTTTCCAATCCACCAAGTACTGTAAAGTGCCCCAAGAAAATCTGGAATCAATTATGGAGGAGACCTCATACTATTCCTGTCCAGAAACAACTAATGGAGGAAGAGGGACACTTGAGACAGTATATTTATTGCAAACAAGAGCAAGGACACATGAACACATGAAAGGTATTAGGAATTTACAAGGAGGCCGGAAGGGCCAGAGAGTACGCAACAGGATTGATCCTACGAAGGACACGAAAAGGTCCAAGGAACCTAGGAGCAAATTTCATGCTAGGGACTTTGAGCCTGATGTTACGAGAAGATAACCAAACCTCTCACCCACTTGGTAAACAGGGTTGGCACCTCGACGTGTATCAGCATAATGCTTGAAACGGTCAGCAGCAGTACCCAGATTGAACTTTAACCCAGGTATCACGGATGGAAGCCAAAGCAGGAATAGCCGTATCAGAATAAACAGCTGGTAGGACAGTAGGATTCCAGCCATTATTAACAAAAAATGGACTATGCCCAGAGGAGTCATGGTCAGCATTGTTCCTAGCAAACTCGGCCCATGGTAGTAATTTTGTCTTGAGTGCTATTAACGAAACAACACACATATAATTCTCAGCTGTACCATTGGTCTGGGGGTGGTAAGAGGATGAAAAAGACAATTAAATCCCCAATTGTTTATTGAAGGCCCTCCAAAACCGAGACACAAACTGAGAACCTCTGTCAGATACTATATTGTGAGGAATGCCATGCAGATGGACAATTTCTCATATAAAGATTAGTACCAGGTCTTGAGATGACGGCAATTTCTTGAGAGGAATAAAATGAGCCATTTTAGAAAAACAGTCCACAACCATGAGAATGGTGGTATAACCGTTAGAACTAGGAAGTTCAACAATGAAGTCCATGGACAAGTGGGACCATGGGACCTCAGGAATAGGAAGAGATTGTAACAAGCCACAAGGGAGTTTATGAGGCACTTTGGAAACCGCACAAACAGAAAACCCTGCACATATTCCTTAACATCCTTCCTGAGGGAATCCCACCAGAATGACCTCATGATAGCAGAAGTGGATTTATTAATATCTGGGTGACCAGCAGACACATTGTCATGATATTAACCCTTTCCCCCAATGGAACGAACAGTTTGTCCTGAGGTTTACCGCAGGCCACTTGAGACTGAGCCTCCATGATGGAGTCAAGCAGTGGAGAGGACAATGAAAGGACAGTGGACGCAATGATACATTCCGGGGGAATGATATGGGACGTTTCTTGCTCTAGTATAGCCTCAGTATCAAACTGAATGGACAAGGTGTCAGCCTTGACATTTTTAGAACCAGGTCTGTAAGTGATAAGAAAATTAAAGCGAGAAAGAAATAGAGAAGATAATCGCTTAACATCTCCTATGTAAGCCAGGTTTTTGAGATCAGTAATGATCAAAAGGGGGTCCATGGAACCCTCTAAAAGATGTTGCCACTCCTTGAGAGCTAGAATAATGGCCAACAATTCTCTATTGCCTGCACTCAGCAGGAGACAACTTTCGAGAAAAGTAATCACAAGTATGTAACAGAGTTTCCTGGCTCTCCCTCTGGGAGAGAACTGCCCCCACCCCTGTCTCTGAAGCATCAACCTCCAGTATGAAAGGCTTACTGGTGTCAGTTCCTCTGATGAAGTGAGCAGCAGACTCACGAAACGCGTAAGGACATTAGTTTACTTTCTGGCACTTACCGTAAAGACGAACAGGCTGTATCTGGAACGCAGGAAGATCAGTGACACGCACGCGGCTCTCAGCAGCATCTGCCGGCAGGACCAGCTCCTGACAGCTGCTAACATCATACTTTGCCGATCCCAGCTCAGCATATTTAGTTCTTTACTTAATTGTAAGTGTAATTTTAATTTTACTTTGTGGACAATAAATTTATTCATAGATAACACAGAAAGCATCTCTGCATTAGTCTCTGCAAGACCGGAGGGATTTTCTTTCCAGTATACTGCAAGTCACTAATCATGACCTGCTAGTAATTATCATTTCATTCCTTTTTTTTTTTCACAAGTACACTATTATATTTGCCAATTACTATTGCTTCCAACAAATATATTTGTACTATACTAATTCAGCTAATTCAGCATCCATTATTCCAGTTCGTTTATAACTGGTAAAAGCTGAAGCAGCTAACATTATTTACGGACTGTTATGAACTCTCACTCTAAATGATACAATTGTATCAATACAAGAACATTTTGTCTGACTATTGGATTTATTGCAAGAGCATATTCATATCACTTGTTTTATATATGCTTTTTATTTATATGCTATTCCAAATCATATCATACTGTTTTAACATTCTTAAATGCTAGTTCATATTTAAAGGTATACACTACTCCTGAATACATATTGGATTATTCATCCAATATTTTTTGTCTATTGCACTTATAGGGATTTTTTAGTGGAGTCCCCTTTTCAGTTGAGAGTTAACCTTTTAGCTGTGTTTTGAACTCTATCTTCAGGTACACTATTGGGACCTTTATATTTTTTTACTGGTGTCAGGATGTATCAATATGTCGGCGGAGGCAAACCGCTGTTTGAGAGTTTCAAAGGCTTCAATAGTCTCCTTAGATCATATCGTACTACTAGCCCCCTTGCATGTCATATTGGTTATGTGGGCAATTTCTGAAGAAAATCCCTTTATAAATCTTCTGTAATAATTGGCGAAACCAATGAAACTTTGAATGGCTTTCAACCCAGTGGGTAATGGACACTGTAGAACAGACTCTAGTTTTTTTAGGATCCTTCTGAAACCATGAGGCAGAAATATTATATCCTAAAAACTGTACTTCAGACTGGTCAAAGACACATTTTTCCAATTTACAATAAAGTTGTTTTTTTAACAAGGTTTGCAGAACTTGTTTAACGTGATCGTGGTGATACTGGAGGTCAGGAGAATAAATAAGGATATCATCCAGATAGACCATTACAAACGAGTAAATGTAATCCCTGAGTACATTGTTAATGAATTCTTGGAAAACCACTGGGACATTGCACAACCCGAATGGCATCACTAGATATTCATAGTGTCCACTTCTGGTATTAAATGCAGTCTTCCACTCGTAGTTTTCCTTGATTCTCACTAAATTGTAAGCGCTTCTAAGGTCAAGCTTAGTAAACACTTTAGCGCCCTTGAGCCTGTCAAATAATTCAGCAATAAGAGGAATGGGGTAGCTGTTCTTAATGGTGATTTTGTTCAATGTCCTGTAATCGATACATGGGCACAACTCACCATCCTTTTTAGATACCTAAAAGAATCCTGCACCAGCAGGCGAGGATGATTTTCGTATATGGCCATTATTCAATGAATCTTTAATATATTCCTCCATTACACTACTCTCCTGAGGAGATAGAGCATAGACTGCTCCCTTAGGTGGCATAGCGCCTGGTAGTAAGTTAATGGAACAGTCATATGGTCTGTGAGGAGGTAGAGTATTAGACTGAGTCTTGCTGAATACTTCTTTAATGTCTTGGTATTGTATAGCGATATCTGGATTTTGATGTGTACTAGTGGGTAATTCAATAATGCCCACTCTTTTGGTGACATGCAATATGCACCTTTCATTACAGTCCTTACCCCATTCTAATATTTCCCCATTAGCCCAGTGAGGGTTATGCTTGCTGAGCCATGGGAATCCTAATATGATAGGACAAGAAGGAGATGCAATCACCTGAGATGTAATCTCTTCCTTATGTAAAGCACCAATGGAAATATTAATGGGTAAGGTTTCATGAGTTATCAATGGTTGTGAGAGTGGTTTCCCATCAATAGCTTCAACACCTAGGGGTGATAGTCTCTCTTTGATAGGTATAGTATTACTCTTGACAAATTGAACATCAATTAAGTTTCCAGCAGCAGCTGAATCCATCAGGGCTTTGAATGAAAAGTAATTTTTGTCAAAGGCGATAGAAATGTCAAGGAGAAACCTATTTTTATTATTTTTAGAGGACGTTTCCATTACACCTAAGACCTGTCCCATTAAGGTGCTTAGGTGCGGTAGTTTTCTGGACGTATGGAACAATTGTTTCTCGTATGTCCCTTCCTACCGCAGTATAGACTTCTTTTCTCCTATATTGTCTTTCTGCTTCCGACAGTCTACCCCCAACTGCATTGGTTCGGGTTCGGACTGTACAGGAATTTCAGGGACAATAGGTCTGGAGAAACGGGGTGCTAAATGCATACTTATGCGTTTGGTCTTGTTTCTAGTAGCTTCTATGGTTCTTAGTCTATTATCAATCTGCATGACAAAAGTGATAAATTCATTAAGCTTTTTGGGTAAGTCTTTGGCAGCAATCTCATCTAGCATAGTTTCAGATAATCCCTTTTAAATGCAGAGATTAACCCACTATTAGTCCAGTCTACCTCGGGAGCTAGGGTACAAAATTCTATGGCATATTCCGAGATAGACCGGTTCCCTTGTCTGATATGCATCAGGGCAGTATAGGCGTCATCCTCTCTGCCTAAAGGTTCAAAGTAAGTTTGAATTCCATAAGGAACTCTTGGTAATTGTGTGTCACACTCCTATTACTCTCCCATAATGGATTTTCCCAAGCTAAAGCTTTACCTTTTAACTGGTTCATTAGGTAACCAATTTTAGCTATGTCTGTGGGAAAAGATCCCGGTGAGGCCTTAAAATGATACTCCATTTGGTTAAGAAATCCCCGGCATTCTTGAATATTACCATCAAAATGCAGGGGAGGAGATAGAGAGATAGTAGGTGCCTTGTGGAGGTACATAAGGTGGAGGTGAGGCCGCAGGTTGCAGGTGTGCTGTTCGGGTAAGAAGCGTACTGAAGGCCTGGGCAAATTGATCCATGCAGTGATCATTATTCTCCAGTTTTCTTTCGCAAGCAGCTATGTGCTTACACATTTGCATAATTGCTGCTCAGCACAAACCCTCCTGTGGATTTGATTGCTGCTCGGCACAACTTTTCCTGTCAGGACAGTAATGTTGTTCGGCACAACTTTTCCTGTCTGAACAGTAAATTCCATTAATCACATTTTTATAAGCGGATAAGTACATGACATATAATGATTATAGCAATCCCTTGTAGTGATATAGCTGTCCCCTCCACACAGTCAAGTTGAGGGTGAAAAGGAACTCAATTTTAATGGAGGCACACTGGCCTTTTATGCAAGTTTCACAACAAAGGTGACACCCACGTGGACCTTGTTGGGCACAGGGACACAGATTAACAAACAAATAAAAACAAAAACAGTGAGACACCCCATACAGTATACACAATCCCTCCCCTCTGCCTGGGAGATAATTAAGGCAGATAATGTATTAACCTAATAATCTCCAGGCAGAAAACCCCCATATTTTTCAAAACCCCCAAAAGTTCCCCAAAACACATGAAACCCACATAAAGTCACATCCCCTGATAGCCCTGATCTGGGTGAACAACATATCCAAAAATCACCCAGATCAGAGCATGGGTTCAGGAAATTCCTGGAAGTCTCTTTTTGACCGATTGCACGCATGGCTTCATGCTCAAAATAGTTCCAGAGAATTAGGCTATGCGGCCGGTCTATTTCAAACAGTCAAAGTAACATTCAAATAGTCGAACAGAGCCATTCATGCACAGAGTCAGTGAGTGTATCTGGTTCGGGAGATTATTTCTACCGGACGGCGTTCCATTTGTGCAATTCTAGTCGAACCTAACTGGAGCTGGAAGTCCCAGTGGTGTTAATGCTGTCGAGTGTCGATTTTAGTGCCATGCGCTCGACGACAAAAAAAGTCCCACTTCGAACCAATTTGGAAATTCAAAGTGCTAACTCCAAATGCCGAAGAGGGCACAAACAGTGCCGAAGATGGCACAAACAGCGTCACAGGGTAAGAGGCAGGCAAGCAGGCCCCTCCAAAACCCAATGGCAAAGTTGCTTTCATCACAGGAAGCATCTCTTTTTGGGGTATCCATGCTCCCCCTGGCTGGTGTTCGTCTGTACGAATGGCGGCTACCCAGGTGAGCACTCATTTATTACTTCACTTGCGATTTCACACCTATGTTGCAAGCGCAAACTTCTGACTAATTGGTATGAATGTACTAATGGGGCGCAGGGGAGGTCCTGGTTCTGGAGGCGAACGAGTTGGGAAACAATTTATGTAGTTCTGTATGAATGGCGGCCACCCAAGGGAGGCCTCATTAATTGTTTCCCTTGCAGTTTGTGGTTTCACACTTATGTTGCGAGGTGTGAACGTTCTAACCTAACTCACAATACACGAAAGTACAGGGAATCACATTGTAGCAGAAAGAGGAGACCCACGAACAGGCAGCGCTTCCAACACAAAAATATTTACAAAAATGTGAGGGGTGTATTCACCTTGAGATACTGTATGTATATATATATATATATATATATATATGTATGTTAATTCTAAGTGTATTTTTATATTAATATATTTATGTAGTAATATTAAAATAATGGGCTTTAAAGCAATTGTGGTGGCATAGAATGCCACAACGGTTTAGAGCCCCAGTAGCCAGGTGGTACTTACCTCCACTGCGATCCGCTTCAGGGAACTGCCGACAGCCCAGACTGTCCCCCTGCAAGGTTCTCCATAGAAGCCAATTACAGCCATGTGTAACGGTGTAACAGAACTATGCTTTTGCCCATGCTTTTTGCCTGGATTTAAATAACAACACTGTATTACACAAAAACCGAATGGCTATTTTCATGGAAATATTCCTACTGGAGAATACAGCCCAAAATACCCAACATCGGACCACCCAGGGGAACAGTTAATTGGTATTTTACCTCCCAGCGCTTGTGGAGCCGTTCGCATGGTTCATATGAATTCCTATGTGCTCAGGTTAGATGGCCGCCATTTTGGGACTTTACACGTGTTCACGGCCATCTTACGCACGAACGGCGGTGTTTGCCTGTGAACGCATGGAACTAAAAACGGATACGCAAACAGGCGAACACCGCTGAGACCTCCAGGAGCTCGTAAGTTCGTGCTGGAACTACCGAACAACCGGCCGTTCGGTAGTTTTGTTTAAGCTCTCATAGGGATTCCAGCGAACACCAGGATGACTGTGGATGGCAAGGGGTTCGTGGGGTTTTAATGCACGAACGGAGACCGACCGCAAGGCCAAACCGTATGGAACTCTTTTCGGCTAGAAAACCTGTGCGGTCGGTCAAAACTTCAAAGATCCATAACTCCCGAACCCCTCAACCGAATGGGCTGAAATTTGGACATATTGTTCCCCTGAGTGAGAGCTATCAAGCAGTGCTGGACTTAAAGGTGTACCCCCTGATTTTTGGGTACATCCAGAATGTAGTTAAAATTGTGTCTGTTTTAATTATGTTATATGTTATCTGAGGGGAGGAGACGTGGGGGTTGAACCATGTATCTAATTGGCTGTTGTGTTAATTATGTGGGTGTAGCCTTTCAGAAGGCACCATTGCATAAAAGGAGACCCCTGTCAATAAACATCAGTTCTACTTGACCCTTCAAAACATAGCCTCGTCTCGTTCTTGGAGGGGATTTATGGTACCGTTACTCTGCCTCATTTTACAGCACTGCCGGATTATACACTTGGATATCGTGGATGGGCATAAGAACTCCATTACTTCACAGCAGCTTGCCTAGAAAAGGACGTCTCCAACGGCAGATACCCCTCTCCAGCTGGGTAGCCGTTACAAACGTCACCCCAGGTATAGAAGGGGTTAACGCCACCAAAGATGTTCCCTTCCTGAATACAAGGTCAGCTACAGAATAGGAGAACACACGAATAATCCCCCCCAAGTACGAGATGAGGCTCTGTATTGAGGGTTAAGCATGATTCTCTGCCGTCTGAGGGTTTATTGTCTTATATGCAACTTTTCTCACAAGGTTACCACCCACGTGGTCTTGTGGAACAGCCAATCAAACACAATACAATACAGTCAGACACTCCCAGTTAAGACACACAAACCCTTCCTTCTGCCTGTGATATAATTACTGTACACAATGGGTTAACTTAATCATCAAAGGCAGGAAAATATACAGTTTCATACAATATTCATAACTCCCACAATATACATGCAATCTCCATAAAAACATTTTCTGAATCAGCATACTCCATATACAAACTTACTCAAAAATCATACAATTCCCTCCAGTGGTTTAAAAGTTAGGTGGAAGCCCTATTTGGCCGACCACAAGCATGGCTTTCCTGCCCAAAAGAGTTCCATAGATTTTGGCTGTGCAGTCTGTCTATTTTCTCCTCTATCCTGAAGATAATTGGCTTAAGTAACTGTAGTAAACTCAATTATCTCCAGGTACAGAAAATATCACCAAGTTACAACTGCAACAAAACACATTAAAATACATAACTAATATTCTATAGAACTGAACCCCCACATTTGACCTATCCCCAGATAGCCTGGATCTGAGCGCTCAATGTAGCTGAACAGTGCTCAGATCTCACAAACACAGTCAAATTGCCATGGGGTTAAACAATAGCAAGGGCTGATGAGAGACTGAGGAAGGACAAAGCAGGCAGTTTCAATGCACGAGTGCCCTGCTGGAGAACAATGGGACAGGAAACGAGGGAGGGGAAGAGGCACACCTTCCGATGGATTCAAAGGGGCAGAAAAAGTGTCCCAAAATCCAATAAGCCCAAACAGACTTTTTAAATGGCAATACTTCCCAGGGGCCATAGTCACAAGGCAAGAGGCTGGCAATTAGTCCTCTCCAGGCACAAGTGGCGAAGGGCACTTTGTCACACCATGTGGTCGCTCTGTGAGAGCGATCACATGGCCGTGGGGGTCTGATTCGTCAAAGGGGGAAAGGGCTGTCGGGATGCCTGGGCTGTCGGGATGTCCCCCCAGAAAATGAATGTGGCCAAAGCGAGTACTGCCTGGCTTCCTGGACTTTAAATAATTATGGTGGCCAGGAATCCAAGGTAATTCTCAAGTTTTAGGCAAAAAAAAAACTGTTTGTAAAAAAATGGTTGCTATGTTTAGTTTGCCAATTTTGGTCTAAAATTCAAAATGTACTTAGAATAGCCTTGCATAACTCTCATAAATGGAAAGAATGACTAAATATACACATTTGTATTATTTCTTTATTAGTTTCCTAAAGCATTATATGCACACACTTTTTACATGTATAAATATACATAATGTTTCTTCAGAAGGATGAAACTTGAATCATTTAGGTACTACTATCTATGTAATATTCTCTTTTTCCACGTAAGATGACCTTTGGAGTTAATGTTAGGTCTGAAGAGTATAATAAAACATTTAGGAACAAACATACAGATAACCAATGCCCAACTTGACACCAGAATAGCAAACACTTCCATCATTTGAATGTACTTCCCTCTCGCACTGAGTGAGGCAGGGATAAAACACACCCAAACACTAAGGAAAGATAGCATGCTGAAACTGATAAATTTAGCTTCATTGAAGCTGTCAGGAAGTCCTCGGGCAATAAAAGCAACAATAAAACTTGTAATGGACAAGAAACCTAGATATCCAAACATGGACCAGAAGGCTGTAGGAGATCCCATATTACACTCGGCACTGATAATTTCTGGTTTGGTTTGAGTGTTATGTTCTGGAAAGGGAGGTTTAAGAGATAACCAAGTGATGGACAGAATTATTTGTATAAGGGAGCAGATGCAAATTATGATGTAGGACACCCAAGGGTTTGTCAATATTTTCAGAGAACTGGCTGGTTTGGTGGCCAGAAAGGCAAATACCACCATAAGAGTTTTGGCTAATATACAAGAGATGCAGAATGCATAGATCATACCAAAAGCAGGCTGACGAAGAAGACATTTCTTAGGTTCAGGGTATCCAATAAAAGCCAAAGTGCAGAGGAAACAGAGGGACAACGACACCAGAAGAAGACAACTAATGGAATAATTATTGGCTTTTACAATTGGAGTAGTTTTATTATGTATGAAAATTCTCAAAATCGCAACAGGAACTAAAGATGACACAATGCTAGTAGCAGTCATGGTTGCCCCCCATTTATCTTCATAGGAAAGGTACTCTATAGGTTTTGGAAGACACAAGGATTTGTGATGATTTGGCCACATATCCCATTGACATTTGAAACAATTAGTAGAATCTGAAAACATAAGTATAATTGACACATTAACATGTATTTCCTGTGTAAGATGCACAAATATATCAATGAAGTACCAGCTATCAGTTTTTTTTTTTTGTGCACAAATAACAGTCAGTCTTGCGTTGTCCCAATAGCAGGAGAAAGATCAGTATGACACATAGCATAACATTGTGGCAATAGAGAGAACAGTACATTTTTAAATATGTATGCAAAATACAGACATGTCACATGTCCCCAGATAGCTGGGATCTGAGCGCACATAACTATCGAATAGCGCTCAGATCCTATTCACACAGTTCAATTGCCATGGAGCAAAAGTCTTTAATTACACGAATAGGCTCCATGGCATAGCTATCTGGGTTAAAACATTCACATAGAAAAAGTCCCGATCAATTCAGTGACGAATAGAAGCAGGGAAGGCTGCAGGCTCAGCGGTGACGCTTTTAGTGCACTGATTCCGGGCTGAGCACTGCTGTCCGTCTGGGGAGCTCCATAACACTGCTAAGTGTAACCGCGTCCACCCAGTAACAGTCAATTAAGATGCGGTTAACCGCAGCTATTGGGTGGTCAATTGATGACACACGCTAGCTTCAGGGAGGTGAATTGAAGGCACACGCCAGCTTCCCGGTAGTCGCACCTTCGGTATTTTGTTCGGTAGATAAAATCTGCCAAACGCCCTGGCAGAGAGGCATGAATAAGCCTTTCTGCAGGGAAAATAAAGTATTTTAAAAGTCCGGTCCATAGTCAAAAGGGAGCAGGCGGGCAACCAGGCTCCTCCAATGCAATGTGGCGAGATTGCTCTCATCACAACATACATACACAATCACACAGCTCATTTTTCAGCCACCCTCCTGTTTCTTACCTTTTCATTGCAGGAGGGTGGCTTGGGCTGATGGGAGTCGGCAGGATATAGGGCTCATTTGGTGGCCCTAAATGCTTTAGCAACCCAATCGGCACTATCAGCATGTGGGCCCTGGTGCAGCTGCACAGATGGTAGTTCCACCACTACACACGGAACCCGGGCCACCGGGCCACCAGAACCACCGGGCCTATGACAACCATCATGGTTGTCAACCACTGATGGCGGCCCTGACTCTGGTACCTGTACAACATTTTTGTAATGGTGTAATGAGTGCCTTTACTGGAGGAGGATTGGGCTTCAAGAGGAACTTGCTCTTGATGTTGGATCACAGGTAAGATTTGCCTTTTTATATTTTATTTGTGGAAGGGGGAGAGATGCCAGCAAGGGTACTCTAACCAAAAATAGCGTTCCATTAAAATAATTTTTTTTTGGTTGAAGTAACCTTTTAATAATTTCTCACCAAGTGAAGCATTTTATGATTAAATCATTGGCTTACCTGTTTGATTGGAGAATTCTCCTTGTGGACAAGGAACACATTGGAAGCAGCAAAAAGGTTCTCCATTTCTAGCTGCTTTCCTGAAACCAGGTGGGCATCTCTGACTACAGACTGAGACAGGGATCTGGAGGAAGTTGAGGATAATGATGTGAAATATTTGTACCTTTAAATAATCCATGTGCTGTACAATAATTATGTACTTATGTGACTATGGCCTTTAATAAGCTGGTTTGAAGAGTGAGAATATTTTCTCTCCCACGCTCATTAATAGGAACTGACTGGTAACTTTATAGGAATTCTATAAGTATCATTAACACAACTGCCTGTTGGAGTGACCTGTCACCCTTCCACAGTAAGTAATCAAACCAATTAAGAATGGTTTGACAAATTACCTGGGTCTCACCTGCCTCTTCTGCTACTGAGCTAATCCCAGCTGTTTGGTGCAGTCCTATATGGCAGATACTAGCTCAGTGGAGCTAACAGAAGTTCCTTGCAGGAGCTTAAGGCGCCAAGGGAGGCAGCAACAGGTACACGGTGGGACACAGGTGTTACAAAGACTCCGTTACACAAACTTGTTATATTATTATTCCCTGTTTTTGCTTATTAAGACTCTATTTAACGGCATTCAGACCAGGCGAACAGAGCAGACAAACTATTATAAAGCCTCATTCGTCGGTGCGAACAACCGACCACCCAGCCCTAGGTGTGTGCCGCCACTTAACCCCGTCACCCCGCAAAGTACCGAATAGCCGGCCACCCTGCAAGCGGAGTGTGCCATTTATCAACCTGCCCTCTGGCATTGCGGTCTGCGGTTAACCGCAGGTTAAGTGCCTCTCCCGAGCGGGCTCCATTCGTACCGCGAACAGACGGGACAACCAGATGGGGAGCGGGGATTCGCATGATTCTGTACCCGGCCTTCGCTCCATGAGTACAGCATCGAGGCCCCGCTGGCCATTGACGGACCCAAAAACATGGCCGCCATCGAGGGCTTGGAAACCAACTACGTGGCGGCACACGCCTAGGGCTGGGTGGTTGGTTGTTTGCACTGACGAATAAGGCTTTATAATAGTTCGTCTGCTCTGTTCGCCTGGTCTGAATGCCATTAAATAGAGTCTTAATAAGCAAAAACAGGGAATAATAATATAACAAGTTTGTGTAACGGAGTCTTTGTAACAATGCTCCCTCTTTGTGGAACACTCTGGCAGACACCGTCTGACCCCTTTTTGGGGCAGACTAAGGCTGTCCAGACTGAAGAATTATGCTGGACTGAGGTCAGTTTGCCGTGATAACCCGTCGGCATTGCCATTTTGTTTCCCGGGTCGGTAGGTGATAGTAAAATTAAACGGTTGTAGTGATAGAAATGCTGTGTGCGTTGCTGGTGGTCCCAAGTGATGTGGTTTTCAGACTGAACTCATGGGCTTGAGCCCTTTCGATATCCACTTCTGCCTCCGCCATCAGCTGCCTCACTAATTCCATGGAAGGGTTCGGCCCGTATAGGGAGAGCCTTTCCAGGACAATTCTCGTCTTCTCATTGTTAGGTAGTACCGTGGGTTCTGCCATGGTAAAGCTCTGGTACATCTCGGTCAGGTCACTGATTAATTCTCTCCTTGGTCTATTGCTCGTGTTCCCACCTCGGCTCTCGAGCAGATCTTTCAACGTGGTACGTTTCAGCTTCTCGTAATTGCTCTCCATCCATTCTGTAGCTCTCTTAGGAATCCCAGGATTATCCCGCCGCTGCCACCAATTGTTACGATTGCCCCCGGTCTAGCAGGAGGGTTTATTGCTTGGATGTCCTGGTTCCCAAAGTCAGAGAGTCGAACGTGGTTCCATTTGCTAGAATCTGCAAGTGTAGAATATCCCACTAGCTGTAAGAGTGCTAATATTCCCTGATCTCTACAACACGAGTCGAGGCTGCGAGTTGAGGGTCAAATGAACTGGCTTTACTGGCACACAAGCATGGCAATTTATGCAAGTCCCCAGGTCCAGGGACAGCCCCCTCTGGACCTGATGGGATACAGGTACCGTACAAGTATTCAACCAATCCCCATACAGTGTATCATTCAAACTAGTACCCGCCCAGCTTGGAGATAATGAAGCCAACGGTTATACAATCTAATTATCTCCAAGTGCCCAAAACGACCATGCTTTAAGTCCCAGAAAACAGCATAAAAATATATAATTCAGGCATTATCCAGTGAATATAGTCCTTTCTACATATCGTTCGGTAGCTCTGTGTTGGATGCATTAGGTGTGCGAATAGCGACCAGTTCCCACGAACAGAATAGGAGATTGCTACCGTATAAAAACTCCTGTTCGGTAGTTGGTTTCCAAGCCCTCAATGGCGGCCATGTTTTTGGGTCCGTCAATGGCCAGCGGGCCTCGATGCTGTACTCATGGAGCGAAGGCCAGGTACAGAATCATGAGAATCCCCGCTCCCCGTCTGGTTGGCGCGTCCGTTTGCGGTACGAATGGAGCCCGCCCAGGAGAGGCACTTAACCTGCGGTTAACCACAGACCACAATGCCGGAGGGCAGGTTGATAAGCGGCACAATAAGCGGAATGAGGCTTTATAATCGTTTGTCTGATCTGTTCGCCTGGTCTGAATGCCGTTAAATAGAGTCTTAATAAGCAAAAACAGGGAATAATAATATAACAAGTTTGTGTAATGGAGTCTTTGTAACAACAGGTAAGTTCTCAGTACACAGGTTGTGGACCTGAGTATTCAGTGTACCGATACATTGAGAATAAGGTTGAGGAATGTATGAATACTAGTCTAAGTGAACAAATTTTGATAACTCATTAAATCAAAAAGAAAAACAAACAAAACCAACTGTGTTAGATATTTATGTTAGTGCATCGGTAGGTGCACGTCCTACATTAGTGTACAGATTTGGATTCTGTCACCCTGCTTTATAGGATTTTTATTTGTGGTGCCCGGTAGGAGGTGTGTCAGGCTGAGTCATCTCTGTCTAGGCTACCGTAATACGTAGGGGTTGATTGTCTGTTGTATGCTGTGGAGGTTGGTTTATATTGCCTAGCTCTACTAGGTCAGTGTAGTGCTCATTGTTCTCTATGGGTTCGACAATGTAGTGAGACCCATGGAAGCTAAATGCATTGATACCTGAAGTAGTTGCCTAAGGTGGACCACCTGAGTTCTTCTAATATGCATGTGTTCAATTTTGGTCACCAGTGTCTTGATTACCAGTGGTGAGGTCGACTTCCACAAGCTTGTTATGGGCATTTTCACCAATGTGAGTATAAAGTATGTAATAGAGGCTTTATAATTACAGTGTGTTTCTATGGTATTGTGAAAAAGAAATATGGCCACGTCCAGTTCTAATCACGTGCCTACTACCTCATGAAGAAGAGTCTGGACTTTCCCCCATAATAGTTTGATGTCTTTACATGACCACCACATGTGTACAAGATTCCCTTTCTCCACCTTGCAGCACCAACATTTACCAGATTCTGTTGGTTTGTACTTACTGATGTCGTCTCGTGTGATATACCATTTCGCTAGCACTTTATAGTTGGTTTCCAGAAATTGTATACTAGTGTGAGCATGAGAGATCCTAAATATCACTCAGTGTCTGTCAATGATGTATCAATGTGGTCATTCCACATGTGTGTGTATGGTGGGGGTTTAGGATAGATTAGTGGCATTTTGTAACATTTTGAGAGGGTTTTGGATACTGGTTTATTTTCCAAGCATAGAATCTCAAATGTAGTTTTCTCTCGGAAATTTTTCAGGTGGGAGTATTGGAATTCTAAAAGTGTAGAGGTGGAGGATGACCCTGTAAATTTGGTTAGAGGTAGTAGTCCCGTTGTCTGCCCCAATTAATCCAGTGGTATATATGAGTCTTTATCTCTATATGACTCGTTCAGGAAAGTAAGGCCTTTCAGACCAGGTGGGAAGGTGGGGTTGTGTGAAATAGGGTACTTGGGTGAGATGGAGGGTGAAAAGTCAGAATAGTGTGCTAATTTCTTCAAAATCTTTAGGGTGGTAGATATGTCGGGTGATGAGGTAATTGTAGGTGTAACGGCACCCCCAGGCATAAAAGGGTTAAACCACCATTTAGTAGATCTTCCCTTCCAGAGACACAGGCACAGCTACTGCAGAACACCAATCCGCCGAACAGGAAACCATGTGAATGCTGTAAACAGCCGAATAGGAAAAAACATACGAATAGGTTTACACTCCTAGCAGTCAAACTGGAACAGCATACAATAAATCCCCCCAAGAACGAGACAAAGCTCCGTGTTGAGGGTCAAGCAGTGAACAGACAGAGCTGTGGGTTTATTGTTCTTATATACACCATAGTACCACCCACAGGGTTTTGGAACACAACCAATAAACACATACAATACACTCAGACACTCCCACTCAAAATCCTCCCCACTGCCTGTGATACAATTACCTTACACAATGGGTGATGTAATTATCACAAGCAGAGAAATACAATTTTTCCACATTATTCATAACTTAAAAAGTATGCATCACATTCACATAAACATCACTTACATTTTCAGAATCAGCATACTCCAAATACAAACATATGTCAAAATCATCCAAATTGGTCCAGTGGTTCAAAAGATAGATCGTAGTCCTTTGTGACCAAAGGAAGCATGGCTTTTCTGCCCAAAACCAGTTCCACAGAGTCTTCTATCCTGGAGATAATTGGGAAGTAATCCAATTATCTCCAAGGACAGAGTCAAAACTCCATCGAACACATGGCAGCAAAAGACAATAAAACGCATAAAAACATATAACTGTGCAGCCATTGCACAAAACAGGTACATTCAACATATCCCCAGATAGCTCAGATCTGAGAGCACATTATTACTGAATGGCGCTCAGAGCACACACAAACAGTTCAATTGCCATGGAGCCAAAGTCTTTCCCATAGTCTTTCATTATACGAATGGTCTCCATGGCATAGCTATCTGGGGTATCACCGCTCAAACAGGGCCAGCACCGAATGACCCGGCTTTCGTGTGTCCGCAGGGGAAAATCAAGCGTTTCAACATGGGGCCATCTAAATGCACCAGGCGGGCAACCAGGCTCCTCCAATGCACAGTGGCGAGATTGGTCTCGTCACAGTAGGGATGATGTTTTTTTGCTTGTAACCATGGTAATGTTCCAATTGCAGTTGTAATAGCAGACTGCTTGACAGCTATCCATTGTTTAAAGGTTTGTCTGGTCGACCAATCTACTATATGCCCCAAATGAACAGCATAGTGATATAATTCAAGGTCTGTTAGTCCTGCCCCTCCCCTGTCCCATGGTCTGGTGATTACTTCATATGCTATTCTGTGGTGATTACTTCATATGCTATGGGCCCAAACAAATTTGGTAAATATGGATTTAATCTGATGGAAAAAAGGTTTTCGGTTGTCATATTGGAATGGTATTTAGGAAATATAGTATTTTGGGTAATACATTCATAGAGATGATGTTTATTCTCCCTAGCCACAGGTAGTGCGGTTTGTTCCACTACTCTAAGTCTGTTTATATGTCTCTTAATATGGGAATAAAGTTGGACGTGTACAGGTCTGATATAGAAGGTGTGATTTTAACCCACATATATGTTATGTGGTGTGTCGTCCACTTAAAGTGATATTGTGTCATTAAGGGGATAGTATATGCGGGGGGGGGGCATTGATGTTAAGGATTTCACTTTTTTCTATATTAATTTAAAGTTTGAGAGTTGGCTGTAGTATTGGAGTTCTTGCATTAGTGGGGGTAGTGAGTTCTAGGGGTTAGTGAAGGTGAAGAGAAGATCATCGGCAAATCCCGAGACTTTGAAAGTATAGTGATCACTGTGAAGTCCTGCATATTGATGTTTTTTTCTCACCGCCTGCAAGAGGGGTTCCAACATCAGTATGAACAGCAATGGTGATAGGGGGTAGCCTTGCCTGGTTCCATTTACTTTTAACCAAGCCAAGGAGTTGCAATATATATGTGAAATACAGGTCAACCATCTCCTCCCGAAGCCCTTGTGAACAACGTCTATGTGAGAAAGGGCCGGTCCACCCTGTTAAAAATATATTGAGAGCAAAATGAATGGAATTTTTGTGTGTTTGATGTGTGTATTAAATTTATAATTTTAGTAGTGTTGTCTTTTGCTTCTCTGGTTGGAAGAAATCCAGCTTGATCACTGTGTACTAGAATTCCCAATAGAGGTTGCAATCTGTTTGCCATCAGTTTTGTATTCATTTTCATGTCGACATTGATCAGGGAGATTGGCCTGAAGCTTCTGCAGGATTCTGGGTCTTTCCCTGGTTTAGGAATAAGTGTTATTGTTACTTTTAGACTAGGGTTCTGAATTTCTAGTGCCGGGAATAAGGAGTTAATGGCTTTTAGGAGATATGAGTCTATTTCATGGAGAAATGTCTTGTGGTAGATGTTAGAGAAGCCGTCATGTCCCGGGTTTTTTGTCAGTTGGTGTGGATAGTATTGCTTGTTTCAGTTCATCCTTTGTGAATGGTTCATCTAAAGAGTGAGCCATCTCTGGAGTCAGAATTGTGTCAAATTTATCGGCAAAGTATGCCATTCTGTCTTTGGATTCAGAGTTGTTTGAGTTCAGTTTGAAAAGGTCATGGTAGAAGTCTCTAAATGTGTATGCTATTTGGTCAGTGGTATGTACTAAGTTCCTCTGACTCGTTCTTATCTTGGGGATATACATTGACTGTCTCTGTTGTTTGAGAGATGAGGCTAACATCTTTCCAGATCTGTCCCCTTGCGTAAAGAATTTATGTTGCGTCCACAAAATTTATTGTTTTTAGCTTCATAGTTCAGTAATAATTGAGTTTTGATGTAAGGTTGAGCAGAGATTTATATTCTACATTCGAGAGACAGTTTTTGTGCTTAATTCTAGGTGTTAATTCTATTTTTTTACATCAGATTTTACATTCCCGTGATCTGTCCTTTTTAAGGCGTGATCCCCACTTAAAGATTTCACCTCTTACAACTGATTTGTGAGCCTCCCATTGCATAAATGGTTTTGTGTCGGGTGCATCATTTTTCCTAAACTAATGTCTTATGGTTTGGTTGAGGTCTTGTTTGATATTGCCTTTTTGAATGATGTGGGGATTCAAATGCCACTATTTGTAGTTTGGGAGTAGTCGGAATGCACATGGAGATAGTGATCGAGGCGTGATCAGACCACGTAATGTTTCCTATTGTGGCTTTTGTCAGGAGTTCAAGAGAGTGGTGGGTTAAAAACAACATGTTAATTCTTGTATACCTCAAACTATTTGTATACAGTTGGACTACTTACTCTGGAAAGGCACCAAGAGAGATAAGTTCATATAGTTGTTAAACCTGTTGCTTAAAGGCTGAAGAGGAGCCTATATTAACAAACTTTTCAAAAAAGAACCATTTGATTCACAAATGTGATTTTATTAAAGGCTCATGTTATGCATAACTCTTTCTTTATTCCCTAAGCAGCAAAGATAGAGGAATATAAGTATTATCAAAATGAAAGAAAAAACTGTATAGGCAAACAGGCAACCAATCACATAACAGAGGAAGTGACTATAAAAGGCCTGTGTCTCCCACAATCCCCCTCTTTCTCTGTGCTTCCTCAAACCAGCTAAGTATATTTTTGCTCCTCATGTGATTTTATTTTTGTTGATATTTCTGTATCTTCGTCATTTGCTTGTGTTTTATAATTGTACACTGCATTGGCATTGTGTTTATTTCTGGTAAATTGCTATTTATATATGTATTCCTGTGGTGTTTGCACTTGGTGTGCCTAGTGGGGATCCCCTTTGGGCCTGCGGTTCTCCCACCTGGGAGACTGTTTATTGCCTCTCTGTGGCATCTACCCTTTCTACAGGTGATTCGCGAGCTGCGGGCGCCCTTTTCCCCATGGCTCGCTATCGACCGCGGCCCATCCTCGCTCTCACAGGGCCCTCGCGGGCGCTGTGTACCCGCCCCTTCCCCTGCCTGTTTCTCTGACTGCGAGCAGGCTCTGCCCGGCTCCCATGTGCGGCGGTCATTTTCTGGGCGGAGCTTACTCACGGCCGGTCTCTCTGCTCCCTGCTGCCTCGATCTGATCGTGGCATGGTTGTGCAGACCTCCAGTACCCCTGGGCACACCTGCAGTCAGCTTGTTTGTGACTTTATATTTACTGATGTGGGTTACTCAACCCTTTGGTTGCTTATTTTCCACTAGTGTTCTGTTATTTTCCTTGGCTTTAGTATGCAAGATAAGGATGAGGGGCCTGAGGGTCTTGCAGAGGACTACACCCAGGATGATCCTGAGGGTGCTGTAGCCTCCCAGGAATTACAAGCCTTACTGGATGCCACTATGGCCTCATCCTTGCAGAAGGCCTTTGCATCTGCCATGGGAGCGGTGTCCACATCGTTCTCCCAGTCCTTGCAAGCCATGTTATTACCCGCTATGGCGGCCCCTGGGTTCCAAGACCCCCCCTGCCTGTCCCTGTCTTGCCTGGTGCCCATAAGGCGCGGGCAAAGACTAAGCACGTCGACTCCCACTCCTCGATGCAGGTTCTACCTGCCATGATAGACGCACCTGAGGCGGTCACAGATAGTGCTCCTATGTGTAAAAGAGCCCCTGGCCGGGCTAAAAAGGCTAGACTATGGAAACAGGCTAGGGCCCACGAGGAAGGGTTGGATACCGACCGGAGTGCGGAGGCTGACTCAGACGTGCTAGATTACACCTCTTATGATGAGGCTGAGTCGGGACCTCTACCACTACACAGGGTCCTCTACCTTGCCCCACTGGGGATGGTTCGGCACTGTTGGATCCGCAGAGTAACCCCCTGTTCGACCAAGATGACCTGTGTCACCCCCGGTCTGCTGAGTGGGAACCCCCAGGGCATATCGCCCAGTATGTTGCACGTTGCATGCGCACCACCCTTTCTAAGGAGGGCCGCAATAAATTACGCGCTGAGTGCCCCAGGCCTTCCCTGCCAGGTTTGGCCTGTAAGACCCCTGAGATTGACCCCCAGATCGCTCAATTTTTGAACAAGTCGGCTGGAAGCCAAAAAAGGGACTTGACTACTCCCTGAAGGGATACCAAGACAAAATTTTGGATACCCTGGGCCCTTTGTTGAAATTGTATGAGCTGCTGGATGCCGCTAGAGCTGGCGACTCAATCCTGGATGTCGATGTGGCCATAGGATGGGTCCAGCGGGCTATTTGTCTTCTGGGGAATGCGAATACCGCTATGTCAGCGGAAAGACGTAAGGCGATTTTGCTGAAAATCTACCCCAAATTGGCTGCCATGTCGATGGCGGAACAGAGTTCATCCAACAATGGGATGTTATTTGGTGATACCTTCGTGATGGACCTGGGATCCTACGTTAAAACCTTTACGGCCATTGATAAAGCCCAGGCCAACATGAAGCGCGTGTTTGCACCCAAGGTTTTCGGAGGGGCCGGGCGTAGTAGGAACCGTCCTCCCAGCCGTGGATTCAGGGGCTCATTCCGAGCCAACAGAGGTTCCTTTTTCCCATCCCGGGGCTTCCAGGATCCGAGAGCTCCTCCCTTCTTCCCAGCTAGAGGGAGGTCATGGGGTTCCAGATACCCCCACGGTGCCACTTCGGGCAGACGTCCTTATGGTGCCTGGAACTCTTAGCGGCTGCCTTCGCGATTCGCAGCCTTACTCCGGGCCGAGCGGATTGCTGTGTTCTCCTCAAGATGGACAATGTGTCGGCAGTATGTTATATAAACCACCTGGGGGGAACCAAATCCAAGATGTTGGCTCTTTTGCCAAAAGATTTCTGGCAGTTTTGTCTATACAACAATGTCTCTGTGATAGTGGAACACATCCCAGTTCTGGACAATTTGAGTGCGGATTGGAACTCCAGGCATTTATGAGACTCTGGAGATTGGCACTTACACGTTTTGGTGTTTCAGAGCCTAGACAGGCTATGGGGTCGGTTCGAAGGGTTCTGCAGTTGGCTGTCGTCTTGAAGACATTATGCGAGTGGCGGATTGGTCTCTCGGGAATCAACCTTCTGTAACTTATACTTCAGACCAATTGAGCACATCGCATCTCAAGTAACAGCGCAGCTTTAAACTTGCATAATATGAGCCTCCGTGTCTTTAATAAAATTCCCAGATTTTACTATTAACATGACATAAAGTCATGATTTTATTAAAGACACGGAGGCGAGTATTATTCCCGCCCACCCTCCCGGTGTTGGGTCATTGGATGAGATGCTGTTGGACTTTTCAGGTATGTTGCAATCTGGTCTGTTTTCTGTATAATGCGTATGGATTGTATACTTACTCATTGATGTATTGGTTGTTTACGATTTTGTATTAATCATATATTATGTATTACAGGTTTAAATTCCTGAGTAGCAATCGACATAATTGTTTGGTGAGTCTTCAGTTTGGAGTTTGGTTATTACCATATTTCTCTCTCTCTTTTAGCTTGAAGTTATCGATTTGTCCCTGTTTCCTGTTCTTGCCACGTGGAATGTCGTTCATGTTTCCTGGTCTTTGGTTTTCGCAAGAAAGAGGGGGATTGTGGGAGACACAGGCCTTTTATAGTCACTTCCTCTGTTATGTGATTGGTTGCCTCTGTGCCTATACATTTTTTTCTTTCATTTTGATAATATTTATATTCCTCTATCTTTGCTGCTGAATAAAGAAAGAGTTATACATAATATGAGCCTCCGTGTCTTTAATAAAATCATGACTTTACATCATGTTAATAGTAAACTCTGGGAATTTATCAGCATAATCTATTAATAAGATATTTAGCTCCTGAAGTACTTTTTGTAGGTCAATAAAAGTGGCATTAGATTTGCTAGACAATTCAAGTTTAAACAACCATCAGGGTAATATTACTATGTTGACTGCCATTTGTTTTTTTATAAATAGCATGGAAAATATCATTGTGAGAGGCCTTGTGAGAAGTTTGAATGGAAAAATGTGGAGTGGAATTTTCTTCAAAGAAATTATCCAGAGCTTGTTGGATCTTATCAGCTATCTCAGTGGGTGTAATAAAACTGGGTTACATTTACCAGATAATTATCTCTAACAGATAGAAACATTTAGGTATAAATAAATATTTGCACGCCGTGGCAATAATATGGAGTTAATAATCATGATGCCCACTTCTGGGGCAGAGGACTGAGCTATTACTGAGTCATTATCAAAAGTCAGTTTGCTAATATGTGGAATAAGGGGAAGACAAATATAGATAATCAAGATTGGAAGTGAACTGAAATCAAATCTAAATGAGATAATTGTAAGTCCCTAAACATCAATCTCCTCTTACTGGCATATTTTGACCCTTAACATTAAGGAAAGACACTTACATTAAGTGTCATATTAGGGGAATACTGGAAATTTCAGATAGATCTGTGTAAGACAATCAGTTAACCTTGTCCTGTATTCCAAAAGAAAAAACATGACCGTGCTCAAAACCATGTGAAAACATTTTATAACATCTTGTTAAAGCAAAGCAGTTCAGTATTTTCTCATGCAACCTATTATAGATTCTCACCTTTTGGTCTTTGGTGGGCCACTGTATGTCAGTTTTGTTGATGATAAATCCTTGCTCATGGGATGCTGCTGAGTCAAACCCTCCTACCTTGACATGTCTTAAGGTGAGTTCTGGAGTCATCTGCCAATTTACAATATCATAGAATGCAGGTGGGTCCCCGTTCTCATCAAAGTAAAGTTCCCTCCCATTGCTCATCTTCACACTTACTTTCTTCATATAGTGCAGGAGCTGAAGACAGGAAAATAATTAGTTTTCTGTGAATTGAAAAAGTGATGCCAGGACGAGTATTATTTTATAATAATCAACACAAAATACCAAGAGTGACAAGGATCTAAATTGGAACATATATAAAGTGGGAATAAATGGAACAATGGAAAGTTCTTTATAATGTAATATTCTAAAAGTACTTCATTACTATTTCACATGGAGATAAAATGTTTTAGTCGTAAAACACAAGGTGAAAGGGGCGGAGCCTAACAGTCAACTAGCTCAGGATACTACCCTTGACACACTAGTGATCACTGTTGATTGTTCATGTTATCCATACCCAGTGACTTTAAAGCATACATGTTCTTGATTGGTTATAAATGTGCTTTCCAACTTATTAGCACTGCAGAAGAGATGTTGTAAGAAGCTGCCTGGTGGATGGCTGCACTCAACCATGTGCATTAGCACACGTGTTGCCTCATGTCCCAACGGTGGGGAACAAAACTCTCTCGCCCTCGGATCTGAAACCAGCTGGATATGAAAGCTTTATTCTTTTAGGCAGCCTGATGTATATGACTGCAGTACCGCGGATATCTCAGGCCTACTTATTCCAGCATCAAATAAGGAGGACACTGGTAGAAGAGACCAGGCCCGGTAACAAGCTGTCCTGGACTATATGTGACATAGGTCGACTGACCAGAGCAGTACACTCACTAGCTCAGGATACTACCCTTGACACACTAGTGATCACTGTTGATTGTTCATGTTATCCATACCCAGTGACTTTAAAGCATACATGTTCTTGATTGGTTATAAATGTGCTTTCCAACTTATTAGCACTGCAGAAGAGATGTTGTAAGAAGCTGCCTGGTGGATGGCTGCACTCAACCATGTGCATTAGCACACGTGTTGCCTCATGTCCCAACGGTGGGGAACAAAACTCTCTCGCCCTCGGATCTGAAACCAGCTGGATATGAAAGCTTTATTCTTTTAGGCAGCCTGATGTATATGACTGCAGTACCGCGGATATCTCAGGCCTACTTATTCCATCATCAAATAAGGAGGACACTGGTAGAAGAGACCAGGCCCGGTAACAAGCTGTCCTGGACTATATGTGACATAGGTCGACTGACCAGAGCAGTACACTCACTAGCTCAGGATACTACCCTTGACACACTAGTGATCACTGTTGATTGTTCATGTTATCCATATCCAGTGACTTTAAAGCATACATGTTCTTGATTGGTTATAAATGTGCTTTCCAACTTATTTGGTTAGTGTTTTTTTATCATAACCACTTCCATGTCTAGTTATCAAACTTGGCTTACACTCTTGGCTTTGCCAAATATTCTAGACATGTACATTTCTCTGTATTGTTTTCATTTATAAAATGAGGCTGTATTTCATTGGAGTTCATTGTAGAATGCATCGTTATTGCAAATGTGACGTGAATATCCGCTCTGACTATTTATTTTGTACAGAAATAAATAGTCAAAAAAAATAGTTTAAAAAAGCCAGTGAAGAGCCAGAGAGGTTAAACGCACATCAGGGGAACACACCAGCGCTATCCATTAGTCACTGCACCAACAGTGACTGCACATTGAGACATACTTCAGCAATCTCCTGTTCCTGCAGCTCTACTAATTAGTATAGCTTGGATTTGTGCCAGCAGCTATCTTACCGCGCTATCACAAGCAACTTAGCTTGCTAGGAGCTGACAGTCATTTCTGATATTCATCAGTATTTAATCCACTTTATAAGTGTATCTGGGGATCAGTGTTTATCATAGTCTCTGCTTCCTCTGCAGTATTTCTGGTGGGAGGTTCTTTCTAACCAGCATTTAGGGTATCTGCAGGCTTTATTTAAGGGGTGCCCTCGAAGGCACAAGCACTTAGGGAATTTTGGTAGCTAGTCCAGTAATTTTTCTACCTATTATTGCTGCTGCTCTGCACCCAATATATATACACATCACCTTTGTGATATATATATTTCTGCAGCCCTGTTTTGCGATACTAGCTATTCGCTCTGGATCTCCCTCCACTTAACTATACACGGTCTGGGTATATGCGTTCATACCACTAGCGCAGTGCCCCTGGCAACAGTAGGCCATGGATACCAATAGGCATACTACTGCCTATATAACACTCAGAAAACCGGGTGTTATATATTACCAACTAGCCTTTACTACTATACCGTGCCGTCTGAATAATAACCCTACCGCTTCATCTTGTAGTGGTTTTATTTATCGGGTTATATTATTCCTGTATCTTGGTATCAGCCGAGATGAGCCATGACGAGTTATACCTAATAACTGTCTCACTATAAGGACGCTATTTTCATTGCAGCCTGACACTACAGTTCAGAGGCTGCAATTTTATTTATGTATACCATAAACCATATATGCGGCAACCCTTGAAAACATTTTGTATAAATTGTTGCAACTAACACTTTTGATCTAACAAGGGGCTGCTTGCACATATATACACATTTTTTGTATCATCATATACAGGGAGTGCAGAATTATTAGGCAAGTTGTATTTTTGAGGATTAATTTTATTATTGAACAACAACCATGTTCTCAATGAACCCAAAAAACTCATTAATATCAAAGCTGAATATTTTGGAAGTAGTTTTTAGTTTGTTTTTAGTTATAGCTATGTTAGGGGGATATCTGTGTGTGCAGGTGACTATTGCTGTGCATAATTATTAGGCAACTTAACAAAAAACAAATATATACCCATTTCAATTATTTATTATTACCAGTGAAACCAATATAACATCTCAACATTCACAAATATACATTTCTGACATTCAAAACAAAACAAAAACAAATCAGTGACCAATATAGCCACCTTTCTTTGCAAGGACACTCAAAAGCCTGCAATCCATGGATTCTGTCAGTGTTTTGATCTGTTCACCATCAACATTGCGTGCAGCAGCAACCACAGCCTCCCAGACACTGTTCAGAGAGGTGTACTGTTTCCCCTCCTTGTAAATCTCACATTTGATGATGGACCACAGGTTCTCAATGGGGTTCAGATCAGGTGAACAAGGAGGCCATGTCATTAGATTTTCTTCTTTTATACCCTTTCTTGCCAGCCACGCTGTGGAGTACTTGGACGCGTGTGATGGAGCATTGTCCTGCATGAAAATCATGTTTTTCTTGAAGGATGCAGACTTCTTCCTGTACCACTGCTTGAAGAAGGTGTCTTCCAGGAACTGGCAGTAGGACTGGGAGTTGAGCTTGACTCCATCCTCAACCCGAAAAGGCCCCACAAGCTCATCTTTGATGATACCAGCCCAAACCAGTACTCCACCTCCACCTTGCTGGCGTCTGAGTCGGACTGGAGCTCTCTGCCCTTTACCAATCCAGCCACGGGCCCATCCATCTGGCCCATCAAGACTCACTCTCATTTCATCAGTCCATAAAACCTTAGAAAAATCAGTCTTGAGATATTTCTTGGCCCAGTCTTGACGTTTCAGCTTGTGTGTCTTGTTCAGTGGTGGTCGTCTTTCAGCCTTTCTTACCTTGGCCATGTCTCTGAGTATTGCACACCTTGTGCTTTTGGGCACTCCAGTGATGTTGCAGCTCTGAAATATGGCCAAACTGGTGGCAAGTGGCATCGTGGCAGCTGCACGCTTGACTTTTCTCAGTTCATGGGCAGTTATTTTGCGCCTTGGTTTTTCCACACGCTTCTTGCGACCCTGTTGACTATTTTGAATGAAACGCTTGATTGTTCGATGATCACGCTTCAGAAGCTTTGCAATTTTAAGAGTGCTGCATCCCTCTGCAAGATATCTCACTATTTTTGACTTTTCTGAGCCTGTCAAGTCCTTCTTTTGACCCATTTTGCCAAAGGAAAGGAAGTTGCCTAATAATTATGCACACCTGATATAGGGTGTTGATGTCATTAGACCACACCCCTTCTCATTACAGAGATGCACATCACCTAATATGCTTAATTGGTAGTAGGCTTTCGAGCCTATACTGCTTGGAGTAAGACAACATGCATAAAGAGGATGATGTGGTCAAAATACTAATTTGCCTAATAATTCTGCACTCCCTGTATTTTAATTCACTTATGTTCTTTGCACGTGCTCTTGTGGTTTTATGCATGCCTATTAAAAGTTACGTTTTACATTTTATTTAAAGTGGTACATACAGTGTCTACCACTTACTGTCCCCCTCCCTCCTAAGGGATTTACGCTCTCTAGGATACTCCACCACAATTCCTTACTTTTCTCCTGTCTCCCTCACCTCTTTTTGGTTATTAAGCTCTTTTTGATACTTTTAAGTAAGCATTTAATGTACTTTTTATATTCCACACAAATAACACAACCTATATATACAAAATATAATCTATTGTGACATAATAATAATAGACATGCGTATTAATGTACCGTGAACAAATGCAATAATAATATGAGGTGGAATATGGCAGTATAATGATTACAATAATTAACAATCATAGATAATTTCTAAGTGAGTTATGCACTTTGGATCATGTGCATAGAAGTCACTTCATGAAATAACCTACCAGCAGGGTGCAGTATTACGCAGCAATTAATGTACAGACAATCGTACACATAGCAAAAAAAAGCTGTTAGAGTAACATCTGGCAATAAACAGACCAAACACACTTTTAACTTTTAAGTTCTTCACGCTTTACCCTTTCGATGCTGATTGCTGACAAACCAAAACCTTTTACCTATTTCAACACAGGTTAAAGTTCAAATAACCATTTCTCACCATCCAGACACAGAAATCAACTAAACAGTTTAAAGTATCAATTAAACTGACCAACTATGCTGTTTGCAATACTTTGGTAACCACAATAAAATTACAACCTATCTCTTCTGGCTATGTATTAATTACATTAACCAAATCAACAATATTGCATCGAGCAATTACCATAACTAACCTGTTGAATTACTTTCATCTGCTTTTAAATTAGATTAAGGAGAAGTTTCTGATATACCTGGACCACAATTAATTATGCTAACATTACATGGAATATACCCAATGAATTAATGTGCATATAGATGTAGTCTGAAGTGCCATATCATTAAGGCATTGTTCGATTCATTAATTAATTAAGACTACATAATTCCATATTATTGGAATATGAATGAATTCTTCTCCAGGTATTTAGCAAAGATAATTATGCTAACGAAGAAGACAAAGGAAACTTCAGATTGTAGTTGAGAGAAAGTTTATTTTATCAGAATTTTTTATCTCTAAACAACCCAAATCTCCAATGAAATGAGATGGGTGTATTCTATGATAATGAATGATGACCTCATTCATAGAAACAAAGGCGGCTTCCTAATTAGTTCATTTAGGTGGCCACCTAGCCCCATTCAGCGCAAGGCCTTAGACCTAAATTGCGAGGACCCGACATATAAGGGGGCCCAGTGGCTTGCTCTATATGCCACCTGGTGTGAGGCCCCTCTGCTCAGTCTGCCCTGAGAGAGCACAGCCTCCAGTTTGCAGCTTTTAAATTAGAATTTGTCACCCCCCTCACACACACTGTAACCCTCTCCACATACACAATCACTCTCACAGGCACTGTCACCACCCTCCAGATATTGTCACCCGACACACATACTGTCAACCTCCCACACTTATATTAACTGCTCCTGATCCAGTCACACTCACCCCTCCAACCATGCCATACTCACCTCCTCTCACTCTTCCAGACTCACATGAATCCCCTACTTCTGTCACACACACTTTTCTTGCACTGTCACATTCACCTCCCAGCCTTGTCACACTCTCCTCCCCTCACACTGTCACATTAGGCCCTCCAATCCTAGCTGCACCATAAACTCAGTGCACAAAGTCCTTACACACTCATACACATGCTCACAGAAACATGCATTCACACACAAAGATACTCACTGTCAGACATACCCTCTCAGGCACATACACAGGTAGACAATGCAAGACACACCCAAAGATACACACAGCCAGATAAAAACCCAACGGTGACTGATTTTTTAAAAGCTCTTTCAAAATCTTCATTTTTGTTTCCAATAACCCCTTTACACCAGCACTTATGTATACACAACTGGCAGCCCATGCGACCATACCATGCAACTGTGCATAAACAATTTGCATGATTGCAAATGTAAATTAATTTATTACAAATTATGCCATATCTACAGAGAGCTCACAACGCAGCGGTACAGTGAGTTGCGACAATGCAAGCCTCTGAACGATGAATACAGAGACTAGCTCTCTATATCCAACTTTGCAAGCCTGCCATTCAGTATATCTAAAACTTCTTATACATACAACGGTCAAACCCTATTATTTTCACTAATGGTGTTAGTGGGAGCCTCATATTTGAGTTTTGCCTGAGACCTCGCAAAGTCTAGAGCTGCCCTTACATTGAAACATAGAATGTGACGGCAGATAAGAACCATTCAGCCCATCTAGTCTGCCCAAATTTCTACATACTTTCATTAGTCCCCTGGCCTTATCTTATGTATAGGATAGCCTTATGCCTATCCCACGTATGCTTGCATCCCCTTACTATGTTAACCTTTACCACTTCAGCTGGGAGGCTATTCCATGCGTCCACTATCCTCTCAGTAAAGTAATACTTCCTGAAATTATGTTTAAACCTTTGCCCCTCTAATTTAAAACTATGTCCTCTTGTTGTAGTAGTTTTTCTTATTTTAATTATACTCTCCTTCTTTACTGTTGTGATTCCCTGAATGTATTTTAATATTTCTATCATCTCCCCCCTGTACTTGAATACCTGAATTTGGTTAGTAGGTAGCATCATTGAGCAAGAATTACTCTTCAATAAACACCATCAGTGAAAAATCTAATCGATGACAATTTTTATATCAGAGACTAGTATTTATGGCTGCCTAAATCGATTATATAGTGTGACGAAAACCTCTTCACCACTGGGTTTTGGAGAGGACTACTTGTGACTATAACCCCTTTAATTTATTGTGGTTGAGAGACCCAATTTGTGGCTATTGGGACTTTAAACAATGATTCTTCGAACTCCTGAACAGTCGAAGTGGCCGCCATTCGACATTCGAACACGTGGTGGCAGCCATCTTGTTCGCATGGACCAAAACCGCGCATAGACTTCAGGGGGATTCAGCTGTGAATGCCCTGGAAGTATTTTCAGCATGAAAACCTCGTGGTTCCCGGTCGGTCCTCCAGCGGCACTTAGCCGCGATTCTATGAAACTGTTTTGGGCATAGACCATGCCTGCGGCTGGACAAAAATATGACTTCCATAAAATTTTTGAACCCCTTATGTGATCTGGGTGATTTTTGGCTATGTTGTTTACCCAGATCAGAGCTATCAGGGATGTAACATGTATGGGAATATGTTGTTTTTTGGGGTACTTATGGTACTTTATATAAATGTGCGTTTTTTCTGCCTGGGGATAATTAAGTTAATGTATTATCTGCCTTAATTATATCACAGGCAGAGGGGAGGGATTGTGTACTGTATGTGGGAGTGTCAGGCATTGTTACATTGTTTTCATTGATCTGTACATTTTGTAATTCGGTGCCTCCTCAGGTCCAGGGGGTGTTACTCTGGCCTGAGAAATTGTAAATAAAGCCAACCTGTGCCAATAAACCTTCAGATCTTCTTACCCTCAACTCCCAGCCTCACCTCGTGTTGTAGGGAACAGCTTTAATCACTACAAGGATTGCTATAATCATTATACTCCCTTAGATTCTACTAGCTCTTGTTAGAGCTCTACAGCTGATCCTACTATTCTCTCTTGGAGAAGAGGGTTACTCACTGGAACCTGAAGCCTTGTCGTAGGTCCAGTATGGACAGAGAGACCCCAACCAAACTGCGAGGTCTACAGTGCTTATGGTGTCTGATGCGGTGCTGATAGTCCTTGGACTAGGAGCATCCATCAGCAGAGGGTCCGTCACATATAGTGTAAAATATCAAAAGCTCATCTTAGGTTTTTGGAAGACAACATATCTCCACCTTGCATATAATTCATTTAGGTGACATATATGTTTTTTTTTTTTACCCTAAACTATAAATACATTATTGTTGGATTCATCCAGTTTTCCCAACAATATGTTTAAATGCTTGATTATAATGACCTACTATAAGGATGGACATATATCTGTAAGACAGTTAAGATATCCCACATGTCAGTGTTTTAAATACAAAGTAGCTCTATGTTGCTGATATGTATTTGGTGTAATAACACATGCCTATTTGTTAGATAACAAAAATGATCTACATATCAATAAAAAACTAACCCGGAATATAATTAAGTCCTTTATATAATTATTCTATTATAATTATATGTTTTAACATGTGTATGCTAACTTAAATCTGGGATTACTCACCCCCTTTAACCCTTAGCAGTTTGTAAACGACAAAGAAAGTCTGTAATCAGAGTTGAATGTTTATCTTAGGAGACATTCCACACTTTTTACAACATGGCTATAACATACAATTAAGCACACACATCTCTATAAGAGACTCAATGGCTCAATGGCTCACATTATACAGTATAGTTGAGCATATTCACTTAACAGTGACATTTTACAATATGATATTCTTCTCAAAATGTGTGACAGTTTTTAAAGAGCATTGTGAAAGATAATACCAAGTGTGGGACTAGGTATGGAGGAGAAATCATTTTGAAAGTAGAATTTCAAATACCATGGCGTAAGAGACAACTTTTCATGGTGATAACACTGATGTCCCACAATATTTGCTGCAGTTAGATTGAAGCTAATCAGTTTAAATATATGAAGGACATTTTGTTGCACATTACTTGCTTGTGATAGGTTGGTTAAGGGGAATGTGTGTTTTTTGATTTTTTATAGGTCACATCACTGTATACAATGGTTCTTAATAGATTTGAAGACTTAGTTCAATCTGAATTTAAATGTAGTCAAATTTCAGCTGATCGGGTGTTCACCAAACTTCGGTCGATTTCGGTCGATTTGGAATTCTGATTTCACTTTGTGGTTCCTACTGCACATAGACACTGCCAGTTAATATTATTTTTTCAATCACTAATTCACAGTTGTTGATTTTTTTTGCTAAAGGGACCCGTTAGGCATCCTTGCTCCTTCATTTTAGGGCTTCCCTGGAATTTTCTGTTTAGTGTGGAATTAAATTTTGTACTGAACAAATTTTCTTCATAATGATTTTTTTAAATCCAAATAAATTCAGAAAAATTCTGGGGGAGCTCAGTAATTGGAACATGTTAATCACATTCATCAAACTGCTGTCCACAATAAAGGGGTTACTATGGCAGCATTACCCATTGCAATGTATCTATCCGATTCTAGGAAGAGTCCAACTTGGGTGTCTTGGTATATATTGCATAAGAACTGGAGATTGAATCACTGAGGTCATTTTGAAACTGAAGAAATAGTTGTCAAATAAATATTCTGGACATATATTGTGTTCCTTGAAAAAAAAAAATCTTAAAAACACTGGTAAAACTACATGGCACTTAAATATTTTTAATGTCAGATTGCGGAAAAATATTACCTGCCATGGTTTGAAATTCCTAATGTCTGCACACTTTCCATAAGAGAATGGACCTTCACCAATTTTGCAGTTTCTCAGATTTTTCAAAGCATTGGCCAAAGCATTAACTGCAGTGTAGAGGCTGTAAGTTAATCTCAAACCAGTCACATCATTATAACTATTATGGATGTTTTGTAGACTTTCTGTCCCTGTGCAATCTTTTATGAAACTTGTAAAAGAATTGGATATATTTTTTCCATCTAACATTTTGCATTGAAATGCTTCTTCCCAAAACTGCTGAATCCAGTCTTTTCTTACATTGTCACTGGGTTGAATCTTGTTGAGGAACTCCCAGAGCCCTGGTATAGTTCCACTTTGAAAAGCTAAGCCTATGGTGCCAGAGAGAATATCTGGAAATTTTTCCAAAGGTTTTGCTGAAGACGTGGACCAGCCTTCACTAGCAATGAATATCTTATTTGTGATATTTTGTCTCATCATCTCACCCAGAATAGGAACTAAATCAATATCACCACAGAAGATCACCACAGCCTCTGCTGTGCTATGCTTTATCACCTTGACTATGTGTCGTGCATTGCGGTCTGGTTGACTTGTAAGAATGTTCTCAGTAAAGGCCACACATGCCCCAGCCTTGACTAGTTCCTCCTTGAGCAGCTGAATTCCCTGTAAGCCATAATCATTGTCTGTAGATAACAGCCCAACCCAGGTCCAACCAAAATGAAGCACCAGCTGTGCAAGTACTCGGGACTGGAAAGCGTCACTAGGAACAGTCCTGAAGAAGGAGTTAAATTTTGTGCGATCGCTAAGAAGGTTGCTGGATGCTGAATAAGCAATCTGTTAGGAAAAAAACACAAGTTGAAGGGATTAAATATCTAAAAATTTCTACTGTGTGTGATACCTATTGTAACAAATATATATATTTATATATTTTAGAGGCATTGTATAAATATTCTACTCTAGTTAAGGTTCACACATGTCTCCAGTGTTGTTTAATTTTGTATACTCAAACTTCTAGACAACATTTTAGAGATTTATTGGCTCTGAGAGATGTTTACTTCTTTGTCTCAACCCAGTTGCTACTTATTACTAATATTAAGGCACAACTTTTCCACATATACACTTGGCAAGTAGAGACCTGTTCACAGAGGTAGAAAAGTGGATTGCGGTTAACAAACTCTTTCTAAACATTGACAAAACGGTCACAGTGATCTTTGGAATTGTACCTAAATTACATAAACTACAAAATCCTAAACTATGTATCAGAACAATTTCAAATATCACTGACCACAGTCTGTTGTTTCAAATATTTTGGTGTGATGCTAGACCTCAATTCATCCTTTGGCCTTCACACTGAAAAAAGCTCCTCAAAACCTTATCCAAAACTATGTGCCCTGTATAGAAACAAATCCTGCCTAAGCTCAGCAGTAAGGAAGCAGCTTGTGCAACAAATGCTAATGCCAATCCTTGATTATGGGGGTGTAGTGTATGCACATGTACCACAAACCCACTTTCATAAACTTAATACATTGTATAATTCATTCTTTTGCTTTCTGCTACAAAGTAATTACTTGACCCACAATTGTGACATGTTAATAGAGCTGAACTGGCTGTCGCTGGAATCCCGATGCACTCTTCAACTTTCCAGCCTTGTGCATACAAGCTTTTTCTGGGAAGCTCCCACCCTACCTGAGTAGAATGCTCTCCCAGTCTGTTCCCATCTCCTATAACCTCTGATCCAGTACCACTTTATGTAGCATACCGCAATACAAAAATTGAGTGGTTCAATCCTCATTTTCCTACAGAGCACCGCAATTATGGAATAACCTCGGGGACACAGTCAAATATTCATTCAATCTAAAATCCTTTAAGAGATCTATAGCAATATATCTCAATACTGAATGCACCTGTCACGGTTGACTATTACATTTTATGTGTTAAATTTATATATGTGTGTATGTATATATAAATATATTGTATTATTTTTTTGTAATATTGTATTGTACCCTATTGTAACAATGCAGTGTTTGACGGCCCATTAAATACTTGAAACCAAAAGAAATCTCAATGTATCATTCCTGGGAAAATATTTTTATAAATAAATACATAAATTCAGCCTTGGCTTGTGTTTGTGTGTGTGTGTGTGTGTGTGTGTGTGTCTCTTTGGACATCAGTTTCCTAGGGAGTGTTACTAAGCACTAGAGTAGGGCACCATTACTTTGAAGCTCTGTAGAGATGGTAAAAATGCAAATCAAGCACCAACCAGCAGCACGTAGAGTGTACATAAAATGCTACCACATTCTACCATCCTGCCACATTCTGCCCACATAAGCGAGAGAAATCAAGAATAAGTCCTCTCTGACTTTCTTCATATATGGGGATATGCAGGACACTCATAAATTGTAACGTCACCTGATTACCATTCTATCTATATAGTGGACTAGACAACTTTTTATTTGCAAATATATTGCTATACCCATTATACCCATTTTTATTTTTTGTGCTCACCATTGTGGCAAAGTCTATACATAATGTTTATAGATCAATATAGAAACAACATAGATTGTAAACCAATTTCAGCAGGGCTTCTTCACCTCTAAACATCAGCACTGTGGAATATGTAAACACTATATAATGATAGCACTATATAAATGCTAATAATAATAATAATAAATCACATGCATGTGCACAGGTAGTCTGCAATGCCAAGCCTGTGCAAGCATGCTAGGAATTTTCAGAAGTTGTGCAGGTCTTTTGGGGGCAGGGTAGCCCTCTTAGTTTTATGACAATGGGATTCAAGCTCCTACTATTTTATACACGTATTTGCCTGGATGGATCTATAAAAATAATGGCAAAAGAATAATTAAAATTTCACCCAGCTAATCATTTTATTCCCAATTACCAGCAGATACAGGAATATACCTTTCATGTCCTTATGACCATATCCCTGGCTCCCACCACTTTTTGAGTCTCCTCTTGAAGTTTCCATGACCTGTTATGGCTACAACTTTAGCTTAATATAATGGTTTTAGTATATTGATCATGCCCCTGCAGTCTCACAACTCAATTTTCTGTCATTTTGGAGTTAAATTACTTTGTTAATGCAGACATAGTCACACCTCCGTTGGCTATGAATCACACAGCCTCCATGAAAAAGTGCCAGTTGTTTTGGCACTTAGAGTGCCCCTACAATTAGTTTCTTCCAAAAACTGTTCAGTGGGTAGTGCTACAGTATACATGGAACTGTAGGTTGAACTGTATGTTTATACCATTATTGATTTAAGTCACACATCACCAAAATATATGTCTACTGTGTGCCTTTTACCTGTGGATATCTGTAGAGTCCCAAAATATGAGCCATGAGGATTGACTGAGAGGAAGACGAGGGACCAATTATTGAACTGAATAGAACATGTTCATGACATTGGAAGTTTGGAATGACTTTATTATATCCCGTCATTGCCTGGAAAGCACCTTCTAAACCCAGCCTGGGTACATCACAAGAATCAAAAGCCTGGAAACCCAAAGTAATATTGGGAAGAATATCAGGGTTCCCATTAATCTCTGCCACTGCAAAGCTCAGGGTTTGTAGAATCTGAAAGCTTTCAAAGAGGAATCTTGAGCGTAAATAAAATAAAAAGAGATAATTTACATGATGACCACCATATATGAAGTATTAACACAATTCAGTGAATATTGAATAACAATTCACAATTCAGTGAATATTATTGTAAATTACATAATTAATTTTACAAGAATTGATCTGCATGAATAATTAGCATTTTTTTTCTCAGAAAACAATATAGATCATGCTGACATCTGGTATGTTTCTCAAGTGCAAGGACATATTATTAATATTTTATTCCATCTTAAATCAATATGGGTGCCTGCCTATAAGAGGTAGCCAAATGTACACACCTCTATAACGGCCTTATAGATTTACTTCAGATAAGCTGTTCTAAATTTTTTTTTTATATTTTTGAATACATCTTTTAAAATTATTTCTTCAAAGTGTTAAAATATAAAAAAATACATCATATATAAAAAAAATTAAAATATTTACATAGTTTTCCAAAAATGTTATAATTTCAAAAGTTTATTCCAAAATAATTATTAGAAAAGCTTATCCAAAATTATTTAATTGAGGCCTTAATTAGAATTTTTTTTCTGTAGAAATATTTTATCATTTAAGCTCTTATTATTGTACCTTTTCTTTATCTTATATTTAATGTAACATTCTTTATATGTCCTTTCAACTTCTTTGTAACTGTGCTTTATAATTCATTTTAATTTTGAACTTTGCGGAGAAGTTTTCATGATTTAGATTTGATTAAAATAGGTATTCCCCATGTTGCCCTAAGATAAAGAATGGTGGTTCACCACAGAACTGAGGGGGTTTTAGCCCTCTAAAGAATAGACACAAAAATAATAAATTGTAGTATGGTTAAAACTTTTAATATATATAGTTAAAAGAATGACAGTTGTGTTGAACCTTCTTAGACCAATCAGTCGTGTAATAGCTTAATTCAGTATATATAATGTATATTCTTCAACTATATACAGTTGGCAAAAGAAAAAAGTAAATAGTCTCAACATTCACCAGTGATAAAAAAAAACTATCTAGTACTGAGAGTGCTACGTTCGTTTTCAACCTGATTAAATTATAAAATTTAATTCCTTTGTCAACTCAACTGAATGTGACTTATCATATAGACCACATGAAGTTGCTGTGGCACCACATCCAGTTCATTGCTTCCTTTAAATGTAAGATTTCTTGTGAGAAGAACCACACAAGGTCACTGTGTTTTAATAACCTCTCAACCTACACAAGTGAGATTCAATGCACTATAGACCGTGAATTAGCAGGAGTCACTCTACAGCATTCTGGTATACAAGTATCTGGTGATTATTAGCAATGCAACTGTAACCCCAATTCTAAAGAAGCCCAATCTTTACCCTAACTCCCCATCCAACTATCGTCCTATCTCGCTACTGCCTTTTGCATCCAAGATCCATGAAAGAATTCTGTATGCAAGATTGACAGACTCCCTCGAGTCCAACTCTCTGCTAGACCCGCTTCAGTCTGGTTTCCGCGCTAAGCACTCTGTGGAAACGGCACTGACCAAAGTATCCAATGATCTACTCGCTGCAAAATCTCATGGTCACTACTCTATCCTAATTCTCCTTGACCTGTCTGCGGCTTTTGACACTGTTGATCATCAACAGCTTCTTCTCATCCTCCGCAATATCGGTCTACAAAAAATTGCTCGCTCCTGGTGCTCCTCCTACCTCTCCCAGCGCTCTTTCAGTGTTTTTTTCTCTGGCTCTGCTTCTTTTCCCCAACTCTTCTCTGTTGGTATCCCCCAAGGTTCAGTCCTTGGTCCCCTACTGTTCTCCATTTATACTGCCTCCCTTGGTAAACTCATTAGCTCCTTTGGCTTCCAATATCATTTCTATGCAGATGACACGCAAATCTACCTGTCCTCTCCTGATCTCTCCCTGTACCTCTTGACTAGTGTCTCTGAATGCCTCTCTGCTATTTCTAACTGGATGGCTGCCTACTTCCTTAAACTAAACTTGACCAAAACTGAAATTCTGGTCTTTTCTCCCTCAAGTGTTGTTATTCCTGTGTCTGTCTCCCTGCACCCAGGCACAGCAACACGACGATTGTGGCGAACGGATGCCTGAACCAGATAAAGTCAGAGGAAACCTTTAACAGCTACATGTTTAGACTAAAAGTTTATAGCATACAAGTTGGATTACATCTGCAGGATCTTAAGGAACTAAATGAGACCTATCCATGTAGAATATTTTTTTCACTGAGTACTCCGCTGTTTTTCATAATTATCTTTCCTCTTGTTTTTATTTTGTATTAATTTTCTTCATTTTTTGGTATATATATAAAATTCACAATCCAGCGCACTCGCTTATTCACTAAACAATGATTTCAAATCTAACAGATTTTAATAGTTTCATTTAAAAAACACCTCACCTAGGCAAAAAATAATGGGGGTTTAGTTACATTATATGATCATATACTGCATAAGCCTGCCACAACATCAATGTACCCCATTCTTGGCAGGTCCTACTCTAGCAGCCCAATGCTTGCTCTTATGAGATTAATCCACTTACTTGGGAAATATTTCCTTACTGGGACTCTCTGCAAGTCAAGGCTAAATAGGGTCCTGGAATGAGGCACCTGTGACAGGGAGGGGAGTAAAACCAAATCCACAATCTCAGTAAATTAGAATTTTGTGAAAAGGTGCAATATTCTAGGCTCACAGTGTCCCACTCTAATCAGCTAAGTAAGCCATAACACCTACAAAGGGTTTCTGAGCCTTTAAATGGTGTCCCAGTCTGATTCAGTAGGAATCAATATCATGGGCAAGACTGCTGACCTGACAGTTGTGCAGAAAACCGTCACTGACACCCTCCATAAGGAGGGAAAGCCTCAAAAGGTAATTGCGAATGGATTTGGATGTTCCCAAAGTGCTGTATCAAAGCACATTAATAGAAAGTTATGTGGAAGGGAACAGTGTGGAAGAAAAACGTGCAAAAGGAGCAGAGGTGACAACAGCCTGGAGAGGATTGTCAGGAAAAGGCCATTCAAAAGTGTTGGGGACTTTCATAAGGAGTGGACTGAGGCTGGAGTCAGTGCATCAAGAGCCACCACACACAGATGGATCCTGGACATGGGCTTCAGATGTCGTATTCCTCTTGTCAAGCCGCTCCTGAACAACAAACAATGTCAGAAGAGTCTTACCTGGGCTAAAGAAAACCAGACCTGGTCTATTATATAAAGACAAATGTGTGAGATATAGGCGATAATATTGTGGGGTTTTTTTTAGTTCTATTTTTATTTTTATTAGTATAGCAGCTAGAACACTGTGTGGGTGCTCCAAAATCACCCACTAGTTAAATTGTACAAAATTCACACAGTACCAGGTGTAGAAGCGGTTAACTCCAGAGCTGCCTGGTGGTTTTAGTGCAGATCTATATAGTGTAATATATTGACTCACCCTTAGAAAGTTGGGGTGGTGGAAGTCATATATAAAGGAAAAATAAAGACATATAGTGTAATATTGTCAGCACAATTATATAGGTGATAAAAGTGAGAGATAACAAACTCACATGGTATAGAGCCTTTAGACGTAGGCTCTAAACTTAGTGGCTGGTATGCTTTTGGGTAACATACAACCCCTCTGCAAGTCTTCTGTATACGCTGATAGTTTCTTCCCAATTGTGATTTTACCACAGAAAGAAAATATAAAGAAAAAATAAAGTGTAGAGAGTTTAGAAACTGGTGAGCTTCAACATATAAATGAATTTGCTCACCTGACATAGAGCCCTCCAGACCGGCTCTAAGTACACACGTGTATGTGTCAATTCTGGGAGACACTTCCCCTTCAGTACCCGGTAACTGTAGAAACTGGATCCACTCTTTAATTGCACTTAATGCTATTTATTAAAAGATACAAATAAAAATACACTTGTACATAAAAACAAAAGTTATAAAAATATACTGGCAATTCCTGGATCCTCCGAGACGCGTTTCCCCTATCATGGATAGGCTTTCTCAATCGACCTGGTCTGTTGCTCAGTGGTCCAAAGTCCTCTTTTTTGATGAGAGCAACTTTTGCATCTCATTTGGAAACCAAGGACCCAGAGTCTCGAGAAAGAATGGAGAGACACACACTGCAAGATGCTTGAAGTCCAGTGTGAAGTTTCCACAGTCTGTGTTGATTTGGGGAGCCATATCATCTGCTGGTGTTGGTCCACTGTGCTTCATTAAGTCCAGGGTCAACGCAGCCGTCTACCAGGAGATTTTGGAGCACTTCATGCTTCCTTCCGCAGATGAGCTTTATGGGGATGCTGACTTCATTTTCCAGCAGGACTTGGCACCTGCCCACACTGCCAAAAGCACCAAAGCATTGTTCAATGACCGTGGCCATTGACTTGCCTGACCTGAACCCCAGAGAGAATCTATGGGGCATTGCCAAGAGAAAGATGAGAGACATGAGATCAAACAATGCAGAAGAGCGGAAGGCCGCTATTAAAGCATCCTGGTTTTCCATAACACCTCAGCAGTGCCACAGGCTGATAACTTCCATGCCACGCCGCATTGAGGCAGTAATTGCTGCAAAAGGGACCCAAACCAAGTACTGAGTCCATATGCATGCTTATACTTTTCATAGGTCCGATATTGTTCTATGTACACTCCTTGTTTTATTGATTGCATGTAATATTCTAATTTACTGAGATTGTGGATTTGGGGTTTTCATGAGCTGTAAGCCATAATCATCGCACTTATGACAAATCATGGCTTGAACTATGTTACTTTGCATGTAATGCGTCTATTTCATATGTTAGTTTCATCTTTTACGTTGCATTACTGAAATAAATGAACTTTTGCACGATATTCTAATTTTTCGAGTATTACCTGTAATGTAACTAAACCCCCATTATTTTTGCCTAGATTATGTGTTTTTTGTTTTTTTTTTAAACTAATAACATTTGTCAACATTGAAGTTGCTGTTGAGTGGATAGGTGAGTGTGCTGGATTTTGTGTAATATATATATATATATATATATATATATATAAATATATATCTGTCCAAAGTAGGCAGCAGCACTCACGGATTAAAAGTCCAAAATTTATTAGTACAAAAATGTAAAAAACGATCAACGTTTCAGTCCTGCATAGAGGACTTTCATCAGGATCAAACACAAAGTCTTCTATGCAGGACTGAAACGTTGATCTGGCTACATGTGTTGCTCCCCTGCAGATTAAGTCAGAGAGAAGCAGGGATAAGATGCAGCTTCCTGTCCCTGTCTCTCTCCATACACAGCGCCACCTACTGGCCGGCGCCGTTATTGCAGTTCATTTTCAGTCACACGTGTGGACGCCCATGGTGCATATATTGGTTGTTCAGGCTAGAATCTAACTAGGCTTTTTCCTAGTTGTTACTACTTGTATCCTACATTTTTGTCAGCCTGGTAGGATAAACCAGGGAATTTAAAAAATAAACATATGACAAAAATAAATAAAGAAGGAAGATAAATCAATAAATGATTGACAACAAAAACAAAATCAATTATAGATGGAAATAAAGTCTCAAATGATGTCTGCAGTCAGGAGCATCACAGGTTACCTACTCGAGCCTATTTCAACTAGCTTATGGGGATTTCTATTTCAACCCTATTTATTTGCCAGCCTGGCAGCTATGCCCATAGTGCAAGTTGTCTTTTGGACAAGTCTAACAAAGTCTCATTCTGCACTCTCAGTACTCTTCAGAGCACTTAGTGTACCCCTACTTCAGAGTGCTACGAGTGCAGTACTGAGAGTGCAGAATGAGGCTACTGAGACTGCAGAGTGCGACTTTGTGGATTTGATTCCATCGTGTGGTAAATATAATAATATGCACATTCTATATTTATTGTACAAGGTCAGATTTATTATATATTATCTATATTATTTATATTGTTATTTTTATCAATGCAGGGAAATCTAGAATTGACAAAACCAATTTATGTTCAATCCACAGGCATCAGTGAGAAAGACATAAAGACGGAGGAATCTTCCCTCCTAGATGTGACAAGCCTCACAAGGTTTTCTTACTCAGTACATTTGATGCTGAACAGTCTTTCTTTGAATGAAATGTGTTTAATCACTTGGTCAACGTGCAGAGGCAACACAACTCCTATCATTATATCTCCAGGCTGGGTCATTCCGTTGAGTTCTAAGACATCGAGTCTGCATTGCTGGTCTTTCAAGCAAAAAGCTGGAATAAGGTGGAATAGGATGACATACCATAGGGATCTGTATATACTGTCCATCATGTCTCCAAAAATTGAGTAATACCTAATAATACAATATGGAAGAGTAAACAAAATTAGTTTAACACGTTAGTTTAACAAAATTAGTTTAACACTAGGGAAAGCTAGCAGATCTGAATGAAAAATTCAACATTTAATTACAAGTAATAATTCTATTTATTATTTGCAATTCACCTAAAGCCATGGTTAATATAATGATGTCTGGAATCAGATTTAGTGATGTCTTTAGACATATTTACACATGACCTAATCCATTCGAAGATCCTTTAACCCCTTAAGGACACAAATTCAGAAATAAAAGGGAATTGTGATGGATTATTTCTGTCATGTGTCCGTAAGGGGTTAATACATCTTTTGAACTATTTTCATGATTGTTATAGCTAAGCTGTCCTTAGCTGTCTGTACTGGTATCTCCTACAAGACCACGTAGACCTTGGCATTTTTACTTTTTTCTGGCATGTCTGCACATTATACACACCTTTCCTAGTGGATAGAAAGGTGGCAAACTGTCATTCACATAACTATTAATATTTTGTTCCATTCGAAAAATAATTACCCTCTTCATACAAGTTTGCAACTATTAGCACGCGAACCCATGGACTGTGGTTTAGGAAAAACAGGTTAACATTTTTGTAATATTCAATCACAAATGATCAAACTAATGAAAACTTCACTGGTTGTTTTCTTAAATATCTGTCTCATCTATTTGTATATATATATTTTTTTATTAATTCACAAAATAAATGGTAGTACTCTAAACAAGCACAGTGGTATATTAAAAAATAATACATACCCAAATGCCAAATTCACTGCATAATTTAGAGTTTTAGCCAAATGTAAGAAAAACATATTTGAACACTCTTATAATTCATCCTATTATTCATTATATGGAAAACTAGTGCAGGAATAGTAACAGAATAAAGTGATGATACATGGGATGATACAGGGATGTGCTTGGAGATATAGTACATGGATAGTGACATAATATAGTCAAGATACTACACTGTATGACTTGTACTTACTATTTCCTCTTCATCGTACTATATGAATCATGCTCTAATAAAGTGTAAACATTTATGGGACAGAATCCAAATATTAAGTCTTCTGAATAATATGTGCAGACAAAATTTAGGCATATATATATAATTATATAAATATAATTAAATAGTGAGTCATCCCAGATGGATAGCCTAGAAACAGATTTTCAGAGAGATCCCACTTGGGAAAAATTATGCAGTAATTATCATTATGCGGTTCTGTTTCTCAGAGGCATTGTCTACATTCAGAAGTAGTGTGAAGTTATCTTGTTTTAAATGTACAATAAAAATGAAGTGGATAATAAAAAATAAATGGCTAAATAACATTTGGGAAATTATTAATAAAAATAATGTGCAAAAATAATAATAATCTTACTATAATAATTTCCTCTATGACATTGTTCACTAGATACTGACATGCCAATAGTTGGAGGGTAACGTCAAAAGATCACATAATGTATTTAATAAAAATACAAAGAATGATATCTAAAGGTAAACAAGTTAGCTCTGAGAATCATTCTCCAACTGTTGAGTCTGAAGCTTGGCATTATGTTTTATTTAAAGCAGTTTATGCTTTTTTTTTTTTTTTCTTTCAATTTTCTTTTCCTTATGCGCCTTTATTTAGCAAAACAACAGATATCAACAGATACAAAATTAACAGTACATAAGGCAATATTACATGTACGCCAGTATATTATGTAAGCTATTGCACTCATAAGAAATGCATTGATTGCTGGTATATCATCTAATTTTGTGTATAAAATGTCTTCTCTTTTCCTCAGGTCTTATATACATAGGGAAACAAGAGAAAAATAAACACACGGTACAGATCTTCTAATAAACTGTTTATTTAACAACCACAAAACTGCACTTACAAAACATACAGGGAGTGCAGAATTATTAGGCAAATGAGTATTTTGACCACATCATCCTCTTTATGCATGTTGTCTTACTCCAAGCTGTATAGGCTCGAAAGCCTACTACCAATTAAGCATATTAGCTGATGTGCATCTCTGTAATGAGAAGGGGTGTGGTCTAATGACATCAACACCCTATATCAGGTGTGCATAATTATTAGGCAACTTCCTTTCCTTTGGCAAAATGGGTCAACAGAAGGACTTGACAGGCTCAGAAAAGTCAAAAATAGTGAGATATCTTGCAGAGGGATGCAGCACTCTTAAAATTGCAAAGCTTCTGAAGCGTGATCATCGAACAATCAAGTGTTTCATTCAAAATAGTCAACAGGGTCGCAAGAAGCGTGTGGAAAAACCAAGGCGCAAAATAACTGCCCATGAACTGAGAAAAGTCAAGCGTGCAGCTGCCACGATGCCACTTGCCACCAGTTTGGCCATATTTCAGAGCTGCAACATCACTGGAGTGCCCAAAAGCACAAGGTGTGCAATACTCAGAGACATGGCCAAGGTAAGAAAGGCTGAAAGACGACCACCACTGAACAAGACACACAAGCTGAAACGTCAAGACTGGGCCAAGAAATATCTCAAGACTGATTTTTCTAAGGTTTTATGGACTGATGAAATGAGAGTGAGTCTTGATGGGCCAGATGGATGGGCCCGTGGCTGGATTGGTAAAGGGCAGAGAGCTCCAGTCCGACTCAGACGCCAGCAAGGTGGAGGTGGAGTACTGGTTTGGGCTGGTATCATCAAAGATGAGCTTGTGGGGCCTTTTCGGGTTGAGGATGGAGTCAAGCTCAACTCCCAGTCCTACTGCCAGTTCCTGGAAGACACCTTCTTCAAGCAGTGGTACAGGAAGAAGTCTGCATCCTTCAAGAAAAACATGATTTTCATGCAGGACAATGCTCCATCACACGCGTCCAAGTACTCCACAGCGTGGCTGGCAAGAAAGGGTATAAAAGAAGAAAATCTAATGACATGGCTTCCTTGTTCACCTGATCTGAACCCCATTGAGAACCTGTGGTCCATCATCAAATGTGAGATTTACAAGGAGGGAAAACAGTACACCTCTCTGAACAGTGTCTGGGAGGCTGTGGTTGCTGCTGCACGCAATGTTGATGGTGAACAGATCAAAACACTGACAGAATCCATGGATGGCAGGCTTTTGAGTGTCCTTGCAAAGAAAGGTGGCTATATTGGTCACTGATTTGTTTTTGTTTTGTTTTTGAATGTCAGAAATGTATATTTGTGAATGTTGAGATGTTATATTGGTTTCACTGGTAATAATAAATAATTGAAATGGGTATATATTTGTTTTTTGTTAAGTTGCCTAATAATTATGCACAGTAATAGTCACCTGCACACACAGATATCCCCCTAACATAGCTAAAACTAAAAACAAACTAAAAACTACTTCCAAAAATATTCAGCTTTGATATTAATGAGTTTTTTGGGTTCATTGAGAACATGGTTGTTGTTCAATAATAAAATTAATCCTCAAAAATACAACTTGCCTAATAATTCTGCACTCCCTGTACAATATTGCATGCATATCAGCACTACCGACAAGGACTTCAACCACCAAACTCCATTCCCTCCATTCATGGTGGGCTATCAGAAGAATCTTCTCCTCAGTTGGTAGGTGAAACAGAACAGTGTAAACAAACAAAATAAATATGATAAGATAGAACCATCCTACACTTATCATCTAAATGTTTAGACCTCTTCAGGGGAATTAACTTTATCTTAGCACCTCCATTTCGTTCTCATGCTTTTGTGGCCAGCAAGAAACCACAAAAGGGCAAAGGACATGGGACAGCATGAGTATTTACACTTAAAGACACTCTGCATCATTCTTGTGTGCCCTGAACATGCACATACATTGTTGCAGGAATTATGCATTATACTGCTCATTGTTATTTTAATGCATTACCTGATAATAAGTAGCACACAAAAAAAAAATATTTCTATGGCAACTCTCTACATTGTGCATGGTATGGGATAAATCAAGTTCTCTCTCTCCAGCTAGTTCTAACAATTAAGGGAAAGAAGGGGTGGAACAGCGCTATGGAACTGATCACAGCAAAGAGAAAAGGCTGCACCCCTTGGGAGAAGGGTAACCCTCAAACCCTTCAAAGAACTGAGAAGACAGAAAACAGCAAATACAAGGTGCGCCAAAAACAAATAAATAAGTTGGATAAAAAATGTCAAAGAAGTACCAAAAAAACAAGGAAATTATATATCTGGGTATCAGATATCTTCTTCAGGAATTCATAAGATGTCTTGAGTCAAATCCTCACCAACATATGAAAAGAAAAAAACACAGAGGGGACAAATGGTGCAATAATGTATAGAAGTGTGGCCACAAACAACACTTAAGGTTAAAAAGTGCCAACTCACATTTGTGAGAGCTATAAACAGCTCCAGGTAAAACAGCATAAAGTGGTATTTAAACTCCCCACATGTAGGATATTCCTAATTTTCAGAGCAGACAAACCGCTCTGTGTAACAGGCCTGGGTGGTACAATCCCCACCTAGGATTCTTTGGGTGATGGTATTGGAACTTCAGATGTTGAGGTGGGCCAGGTAAAGGTAAATATAAAACCATTGGATGGTATCTTGGACTTTCAAGCACTTGATCACCACTTTCAACCACCTGTTATTCACATGATCAAGAATGCATTGCTTTCAGGACTGCACTGGGAATAAAAAACAGCCCTGAAATTTCTCAGTACAGCACCACCCTTAAAAAAGTGTCCCTTTGTGTCCACTTGAAATGTTGGGAGGTGTAGCCACAGGTTTGTCCTATCAGTCATGCAAAGTAACATTAAGTTAATGTTAAGTTATTCTGCAGGAACATATTTTTTTTATTGCAAGGTTTATACACCTGTAACCCCTCTGGGATCACAGTTGTTTCTGCTGTGTCATTTGCTACTTTGAATACCTTGTTGAGTCCTTGCCTGAGGAAGATGAAATACTGCCTGAAATGAAAGACTGGCAGAACCACTGGTTTAAAGATTTCCTATAATGAATCAGAATTTAACACCCACAGAGGTCAGAATCCATTGTCAACCAGAAGATTGGTGTGATTTACTTGCTAGAACAAGTCTCTTCAGTTATGTCTGTGAAGGCAGAAGAGGGGGTAATCTTGAAGGTTCTGTAGCTTTTGACTTGGAAGATTTTCCTCTACCACTAAAGTGGAAATATAGCCTCCAATCTAAATTATCTACTCAGGAGGGTGTCTTCTCCAGAAAAGAAATGGATGTAGGATGCATCACATTTTATAAGACTTTCTGACTCAGCTCCTTCCAGAGAAAGATCAAGGAGATGGAATAAACTGGCATTATTAAAAAATCCAGAAGTCCCTAGGCCTCACCCATAGTGGTGTTAAGGAAAAAGAATGACACAGTCTGGCTCTGTATAGACTACCACACTCTGAACACGATGACTGTTCCAGTTCAATACACATTGCCACAGATAGAAAATCTGCTAAATTCCCTCTCTGGAAGCCGGTGGTTGGCCTAAGTTCTGGGTATCATCAAGTACCCATGAAGAAGGACAACCTTCATCTGTCCATTGTGGTTCTGCCAGTTTACTAGGTTGCCCCAAGGTATCACAGGAGCTCCTGACACTTTTCAGAGACTGATGAAGAAGACTGGGTGGGGATATGAATCCTAAAGAGTGTCTAGTGCACCTAGATGTGTGTTCGGGAAGACACTAGAAGAACATCAACAGTGAATGCTGAAGATGTTGGACTGACTCCGAGTAGAGGGGCTGAAATAATCGATAGACAAATGTCAGTTTGCCCAGAACTCTGCTACATATGTAGGGCACATTGTCTCTGCAGAGGGAATAGCCAAGCGGTTCAAGTGGCCTAGACACGATAACATCAGCTTGCGTCATTTCTTGTTTTTTATGGTTACTACCAAAGGTTCGTAAAAGGCTATTCAATGATTGCGCAAGAGCTACACAACCTGACATAGAGGGTGCAAAGGCACCACATCCTAAAGATTTATTTGGTGAGACATGAACTCCAGGATGTGAAGAAGCCTTCTTCAAGAAAAGATTCACAGAAGCTCCTGTATTGTATGTGCTGACCCTGAGAAACTATATGTCGATGCAAGTATGAAAGCTTGATAAAGACCTGAGTACAGGTCGAAACGTTGCAGTGTTGAATAAATCTGCCTGATCTATCACAGTGAGTACCTAAGAATTTTTCTTTTATATCTTATGGGATATGCTGACCTAGGCTCAGTTAGCACCCTGTAATTTTTTTATGACTGAGTGCAGTCCTTTTTTTATACTTTAGATGCTAGTATGGAAGGCCTGGGGGGGGTGTACTGTAGACCAGTAGCCTACATTAGCAGAAGCCTTTCTGGCACTTAAGAGGGACATTGTGGACAAATTATATGACTATATATATCAAGCTACTTTATAAGTAATTACAATCCACTTACCTATATTCACATAATGGAGAAGCTGGATGCAACAGGTCATAGGTGGCTGGTTGCATTGTCAAACTATATGTGAAGAAAACTATCTACTTTGGTTCCCATTCATTATTTTTTGGTTTGGTAGATAAATCTACCAAACACCGACCACCCCCCGGCTCATTAAGTAAAAAAAACGCAGGAACTAGCGCTCTCCATATGTGGCCGCCATTCATTCAACCGAACAACACGTGCTGGAGAAAATGTGGTCATCTTGTCGCACAAAAGGAGGCAGCGGGACCTGGTCATCGAGTGTCTGGAACTCCAAGTCAGACACTTGACTCCGCGAACACCGGTCAACTTCGCGAAAGCCTGCTTCTTTTCACAGGCAAGCAAGGAGATCGCTGTTCGGTAGGTTTGTTCGTACGAATCTAATGGTGGTTTTGTTCAGTTTGGGACTCCCAAAATTGACCAATTGTTACCCTTGAAACTATGGAACTATTTTGGGTAAGCGTCTCGTGCGTCAAAACTTTACCCCGGAGTCGATTAGGCTTTGTTCGTGGGATCTGAGTGCTATTTGGACAACTTGGGCGCTCAGATCCAGGATATCTGGGGATATGACATTTATGGGGGTCCCTATAATTTTTATGTGTGTTTTTATGTACTTTTCATATTTTGTATTTTATGTCGAGTCATTGTAATTTAGTGGACATGTTGTGGGAGTTTCTGTGGGCATGTATAATGTACCCTTGACTTGCATAAAAGCCGGCAATCTGGCATGAAATAAAATATTCATGTTGTACCCTTCATCTAGTCTAGGCTGATGTTTAGGTATGTGTCTGATTACCCATTGGATTTACTTGTATGTTGTATTTTACTCTGGAAAACATACAAATTGACACCCGGACTGTAATCACAGAGTATCTAGCAGTTTGGGAGGAAGTGAATGAATGGGTATCTGAAATACTAGCGTTTGTTACAATTGGTGTTAGAGATGGGATAGGAACGTTTGAATGGAACACCCAAACCAGGAAAATCCGTGAATGGCCCAGCAGTATGAATGCCTCAAGAGAACAACATTAAAGGATCTGCTGGAAGCTCAAGTTTGGTCAGCAAGTAATACGAAAAGTGCCATACTGAAAGCCAAATTAATGGAGAGTGCCTAAGACAGCGATGCCATGGAAGTAAGCAAGGAGGAAGCAGATTTTCAAAGGAAAGTCAGATGGCGACTCAGTCTGTTGGGGCCAAATCCCTCACCGGAGATGGTGATGCAAGTCATGGAGCAAGTATCCACTTCACAGCTGGCACAGCAAGCTAATCTCTACCCAGGTGAGACAACTTCGCTACAGGGATCCAGTTTTGGTGGGCAGCAAAAGAAAGTCAACTATGCTGCATTTTACATAGTTACATAGCTGAAAAGAGACTTGCGTCCATCAAGTTCAGCCTTCCTCACATATGTTTTTGCTGTTGATCCAAAAGAAGGCAAAATATCTAGTCTGAAGCGCTTCCAATTTTGCCACAATCTAGGTAAAAGTTCCTTCTTGACCCCAAAATAACAGTCAGATGTCTCCTTGGATCAAGCAGCTATTACCCCACTAATTAAAAAATATATCCCTGTATGTTATGTTTTTGCAAGTATTTATCCAATTGCAGTTTAAACATCTATAATGACTCTGACAAAACCACCTCTTCAGGCAGAGAATTCCATATCCTTATTGCTCTTACTGTAAAAAAACCTTTTCATTGCCTTAGATGAAATCTCCTTTCCTCCAGCTTAAATGTGTGACCACGTGTCCTATGTATAGCCCTGTTTATGAATAGATTTCCAGATAAAGGTTTGTACTGCCCCGAATATATTTGTATAATGTTATCATATCCCCTCTCAGGTGCCGTTTTTCCAAACTAAACAGATTTAATTTTTTTAACCTTTCTTCATAACTAAAATGCTCCATTCCTTTTATCAATTTGTAGCTCGTCTCTGGACCTTTTCTAGTGCCATAATATCTTTCTTTAGAACAGGCCCCCAAAATTGCACAGCATATTCAAGGTGTGGTCTTACAAGCGATTTATAAAGAGGCAAAATTATATTTTCATCCCGAGAATTTATGCCCCTATTTATACATGACAAAACCTTACTGGCCTTAGCAACTGTAGATTGACATTGCATATTGCTGCCTAATTTGTTGTCTATAACAATTCCCAAATCCTTCTCGTGTGTGGTTATCCCTAGTTCACTACCATTTAGGGTCTAAATTGCTTGTGCATTCTTAACACCGAAAGTGCATAACTTTGCATTACTCTACATTAAATTTAATCTGCCATTTTAGTGCCCAGTCCCCCAATCTATCCAAATCCCTCTGCAGCAAAGCAATATCCTGCTCACATTTTATTACTTTACTAAGTTTTGTGTCATCTGCAAACACCGATACATGGCTTTCAATGCCTATTTCAAGATCATTTATAAATATGTTAAATAGAAGTGGTCCCAAAACAGAACCCTGGGGGACACCACTTACCACTTTTGTCCAGTCTGAAAATTTACCAGTAATGACAACTCGTTGTACTCTATCCTTAAGCCAATGTTCTACCCAAGAACAAGAATATTCATCTAGACCAATTTCTTTTAGTTTGAAGACTAACCTATTGTGAGGAAACTTATCAAATGTCTTGGCAAAATCCAAGTAGATCACATCCACTGCAACACCCTGATCTATACTTCTACTTACTTCTTCGTAGAATGCAATTAGGTTAGTTTGACATGACCTATGTTTCCTAAAACCATTTAAAAGCTTTGTGGATGGGGAGATGGACATAGATGCATACCTGCAGGACTTTGAAAGGCAATTTGCTTTGGAAGAACTGGACAAAGGAAAGTGGGTAGCCATCCTGAGCAGCAATTGTCTGGCAGAGCAGCTGAGGTTTACCGGGCAGTACCCAACTCAGATATACACCATTACAAGCAGGTAAATTATATTTTGTTGGCTCAGTTCGCTATGACACCTGAGGCATACAGGAGAAAGTTTCTGGGGCTCAGTAAGAACCATAAAGACTATTTTGCTGAGTGGACCTTCCGAATGCACAGGGCAGCCAAGAATTGAATTCAGGGCTGCCAGGCAACCTCTCTGGATGACACTGTGCAATTATTATTGCATGAGCAATTCTTTGATAACACACCAACAGTGATCAGAGACTGGGTGAGGGGTGGTAAGCTGGGGTCCGTGGAGGAAGCAGCTAACATGGCAGATGAGTACAAGGATGGCAATTGAATGGAGTACAGCGGAGGGCAACCTACTTTCCGGCCTTCCTACCAGGTACAAACTGCACCACCCCCATCCAGACCTGCTACTTTAACCCCAGCATCCCCTCCAGCACCCATCTGACGACCTGTCTTTTTTGCCACAACTGCCAGCAACCTGGGCATTTTAAGCATAACTGACCTAACCGGAACCGAGGAGGTTGAAAAAGACTAGCACCCCAACCAACCAGAGCAATAGCCAACCAAAGCAATAGCTCCACCAGGAGGTCCCCAGTAACCCAGACCACAGCGAGGAGCAGTGGACAACTCTGCATGAGGCAAATCAGGTCCAGGCTGCAGGCGATACCAGAGAGCACCATCGACAGTAGGTCACCATTGACAGACAGGAGGCACCACCCTCTCATACAGCAGGACAAATGTAGTGCTCAGGCCCGCACCCACAAAACAGTAAAACAGTAGCTGTGCGGGTGGCTGGAGGAGCCATCCACAAGCTCCCCACTGCCTGTGTGCACCTCAACTTGGGGCTCGGGAGCCAAGCATTTGGAGGTGGGCATCATGAAGGAGTTACCAGCAGTGGTTTTACTAGGAAATGTCTTGGGCTGCCAGCAGAGATGTTACTAGGAAATGTCTTGGGCTGTCTGCTCCCAGCTTACACACCCCTACACTGAGGAAATGTACCCAGTGACCAGCAGATCGCAAGCCTACCCGGAGGAGCCAGCACACTCCGAGGACCCAAAGCCCCTGTCCTGTTCTGGGGTACACCCCAAGGCAGAATTCCCCTAAGTGGCAGCATTCCACTCAAGAAAGATTTGAGTGGCACAAGGGTTTACTATACCGGGTGACGGGGGGAACAGGGAGTGGGGCAGCGCAGATAGCTAAAAGGCAGTTGATAGTGCCATGTAAATTTAGGGCTAAGCTACTCAGTTTAGCCACGACATTCCCCTAGCTGTACATTTGGATGTCCGGAAGACTAAAGACCAGTTAACCCAGATCTTCTTTTGGTCACCGATCACACGAGACCTGCAAGATTACTGCCAGACATATGACACTTGCCCAAAAAAATAGGGAAAAGGGGTGACCACCTGAAAGCCAAACTCCATCCTTTGCCCGTCATAGAGGAACCCGTCCACCTGGTAGTGGTGGACTTGACAGGCCCCCTCAGTAAGCCCAGCATCTCAGGATAGAGCTATATCGTCACGGTAGTAGATTATGCTACTTGATATCCAGAGTCTGTAGCTCTTTCTATTATAGAGATTGTGGCCAAAGTGCTAGTAAAGATTTTTACTAGAGTTGGTTTCCCTAGGGAGATTCTATCTGATCATGGCACTCATTTTACCGCAATTGTGGCCCAACAATTATGGCAGAGTTGCGGAGTAAAACCCCTGTTCAGCTCTCCCTACCATCCCCAGACGAACGGACTCTGTGAACGTTTTAATGGCACGCTCAAGCAGATGCTTAAGAGGTTCACGGCCTCCTGTCGGCACTGGGAGAGTTTTCTGCCCCATCTCCTGTTTGCCTACCGCAAAGTGCCCCAGGCATCTACCGGGTTCTCCCCTTTGAACTCTTTTATGGGAGAAAACCGGGGACCTCTATACCTCATACGGGAACTCCAGAACATAGGGTACAATAGGGATCCCTCCCTCTCCGGTGTTGCCCTCCCAGGCAACACCAGAGTGCCCACTTTGTCCAAATATCACTCAGATCCATTTGGTGGATTAGGAAAGCCATTCAAGTGAAGGTTAGACCGGTCGACCATGAGGTGAAGCCCCAAAATAGTTCCAGAAGATTTTAGGCTTTGACCGGGAGTTCTTGCATACAAAGGCTGCTAGCATACAAACGTTCCCCTTGTTTGGTAGTTTAAGTCTCCCGAACGCTGTTCTCCTACTAGTTCGGGAAGTTGATTGGGCAGCGGTAATAATGGGCAGTGGGTGTTCGTGGAGTTCAGTGGCCGAAATCAGTTCCAGGTCATTGACGACAATATACCGCTGCCACGTTCGAGAGACAAGATGGCCGCCATTTGTTTAAACACTTGCGTTCGAATAACTGAACGGTGGCTACACAGGGGAACCCTTCTTAATGAGCAATTTTTAAGTTCACAGCCAGGGGTGGTCAATTGTTAGAAAACCCAAAATCAGGCACCACACAAAGGGTAGTTTGGTAAACAAACGAGGGCTATGGAAAGCGAAACAAGGGAAGGGAAGAAAAGGGCCATTCTGCTACACTGCTCCCCCTTAACCACAAGCTGGCATACACAGTCTGATCCTTACCATATCAGCTTGGGGTACTCACAGATCACTTTTCAATTCAGTTTGTTGACATAACCCGTCGGCATTGCCATTCTGTTTCCCGGGGTAGTGGATTGTAAAGTCATACGGTTGTAACGCCAAACTCCAGCGCAACAACTGGGCATTGTCCCCCGCCACTCAGTTGAGCCATATTAACGGGTTGTGATCCGTGAGTAAGGTGAACTGCTGTCCGTACAAGTATGGTTGAAGTTTCTTTAGGGCCCACACCACAGCCAGGCATTCTTTCTCTATGGCAGCGTAGCGTACTTCCCTGGATAGAAGCTTCCTGCTCAAGTAAGATACGGGATGCTCCCCACCATCTTCTTCAACCTGGCTCAATACCGCTCCTAATCCAAACATTGAAGCATCTGTGTGAAAAAGAAATCACTTTGATGGATTGGGAGCGGCCAGTACAGGACTATTAACAAGGGCCTGCTTGACCTGTTGAAATGCCTGTTCACACTCTGTGGCCCATACTATTTGGCGGGGCATGTTCTTCTTGGTAAGGTCAATGAGGGGTTTGACCAGGGTTCAGGACGAATTTGCAGACCAGCCATCCCTGGGAATGCTAAAACCTGTGTTTTGGGACCGGGGGTTGGCCACTGGGCTACTGCCTCGACATTGGTGGGTTCGGGTTTCTGTTTCCCACACCCCACCTGGTGTCCCAAGTACTGAACTTTGGCCATTCCAATATGACATATTGTAACGTTCACGAGGGAACGCTAACATGCAGACAGGACAGAGTAGAGAGAATTGCAAAACCGATCCTTAGAATGAACGGGTTATGCAAAAAGGGATAGTCAAAACACGAGCCGAGGTCAAGGGAAACAGAGAGATTGAATAATGAGAGACAAAGCCAAATATCAGTAACCAGGAAATCCAAATAAGTGCAATGCTCAATGGTAAACCAAAGACCACAACAGGGCACTGAGGAAAAGGAGAGGTGAGCTTATATACACACAGTGATGACCTCAGAGACCACAAGGGAGGGAAGAAACTCGTCCCACGTGTTGTGGTTAACATTAATTGGAGGTTAGCCAATCAGACACACCCTGTGTGCTGGGTCACATGACCGGGTGCATCACACATATAAGGAAGCTGCTCTGGAGCGTGCAGCATCAGACACACTGCCAGTCTGGAGATAGGGACCAGATGACGCCGCTCACTGTGGTGAGGTAAGCAAGGTCGCTGCAAGCGGCGTGGGGGCAGGGGACCTGACACATTTAAAAACAAAACAGAGAGTAAGCGCTAAATAACAGATGGGCAGCAACCCTATAAGGGAATCCCTCAAACACCCTTAAGGAGTAAAACTAGAAAGTAGAATAAAAGATAGAATAAAAGATAAAAGTTTTTTTCTGGCGCAGCCCTTATCTTTTATTCGACCTGACACATTTGCTTGGTTACAGCCCCTATATGTCTTAAATGATCTTCCCAAGTTTCAATAAAAATCGCAATGTCATCCAAGTATGCACATGCATAATCTTGGAAGCCATCGAGCAGCCAGTCCACCATATGTTGGAAGGTGGTTGGGGCGTTTTTCATCCCGAATTGTATGACCTTGAATTGGTACAGGCCAATCAGGGAAATCAGGAGCTAGGGGAATTTGCCAATAGAACTTACATAGATCGATGGTCGTAAGTTATTGACCTCTGGCCATCCGATCCAAGAGTTCATCTAGCCTGGGCATGGGGTAAGTGTTGGATACTGTTTTGTCATTAAGTCTCCGGTAGTCCACACAGAAGCGGGTCGTGCCTTCCTGCTTCGGCACCAAAACTACCCAAGGACTATCAGACACTTCAATGACCCAGAGATGGAGACTTTTCTGTGTCTCCTGTCTCATGTGTTCCCTGACAGCCTCAGAGATCCTGTAAGGGGTCTGTCTGAGGTATGGTTGTTTCGGATGGTGTGTATGTTTGAATAGATGTACATTTTTGGAAGTGTCTACTCCGTGCATAGCCAGCGAAGTGTATCTGGGTATGTTTGAAAATGTGGCTCCCTTTGTGGCTAGCAATTGCCGTACTTAAATACTCTCTTGGGGACTTAGTCTCTCCCCTAACTGCACCTCATCTAGAGTACCTTGTTTATCATCCTCCCCTAGAAGGTCTGGTAAGGGAAGTCAGAGGCGGGCACAAATTTTGCGGCAACTTCCTCCGTCCTCTCATAGTAGGGTTTGAGCATGTTCACATGGAGCATGCGTCCCCCACACTACCAGAGCAAAGTCACACCTTTGTTCCACCACTTGGTACGAGCCCTGCTAGGCGGCTTGGAGCTTGTCATGACGAACAGGTTTTAAAATCAAAACCTTGTGGTCAATCTGAAAGCTCCAGCCCCTGGCACCTCTGTCATACCATCGGTTCTGGCATGTCTGGGCCACCTGGAGGTTAGTATGCACCTTCTGAGTCAATTCTTCAATAACTCCAGCACACAGGGTATAACAGGGGTACCATCCTCACCTACAGTCCCCTCCCAGTGTTCCCAGATAAAATTGAGGGGACCTCTAACTCACCGTCCGCACAGTAGTTCGAATGGGGAGAATCCTGTAGATTCCTGCAGCACTTCCCTGTAAGCAAATAGGAGGTGAGGCAGGAATCTCTACCAGTCCCGACGCGTGTGAAAGCCCGGAGCATCTGTTTTAAGGTGCCATTGAACCTTTCACATTGGCCATTGGTCTGGGGGTGGTAGGGAGAACTAATAATTGACTTAATGCCACATAGTTTCCACAGCCGTTGGGTGACCTCTGCAGTAAACTGAGTGCCCTGATCCAAGACTATCTCTAAGGGAAAACCCATCAAAAAGAAGACCCACATCAGTGCCTCCGCTACTGTCTCTGCATGAATATTGGTCAGAGCCGCAGCCTCTGGATATCGCATAGTCAACTACTGTAAGGATGTACTTCTTGCCAGACGGGCTAGGTTTGCCTAGAGGTCCTACAATATCTATGGCTACGCTTCCGAACAGTTCCTCTATGATGGGTTGTCAGGTATACCTAACATTCATGCTGCCGCCGGAACCCACTTCCGGGTTCACGGCGCTTAGCTCCGCCCTTTTTTCTGACGCGGTCTTTCCACGATACTTAGGAAGACCGCGCCAGATTCAAAGGGCTGGATTATTCACTCAGGTGCGGCAGTAAGATCAGCTGCTCTACTCGATGCTACCGGCTCCTCTCTCAGACCTTGGCTTGTAAACGGATTTCTACCTTCTCATCTCTCAGACCTCGGCTTGTAAACGGATTTCTACCTTCTCATCTCTCAGACCTCGGCTTATAAACGGAATTCTGCCTTCTCCTCTCCTCAGACCTCGGCTTGTAAACGGATTTCTACCTTCTCCTCTCTCAGACCTCGGCTTGGACAAACGGACTCCCTTTCTCTCACTACTAAACTGCAGTTTGTTAAAAGAGACTCCTTCCTCTTCCTCCATTGGGTGAATTAACCCTTCCAGTGCCAGAGTGCTTCTAAGTTAAGTAAATCTTTTGCCAAGGAAAGCAAGTCATATTAATTTATTATAGTATTTAATTTCTTTTGACAAATAAGCATTGCATTTTTTTTCCTTGCATGTGTATTTAAAGATGCAGTCAACCTTGTTCACTTCAATAAAATAAAGGAGGTGAAACTTATTGTTTCTGCAGTTGAGTTCCAATTAAAGAGACATTACACAAAAGCATCACATGGGTACAGGTTGCAATTTGACTTTGTGGCGATCCCTACCCATTTACCAACCTGTTGACACGTGTCACATGTTTGGCAGTACTGCCTAACATTTTTGGAGATGCCAGACCTCATGTGGCTAGCCCCTATGTGGCCTGCCAGGGGAATATCATGGGTGATCTGCATTAATTCTCTTCTGTACTTCTGTGGAACTACTAGACCCGGTGGTGACCCTTTCAGAGTCAGGGTATAATAAGCCCTGGTGCCAGGAATATCTCTCTCCTTCTAATCCTGCCTGGGACTGAGTAACTTTATCCCTATAGACCTGTAACGTGGGGTCATTAACCCCTTAAGGACACATGACATGTGTGGCATGTCACGACTCCCTTTTATTCCAGAAGTTTAGTCCTTAAGGGGCTAAGGGTTTTCTGCCCAAATGCTGCAGGGGTATCCCAGGGAAGGGGGTTAACGTCTTGGGGAAGTGTTCTTACCTGGACATCAGAGTGTGCAGTGTTTTCCGTGGTGCATGGCCTGCGACTGGGTGGTAACTGGGTAAGTCTCGTTGGTGCCCTGGGTTGGAACAAAAGCTGAAGTCATCGAGCTGAGATCGTTCCCTAGCAAGACATCAGCGGGAAGGTCCTGGATCAATCCCACATTAAATAATCCCTCTCCGGCACCCCAGTGTGAAATATTTAATTAACTTTAAATTATCTGATGTGTTGCAGAATCTTGTTTTTGTGATATGAATATTCTAAAGTCTTTATTCAAATTACTTCCAGAACACAGAAACGGAGGGGCCTTACCTAGGCCTTTACTAGTAACAGACTTTCATTGTAAATGAATGTTCACTACATATGGTTCTTGTTAAGAATGATGGATGAAGGCCTGTTGATAGTAACCTTTGACCTAGCTTTGCAAGCCAGAATCCCTGTGTATTACCAAGGCTCAAATTTATAAAGGCATTCATTTGTTTAATTATGTATATAGAACTTCTTTTGTGTAACTTCTATTTTACCGCCTAAATATAATGTATGGATTTAATCATAGATTTCAAAAGTCACCACCCTTTTTCTATGAAAGCCACTTATTTTAAAGTAAGGCAACCATATGTATACGTCCATATATAACTGAATTTTAAACCTATAAAAACAATTGTAGCTAAGATTTTTTTTTACCAATACTTTAACATCAAAAATGGATTCTATCTTGAAGTGCTTACACATTGCTCTGTATTGGTCAAGACTTTTATGTTATTTTCGGATGGTGTGTATTTTCGAATAAATATAATTTTTTGGATGCAAGACACTCTGATTCGATTATTAGAACACTGGTGTGTGACAAACAAACATCTCAAGAAAAGCTAATTTGCTACATTTAATGGTGGAGAATGGGGGCAGGATTTAAGTCTGAATTATTACTGACTGGATATCTAAAGATTCTGCTACAAGAAGAAGATTACAAGAAGATCAAATTGTTCCCTAAAAAAAGTTTTAGTACCCGGCTTGGAACAGAAGAAACATATGTGACTGAAACGGCATGAGGGCATTCCAAGGATCCTTTGTTTAAACGTCCAGACTTACTATGCAAAGGCAGAGGTGAGCAGGAGAAAAAATGTTTGAACGTGGTTGCTATGCCCAGTACTGGAGGAAGAATTTGAAGATAATCAATTGAGAAATCTGAGTCCTTTTTATCCATGATTATTTATGAAGAAATAATTCATGACGACATGCGATTATGGAAATTGCACTTGCGGAGGATTCTCAAAGAATATCTACATACTCCGAAAAGTATTCTTCCATCTGATAATGTGCAAATCTCTGGAAAATGAAATACTTCAAGGGTATGTGTCTTTTGTTACACGTCTGTAAAAAGTTGCTCATGTGTATATTGTTTTTGTTAAACAAATTGTATTAACTGTTTAGTTAATTATGGATTGGCAGTAAAAGACTGCTGCCAAATGTAACAGAGATCTGTCTGTAAAAAGGTTAATCCTGAAAATACTTGAGATAATTGTGTATTGAAATGGTTAGACAGCTTAATTGGTATTGAGCAAAGCAATGTGTTTAAAAAAAAAAAATTCTAAAAGTTGCATTACTGGCAAACGGCTTTCTGGAAACTAATGATTCTTTGAATGAATTGTGTTAACCTAAAAAGACCAGTAATTGTTATGTTTATAATACATAGAAAATAAAAAAGGAATGTGTTGTAAAAACAATTGAAAAATATAAGTGTTGTTGCCAAGTCTAGTAATTTCCCCCTAGCAAAACTGAAAACTCCTCAAAAGTTGTTAAACGATGGGAAATCACCCCCCATGCCTTTCTTTTGATGCATTGGATGCAGGGCCGGACTGGGAATTAAAAGCAGCTCTGGAAAAAAAATATTTACCAGCCCCATAATGCATCGCGCCAGCATAGTGTGCAGATACAGAGTTAGAAAAGAGAACTTAAAACTAAAAATTATTACTCCAAGGTAAAAAAAAAACACTCAGGCTTCAAAATAAACAAAAGTGCAGATTTATTTTAAGCAGACGTGCCTATGCATGTAATCAATGTTTCAGTCCACCTTGACCTTGACATATTAAGCAAAGCTTGGTAATGGGACTGAAATGGTGAATGTATGTAGGGCACAACTGTAAAAGAAAATGACGTTATCTTGTTTATTTTGAAGTCCTGTGGTTGCGCTCTTCACTTTAAATATGTTATTGTGATGGAGTCTGCATCTAGCAACAAGACTGGGCCAATATCTGCTCATTACAAATGGTACATATTAATGACATTTATCTGTGTATTATGCATATATAAATGTACATTAATATATGTGTAAATATAATAGGCATATATATATATATATATATATATATTATATATATATATATATATATATATATATATATATAAATAAAACTAATACACATTAATATACATGTCATATACCAGTGGTGGATTCGGAGCCTGATCCCGGGAGGGGCACTTGTAGATTATTTAAAGAAATAATCCATGCACAATAACCACTACTGCTCTGTGTAGTGGTTATGGTGCAAGTAGTGCGGGACCCCCTCCCAGAGTAAGTAGTCAAACCATTTAAGAACAGTTTGACAACTTATCTGGGGTCTGCTAGGATATGGGGCTGTAGTAGGGTATAGGAGCAGTGGTGCAATGTGTGAGGGGTGCAGTGTGTGTGAAATGTTCAGTGTATGTGTGTGAGGGGGGTGTAGTGTGTGAATGTGTAGGGGCAATGTGTGTATGGGGGGGCTGTGTATGTGTGTGTGCAGCAATGTGTGTGGGGGCAGTGTGTGTGTGTATGGGGCAATGTGTGTATGGGGGGCAGTGTGTGAATATGTATGGTGTGTGTATGGTGTGCCACACGGTGCCTGTGGAACAGGGAGGGAGATCGGCTGGCAGGGGAGAGCCTCGTGGGGGGGGGATTGCCCTGTTGCCTCCCCCCCCTCGATCCACCACTGATATATACAGCCCCTATGTGTGTCTCTTTATCTCCAGCCCCTCTGTGTGCCTTTTTGTCTCCCCCAGTCACTCTGTATGTTTCTTTCTCCCCCTCACTGCTCCTCTGTGTCCATGTCTCCCCTCTCCTTTCCAGTCTCTCTTTTCCCCCTCTGCCTCTTTCTCCCCCTCCCCTTGTGCATCTCTCTCCTTTCCCCTCTGCCTCTTTCTCCCTTTCCCCTTGTGCATCTCTCTCCTTTCCCCCTCTGCCTCTTTCTCCCCCTCCCCTTGTGCATCTCTTTCCTTTCCCCCTCTGCCTCTTTCTCCCCCTCCCCTTGTGCGTCTCTCTACTTTCTCCCTCTGTCTCTTTCTCCCCTCCCCTTGTGTGTCTCTCTCCTTTCCCCTTGTGCGTCTCTCTCCTTTCCCCTCGTGGAGTCTCTCTCTTTCCCCCTCTGTCTCTTTTCTCCCCTGTCTCTTTCTCCCTCTCCTTGTGGTAGTATCTCTCCTTTCCCCTAAAACAACAATACATCCTTGTGTGTCTCTCTCCTTTCCCCCTCTGTCTCTTTCTCCCCCTCCTTGTCGTCTCTCTCCTTTCCCCCCTCTGCCTCTTTCTCTCCCCCTCCCCTTGTCGCGTCCTCTCCTCCTTCCCTCTGCCTCTTTCTCCCCCTCCCTTTGTGCGTCTCTCTCCTTTCCCCCTCTGCCTCTTTCTCCCCCTCCCCTTATGCGTCTCTCTCCTTTCCCCCTCTGCCTCTTTCTCCCCCGCCCCTTGTGTGTCTCTCTCCTTTCCCCCTCTGCCTCTTTCTCCCCCTCCCCTTGTGCATCTCTTTCCTTTCCCCCTCTGCCTCTTTCTCCCCCTCCCCTTGTGCGTCTCTCTACTTTCTCCCTCTGTCTCTTTCTCCCCTCCCCTTGTGTGTCTCTCTCTATTCCCCCTCTGTCTCTTTCTCCCCCTCCCCTTGTGTGTCTCTCTCCTTTCCCCCTCTGTCTCCCCTCCCCTTGTGTGTCTCTCTCCTTTCCCCCTCTGTCTCTTTCTCCCCCTCCCCTTGTGTGTCTCTCTCCTTTCCCCCTCTGTCTCTTTCTCCCCCTCCCCTTGTGTGTCTCTCTCCTTTCCCCCTCTGTCTCTTTCTCCCCCTCCCCTTGTGTGTCTCTCTCCTTTCCCCTCTGTCTCTTTCTCCCTCTCCGGTCTTAAGGGGTTAATGAAAAGGGCAGACATTTTTAATAACTATTTTCCCTCAGTGTTTATTAATGATGATTCTATAGCAAGGGCTATACAAATGATTGCTGCAAAATAAATAAGAAAAATTGTTATTGGATGACTCAAGACAAAGTGCTGCAGGACCTGAAGCTATTCACCCACAAGTATTTAAGGAGATAAGTGTTGAAATAAGTGAACCTCTGTTTTTAATCTTTCAAGATTCTTTTCTTTCAAGAATTGTACTATATGATTGGAGCAAGGCAGATGTGGCTCCTATATTTAAAAAGAGTTCAATGTCTTTGCTTGGAAATTAGACTTAACTTCTGTGGCTGAGAAAGTATTTAAAGGGTTATTAAGTGATAATAGTTGGAATTAATTAAGAAGAATATTGTTATTAGCAAACGTAGGTCATGTCAGACTAACTTAATTGCATTCTACTAAGAAGTAAGTAGAAGTATAAATTATTATTATTGGTATTTATATA